>CM066740.1:29566212-30313712 GCA_033961575.1 Aselliscus stoliczkanus | reverse complement strand
TTTTTTAGATTGTTTTTATTGAGGAATTGGGGGAGGGGAACAGCGTTGGGGAATCGGGGAAGGGGAACAGACAAGTTGCTGTCCTTTTGTTCTTCAGTCTAGTTGCGGAATACGTTGCCTCACTGGCCCATGTTGGTATCGTCATTGCACTCTTCCCGGATGAGGCAGATCGGTTGCCGGCCTCTGGATGGTCATGCAGCGCGGCTATTGGCAGCTCACGCTGCCGGCCACTCACTGTAGCCTATGGCAGCCCACTGCAGCAGGGGCTGCAGCCTACACCGTAGCCAGGGCTCGCACAGCCCAGCTCCAGGTGGAGCTGTTGTTCACCATCTTAGCAGTAGAGGGCAGTGTCACTGGCACTCATATGTGAGATCTGAACCGGGGCCACTGGTGTCCCAAGCCAGCTCCCAACCAATGCGCCACTCAGCTGGCCCAAGATTTCATTCTTTTTTATGGCTGAGTAATATTCCATTGTATATATGTACCACTTCTTTATCCAGTCATCTACTGATGGGCACTTAGGTTGCTTCCATCTCTTGGCTATTGTAAATAATGCTGCAATGAACATAGGAGTGCATATATCCTTTCAAATTAATGTTTTGGATTTCTTTGGATTAAATACCCAGAAGTGAAATTGCTAAGTCATAAGATAGTTCTATTTTTAATTTTCTGAGGAAACTCCATACTGTTTTCCATAGTGGTTGCACCAATTTGAATTCCCACCAACAGTGCATGAGGGTTACCTTTTCTCTGCATCCTTGCCAACACTTGTTATTTGTTGACGTATCAATACTAGCCATCCTGACAGGTGTGAGGTGATAGCTCAATGTGGTTTTAATTTGCATTCTCTGATGATTAGTGACATTGAGTATCTTTTTATACATCTATTAGCCATCTCTATGTCCTCTTTGGAGAACTGTCTATTCAGGTCCTCTGCCTATTTTTTAAATTGGATCGCTAGGGGTTTTTTGCTGTTAAGTTGTGTAAATTCTTTTTTTTTTTTTTTTTGAAGGCAGTGTCACTGGCCCTCATGTGTGGGACACAAACTAGGGCTGCTGGCCTCCCAAGCCAGCGCTTAACCACTGTGCCACTCGGCCAGCCCTATGTGAATTCTTTATAAATGTTGGATATTAATCCCTTATCGAATATATCATTGGCAAATATCTTCTGCCATTCAGAAGGTTGTCTTTCCGTTTTCTTGATGGTTTCCTTTGCTGTGCAAAAACTCTTTAGGCTGATGTTTATTTTTTCTTTTTTGTTTATTTTTGTTGTTGTTGTTTATTTCTTCTTTTGTTTTCCATACCTGGGGAGATAGATCAGAAAAAAATATTACTAAGAGCAGTGCCTAGGTTTCCTCTAGGAGTTTTATGGTTTGGGGTCTTACATTGAAGTCTTTAATTCATTTTGAGTTTATTCTTATATATGGTGTAAGAAGGTGGTCTGGTTTAATTTTTTTGCACATCTCTGTCCAGTTTTCCCAACACCATTTATTGAGTATTTTGTCATAGATCAATTGACCGTATAGTCATGGGTTTATTTCTGGACTCTCTATTCTGTTCCGTAGATCAATATGTCTGTTTTTATGCCTGTGCCATTGCTGTTTTGATTACTATAGCCCTGTGGTATTGTTTGATATCAGGTGTTGTGATATCTCCAACTTTGTTCTTCTTTCTCAAAATTGCTTTAGCTAATAGGGAAACTTTATGATTATTTGTTCTAGTTCTGTGAAAAATGCCATTGGTATTTTGATAGATATTGCACTGGATCTATAGATTGCTTTGTGTAGTATGTACATTTAATGATGTTAATTCTTCCTATCCATGAACACAGTATGTGCTTCTATTTATTTATACGTTCTTCAATTTCTTTCTTTAATGTCTTATGATTTTCTGAGTACAAGTCTTTTACCTCTTTGGTTAAATTTATTCTTAGGTATTTTTTTTTTAAAGATTTTTTTGGAGAACTGAGAGAAGGGAACAGCGTTGGGGAATCAGGGAAGGGGAGCAGACAAGTTGTTGTCCTTTTGTTCTTCAGTCTAGTTGTGGAGAACGTTGCTTCACTGGCCCATGTTGGTATTATCATTGAGCTCTTCCTGGGTGAGGCAGATCGGTTGCTGGCCTCTGGATGGCTGCTCACCACGGCTATTGGAGCTCACACTGGCTGCTGGCCACTCACTGTAGCTTATGGCAGCCCACTGAGCAGGGGCTGCAGCTACGCTGTCGCCGGCGACTCACAGCATCCCAGCTCCAGGTAGAACTGTTGTTCACCATCTTAGCTATAGAGGGCAGTGTCACTGGCCCTCATATGTGGGAACCGAACCAGGGCCCTGCTGCTCAGAACTGGCATCCCAAGCCAGCTCTTAACCAACTCGCCACTTGGGTGGCCCCCTAGGTATTTTTTTTGATGCAATTGTAAATGGAATTGTATTCTTAATTTCTCTTTCTGATAATTTGTTAATGGTGTAAAAAACACAACCAGTTTCTGAATATTAATTTTGTATCCTGCCACTTCACTGAATTTATTTATCAGTGGAATATTTGGGGTTCCCTGTATACAGAAGGTGCCAAAAATGTATACACATTTTAAGAAAGAAAAAAACTGTATTAAAATTGTAATACTCAATACATACCAATAACAAAAGATGAATACAAGTCACATTTGACTTCTACAATTATAAGAGGTGCTCAAAGTGGTTACTGTCAGCGTAATTTTAATACAGTTTTTTCCTTTCTTAAAATGTTTATACATTTGTTTGGCACACTTTGTAGTATGATGTCATCTGCAAATAATGACAGGTTTTTACTACTCTCTATCCAATTTGGATGAATTTTATTTCTTTTTCTTGTCTGATTACTGTGACTAGGACTTCCACCACTGTGTCGAATAAAAGTGGTGAAAGCAGACATCCTTGTCTTGTTCCTGATCTTAAGGAAAATGCTTTTAGCTTTTCACTGTTGAGTATGTTAGCTGTGGGTTTGTCATATGTGGTCTTTATATGTTGAGGTATGTTCCCTATACCCCCACTTTGCTGATAGTTTTAATCATAAGTGGATGCTGGATTTTGTCAGATACTTTTTCTGCATCTATTGATATGATCATGTGATTTTTATCCTTCATTTTGTTTATGTGGTATAGTACATTAATTGATTTGTGAACCAACCTTGCATCCCAGGAATAAATCCCACTTGTTGTTGCTGTTGGTGTATTATCCTTTTATCACTTGATCATGATATATGATCTCTTTAATGTATTCCTGAATTTGCTTTTCCAATATTTTGTTGAGGATTTTTTTGCCTCTTTGTTCATTAGGGATATTGGCCTTTAATTTTCTTTCCTTGTGATGTCCTTGTCTGGTTTTAGTATCGGGGTAATGCTGGCCCCCAAAAATGAGTTTGGAAGTGTTCCTTCCTCTTCATTTTTTGGACCCAATTATATTTAATAATCAGGAAAGAAAGGGCTTACAACCATCCAATTATGTCAAGGCAGCTACTGATAAATGATCAGTCTTTATAATCTATTAAATGGCTATCTGATTTCCCAGATAATTATATTAAATTTACAAGAAAGAAAATCTCTTAGGCAATTTGACATGTATTAATAAATATAATTTGCAGGCATTAATACAGGGTATTATTTTTATATAAATAGAGGATAGTTTAGGTCTTCAGTCAGAGATGTAGCACTGACTTGTATTGGGGGACACAGTTCCTGATAATGGAACAGGATAATTAAAAAAAAAAAAAAAAAAAAAACTAAAAAAAGACTTAAACTTGCTCACAGCAGATAATCTTGTGTCTTTCTATTTCAAACAGTTTCTTCTAGTTAAATACAGTCTTTGGGGCTGTTTCATTTATACTCAACACACTTATTTTTGGAATACTTATGAATAAGCAAACATGACAGATACATATGACCTTGGCTGGTATGTTAAAAAACAAATAAAAATTGCAATTTTTTAACTTTTAAACCATTACAAAGCAATTACAGGGTTGCTTCTCCCTCCAAAGTTAATAAAAACTAAGTTGTTTTTTTGGCAAGCAGATTATTTTTAACCCAATGTATAAACATCCATTATCACAAAATAATATCACTATATTAGATTTCTCCAAGCAGTTTCAGGATTTAGCCATGCTCATACAGCATATTTGTTTGTGTTAAAGATAGGATTTGTCATCTGTAGTTCTGGCTAAAGCTCCACTAGACTATATCAGAGCAATCGGTGATGAATGCTCCCACATTCCAAAATGCAGTGCTGGAAAAGGTTTTGTAAGCTGAACACCCCACTGAAGGATATCGAAGGCTTAGAACTGAGGAGTATGGGAGAAATTTCTTTGGAGAAATTCATTTTCAGGGAGTTTCACTCTTAATCCTTTGTGTCACTCGGACTTCCCCACACTCATGAAGAGCAGTTGCTGACTCTTCCAGGTAGAAGGGCAGAAACTATCAATTTGACTGGTTACTGCCTTGCTGCTCTGCCCCAGGGAGCTTGAACTGTGCAACCTGGAACAGGGATGGGGGTGGGGAACATGGTGAACTGCTCTCTGAGGCATGCCTGAAAACTCTACAGGCCAGCTAGTTGTTCTGAAGGTTAAAAAGTGAGAGGTCCGTCTGTTGGGAACAACTTATACTCCTAGAGTTTGTCAGGACAGATGATGCATGAGTGTACCCTGTGGACTGGAGGTGGGCCACAAGAAGGGAAGCAAGGCAGCCTGGAGCAATCAATGAAAGGATTTTTCTGGAGAGAGTAAGGTGACCTCACTCAGGAACACTGGAAGTGTTCCATTGGGAACAGGCTTGTGTGAGGCGGGATTGTGTTTGGCACCTGCAGGAGAAGAGATCTTGCTGGCTTTAAGAGAACTTTGGATGAGAGATCCCCAATGAGGCAGAGTACCCAAAGAATGCAGGAGAGCCCACAGTGGGGAAAGAGATCACTTGAATTACCTTCCAAAACCAGAGCAAGGCAGTAACCAGTCAAATTGATAGTTTCTGCCCTGCTACCTGGAAAAGTCAGCAACTGCTCTTCATGAGTGTGAGGAAGGCAGAGTGGCACAAAGTGGGGAAATGGAAAAGGTGGCCATGCCCCTTTATCCACTGCTCGCTTCCAGCCTGAAGCATGCCCCACCTGGGGAGAGCAGAGACTTCAAGCTCAGAGTTTGAACTACTACATGGGAATAGACAGTTTAATTATTGGAATGAGATAGTTTTTATGACTAAATGTGAAAGAAGTAATTTTTATATCTGACTGGCTCAAAAACTCATGACACTTGTCTATGATTCTACTGAAGTGGCAAAGAAATCATGCCTTCAAAGTAGATATAAAAGGACAGTAGAGAAAAAAAAAAGTGCATTGACGCACAACCTACAGATCTGTAGGCCTTGGCCCTGAGTAACGTCACACTGTTTATGCAATTATTATCTTAGTGAAGAGTTGCAAAATTTTTTGAATGTTTATTATTATATTTTACAGGTTGTATTAATTTCTTAAAGACTCGAAATTTTAGTTACATAAAATGCTTTGCTCATTCTGATTCCAGTTGAATGTTACTAATCCATTGGAAAGAGCAGGATTCCATAGGTACATCATAAAACACCATGTATGTTTCATGTATGATACTGTAGAGGGAATGATATTGTATATCATTAGGAGCATTTACGATATACATTAAGCAAATGCTGAGACAATCACAAACAATGTTTGTTGCAAACCGAATCTCTCTTTTCAAGTTTAGACTAGCAGGTCCCTTTAAATGTTTTTCAAAAGAAGACGAATACACTCAACAGTGAAACGATTATAAAACTGACTGATACATAAGTTACAAAAAAGCTAAAACTTAGGAAGTAAATTTGTTTCCTCATCATTTCTGTCCTGATTCTAATTCTGATTCTTTTTATAGCTTTGCTTTCTTACCTCTTCCATTTTTTCCTGGGTTACAGTTATACTCAGCCAAGAAAGTCAGGCTTTGTTTCTCAAGTAAGCTGCTGATGGTCCAAGATGTTGAATATTAGAATGAAGTCCATTATTCATTTGAAAATTTTATAATCACATGTGGTACACTGCATCAGAAACAGTCCAAATTATTGATTCAGGACAATCAGATATGCTTTGATTTTTCTGTGACCTAGTCTTTTCCTCAAAATGACACTGATTCTGAATGCATTATCTTTATAGTTAGATATATGTCTAACTTTCAGTGTTGGTTTAGGGAATATTTTTCTCATTTTACAATCAAGAGAAGACTGCTTTTACAATAGCTTTGGGCTTGGTCTGGTTTAGATAGTTCAATTCAATCCATTGAAAATATAAATTTTCTGTTTTATCAACTGTTAAAACTTACAATATTGACATCTTAACAACAGGCTAAGGAGTTTGGATATTGGTCTGTTGAGAACAGGAGCCTATGAAGGATTCTAAATAAGAGCAGCACTTGAGACGTACTTTAGGAAGACCAACCTGGCCACATAGAGGAGATGATGTCGAGTAAAAGGGTAGAAACAGGGGAACCAGAGGCCAGTTGGGAGACTGCTGTCTGGGTGAGCAGTAATTAAGACCTAAACTATGGTAATGGCTATGGGAGCAGAGAGAGATTAGCAGAATGTAGCCTCATCATTTGTTTCAAAAGCCCAAATATGATTTACTCAAATCCTGTCCAATGAGGGGAAAAGACCAAGCAGCAAGATGGCTATGGTTTCACTAGTCTTGACAGTACCAATTTGATGGTAATTTTGATGGCTGCTGCTTTAGTGCTTAGTCAGTTCGGGCTGCTATAACAAATTACCATAGACTGGGGTGCTTAAAAACAACAGAAATTTATTTCTCATAGTTTTGGAGGCTGGAAGTCTGAGATCAGGGTGCCAGCATAGCTGGGCTCTAGGGAGGGCTCTCTTACATGATTCAGAGTGCTGACTTCTCGTTGTGTCTTCACATGTCAGGAAAAGGTTGATAGAGCTCTCTGGGGTCCCTTTGATAAGGGCACTACTCCCATTCATGAGGGCTCCACCCTCGTGACCTAATAACCTCACAAAAACCCCACCTCCTAATATCATCACACCAGGTGTTAGGATTTCAACATATCAGTTTGGACGGCGGGGAGGGCACACAAATGTTCAGTCCATAACACCAAGTTACCCACAAATGAAACAGAAATCCTGTGAAGAAGTCATGAGCATATGCAAGGAAGAAATGCTAACATCAGCCATATTACAGTTATCATCCTAAAACTGCCCCAATTAATAAAGCACTTAGCATGTGGGTTGAACCTTATTATTTATGCCTTAACTCTGTGTATAGGATTATGATGTGTCTATCATTATGAAATTTAGCATCCAAATCCCTCCAACTGTACTCTTTAAAATAACATTCATTGGGCTTTTTTACTCTTTACAAAAGTTCTACATTTTATTTCAGAAAACATAAAAATGTATAATAAAGAAAATAATGATCACATTTAAACCTACCACACAGAGAAATCTGCTGTTGACACAGTGGCATAATTTGCTCCAATCTTTAAAAAATAAGGTTAGAATCATGTTTGTTCTATTCAGCATTGTTTTATTCCTATAACAATAAACCATGAGTGTTTTCTTTATCTTTCCATATTTTTCTAAAACAAGGGTCAGACTACTAGTCCAACCTGCCACCTGTTTCTGTAAATAAACTTTTCCTGGAACAGAACCACGCACTTGGCCTATGGACTGTCTCTGGCTGCTTTTAAGCCGACTCGAGGAGTTGTGAAAGACACAGTACAGTCTGCAAAGCTGAATGTACTTACTGTCTGGCCCTTTACAAATAAAGGTTGCCCATCTCTGTTTTAAAAGATAATTTTAATGGCACTTAGGATTCAATCATATAGCTGTTCCATTTAATAGTGCATGGGCTGATAGTTAGATGCACAATGCTGGAGACAGATTATCTGGGTTCACATCCTAGCTCCACCACCTAAGAAGTATTTAGCCTCTCTGTGCCTCAGTTTTCCCATCTGTAAAATGGGAAAAATAAAAGAACCATCCTCGTAAAATTGTGATGAAGCTGTGGTGGATTCCAGGGTGAACCTCCTGAGTTGGATGTCCCCTTCAGTAATCAATGACTTATCCAATCAGCTGCTGGGAGTGTAGCCAGCAGGTGGCCCTCTGCTGTCAACCTTCTTTGGGGACTGTTGTGCCTGAGAAAATTGCCTCATTCAAAGTCTTGCTTCTTTCAAGGGATAGGTCAATGACACATCCATATCAGTGGGGTAATGGTAAGGCCTGGGTGCCTGGTTGCAACTCAAGACATCTCTGAGGGGCCAGCCCACTTTTACAGTTTCCTGTGGGTTGGATGAGTTCTTTGTAGGTACTGAATCACAGCTCAGCTTCTCCCCCTGCCCAATGCTGCATCGTTCCCCTCCCTTCCACAAAGGTGGATCCCAAGAACATTTCCTAGTAAGCATCTTATATCCTAACCTCCATCTTGGAACATGGTTCTCAGGGCACCCAACCTGAGATAGAGTGTTAAATGAGCCTGCCTATCTTGTAAAGTATCTGCCACATAGTTTATGCTACATAATTGTTTGTCATCAAACAAACAAATAATCCAGTGGGAGAAAATAGAATTAAAATACAAGAAAAAATAGAATAATATAGAATTTTTCCTCTATTTAAAGAATTCGCTCATTCCCAGAATTTTTAAATGAATGATAGTGAGAAACTCTCATTAAGGTATTTAAATTTCATTGGATATATTTAGTGTGATGCAAGTTTATTTATAATTTAAATGTTAAAAATGTATTAAAAATTATATCCTTGGAAGCTATGTAAGTTTATTGTGACAATGTTAGGTGAAATCCCAAAAATGTGTGAATAAGTGCATTGATTTACAAACTTTATTTGGGAGTATGCTCGAATGCTTTTGAAAAACACTATTTTTGAGATATCTCAGATCTTCTCATCCTGAAGCTTTGTAAAAAGACTACCTAACCTATGTTACATGTTTACAGCGCCAAAATTTCCTCTTGATGCCTAAGAATAAAACTTACAGACTAATTTTGTGCATGTGGAAGTAAACGGAGTTGGAATTAGCCAGTCACAGACTCCACAGAACATTCTAGTAGTAACTGAATGGTGGCTGAGGGCAGCAGTATTAGGAAGGAAATTAGCAATTCTTCAACTACTGCCTTTTAAAATCACAACAACAAATCACAACAAAAAATCCTGTCCTGGATCATCACAACATACATGGAGCCTAAAAAGAACAACATTCTTTTGGGGACCCAAAAGTTTAAATGAAAAACAAGCAAACAGAAACACACTGAGACTGAACTCTGGCATCCATTACAAAATGCATGTTTGATAAAGACAATTAGTGTAACTTCAGACCAGCCTGTTAAACTCTCTGATAGAGTTTAATCTTCCAACAAATACAATGCATTCTCCCACTCAGTAAATATTTCTGAATACATGTTATGCAGCAGGCACTACAGAGAATCCCAAGTCCTCTACTTAAAGTTCACTGCCCACAAGGAAAATGCTGTCTGCCGTTTTCCAGACAGTAGCAAGGGAGGTGAAGAAGTGAATGGCAAACAGCTTCTCTTTTAAGGGACATGATCCAATTCTACTCACAAGGAACATGGTTTAGTGAAGATGAGAAATCAATTTCCAAATAGAATGAGAAAAGTCACACTTACTGCGATAGGGACTTTAGAATGCAAGGAAGTGGTAGCAACAGGAGAAGAACACCCTTTCACAAAAGCTTAGATGAAACAGGAGAGAAAAAGAGAGAGAAAATTAGCTGGAGGGGACTATAGGAGAGAGAAAGATGTTATCTTAGGATTCATTTTACAAGATTTTATTGAGCACGTGTTCTGTACTGTTTACTCTTTTATGTCCTGGGGATTAATCAGGTCACTGGTCACAACTCTACGATATAGCCACACCTAGCTGAATACCCTAATACTTGGGACTGGAGGTATAACAGAATGAAAACTGGCGATGTGGAGCATATCTTCTAGAAAGGGAAGAGCAGTTTTGGTGGAGTGGTGGGCACGAAGGCCTAGGTGGAGTGAAATCAGGGCAAGATAGGAGGATGTGGGATTAGAGAGAGCGAATACAGTTCTCTCTTGAGGAGAAAAGTGAGAATGACTTAAACTTATGTTGAAGGTGAAAAACCAGTAGAATGGGGAGGTTGGAGACTGATGGAGGAGAAAACTGATGGTGTGAGGGCCCAGAAGAGGAGGAACCGATAGGGTCCCCTTCCAATGTATCAGCTAGAAGAAGGTAAGAATGAATGTAAATGAAGATGCTGGGGGAAAGTAAGAAAATAATAGGGGACTGTAGAAATTCCAACCTAACATTGGGCTGTTGGAAAAGTCATGACGTATTTTCTCTGTTTTTCGTTGCAAAAATGCGTCATGATTTTTCCAACAACCCAAGAGTTTTAATTTTTTTCTGAAGAAGCAAAGTCATCTTCTGAAGTGAGGAGAGGTGTTTTCCTCAGCTGTGTATAGTAGGAGAGGATAACGAAGAGACTTGTATTGATCTGAGGTTGCATGTGGGGATTTGGGGCTGGGGCCAAAACCATTGAGAAGACGGGCAAGATAGCATTTCAAGGGATGAATGGTGTGGTGTCTCCTCTCAGCAGTACAGCATTTTCTTCAGCCTCCACTTTTCCAATGGCAGGAGTGAAAAAGAACCTCAGAGCTCCACAGGCCAAACTCTCCCCAAACTCATCCTCTTACCAAAACTATCTGCCTTGAAGATCATCAGGACTAAGCTCAACACCATCTGCTTTTACACATGAACAGACAAGCGAAGATGGCCCTACATCTGAAGAAAGCCTGTGTCAGATTTGTAACATCTGTGGCAGGACAATTCACTCCATTATGGGAGCCTGAAATCTAGAATCCTCTTTTTCCCTTCACTCGGTCAATCAAGCTCTGTTTACCCCACCTTCTAAATAGTCCCAGAGCCACATACTTCTCTCCAGCCCCTCTCTCCACACTACTGGTCATTTGGGTCACCATCATCTCTCATTCGGATCCTTCTTCTATCCCTCCCCGTTTTCTCCTGAAAAACTGATCACACCACTTGCCAGGTTAACAACCTTCAATGACTCCTCCACCAATGCCTTTAGGAAAAAGTGCATCTGAATTCACTGACCTGGTTTCTAAATGCCTTTCTGATCCAGCCTCTTCAAGTCTTCCCACTTCCTCTGCTCACTCCTCCATACTCCGCTCTGTCCCCACCGCTGTGCCCTCCTTACTGACCCTGCATTTGCTCTTCCTCCTCCCTAGAAGCCTCTTCTATTCCAACGCTCTCTGTCCTGTTTCCTTTCCCAGCCAATTCCATCCTCAGCCCTCTCGTCTCAGCCCAGAGGTCCTCAGCTCTAAGTGGAGCACTATAGTAGCCTAGAGGCATCGCTCCAATTGCCTGCTCCCTGCCGGGGCGGACCACGTCTTTATTCTTCACTCTGGTGTCCCCAGCATTGCAGAACGTGCCAAACACACCACAGGCACTCAAGACTTCTTTGTGGAACGAGTGAATGAATGCATCGTGAACGACATACCCCAGGCTTTCTACTACATTGATGGCCCACAATAAATGTTTAATGAACAGTGAAACTGATCAAATGAGCTAAAGCGTGTGAAATGCCATAGAATTTGGGGAAACCGCTCGGGTCCGCGTGCTCAGGATCCAGTCGGCGGGACCCAGGGGCGGGGCCTGCGGGGGCGGACCCGGGCGCGCGGGCGGAGCCTCCTGGGCAGTGACCCCCACCCCGGGGCGGGGCCTGCGGGCGCGGGCGCGCGGGCGGGAGGCGGAGCCTTCTGGGCCGTGAGCCCGCCCCTGGGGCGGGGCAACTCCCAGGCTGGCCAAGTGGCGGGGCTCTCTCGCGGGCGGGGGAATCTCCCCTTGCGGTCCCGAGGCACTGCCGCACGTCTCCGAGGCGCGGCGGCGGGGTCGTGGACCCCCCCAGCTCCGTGGGCCCAAGTTCCTGGCCGACCGCCGCGGCCGCCATCTTGCCTGCGTCCGGACTCCCGCGGCGGGAGGGGCGGCGACCAGGCCGGAAGTGGCTGTGCGGCGGCCGCGCTGCCTCCTCCAGGTCGGTGAGTGCGGCCCGGCCGAGTCTTCGCTCCCCCGACAAGGAGGCCCGAGTCGTGGGCTCAGGAGCGCCGACGCCACCTCGAGGGGCCCGGGCGGGGGGCCCCGGGGGCCTCGTCGGAGCGGGGCGTCGCGGGGCGCGCGGCGGGAGGGAGCCTCGGAGCTGCAGGCGGCCGGGGGGCCCCGAGGACCCGAGGCTCCGGGGCCGCGCGACAGCCTCTCGCGGCGGATGTGTGCGGCGCTGCGTCCTCGCCGCGGGCTGGAGGCTCCGCCAGGTGTGTGCAGCGTGGGAGTCGCCCTCAGACGCCTTTTTATCCGGATAGCAACGTGCCCTCCTCGGGTGGTACTCCGTGAAATGTTTTCCAGGGGCCTCTCCGCCGCTTAGCTCTGTTCTCTGCAGGCAGGAATAATGGAAATTCCACCGGAGGATGAAGGAAGCCTCTCCCCTGTGCCATGAGCATTGCTCAACTGCCTTGGCAGGCCTTTTATAGAGCTTTCAGGGCAATTTGCATATCGGTGCATCTCCTTGAGATGGGGATGGTGACATTTCTTGAAACTGCTACAAGGACCAAAAAAAAAAAAAAAAAAAAAAAAGGATGTGAAAGAGTGATTAGACATACTGGATTTGCAAGACCTGGTACTAAAAAAAAACCACTTCAATAATGTTTGCATTGATTGTTGAAAAGGGTAACATTTTTTGATATGCCAGGCTAAATTTAATCAGTTTTCAGTTTTTCAATGTAGCTGCTAGAAGGTTTTACATCATGTGGCTCACAGTCTATTTCAGTGGGACAATATTGTTCTAGATCTCTGGTGAGCGCAACATGGCTTTTTTATGTTTGCTCAGAAACCATTGATGGGGAGTGAGCCATTGTTAAAGTTGAAGGTGAGGATCTAAATATAATTGTTGCAGATCTCACTCTTTCCTCCCCCAATTATTCAATGCCTCCAACATTTTTTTTTTTTTAAGATTTTGTTGGGGAATTGGGGGAGGGGAACAGCGTTGGGGAGTTGGGGGAGGGGAACAGACAATTTGCTGTCCTTTTGTTCTTCAGTCTAGTTGCAGAGTACGTTGCTTCACTGGCCCATGTTGGTATCATCATTGCGCTCTTCCCGGGTGAGGCAGATGGGTCGCCGGCCTCTGGATGGTCACTCACCGCGGCTATTGGCAGCTCATGCTTACTGCCAGCCACTCACGCTGGCTGCCGGCCACCCACTGTAGCCTATGGCAGCCCACTGCAGCAGGGGCTGCAGCTATGCTGTCCCTGGGGACTCACAGCAGCCCAGCTCCAGGTGGAGCTGTTGTTCACCATCTTAGCTGGAGAGGGCAGTGTCACTGGCCCTCATATGTGGGATCCGAACCGGGGCCACTGGCATCCCCAAACCAGCTCTTAACCAATGTGCCACTCGGCCGGCCCTCCAACATTTTAAAACATTAAATTTCAGGGCTGTTGAAGGGAACCATAGTGATACATCCATGGGACGTGAAGAACTCATTCTATTGCCACAACTTGTAAGATGGAGATAGCCTTTTACAGTTTTGGAGTATTAATGGACTTGTTGTTAGGATCTAGCTAATGAGTGGCTGGAAGTTTTCTAGCTCCAGTTTCAGTTTTCTTTGCTCTCCACCATATTCTTAGTGATCTATGTTCATGAGTCAGGATCCATCTATATTGTGCGTTGTATTGTAAAGAAATACATTTCTTAAGAGGATGCTTATGGATGTACTTCTTTATTCAGGTACTTCATGGTGTGCAACCTGTGCAGTCATACAAGGCCCATGTTTAGAAGGGCTGGCACTTGGTTTAATGCTCCGGTGGTTTAATGTTTGAATAAAGGGTGCCCTGTATTTTCATTTTGGGACAGGCCTTGGCAAATGATGTAGCAGACCTTTTCTCTATGCATTAATCTAGGATAGGAGTTGGGAAGTATTGGACAAGAACCAAAACGTCTGGTCTTCTCTTTCCTGCTTTGTGAAATGAGAAGGATTTTTGCTAGTCTCTTTCTAACTCAGGTTCTGTGGTTCTGTATGAGGTACTATGACCTGATGTCGATGATGGTAATATAAGGATTGTATGTGCATAATGTAAAAAATGATGATGATTCTCCATTAAGAGTCATGTAAGTAGAATTTACTGTAACATTTTCTTTTGTTTAAGATGGAGTTTCCCATGTGGCACTGTTTTCTTAACCATACATCATTCATGTAAAATGTATGGTTGTGGGATGGAAGCCTTGATAAAAAAGTGTGCATATTTAAGCATTTGTCTTTCAGTGAGGTAGGAAGATGGGCCAGATCTCAGGATATCTCCAGTTAATAGGTTTCCTCTGTGAGGGCATGAGTACGAACCCTTGACAGTATCTGTTACTTCTTTTTGTAGTCTTAGCTACTTCTTATTACATGAGGTGCCTCTCTTCCTTCTCATTCTTAAACTTTTAAAGTATCTTTAAGATTGGACAAGATTCAACAGTAGAATGCAGTCTTTGTATTAGTCTGCTTAAGCTGTCATAACAAAATACCATAGACCAAGTGGCTTAAACAACAGAAATTAATTTCTCACAGTCTGGAGGCTGGACGTCTGAAATCAGGGTACCAGCATGGTCCTGTTCTGAGAAGTAAAGCCAGAATGGAGTTCTCAGATTTCTACCAGCTCATTTTATCGGAGGAAGTCCTTATTTTCCTCTTTTTTTGTCAATAAATGTCTTGAATTCGCAGTAGAAAGAGAAGCAATATAAATATATTGATAAATTGCAAAATAGAGTACCTGTATAGAGAATTCCCTGATTTTCTGAATACTGGAGGTGTCAAAAAAATATATACAGATTTTAAGAGGTGTTATCTTAAGATGTTATCTAAAAATGTGTATACATTTTTTTGGCCCCCTCTGTAGTTTATTCAACTTACATTTATATTTTGTTAACATTTTAAACTTTTTATTTTTAAACAGATATTCAGTGAATGGACCTGAGTGGACAGTTTGAGCACATCAGTGAACATGAGCGGTACCAAACCTGATATATTGTGGGCACCACACCAGGTTGATCGATTTGTTGTATGTGACTCAGAACTGAGCCTCTATCATGTGGAATCTACTGTGAATTCGGAACTCAAAGCTGGATCTTTACGTTTATCTGAAGACTCTGCGGCTACATTACTATCAATAAATTCAGATACACCCTATATGAAATGTGTCGCCTGGTATCTCAATTATGATCCTGAATGTCTCCTAGCAGTTGGACAAGCAAACGGTCGAGTTGTACTTACCAGTCTTGGTCAAGATCATAACTCAAAGTTTAAAGATTTGATTGGAAAAGAATTTGTTCCAAAACATGCACGACAATGCAATACCCTCGCATGGAATCCATTGGATAGTAACTGGCTTGCTGCTGGTCTAGATAAACATAGAGCTGATTTTTCAGTGCTGATTTGGGATATCTGCAGCAAATACACTCCTGATATAGTCCCCCTGGAGAAAGTGAGACTTTCAGCCGGTGAAACGGAAACAACGTTATTAGTAACAAAACCACTTTATGAATTAGGACAGAATGATGCTTGTCTCTCTCTCTGTTGGCTTCCACGGGACCAGAAACTTCTCCTTGCTGGCATGCATCGTAACTTAGCCATATTTGATCTTCGGAATACAAGCCAAAAGATGTTTGTAAATACAAAAGCTGTTCAGGGGGTGACAGTAGATCCATACTTCCATGATCGTGTTGCTTCCTTCTATGAAGGTCAGGTGGCAATATGGGATCTTAGGAAATTTGAGAAGCCAGTTTTGACTTTGACTGAGCAACCAAAGCCCTTAACAAAAGTAGCATGGTGTCCAACGAGGACTGGTCTGCTTGCCACTTTAACAAGAGATAGTAATATTATTAGATTATATGATATGCAGCACACACCCACTCCCATTGGGGATGAAACTGAACCCACAATAATTGAAAGAAGCGTACAACCTTGTGACAATTACATTGCTTCCTTTGCTTGGCATCCAACAAGTCAAAATCGAATGATAGTTGTAACTCCCAACCGAACAATGTCTGACTTCACTGTTTTTGAAAGGATATCTCTTGCCTGGAGCCCAATTACATCTTTAATGTGGGCTTGTGGTCGTCATTTGTATGAATGTGCAGAAGAAGAAAATGATAATTCTTTAGAAAAAGATATAGCAACAAAGATGCGCCTTCGGGCTTTATCAAGGTACGGACTTGATACAGAACAGGTGTGGAGAAACCATATTTTAGCTGGAAATGAAGATCCACAGCTCAAGTCACTCTGGTATACTCTGCACTATATCCTTTGTGTTGTGAATTTTGAGTTCAATCAGGTAGAAATGTTCTTGATGTTTGCTGAAAGATCAGTTTATAAATATGCTGAATGTTTTATATTGCAAATACAAGTTACATAATACTAAAATTATAAGGCAAAATCATTTAAAACTGTTGAACTGGAAATACTGCTTTGCAGATTGTGTAGGAGGAAGAAAGTATCTCTATAATAGAATAGACCCACCTTTCTTTTACTGACACCTATTAAGAATTGGCTCCAAATCAAAAATAAATTTAGCTTTGAAATATTTTATTATGCATCATCACTAGTATTTCCTATGCATTTAAATACTTATGAAGCAGTATACAGAAGATATGGATCAGAAATCTCCAGGCAACAAAGGATCATTGGTTTATGCAGGAATTAAATCAATTGTAAAATCATCCTTGGGTAAGAATATTTCATTTTCTGCAAAATGTTTATAATTTTTGTACTCTTATTTTTTTCCCATTATAGTAAAACCTTGGTTTGGGAGCATAATTCATTCCGGAAACATGGTTGTAATCCAAAGTACTTGTATATCAAAGCAAATTTCCCCATAAGAAGTATGTATTTAGTTATTTTAGGATAGTGTACATAAATATTTCCTTTTTTTTTTTGGTTTCTGATTGGATATTTTAATGAATTATTGAGTTAAATGCATAATTGTTTTAGATTTTATATCAAAAATTCTTTTTGGAGCGAGTGTTGGTCCTTTGAGGTGTTACTGACTTTCTTTTTTTTTTGTTTGAGGGCAGTGTTACTGGCCCTCATATGTGGGACCGAACCTGGGCTGCTGGCTTCCTAAGCCAGCACTTAACCACCACGCCACTTGGCCGGCCCGATACTGACTTTCTAAATCCATTGATTTAGTTAATGTTATTTTTTTTTTTTGAAGACCTATGAATACTTTGAGAGGTATTACATTAGAATAGATGATTTATAGGATCCTGGTTGTTAGTTTGAATTGTATCAAAGTATTTTGCTTCTATAAAAAATAAAAAGATTTCTAATTGAAGGAGATCCCTTTTTATTTTGCTACCTACTTTCACTCAGCTATCTAATGACAAAACCTATAAAACTATGACAGAAAGTTTGACCTTACCTAAAGGAGCCTTACCTGAACAGTCCTTGATGATGGAATTAGTATGTGAATTAATGTAGGACTGAAATTGATAAACTATTCAAGAATAAATAAAGATGACAGAAGAGCTAAACTTACTATTTTTTCACTGATGTTTTAAACAGTTATTCTTACTGTTTTTATTGGAATTAAATTGTGGCTTATATTATTATCTTCCCAACCTATGATTTGGTATCTAGTTTTCGATAGCAATCAAATTTGGGCCTAAATCAAACTACTGGAAAAGTAGTTCACATTACTTAGTCAAAGAATGATAATAGAAGTAGTAAATCCAACTTGGTGTTTAATACAACTTTCGTAAACACTATACAAAAAATACTAAGTACTTTCAAATTACTTTGGTTCACATGGCTGAAGATGCAATAGACTATTCATTTCATTTTGGTGTTCTCTCATTAGCTCTCCACCAAAAAGTAGCTTTTATTATAATAAACTTTTAAATAATAAAATGAATGAGTTTAATTAGAAACTTCTGTATTTTTATTAATGTAAATAAAAGGGCAGATAGACCGTATTACCCCTATAAATGAACCTGAATGCTATGGTTCATGATTTTAGAACCACTGCTGCAAAGAATTAAACACCAAGTTTATAGAATTTTTGGTGTTTTACCTATATAGTAGGTAAGACCACATTGTATTCCTAATTATTTTGAGGTTTATTGTTGTTGTTGTATTTTGATATATTTAAAGGAAAAACCAACAAATTGCCTTGAGGAAAAAGCAAGGGGAAAATGGAATATATCTATATGTTTCTGATGCAGTAGAGACAAACTGAGTCAAAAATAGTCTGTACCCAGACTAAAAAAGATTACTGTTGGAAAGATTTTCTCATTGGTAGACTTTCAGCTTTTGTTTGGTTTGATTTATATATACAGAGGGTGCCAAAAAAATGTGTACACATTTTAAGAAAGGAAAACTATTTTAAAATTGTAATACTCAATATATGCCAATGACAAAAGATGAATACTAGTCACGTTTGACTTCTGCAATTACAAGAGGTGCTCAGAGTGGTTACCATCAGCGTCCAGACATTTCTGATTATGGCGAACTGCTTGAGCAATGTTGACCAAAGTGTCCACTTGTCTACACTTTTTTGTCACCCCCAGTATTTTTGTTTCTACAACCTGAAAGTAATAAGTAGGGCAATGACTGTCAAGATGATAGTCCTAGATTTTAATCCTTTATCCTGTAACATGGGAAATGCAAGGAAAGATGTTGAAGAGTAGTGACAATTTGATTTGTGTTTTAGAACTGTCACTCTTTGTGAGGAATGAATTGGAGGATCAAGATTGATAGCAGGGACCTCAGATAGAAGCCACAGTAATCAGGCAAGATATGATGATGTTCTTACCAAAGTTAGTGGCAGAGGATCTAGAGAAATGTGGGGAAATTAGAGATTGGGATAAAATGTAATGATTAATTGGATAAGGGAGATAGAGAAGAAAAAGTGAAAGTGTACATATATTTAGCCTAAGAAACTGGATTAAGACTGGTATCAGTTAATTAGGTAGGAATAACATATGAGTAGGTAGAGTACATTTGAGAAGAGAAAAAGAGTTTATTTTGCAGTTAGTTAAATTTGAAACAGCTAAATGGAGATAGATGTCAAGTGGGAAAGAAATTTTGAGTAGGTCGAAGAAGTGAAGTCATCCATTTTAAATAATTCTTTCAAGAAATTTGACTATATGAAAGAGGATAAAAAGATACACAGTAATAGGTGAATCTGGGATCAAAGGAGGGCTTTTGTATTGGTTTGTGTTTCTTTTTAACATGGGATTGATTTAAGCATATTTAAATGCTGCTCTGGGGAACCCCACAGAAAGGTTGAAGATGCAGAGAAAACGGAATGAAGAGCACAATTCTTGGGAATGGGAGGGAATGGGATCCAAAGCATTAGATCGGAGGAAATACACCTTCTCTATTAGCCAGAGGGGTTGTTGAAAAGGTTTAATGGCCAGAGGCTGAGGTGTTTTCCACTGATGATTCCTATTTTCTCAATGTAGTAGGTTTGCTTGTTGAGAAACAGCAGGGAGGTGGTGGAGAGAAGATACGGAGAAGAAGAGAGAAAATTTTCTTGAGAAACATGGGAAGATTGTGGGGCAATATTGTTTTACCAGACGAAAGAATAAAGGACAATGGGGCAAGAGAATGATACATGGGTTGGTCCTTGGGACCTAACTTGGATAAGGAGGAAAATGACAGGAGAAGACTGGTAAGTAAAAATAGGAGTGGTCAAGAGATTGTGCGGTTGAAGAATATAGAAGTGAGATTTCTGGAAGGCTTTGTTTTGAGGTTGGGTTAGAAAGTGGCTTTTTTGGAGGAGGAACACTTTCAAATGTGTCTATGAAAGGAGTGGGTAAAGTCTTGGAGGTGTTGACCACTGGAGATAAGGAAGCAAAAGAATGAAGAGGCCAATTTTTTTAATTTTGTTTTTAAATATTTTATGTAATTTTTCAATTACAGTTGGCATACGATATTATAAAGTGATCACCCCAATAAACCCATTACCCATCTCACACCAACGGAGTTATTACAATACTACTGACTGTATTCCTACGCTAAACTCTATTTCTCCATGAATATTTTTAATTATCAATTTGTACCTTTTAATCCCCTCTCCCTTCACCTCTCCCCCCAACCTGGCAACCAGCAAAATGCTCTGTGTGTCTATGAGCTTGTTTTTGTTTTGTTCGTTTCATTTATCCTGTTCACCAGAAGGCTGGTTTATTGGGTGGACTAAGTGTTGAAATCAACCAGGATGAAGAGAATGCATACTCTGAGGGTATGTCTTGTACAGTCTTTTGGAGCGGTTTTCACATTGTTTATTTGATAACCCTAATTACCTGTAGCATAGTAATAAAGTAGTAAGGTCGCTTAGCACCCAAAATTTTTCACCTTGTAGCAATGAGTTCTTTGGATTTATATATATTGATTGATCTCTGTTTTATTCCATGATACAATTTCTGTGAAGTAAAACCTCTTAAGCTGAAATATTATTAAACTGTGAGGAATTATTTGAATCCAAATTTATAGGGGAGATGTGAAAATAAATACCTTATAGTACATCTGCAGCTTGTTCTTCCTGAAATTTAGTGACTACATTCTATCTAAACGAATTAAATTTATTATTCAGAAAAATAATGTTTTGTTTAATTTTTAATGTGTTTTATTAACTTTGTCATTTAATTATTCAAAGTTTTCTCATAGTTCTTAAAATTTCACTTTCAGCTAAAAGTGATTTTTATCATGACTGACTTCCCTCATGGCTGCAAATAGAGTAGCGTGTTTCTGCAGTTTGATGGGCAGGGGCTTCTTTTAAAGTAAGAAAACCTTTTTCCAGAAGTCTCCACCTAACTCTTTAACCTGTGTTGGCAACAGTTTCCAATAGTAAGGTTAAAAATAAGTAATTTCAAGTGTAATTATTTAACTTCATTTTTTTTAATTTCTAAAATTTTACAAATAACTCATCTTGAAACTTTTTCATAAAGCAATTGTGTATAGTTTAAAATATGTCCTAACATAAATAATACTGTAGACTTTTGCCACAACCAAACATTATGTAATGAAACAAGTTATTTCAAAAGTTGAGTTAGGTATGATGGAGAAGGGGGCTTTTGCTATGTACTAATTTTACTTTTTCCAAGTATTTAGACTAAATAAATTTTAATAAATAATTCTTTGCATTCTATATATAATATAAGATATATTTGACTTGCAAATGACAACTGATTTAGTTTTTAATATTTTCTCATTTTTGATTGTGTTCATCCCTTTAATGCCTTGATCAGACTGAGAATATGAACTGAAGTCAACTTTGGACAGTATATTTGTTTTCTACAATTTGCATATATTATCGCATTATTTCCATGGGTCCAGCTTAATTGGGGACTCGGGTTAGGGTCTCACAAGACTAAAATGAAAGTGTTGATAAGGCTTTGTTCCTTCCTGGAGGTCGGAGGACTCTTCCAAGTTCATATGGTTGGCAGAATTGGTTCCTTAAGATTGTAGAATTGAGGTGTCTTTGCTGGCTATTGGCTGCCCTCAGCTCCTAGAGGCTGCTCATACGTCCTTGCCACATGGCCGTCTCACAGACCTTCTTACACCATGGCAGCTTTCCTCCCTGTCCAGCAGGGGAAGCTCTCTCATTACCTCCAGTCTCTCTCTTTTTTTTTTTTTTTAAAGATTTTTATTGGGGAATTGGGGGAAGGGAACAGCATTGGGGAACTGGACCAGGGGAGCAGACAAGTTGCTGTCCTTTTGTTCTTCAGTCTAGTTGTGGAGGACATTGCTTCACTGGCCCATGTTGGTATCATCATTGTGCTCTTCTCGGGTGAGGCAGATCGGTCGCTGGCCTCTGGACGGTCGCTCACAGCGGCTCTTGGCAGCTCACACCAGCTGCCAGCCGCTCACACTGGCTGCCGGCCACTCACTGAAGCCTATGGCAGCCCACTGCAGCAGGGGCTGCAGCTATGCCGACCCCGGTACTCACAGCAGACCAGCTCCAGGTTGAGCTGTTGTTCACCATCTTAGCTGTAGGGGGCAGTGTCACTGTCCCTCATGTGGGATACAAACTGGGGCCACTGGAATCCCAAGCCAGCTCTTAACCAACGTGCCACTTGGCCAGCCCTCCAGTCTCTTTTTTAAAGTATTCAACTGATTACATCAGGCCCACCCAGGATAATCTCCCTCTGATTAACTCAGAATCAACTAACAACCTTAATTACACCTGCAAAATGCTTTCACTATTTCTATATTCTGTTATTTAGAAGCAACTCACAAATTCTACCTGTACCCAAGGGGCAGGGATTATACAAGTGCATGGTTACCAGGGGGCAGGAATCATGGAGCCTATCTTACAGTTCTCTGTACCACAGACAAGTTGAGTTATTTCTTAAAATATATTTTTTATTATTGCTCTAGTTATTTACAAATATAAAATCATTATATGTAATTATATAAATGTAGAATTACCGTAAATTACAAATGTAAATTACTACTAATAAAAGACATTTGTAACGTTGGACAGCCTTGCTGTTTAATTTCTAATTCAGTTTATTCTGAAAGCTCCTTTTTTTTAAAAATAGCAACAGATAGTTACATTAATGACAATTTCAATGATAAATCTTTCCGGAACATTTAAGAATTTGAGTTTCAATTTCATAGAGTCCTTAAGTTTTGTCTTCATTTGTTTAACTTTTATTTGGCACCAAGTGCCATCCTAAGTGAAATTATCTGCCATTAAGAACAACTGCCTTGATATCTTGTGAAAGAGAGTGAGAATATGAAGTCCCCTGATTTAGTAAAGGGGGCGGGGACTTTAAATCATTCCTGTTGTGTTTTAGTTCTGACCTTAAACTTTCAAAGTACTTTGATGTTTATGATCTAATTTTTTCATGTACACATATGTATATACATGCATAGAAAGACAGACAGAAAGAAGGGGAGGGAGAAAGAGGGAGCATCTACTGGATCTCAGGCACTGTGGGTACTTTTCAAATAAAACAGACAAGATGCCTGCCCTTTTGGAGCTCAGGTTCTGAGAAGAGATGAGACTGAAAAATGATTTAATAAAATGTGGGCGCTTATGTTAGTGCTAAAGGAAGCAGAAAACAATGGTAAGTCAGATAATAGCAGGTGGCACCCTGTTTAGATCAGTTGGTCAAGAAGGCTTCCTTCGCTGATGCCGTGACTCAGCTTAGCCCATTGCGCTTTGACTGTTATTCCAGTAGCTCTTTTTGATCATTCAAGACACTATCATACTTAGCAACGTGTAAAATTTTGCTTGTAGCGTATTTTGTATTTATGCTGTCATAACGTTGTGACTGAGAAGTCGAATATTCAAAACCTGATGCTGAAATATTTCTCTGCAAAACTGACATTTTCCAAATGTATTTCAAAAAGAATACATAATAAAGCAATTAATATAAAAATGTTTCTCGTTTTAGGAGTGGTGGAAAGCAGCAGACATAATTGGAGTGGGCTGGATAAGCAAACTGATATGCAGAGTTTAAATGAAGAGAGAATCTTAGCTTTACAGCTTTGTGGGTGGATAAAGAAAGGAGCAGATGTCGACGTGGGGCCGTTTTTGAACTCCCTTGTACAGGAAGGGGAGTGGGAGAGAGCTGCTGCTGTGGCCTTGTTCAACTTGGATATTCGACGAGCAATCCAAATCTTGAATGAAGGGGCATCTTCGGAAAAAGGTATTAGGTTATATTCTGAGATACTTGCAGTTCATAGAATCCTTTAAAGAAAAGGTGCTGATTAATTTTCAAAATACATGCATGTAAATTTTTTAAAAGAAATTAGCATAGAACTGTATAAAAGTAAGTATTAGCCCATCCCTTTTGTTTATGCCTTGGTTTAAGACTATAAAAAGGAAAGGATGTCATAGCTGTCATTTTAATATTATAAGGAATACTTGTGTTCATTTTCAAATTTTTTTCTTTTAAAGATAGTTCACATTTTAAAAATGTATTTTTCTGGAGATTAGGACTACTTTAGTTTGCAAGCATTTTTTAATTTTTTTTTTTAAAGATTTTATTGGGGAATTGGCGGAGGGGAACAGCGTTGGGGAATCAGGGAAGGGGAACAGACAAGTTGCTGCCTTTTTGTTCTTCAGTTTAGTTGCGGTTTAGTTGCGGAGGATGTTGCTTCACTGTTGGTATCGTCATTGCGCTCTTCCCGGATGAGGCAGATCGGTCGCTGGCCTCTGGATGTCGCTCACCGTGGCTATTGGCAGCTCACTCTTGGCTGCCAGCCGCTCACGCTGGCTGCGGGCCACTCACTGTAGCCTATGGCAGCCCACTGCAGCAGGGGCTGCAGCCCACACCATCACCGGGGCTCGCACAGCCCAGCTCCAGGTGGAGCTGTTAGCTGTAGAGGGCAGTGTCACTGGCCCTCATGTGGGATCCGAACCGGGGCTGCTGGCATCCCAAAACCAGCGCTTAACCAATGCGCCACTCGGCCGGCCCTGCAAGCATTTTTATGGTGAACATTTGAGCATTTTTTTTTTTTTTTTTGAGGGCAGTGTCACTGGCCCTCATATGTGGGACCTGAACCGGGGCCGCTGTCTTCCCAGGCCAGCGCTTAACTACCGCGCCACTCGGCTGGCCCAATTTGAGCATATTTTATACTTTTATGTTTCGGGTGGTTTTTGATTGATTTTTAGGAAACTGAACAGCATTTTTAGTTAGACTGATATAGATTCTTATAAAAATGATATTTTGATCTGCAAAATTGCTTCTACTTGAGTCTGGTGATTTAAACATAGTTTCCATTTAATATTTTCTAAGAAGGAAGAAACAGATATAATAAAGTTTTTACTTAAACATTTTGAAAATAAGTCGTATTTCAGAAATTCAGTTTTTTTTCTTACCCGGAATATTTCACTTGAAAATGCTTAAGATGTATATAGCTATCGATTTTTAATACACCTAGCAAATGATTTCTGAGTATTCAGAATACTTAATTCTTATTTGCTGGTCCATTTTGAAACCATTACAGTTCTGTTATACCATAGAGAAAAACATGAAATTAACTGTAATATATTACCTTGTAGTCTAAAAGATGATAAAGCTAGTGTTTTGACCAGATTGGCCTCTTTTCTTTTACTTTTGCTATAATTTAAAAGTCTCTGCCATTTGAGATTGCAATGGAAGACATGTGGTGATGGGAAAAATAATTGATATCGAAGCCATTTCTTAATCATAATTTTGCTATAACCTGAGAGCATACTTCCCTGTCATGTGTACCTGGAATATTTGATGTTAGATTTGAACATCCCTACTAACAGGGAAACATTATCTTTCCAATGATTTTAATAATTTGGTTAAGGACTGAAGAAAAGATTTCCCGGAGCCCAATATTCCTTTTCGTCTGGAAATAAATTGTTCTGAACAGGATTCAAAGAAGATAGTTCTTTTTTTGTTTGTTTGTTTTAATCATTAAAGACTTGAATGTAATAGAGTAGGCAGAGAAAGCAAGCACAAAGTAACTTGGGGAAAGCGTTTATAGAACAAGGCTATTTAAACATAAGGTGGGAAATGCTGTTTTATTTGGAAAAGAAAGAAAATGATTAGGATCAGGAAACAATAAGAAAGCTGCTATAATAAATGTGGAAAATACTTAAGAATAAAAGTTAAACGTGAATTTAGTGGTCTCTTTTGAAGCTAGACTTGTAAGGCTAGAAAGCCATAGGGCTGACTGCCAGGTTAGCAGCTTAGCAGCAGCAATATGAACTTCTGAGAACTATTGTGTGAAAGACTATTGGTAACAATGTTGCAAATGTGTCTAAACACAATTCTGTGGTAATTGATAGTTCTATCCTAGAAATTAAAAGTATAATAAGAATACTGAAATATTGGCTTTCAGCACCTTATAGTTAAAATACATACATAAATATGTGCATTATATATTTAGGAATAGGAACCCAAAATGATTTTGAGAATTGCAGTCCTGAGATATAGTTATATTTGCTACCAACACTTTGAAATATCTCAAGTAACATAAATGATCTTGTTGATAAAATTGGCAATGATTCTGGTAGGATGGCTTCACTTCATTTAGGCCCTGAGCAGTATACAGGCTGCTATGTAGGAACCTGCCTGGAATGAGGACTTGAAAAATTAAAAGATGTACTTACTTGTCCTGCACAGGGTTTGCAATATGGGCAAAAGTTTTGTAAGAATGCAAATTTTTGCTTATGGTCCTTTCCAAAATTTCCAGTCTGAATCAAAACCCTTAGTGGGGGGTTGGAGGAGGTGGTTTTTCTGAGAGTAAAAGCCACCGTCTGATCTTTATTTGTTTATGGTTTAAGAACTGGAAGAGATACTAAGCATTTGATCAGTTTGATTAGCTGGCTGTTTTTAATATGCAGGTGATCTGAATCTCAATGTGGTAGCAATGGCTTTATCGGGTTATACAGACGAGAAGAACTCCCTTTGGAGAGAAATGTGCAGCACTCTACGATTACAGTTAAACAACCCGTATCTCTGTGTCATGTTTGCATTTCTAACAAGTGAAACAGGATCTTATGATGGAGTGTTGGTAAGCTAATTTCTGTTTCATGAGGCTCTGCTTTTAAGATAGGCGTTTTTATTTAACTTTGTTAAAATTTTCAAATGTCTCTGCATAAAATATTGGTACAGTTTGAATGCATTTCTATTATTTAAAATAAAGTATCCAAAACATTTTTTGAGCAGCTCTTGAATGTGATTCTCAAACTAGAGTTAGTTAGCTGATAGCAAACCCAACTTGATTCTTAAAATAATTTTAGTAGTGTAATTTACAGATACAGAAGGAATACGATTTTACCTGTTAACTTAAGAACTGAGCTCTGCATTATGCTAAGTGAAATAAGTCAGTCAGAAAAAGACAAATACATATGATCTCACTTATATGTGGAATCTAAAGAACTGAATAAATGAGCAATGTAAACAGAAATAGGCTTAGAGACAGAGAGGAAAAACTGATAATTGCTAGATGGGAGGGGTCAGGGATGAGGGAGAAGGGGAAGGGACGAGGCAACATAAACTGGCAACTACAATATTGCTGCGGGGATAGAAGAAACAGTTTAGGGAATATAATCAATAATGTTGTAAATATTTTTTAGGGGACCAGATGGACTCATGTCTTGTTAGGGAGAACCACTTCATGGACAGTGTAGAGGCCTGACCTCTGCACTGTACATCTGAAGCTGCCGCTGAACAATATTATATATCAACTATAATTTAACACATATATAGTCATGGGATGTGGAATATAGTGTGGGAATGGAATCAATGGAATTGTAATAGATATGTGTAATATAGGGGGAGAGGGGGTCAGTGGATGGGGGGGAGTCAGGGGAGGGGGAGTCACTTTGTAAGGGATGAAAAGGATAACTATTGCATTATTTTGTACATCTGTAATAATAATAAAAAGAAAAAAAAAGTACTGAACTCTAGAATTCAACAACTATATAAACAAATTTTACATTCAAATACAATTTTTAAAAGATGTTTCTTGTTTTTGTTAAGTAAACCAACATATGATTAGTTATGGTGAGGATGACCATATAGCTTTCCTGAGTTAGTATTTGTCACTCTCAGATATGTTCTAGTTTAGAAGATAAATTGCAGATCACACTACTTATGGTGGACTATTTCATTTTTGTCATTATTTGGTCTTTTAATTGCTATTTTTTTCTCATGTGCTTTAAGCACCCATGACTACAAATACCAAATAGATTCCTTATCACAAAGTTGGGAAAGAGAGAATAAAGTGAGATTTGCTTATCAGTTTTTGTTACTGAGTTTTAAGCTTCATTTTAGTACCGCAACTTTTCTTTGCACTGTTGGGCTTCTTTCCAGCACTGAGAGCTTTCTAACATGAAAGTTATTTCTATGTTTGTCATTATAGCATTTCTTATAATTGACTTAATAATCATCTAATAATTGATTTAAATGTCAGTCCCTAAGAATGTTTTAAAACGTATTTTATTGAGGTATCATAATGAAAATTTTAATAAATGTTAGTGTTTATTTGGTAATTTTTTAGTTTATGTATTTTTCCATTACTTTTAATAAATTACTGTTGAACTTTTGTGACAACTTCAAATTAACATCCAAGAGTTAATGTGTTGGGGCTGTTTTTGTTTTTACTATTAGTATTGTTTTTGTTAAACGGAAGATTTTAAATGTTGCATCTTGAAGAAGTAAAATGATATTTTCAGGAAGTGCTAGAGAATGAAAACTAAAAAAGAAATGGATTGTTCAAATTTTAAATTGAAATATATTCTCTAACTATCAAGTTCTGTATTTTATTTTATTTTTATTTATTTTTTATTTATTTATTTTTAATTAGTTTCAGGTGTACAACACAGTGCAATAGTTATACATTTTACCCCTCAAAGTGACAACCCCCCACCCCCAATTCGCCACCCCACTCCCCCCCATATCATATATATCTATTACTCTTCCTCTGACTCTCTTCCACAGTATAATCCACATCCCGTGACTATCTATATATATTCAATTACAGTAGGTATACAACCTCCGCTTTAGTCATACAGTGCAGTGATCAAACCTCTACTCCATCCATGAAATGGTCTCCCTAACAAGACCTATGACCATCTGAAATTCCACAGAATATTTACAACATTATTAATTATATTCTCCAAACTGTTTTTCATATCCCAGTGGCAATATTGTAGTTGCCTATTTTGCTGTCTAATCCCTTCCCCTTCTCCCTCATCCCCATCCCCCTCCCAATTAGCAACCCTGATTTTTCCTCTATATCTATGAGACAGTTTCTGTTTACTTTGCTCATTCATACAGTTTTTCAGATTCCACATATGAGTGAGATCATATGGTATTTGTCTTTCTCTGACTGACTTATTTCACTTAACATAATAGTCTCTAGGTCCATCCATATCATTGCAAATGGTACGATTTCATTCTTCTTTATAGCGGAGTAATACTCCAATGTATAAATATACCACAGTTTCTTAATCCAGTCATCTACTGATGGGCATTTTGGTTGTTTCCAAGTCTTAGCTATTGTAAATTGTGCTGCTATGAACATAGGGGTGCATAACTTTTTTTGAATAAGTGTATTGGTTTTTTCAGGATAAATACCTAGGAGTGGAATTGCTGGGTCAGACGGTAGCTCTATTTCCAGTTCTTTGAGATACCGCCATACTGACTTCCATAGTGGCTGCACCAATCTGCAGTCCCACCAACAGTGCAGCAGGGTCCCCTTTTCCCCACAGCCCTGCCAGCACTTGTTGTTTGTTGATTTATTGATGAATAGCCATTCTGACTGGAGTGAGGTGGTATCTCATGGTGGTTTTTATTTGCATTTCCCTAATGACCAGTGAGGTTGAACTTTTTTTCATATGCCTGTTGGCCATCTGTATGTCCTCTTTAGAGAAATGTCTCTTCATATCTTCTGCCCATTTTTTAATTGGGTTGTTTGTTTTTTTGGTGTTGAGTTTCATGAGTGTTTTATAAATTTTGGATATTAACCCCTTATCAGATATATCGTTGGCAAATATATTCTCCCCTTCAGTAGGCTTCCTTTTTGTTTTATTAATGGTTTCCTTTGTTGTGAAAAAACTTTTAAGTCTGATATAATCCCATATGTTCATTTTTTCTTTTACTTCCCTTGCCCGTAGGGATGTATCAATAAAAATATTGCTCCGTGTAATGTCTGCAAATGTACTCCCTATATTTTCTTTTAGGATTTTTATGGTTTCAGGTCTTACATTTAAGTCTTTAATCTATTTTGAATTTGTTCTTGTATAAGGCGTAAGGAGGTGGTCCAGTTTCATTTTTTTGCATGTGTCAGTCCAATTTTTCCCAGCACCATTTATTGAATAGACTATCTTTACTCCAGTGTAAATTCTTGCTTCCCTTGTCATAGATTAACTGTCCGTAAATGCCTGGATTTATTTCTGGGCTCTCTGTTCTGTTCCACTGATCGATGTGCCTGTTTTTATGCCAATACCAAACTGTCTTGATTACTGTAGCCTTGTAGTAGGTTTTGATGTCTGGTAGTGTGCTCCCCCCGACTTTGTTCTTATTTCTCAGAATTGCCGAGGCTGTTCTGGGTCTTTTATGATTCCATATAAATTTCAGGATTATATTTTCTATTTCTGTGAAAAATGCCCTTGGTAGTTTGATAGGAATTGCATTGAATCTATATATTGCTTTAGGCAGTATGGACATTTTAACTATATTAATTCTTCCTATCCATGAGCATGGTAGGTGTTTCCATTTATTTGTATCTTCTATGATTTCTTTCTTCAGTGTCTTATAATTTTCTGAGTACGGATCTTTCACTTCTATGGTTAAATTTATTCCTAGGTATTTTATAGTTCTTGATGCAATTGTAAATGGAACAGTTTTCTTAATTTCTCTTTCCGTTAGTTTATTATTGGTATATGCAAATGCCACTGATTTCTGAACATTGATTTTATATCCTGCTACTTTACTGAATTCGTCTATCAGTTCCAATAGGTTTTTGATGGAGTCTTTGGGGTTCTCTATATACAGTATCATGTCTTCTGCATATAATGACAATTTTACTTCTTCCTTGCCAATTTGGATGCCTTTTATTTCTTTTTATTGTCTGATTGCTGTGGCTAGAACTTCCAGCACTATGTTGAATAAAAGAGGAGAAAGTGGACAGCCTTGTCTTGTTCCTGATCTTAAGGGGAATGGTTTTAGCTTTTCCCCATTGAGTATGATGTTAGCTGTAGGTTTATCATATATGGCTTTTATTATGTTGAGATATGATCCCTGTATTCCCACTTGGCTAAGGGTTTTTAACATAAATGGCTGTTGGATTTTGTCCAATGCTTTTTCTGCATCTATTGAAATGACCATGTGATCTTTATCCTTCATTTTGTTGATGTGGTGTATCACATTAATTGGTTTACGGATGTTGAACCAGCCTTGCGCACTAGGGATGAATCCCACTTGATCATGATGTATGATCTTCTTAATATATTGCTGAATTCTGTTTGCTAATATTTTATTGAGAATTTTTGCATCTATATTCATCAGGGAGATTGGCCTGTAGTTTTCCTTTTTTGTGATGTCTTTATCTGGTTTTGGAATCAGGGTGATTGTGGCTTCATAAAAAGTGTTTGGGAGCCTTCCCTCCTTCTGGATTTTTTGGAATAGTTTGAGAAGAATTGGTGATAGTTCTTTTTTGAATGTTTGATAAAATTCACTTGTGAAGCCGTCTGGTCCAGGGCTTTTGTTTTTTGGGAGCTTGTCAATTACTGATTCAATTTCCTTGGTAGTAATCAGGGTATTTAGATTTTCTGTTCTTGCGTTAGCTTTGGAAGTTTGTATGCTTCTAGAAAATTATCCATTTCTTCCAGATTGTCAAATCTATTGGCATATAGTTGCTCATAGTAATTTCTTAGAATTTTTTTGTATTTCTGTGATGTCTGTAGTCATTTCCCCTCTTTCATTCCTGATTTTGCTAATTTGACTCTCTCTTTTTTTTTGACGAGCTTGGCTAAAGGTTTGTCAATTTTGTTTATCTTCTCAAGAAACCAGCTCTTGGTTTCATTGATCTTTTGAATTGTTTTTCTGTTCTCTATATTGTTTATTTCTGCTCTGGTCTTTATTATCTCCTTTCTTGTACTCCCCTTAGGCCTCTTTTGCTGTTCTTTTTCCAGTTCCCTTAGGTGTAAGGATAACCTGTTGATTTGAGATTTTTCTTCCTTCTTTAGGTAGGCCTGCACTGCTATAAACTTCCCTCTTAGGACTGCTTTCCCAGCATCCCAGAGATTTTGGGTCGTGGTGTTTTCATTTTCGTTTGTCTCGAGGTATCTTTTGATTTCCTCCTTGATCTCATTTGTGACCCACTCATTAAGTTCTGTATTTTAAATTAAATGATTCATTATAAACCTTCCTCTTTTCCTAAACCTAAATTTTGGTTAATAGGTAATGGATAGCTAATTTTGAGTAGGAAGTTCATATTTCCAAACTATTTTAAGAGTATACTTTATTACACTGTATGCGTAAATAATTATTAACATTGTTATTTTAAAAAATTGTTAAGTTGCAGTAATCTAGTGAAAAGCAGAACTTTTTAAAGGCCAGAGTTTTTGCTCTGTCACATTTAACCTTAGCTAGTTAGTTAACTTTTGGGGATTGTAGTTTTCTCAGCTATAAAATAGGACAGATAATATTTGTAACTCTTCCCAGATCAAAAATTTTAGCACCTGTAACTGAATCTAAAAGTTAAATACAGTTTGTAGCAAATATATTCCCTCTTTAGGGTAGAACCATATTTTCTATTTGTGAAAATACACTAAGATAGCTATCAGCTGAAGTAGTCTTATGTTTAAAAGAGAAAAACTATATTTTGTAGAATGACTTCAATGGAAATAGGATTTTGTTCCACCTTTAAACTGTTTTTTACTTATCACAAAATTAATTGTACCTTTGTACATTCATAAACATTTTTCAAAATATTGTTTTATAATGTTGACAAGTATATAAGTATTTATTGTAATGCCTCTGAAAATTTTGCCACAAACCACCTATTGAATAGTATTTTACTATAGCCACAAAATTGTGTTTATTCAGTTATAAGGGTATATTTTTAAACTTATGATTTTGTATTAGCAACATATATTGATTTCTTTCTAAATTCAGTGCTGGTAGATTAAAACTGGTATATTCAAGCAATAATTGGCAGATTTCCTAACTTAATTAACTTAGCAAAAGAAAGATTTTCTGTTTCCCCAAAATTAGATTCTATGATAGAAGGATTACATGGCACCTTAAATTTGATAAACTGTGCATTCATTGCCTATATTTTCTTTTGGAGTTATATATAAGATGGAACTGAAATTTTTTTAAATGATTTGGTCAGTATTTAAGAGGTAAATTTTTACTTTGTAAGAATAATAACTTTAGCAGTGAGTTTCCTGAGAGTTACATTAAGAAGGGCATCTTAGGGGATTAATGGCTCCGCTATTAAATACACAATAGCTTATTAATACCTTTGAAAATAAAATTACGCACTGTATATATAAAGTATTTAGTCTTCAGAAATTTAAAACTTATAGCATCTACAAGTAACTCCTTGCATTTTTTCTTCTTCTCAGTATGAAAACAAAGTTGCTGTACGTGACAGAGTGGCATTTGCTTGTAAATTCCTTAGTGACAGTCAGGTAAGAACTGATTTAATTTCATATTTGAAGTGAATAATATTTGCTGTTACTGGATTAAGAAACTAATCTTTACATATAAATTTGTATATGTGAGATGTATATAAAATTCTTCTGAAAAGTAAATACTCTATTAAATCAAGATATTATAAATGTGTACCATAACTAAATTTACTTTTTTAAGAATACTGACTTAATATTTTAGTTTATTTCTGCTTTGGGAAGTGAGATTGGTGAGTAGATAAAGATGTTAAACTCACCTCTTAGGGATGCTATAAAAGGATTCCTTTATTTTCTAAAACAATATACAAGTACTATATACATATATACACATTGTATTACTATATATATAATAACACAATGTGCGAAGTACTATAGTAATGAGAAGGTGCTGGGGGAATATAGAAAAATCTTGGCTAGAGTTTGGGGTGGAATGAAGTCAGGGAAAACCTTACAAGAGATGGTTATTTTTGATAACCTTGAATTCCTTTTAATTCTTTGATTGTATTATATCCTATAATAGCAAGAACTTTGCAGAATAATGAAAATACTTGTCTTTAAATTTAAAATAGTAAACGCTTTGTGGTTTTTTATAGAATAATTATGAAAACATAGTAAATGCCTTGCCTTTTAAAAATATATATTTTAAATAATCATGGATGCTGCATTATAATTTATAATAGATGTAGATTTCTAGAGATCACATATCTAAATTTTTGCAAGGGCTTTTGTTTTAAAATGTTATCCATTAAGAATAAAATTGTTCCAAATGTAGACTTTTTTTTTTTAATGTTGTATTGTAACTCTCTTAAGCATTTTTTTTTTTTTTTAAAGAGGGCAGTGTCACTGGCCCTCATGTGGGATCCGAACTGGGGCCGCTGGCGTCCCAAGCCAGCTCTTAACCACTGCGCCACTCGGCTGGCCCCCAAATGTAGACGTTTTAAAGATATAGTGAAATGCATTGCTTCAAAAAAATCATTTTGAATTTTCCAGTTAAATAGATATATCGAAAAGTTGACCAATGAAATGAAAGAGGCTGGAAATTTGGAAGGGATATTACTTACAGGCCTTACTAAAGATGGAGTGGACTTAATGGAGAGTTATGTCGATAGGACTGGAGATGTCCAAACAGCAAGTTACTGTATGTTACAGGTGAGTGCAGTGTGGCGGCAGCTTAATGAAAAAAAAAAAATGTTTAACCACCTTCTTCTGTATTTTCTTCTCTCATTGAGTAGGTATGCCCTTTTGATTGCTTAGGGTCTTTAGAAGGTGTTTACTTTAACCTAATCATTTGACCTCCAGAGGACTTCTGCCTTATTTTACTGTTTCTTAGCCTCCTACATTGGGTTATTCAGTTTTTCCTTTCACTTTGGGAAGTATCAGTCTTGATTTTATGTAAAGCTCAAATGGAGCAAAGAAACCTCTCGTCAATTTCTCCAGTTGTTGACAGAACTACACCTTTTACAAAAGAGATTGCCTTTCTTTGCAGTTGCCTTTCTTTGATCTGAACTGCAGCCTCACTTGAAGTGCAGAAGGCAAGTTATACCACAGCTCTCTTAACCCCCAATTTCTCTTTTTGTTATCAGTGGACATGATTTATTGTGTCCAGTTCATCTATTTTCTCTGTTTTTACTGTTCAGTGGATACAAACAAATTCCTGGCAAAGGTTCCCTTCTAGTTTACCTTTGTTGGAAGTTTGGTGAAAATTTAGAGCATTTCACTGAGATTTCCCATAGCCCTCTAGCTAATTGTATCCTTTCCTGGTGACTTCTTTCCTGTCTTCATCCTTTTATACAATATGACAACATGCCATGTACTGGGTAAACATGGTAAAATGTCCTGTCCCCCACTGCACCTTCTTAGGAACAAATATAGATACTGGCCCGCAAACCACAATGTAAATTTACCCTAAGGTATCAGGTCACTGCCATTTGAGAAAAGGTGTCCTTCTATAACATAATGCATCGTTTTTTTTCTTACCAAAATGATACTACGTCTATTAAACTGTAGATATGGCTGCAGAGTGCAAATGGGTTTGTAACCTCTTAAAAACTTTTAAAATATTTTAAAAATGCAAAAATGCAAACAAGTGTATATTTGTATATGTGGATTTTTTTTTTTTTAATTAAAGTCTGATATTCAGCTTCCTTTTAACTAGAATGTTTCCTCCATTTATATTTATATGGTCAAGGTTAAGTCTACCATCTTGCTATTTGTTCTCCATTTGGTTTTTTGTTGTTGTTGTTGCTGTTCTTTTGTTTTCCATTTCTTTCCTGCCTTCTTTCAGGCTAATGGAATATTTCAGTGTTTCACGTTATTTCATCTGTTGGCATTTTGGCTATACCCCTTTTCATATTTATTTTTTAAAGTAGTTGCCCTAGGTCTAACAATGCACATCCTTAGTTCATTAGTGAACATTTTACCTTCTCAAACTTTGAATTTCACACTTGATAGATACATGATGCTTTCTGCTCCCCCTTTCCCTTTCATACCTCACACCTAACACTTGCTGCTTTTTGCTTCATATTTCATGTTTCACAAATGTCGTAACAGTGTAACTCCATGTAGTTACCCCTTTCCTATTGTCATATATTTTAAACTCCAACTTAGAGTTTTATTATTTTTGCATTGAATAAACAGTTATTTTTTATGTAAATTATATGAAGAGTGAAAACATGGGCTTTTATCTTTATTTATCTATTTACCATTCCTCGTGCTGTTTAGACCAATAAACCCAAGTTTTTTTGTTGTTGTTGTTTTTTTTAAAGATTTTATTGGGGAATTGGCAGAGGGGAACAGCGTTGGGGAATCGGGGAAGGGGAACAGACAAATTGCTGTCTTTTTGTTCAGTTTATTTGCGGAGGATGTTGCTTCACTGTTGGTATCGTCATTGCGCTCTTCCCGGATGAGGCAGATCGGTCGCTGGCCCCTGGATGCCGCTCACCGCGGCTATTGGCAGCTCACGCTTGGCTGCCAGCCGCTCACGCTGGCTGCGGGCCACTCACTGTAGCCTATGGCACCCCACTGCAGCAGGGGCCGCAGCCCACACCATCACCGGGGCTCGCACAGCCCAGCTCCAGGTGGAGCTGTTGTTAGCTGTAGAGGGCAGTGTCACTGGCCCTCATGTGGGATCCGAACCGGGGCTGCTGGCATCCCAAAACCAGCGCCTAACCAATGCGCCACTCGGCCGGCCCAAACCCAAGTTTTATGTACTATCATTTCCCTTTGGTCTTTCTCTTTAGCACTTCTTGTAGTATAGATTTCCTGGTGACAGATTCTCTAGCTTGCTTTTAATGGAAAATGTCCACTTCATTCTTGTTTTTCTTTTAGCACTTTAAAGATGTGGATTCACAGTCTTTTGGCCTCCATTGTTACTAATGAGAATTCAGCTATTACTATCCTTGTTTCCTCTATGTAATGTTTTATTTTTCCCTTGAGCTGCTTTCAAGATTTTCAGCAGTTTATCCTTGATGCCTTGTTTTATACTGCTTGTGGTTCATTGGGCTTCTTGGATCTGCAAGTCAGTGTTTTTCATTAGATTTGAGAAGTTTTCAGGCATTATTTCTTTAAATATTTTTTCCTGCTTCAATCTCATTTTCTTCTTGGAATGCATATATATATATATATATATATATATATATATATATATATATATATGTATATTCTCTTATATATTCTCTGAAGAAGTTTGGTTAATACTTTGGGAAGTTTGTTTACTTTTTTGTTGCTCACTTTGGTCTTACATCTTGTTACTGCAGATCTGTGGAAAGCCCTAGGTATTTCGTAAGCCCTTCTAATTTGGTCAGACTTAAGTGCTGAACTGTTTCCTCTACAGATTCTTCTCAGAACTTGATTTTCAGTTTTATTGGGGCAGATTTAGAGAAGACTCACTAAATATGAATTAACCATATTCTTTCTTAGTTTATCCTGACTGCCATCAAAGTGGCAAGAGTGGGGGTATGAAGATTTCTTATTTTTCTGTGAATTTTCTTTTTAAACCAGAGGTTGTATTCTACCTTAATACTAGTTCTAGTTAAGTTGTTCATAATTAGGACTAGAGTAGGTGTTTACTATTTTAAGAAATGAAATTGATAACTAAGAGATTTTTACATGTTCTTTCTGCTAAATTCAGTTCTGGTAATTGAAATTACTACCTAATTAATTGGTGAAGTATATGTGCTTTCTATTTTGATGGAATGTCTAAAGATAGATTGTCTATTAGCTGTTACATGTTTCTTCCATTTTTCCATAAGTAAGATGCGTGCTAAGTTCTATCATTTTCCTTTTCTATCTGGCCACCAAATGAATTGGGAAAATTGGACTTTAGATTGACTCCCATGGCATCATTGGGGATAGAGACTTTCTCTACTTTCTTCATCTTGTGAAGTTAAGGAAGATATGCTGGACCTGGCTACAAATGTTCTGTGAAAACGCAAAGCAAGCATTGGTTAAATGTGGAATGTCAGGGAAAAGAGAGCTTTAGGAAGACTCTTATTGTGAAGAAATTCAGGTTCTTATTGAAAAGCAATCTAAAGTAAATTTAAGGAAAATAAATTGTTGCTTTTCACTATGGCCTAGGGTCATGAGAACTAAAAACATTTTTGGCTTGGTTTTTTTGTTGTTTTTTTTTTCCTTTTTTCTTTTTAATTTTTAAGATGATAAAAGTATGTTTTAACAGGGCAAGAGAGAGAATAGACAGGTTTAACTTTCAGATCAGTAGGTATACAGAAAGTGCATCTCAGCTCACAGCTCATTGCTGGATATGAAGGGGCCAGGCTTGGTATTATTGTAAATGTGATTAAGCAGTTTTAGTGTGCATTTGAATTAGACAGTCAACTTCTGTGATCCCAAAAGTTTTAATTGTTGGGACAAAGAGTACTCACATCACTTTTTACTGCATTCAACCAGAAAAGTGAATTATTTGCTCTTGGGTTTTAAACTTCAGTAAGAGATAGAGAATCACACTTTCCTGGCCAGATATAATAATGATACATACAGTAATGTTTCTGTCATTAGCAGGGGCCAGCTTAAAGTAACTTAATACAGCTCCCATCAATTATATTTTCTGTATCCTCACTAGGAGTCAGCTTTTGGGAAAAAGAAGGCCTATTTATGTGACTCATACTCACATGTTACCTAAAATTATCTGGTTTCTTCAGGAACTTTTAATCCATGTTTTCTTTTTAGGGTTCTCCTTTAGATATTCTTAAAGATGAAAGAGTTCAGTACTGGATTGAGAATTATAGAAATTTATTAGATGCCTGGAGGTTTTGGCACAAACGAGCTGAATTTGATATTCACAGGAGTAAGTTGGATCCCAGTTCCAAGCCTTTAGCACAGGTAAGTGCATTGTTTTGCAATTTATGAGAAATAAATTGTAACATGTACCTAATAATCCAGCCAAAAATAGAAATGTTTACTATATGTCATATATGATAAATTTAGAGTTCAATTTAATAAATTTATATTAGTTAATATTTTTGCTTATAGACTTCTCATGGATGTCTTTATCTATCCCAGACTGTACTTTGTCCTTGATCTTCTTGTTTTTTTGGTCTTGCCACTTCCTAACAATTATCTCAGTGAGTTGAGCTTTAGTCTGAGATACAGCACAAACAGCAGGCCTAGAGGATCTTAGGCAAACCTAAATGAATCCTAGGGCTGTGTCAGCTTTTCAAGATATTCCAAGCCTTTTCAGAATCTAAACTATTATATGATCTTACACATTCTACGTATGTGTCATTTTTCTGCACTGTTTATTGTAATAAGGCAGGATTTTTTAAAAGCAAATATTAAATGTATACACACACACACACCTCTATATCTGATTACACATGGAAATATAAAATTTTTCTTTCAGCATTAATTTAAAAAACATGAGCTCATCATCTCATAAAGCACATGACGAGATCATTGTATATCTAAGTTCAGACATTAAATATCAGGTATATCCTCAGTGTGAGCACTGGATGGTGCTATATTCTTATTTTAGAAAGTGGAGAAATTAGTGCTTCTATTAAAACAACCTGAGTATTAGTAAGATAACATTACATTAATATTTGTTACTGATCTATATAAGTGTATAAGAGCCTAGGAATTTTAAAAGTAAAATGAACAGTGTCTATTGCTATTCTAAAATTAATAACTGTTTACCATTACAGGGTATTTAACTCCTATTTATCTTAGGAAATAAGTGTTTCTTTACAAGACATTTGTGTTACGGCGATTATGCCATGGAGGTTTGGATCAGAAGTCATATTAAGATATTTTTTAAGGTCTCATTATGAAGTCTAAAGTCGTCATTATTTCTAAAATGTTGGGAATCTAGTGTTACCAAATTTATCTGTTATATGTCAGTGATAGTAGGAGGAATATAACTAAACAAAGGTCACAGAAAAGTACTCAATGTAACTGCTAAGTGGAAATAAAATGAAAGCTAGTCTTAGCAGATAACAAATTATTTTATAATATAAAATAAGTTTAAAAATGATTTTAAATTAATTGTTAGGATCAAACTTTGATTTAGTTATTAATTTATTTATAAAGTTTGCATTATGTTTTAACTCCTTTCATTTGTTTTATAGGTGTTTGTGAGTTGCAATTTTTGTGGGAAGTCCATTTCCTACAGCTGCTCAACTGTGCCTCATCAGGGCAGAGGTTTTAGTCAGTATGGTGTCAGTGGCTCACCAACCAAGTCGAAAGTCACAAGTTGCCCTGGCTGTCGAAAACCCCTTCCTCGATGTGCACTCTGTCTCATTAATATGGGAACACCCGTCTCTAGCTGTCCTGGTATGACATAATTCTATAATACACTTTCCTGAGCCAAAATTATTCCTACATAATTGATTTAATTTGTAAATAAAAGACATACTAGCTTGATTTTATATTATTTCTAAGAGTGAGCTACTTTGCTGGCTTGTGTTCCCTATAGTTTGTAAAGTCTACATTAAAAGTAAACTTATATCCATGACATCTCAGGTAATCTCCCAAATTCAGGCCAATTTGAAGTTAGCGAGGAGAGCTTAAATATTAAGTAATCTTAAAATTTTACCATTTTCATTGTATACATGTTAAATATTTTCATTTTATACATTGCATGAACAAGGAGACAAATTATAGTGTAAATAAGTTCTTTGTGAACTGAGAGATATGTTGAAATAGTTAAATTTAATACATCTTTTGAACCATAAGCTTCATGAAGCTCTAATGTCCCATTCTTTTTTGGTATGGAAAATGAGAAGAATCTGAGTTCCAAAATAAAACAGACCTAATAGAAATCTTGACTTCTGGAGTTTAAAGGTTGGAGTCTACAAAACCGTACCCCCTCTACAATTAGTATCCATTTATCACGCATCATGACCCCAATGGCCAGGATTTCCATAAGCTTCTTTACCTGAGGGTTGCATATTTTTATACTCAGTTGTGCTTTGAAGATTGGAACTGTTGAAACTGTTTCAGTAGAATTTATAATTATAAATGTTTATAATTATGTACTGCATGGGTCCACTTATTCTCAGATTTTTTTCAATAAATATACAGTTGGTTCTCCATATCCCCGGGCTTCGCAACCACAAATTAAACCATCTGCAGATCAAAACAGTATTACAAACAGCATTTTCGTTCTGCATTTGGGAATCTGGATGCGAAGGGCTGATTGCATTGTTCTACACCATTTTATGGAAGCGACTTGAGCATCCATGAATTTGATGTTCCCGTGGATACTGAGGGATAATTGTAATTAAGATTTTGGGGTATCAAGAGTTATGCTTGGATTTTTGACTGCACGGGGTCATCGCTTCTAACCCCCATGTTATTCAAGGGTCGACTGTATTTCTAAATATTCATAATTATAATGCTTATAAATTACAAAACATGTATTTTGATTTTAAAAAAGCCTTTTCACAGTAAAGCCAGCTTTATTCATGAAACAAGAAAGTAAAGGCTTACTTCTCTTTAAAAAAAATTAAAAAAATAAAAAGCCTTTTCATACAGCAGGGAGGCAGACCTTAATATTTTTAGCTCTCATCACAGAAACATAAGGATTAATCTGCTCTGCATTCAGCCTGTGTTCTGGATGTGTTACAATTTACAAAAACAAAGTGAAAATACCTAATGAGCGCTATACACAAAGGTAAAAAGAATTTATCTTTAAAGTTCTGTATTTTGTCTTTTTCTTTTCCCTCATTCCTCTTTCTCCCCTTTCATTGTTAATCGTTTTCATGAAATTTTTAGGAAGAATTTCAGTGTATTTACATCTTAAATCCTTGAACCACTTACACTTCCTTTTACCTTCATATCATTAGCAAAAGCAGATGGATATTTTTTAAAACTATTTGCAAGACTATCCCTGTGGTCATTAAAGTGTAACCAGCATTGGTCCAGGGGAAATTTTGAACATGGTATCATGTCTTAATAGGGACACAATTGCTTAATATTTAACTTAATATTTCTACTTGCTCATTTTCTATTCTTATCTCTAGTTATATAGGGTCTTAAAATATTTTAATTTGATTTGTTTAGAATAAAAGAAGATATATTAAGGTGGCCAAAATTAACAGAATGAGCATTTTTTGAGCACTAAATGTTTTATAAATATGTGTGTGAAGGTGTACATGTATAACCATACATGTGTCATAACACATTTTTCTTCAATTTCTTATGAACTGTCAGACAGATAGAAATGTATATATCGTGTACTGTGATGAGTCCCCTACCCCGCTTAAGATAACATTGTCTGACTAGTGTCTTTGATCAATCTCTGTCTGCTCTCACCTCTCCTCCCTAGAGTTAACCACTGTCCTAGGTTGTGTGTTATTCAGCCTTTAGCTTGGCTGTGTAGTTTTATCACATTTACTTTGTGCTTTAAATTCTATACAAATGAATCATGTAGAGTATATTCCTTTTTTTGTTGTTGAAAATCTTTTTTATCTAGAGTATATTCCTTGGCTTGCCATTTTTACTCAAAATTGGGGCTTGTTTTTATCTTATTCTTTTTAGTTTCAGTTATGCTAATGAATGTAACTGTAGTTTATTCATTTTTCATTACTATTTAGTATTCCATTCATGATTGTCGCATAGTGTTTCCACTCTGTTGTTGATGGAGACTTTGGTTATTTCCAGATTTTTACTATTATGGACAATGCTGCTATGAATATTCCTGCATATGCCTCCTTGTAGCATGTGCAAAAGTTCCTCTAGTGTATTTACCTAGGAGTTGCTGACTGATACTGTTTAGTAATATGTTATTAAATTTAGGATTTTTATGTGTCTATTCAGGAAGGAGATTGGCCTATGATCTTTCTCATGTTATCTTTGTCTGGTTGTGTTAGCAAAGTTCTGCCAGCTTCATGAAATGCTTTGGGAAATGTCCCCTTATTTCCTGTTCTTTGAAAGATTTGTAGAGATGAAAATAACCTGCTCCTTTACTGTTTGCTAGAACTCACCTGTAAACTGAGCTTGGTGTTTTCTTTGTGGGAAGATTTTAAACTACTGATTATTTCTCTAAAGTTGTTAATCCAGATTGCTTTGTAGTGGGTTTGATATTTATATTTTTCAAATTTTTTGTTGGCTATTAAAAAAGTAAGGAAACTTCTGTTACTTGGCATTTTTCAATCTAAACTAGATCCTAGCTTTAAAATTACTACTTCAATATGATGTATAATTTATATTTTGACATAGTTTTAGAAATACCTTTTGAGAAACTTGGAATAAAATACTGTGATGTAGTTAATAAAGATCATTTTCTTTAACCCCTAGGAGGATCCAAATCAGATGAAAAAGTAGACTTGAGCAAGGACAAAAAATTAGCTCAATTTAACAACTGGTTTACATGGTGTCACAATTGCAGGCACGGCGGTCACGCTGGACATATGCTTAGTTGGTTCAGGTAATCAGCACTTTCCTGCTTTAATAGGCTTGGAGTTAGAGGAGGTAAAACAGATGGCCTTTGAAATAGTTCAGGTTTATACAGCCAAAGGATAAATTTCTTCTTTACTGTCACCCTGGTTAACAAAGGTGGTGTCAACATTTCTATCTTTAGACAGCCTATGTAATCTTAAATTATAAAATTAGAACTTCCGTAAGAAATAGTTTAAATATGATGTATGGGTTAAGTGTTTGAATAGCATCATTTAACTTTATTTGGGGAAAGGATATGTTTATAGTTTTTTACAACTGACTGAATACTCTGTGATATATAAAAGTAATATGTAATTGAATTATAAATTAAATGATAGAGTACATATCCACCTAACTATCTTCTAAATAAGCTTGTTATGTAGTAAACACGTAATGCAATGGGAGACTCTCAAGGCCATATGCAACTTTTCCTTTGAACAGTGCCAGTGGCCCTGCCCTCCTAATTGCTATAGCTTTTAAGTACCCAATTTTTTTTTTCTTTTCTTTTTTTTTTTTGAGGGCAGTGTTACTAGCTCTCATATGTGGGACCGAACCGGGGCCGCTGGCTTCCCAAGCCAGCGCTTAACCACTGCACCACTCAGCCGGCCCTGCTATATAGCTTTTACACTGAGCTTGTCACACTGGCTTTAATTTGAACTCTGAGCACATCTCAGACACCTTCATAACTGTACATGAGTGATCTTACATATTTAGAAAGTAAAGCTATTCATTTTTCAGTAACTTTCTCCCCAAGTTCAGCGTGACAGTCATTTCTAATTTAATGCAGATAGGTATACAGATAAATAAATATAGTGTGTGTGTGTGTGTGTGTGTGTGTGTGTGTGTGTGTATGTATCATTTAGATTTTTAACTGTTCCTTGACCTGTTTTTTTAGGGACCATGCAGAGTGCCCCGTGTCTGCTTGCACGTGTAAATGTATGCAGTTGGATACAACTGGGAATCTGGTACCTGCAGAGACTGTCCAGCCATAGATGCTATCACCTAAAGAGAAACCTTCAAGTGTGGAGCTCTCTAATAGACGCTCTTCATGGCTCAAAAACATACCTCAGAACAAGTCACTCATGACTTTCCTGTAATGGGAAAATAAATCATTCTATCAAATCAGCCATTTGATGTTTGAGTGATTTTGATGTGCTTCACAGAGACAAATGCTGCTGAAATGAACATCAGACAATGGGCGTGAATTCTGTTCAGTAGGTTGAAAAAGTTCATTTTGGAAGAATTTTGGAGGATTTTGTTGAAATTATAAACACTGTGCAAGCAGAGTTTCTGGAATAGCCAAGAACTGACCTTAAATCTGTATCTTCCAAGCCGAAAGTGGATATCTTTCAGTAAAATCTGTACACGTTTAAAATAGAATAAAATGAGCAGTTCAGTGATTCAGGTAATAGTTTAAGCTCACCCAGGCTTAGATTCCTTTCAGATAAAATTAAAACTATGGATTTTTACTTTTAGAATTGGAGAGCCCCTACCCCACACTGGAGAATAAATTTTATCAAGGTATGGTTGATATGTATATATATTTTTAAGGAGTCCTTTGCCTCATACACTTTCATTTTAAGGTAAGAAATCTTTTGGCACAGACTATTATTGTCTTCCTAGAAAAGCCAAAATTAAGAAGCTATCTTACAAATTTTCTCTTCTGAAGAGAAAAATATGGATCGTTTCAGGGGAACGTGTTATAAGAATTTCAGTCTATGTGTCCTCATTTGTCTTCAAAGATTTCTCTCCTCGTTAATTCATCATCTTATGCTCATCATCTGGGAGGATTTCATTGAACACAAAGTCTATACAAGATTATATAAGACCAGCATTTAACATAATCTGTGCCAGTTGTGTCCTGTCCAGTTCCCTCCTGTTTTGGAATACCCTTTTTTTCCTAAGGTAAACTAGGAGATGATGGGGAAAACAGTCACTTTGGAAACAATTCCACTTTAAATGGAAATTTCTGCAAGTAAGTATATTTGGGCCAGTACAGGACTTTTACTTTAAATATTTAGTTTTTCCCCTTTTCACATCTAGATAGTTGGAAGAGAAATACAAAGGAATTGTAGCATGCTTCTCTGTAATCTGACGTGCAGAGGACTGAACTGAATTTCATAGTTGAAGTTGTATTCATGTTAACAGCTTTACCTGGTAAAACTAAGATCAATTAGACTAGTTTGAGGTGTGACCTAAATATTGAATAAAAGTGGATTCAAATATTTTTTTACTTTGAGCTATGGTACAAAGGATCCTTTTCTAGGCAAACATTGCATATCTACTCTAAACGCTCTCCTAGATGACACTTCTTTTAAAATGAAAGACTTGGGAATAGATACAGACACATATATCTAAAATCTATCTATCTATATACTCATATATACTTGTAGATAGATAGATTTTTTTTTTTATTTTTTTTTTTACACAGAGAGTGCTATTAAGGGGGCTTTTCCCAATCTTCTAAGTAAATCTTCCTGATTTCATTTTACTAAAACAGCCTTTAAAAGTGCTTCAGTTGAAGTGTTCCTTTCAAATTTACTGTCCTAATTATGAAAAGTTGCTTTAAGTAATATCAAACTGATACATTTTTAATTTTTCTTAGCTAAAGTAAAATAAAATTATTGAATGTATATTTAAAATAGGGTTATATCTAAAATATTTATCATTTTTGGAAATATATAATTAGGCAAACATAAAGCCTATTATATAAATAATCTGCTTGTCTATAATCATAGGGTGACATTTTTAAGATTGTTTATGCCTGTGTGTCAACCTCTTAATATTTTCTGTGAATTCCAACTATTCGTATGAGATGTCTATTACGTATGTTTTGCATTTCAGTGTATGTGGACCATGACATGAAAATAGATTCAAATTATTTTTCTGTTTTTATTACTAGGTCATTGATGTTTGGGTTTATAAACTCAATATATTTTACCTAAACATGTTCAATCAAAGTGTTTAATAAAAGTGTTTTTATTATGTTTTTAAAGCATTCAGTATATCTTTGTTGAAGTCAACATGTCTAATCTACAAATTATGAATCCTCTACAAATAATTCAATAAAGTAACTTTAGTACTTAATTTAATGACAAATTCAGTACTTAATCTTAGAAATAACATTTTTTTTAGGCTTTTTCATTTTAATATACTTTCCAGAGTGATTATATTCTTTAAAAGCATTAACAGATAGCTTTCCATTGTCAGTGCTACATGGTAAATATTAGAATATAGTTCTGCATTTAATTGCATGACTAAATTTAATTTCAGTCAGATTTGACTGCAGATATTAAAACTTATGAGTTTTGAATTTTAAATGATAATCCTAGCCGTAGTATTGTGGCCAGCTGACTTCACCTTTTCAAGTTTCAGTTTCATGTTAAAAGCAAGGTACAGAAACCTGACTTCACAGGGTGGTGGGAGTTTTAGGTGGTGAAATAAGCATGAAGTACTGTATCCCTGCATAGTAAGTACTCTATAAAAAGTAGTGATTAACAGCCATTGTTACCTTAATCTATGGGTTACTCATGTGTCAGTATGGTATCATTTAAGTGAAGGATCTACGTTGTCTAAGGAGTCAAAATTTTCCACTTGTTTTCCCAAATCTGGATAAATTACGGCATTTTATTTGGCGATAGAACTTAGCTACTTTTGTTTATCCTGTATTTATTATGTTACTTTTTGCTGCACGAAGAAATGCTCCAAACAACCACCTAGGAGTTTGATGTGATATATGCATGAACCCAAGGATGAAAATTAAGATTTTGCTGAATCTGGACAGTTGACCAGTATAACTCTTAAAAACTTGAGGTTTTCATATCTATATTCAGCTCTTAAATCCTGGTCTTTATAGGCAAAAGTATCCAGTATTATCTTTGTATAATCCTTTTCTGTACTCTATTACACTTATGTTCATTTAAGTTAAAATGTTGGGGTGGCAGTGGTAATAAAAAGGAAGTACCCTGTGAGATCTGCTCTCCCTTGGAATAGCCATAATTAAAGCAAATAGGCACTAACTAATAGTACATGACTAACACCTGCTCAGGTTGAGGGGTCAGAGAGGTGGGAGAGACGTGTACCATGTCAGTTCAACCTCCTCATGTGGAGTGCTTGTGATCCACATGGCATGGCGGGGCAGGCAGCCAGACCACTGCTTTCCTATCTGATACTGTAACTCCTTCCATTACATCTCTGCTTATTTTCTCTCCTGCCTCAACATTTTGTAAGTTATTTTGCTGATGATAAAAAAGGCAGCAGTTTACAAAATTATTTTTATAAAATGTTAATTGTTCCAGAGTACAGAGACAAAAAGAAAGCTTCCCAAATGTGTTTTAAAGTTACATAACCCAGATGTCAAATTATCATAGATTGCCAAAACAAGGAACTGATTTCACTTAGGGATATAAATGATGAATTCATATGTCAAAGAGTATTGAATCTAACAGCATTTAATGAGAATAATAGTTACTGTTGGTGCTTATTATGTGCCAGGTACCATGCACATTATCCTGTTTCATCCCCACTGGAGCCCTGGGAGGTGGGTGTACTGTTACTATTCCCATTGTGTACATGAGGCAATTAAGATGTAGGGACAGCAGGTCATTGTCCTCTAGATTACACAGTAAGTAGCAGAACCACGATTTAGACTCCAGTAGTCTGATTTCCCAATCTGTAGTTTTAATTACTATTTTACATTTCTATGTAGCACTTCATGGGCCATGTATAAGAGAATCCGCAATGACAAGAAGGGTTTATTATATTTAGTATTGATATATCAAAAGAGAAATGTCAATAGCTCTTTGGATGTAAAAGGCACTTGATAAATGAAAATTGATTTGTAATTTATTTTGGAAATTTAGTTTTTATTATGCAAGGGAAACGTTTCTTCATTTTTTTCCTCACCTATTTTACTATCTAAAACAGCTGGCATTGTGCGTAGTGGACCAGCTTTAGAATCCTTCCTATTGTAGACAGGAGTAAAACAAGAATCCTCTTGTTACCTCCCGTTCTACACAGAGCGGTGCAGAAGAGGAAAGTGTAAGGAGACACACACTTGCTTCCTTTTCAACTCCTTAAAGTTTGGTATGGCAAAAATGCCCCAAACAGTTAATAGGCAAGCAAACTGAGAAAGTACAACATACATGACAAATTTAATACCCTTAAATCACAAAGACCATTAAATCCATAAAGAAAAGACCCAACCAATTGATAATATTGATCAAACACTTGTACAGGCAAACTAAAGTGGCCAATAAATATTAAATCGGTAATGAAGAAATGCTGATTAAAACAATAGGATACCGTTCACTGAAAAATAATATTTATTCTCATGGATATAGGAGAGGAATATTCTCGGGTAACAGCTTGTGAGAGTTATATTAGTACAAGTGTTCTTGAGGACAGGTGAGCAATATGTATCGATAGCCTTAAAAAGGTTCATACCCATTGTCATAGTATATTGGGAATATTTTCTGAGGGGTTGACAATATGTGCACAAAGATGTATGTTTCTTTGAAATGACTGCTCACAGCATTTATAACAAAAACCTGGTAACCGGGTCGGCTGAGTGGTGTGGTAGTTAAGCGCTGGCTTGGGAAGCCAGCGGCCCCGGTTCAGATACCACATGTTAGGGCCAGTGACACTGCCCTCTACAGCTAACAACAGCTCCACCTGGAGCTGGGCTGTGCGAGCCCCGGTAATGATGTGGGCCGCAGCCCCTGCTGCAGTGGGCTGCCATAGGCCACAGTGAGTGGCCCGCAGCCAGCGTGAGCGGCTGGCAGCCAAGAGTGAGCTGCCAATAGCCGCGGTGAGCGACATCCAGAGGCCAGCGACCTATCTGCCTCATCCGGGAAGAGCGCAATGACAATACCAACAGTGAAGCAACATCCTCCACAACTAAACTGAAGAACAAAAAGACAGCAACTTGTCTGTTCCCCTTCCCCGATTCCCCAACGCTGTTCCCCTCCGCCAATTCCCCAATAAAATCTTTAAAAAATATAAAAATAAAAATAAAGGATGGATGACACAATACAGCCCTGGAAGAGCCATGTGTTTGTGGAAGAGGTAGACATAGTTTTCAGCAGACTGAGATCCATTCAGATTAATATTTATAATTACTGCAAGTATTTTAGCATGTTATCTCTACAAACCAAAAAAAAAAAAGTCAGTTTATTTCATTTTCTAATTTTGGATTTTCAAACATTTTCTAATTAGAAATAATTTGAGGAAGTAGAAGTTGTCCATTCATTTTTCAAACATTTCAATCAGTAATTTTCTTACTGATCTACTGTTAATATTATAGTGTTTGAGATGCTCTGCTAAAAAGGTAACTAGGATTAAAGCGTAATTTATGGAATGTCAGAACTAGCAGCAATAATAGTAATTCAGTGATACAGTTTTTCATCGTTCAATTTATGAAAGGCATGTTGTCTTAACATAATTTCATAACTGGAAATTCAGATACAGAAATCTAATTAGTTGGGTTCATAAGCTATAAAGTCATAAAGACAGGGTAGTCTGGAAGAACATTTGAAGGGATTAATGTCTCATAAACTTGAAACATGCATTTTTTGTAAGAATTCATGCAAATTTTTGGTAAAACATCTTTTAGTGAATATTAGCTCCACTTATATTTAGATACATACTTAGGGGGTGGGTGCAAGAAAGCCTGGAGTCTGAAGTAGCAAATGTCAAAATTTATACATATCCAGATTTCTGTCCCATTGCAGTCACATAGTTTGCTGATGACAGTTTTTTAAGAATTTGCCACTGTCCAACATGTGGTAAAACTTAAGTATTCTTTTTAGCAGCAAGTGATCTGACAACTGATTATTTCAGAGTAAAAAATTGAATAGTACAAAGTACCTGTGCTACGTATATTATGTCAAAAAAAAATTTTCCCCATCAATTTGGAAATTTGTATTATGCATTAAGCAGATATACTTAATATTTTTACAACTATGGGTGTGTATCTTTATGGTACATAAATGTTCCCAAAATAAATGAAGATATATAATTTATGGAACAAAATATTCAGCAACTTGGTAAACATGGGAGGAACAGCCCTTTCAAAACTATTACATTTTCTCATCTTAAATCTTCTGACCTTTTTGTTCCGTTCCTCAGAAATAGAATGAAGGGTCAGACTGTAAGGACAAAATACCATTTTTTAAGATAGATACATTTCTGAAATACATTAAATTCTTTTTCGAAAAGTGAATATAACTCAGTGAGTTACTGCTGGCTTCCAAAAAAGGATATTCCTCCTGGCAGGAAACATTATTTTCCACTGGAAAGATGAGACACAAATTGGAGATAACTAGTCTTTTGGTTACATTGTTCACCTAATTTGATGAACAAATAATTTTTAAGTATTTTATTGAATTCTGTTATCTCTACAGAAAATGTTACAAGAATTATAGACTATGTCTGTTCCTTCTAGGGATCTGAGAAATTAAAAACATGCATCATCCTTGCTGATAAAACATCTTGTGGGGGAAAATTAGTCTAAAAGTTATTCATTATTTAATAACTCCTGGTTTGTCGCTTTTGTCTATTCTTTCAGAGTTCACTCCCAATATGTGGAATTCTACAGATTTCTAAATAACTTTTCAAATATCTTATGCTGGCCTTTGAGTGGTATATATTTGCTCAAGCAGAGACATCTGAGCAGAGTAAAAATGAATTCTTATAAAACAAAATTGCCAAGCATATGTGACAGAACTATAGGGAAAAAAGAGCATAACTTTAATCTTCAAAGATGCTTAAAAATAGCTCCACCATTATGCATGAGGCCTGACAATTGACATTTCTCATTTTGGCAGCATTCATCTACAGTCCCCTATCAGCAACTGAACACATTCATCTCTGGGATAAATGATTAATGAGCTGCCTATCATTTTCAGTCCTTTTGTAGCAAATGGTGGAAGCTTCAGTTGATCATATTGCAGTCATCAGCATCATTAGTGAAATTGATTCTGCCACCAGAGGGTTGTGGTAAGACAACTGATTAGCATTTAAATAAAAAAAATTAAGGTATGACATTAAGAATAACACAAAATAATCTCTTCTGGGTCGCTTTGTCTCACACCTGGTAAGGTTGTTTTCCTTTTGCTTTTCAGCAGCATCATAAAACCTTAAATCGAGGAAGGAAGCATGGAAGGCATGGAAGTGAAGTTCTTGTTTTGAGTATAACCTGCTAAGTTTTCCAAACTCCCCATCCTCTTCATTAATCACTGTTGTGTGAAATGTAAATTTATGAAACTGCAACTTGCATGCAATGGTGAAAATGAAATTGCCTAATTATTGCCTTTAGAGAAAAAAGGGAAAGAGTAGAGTTAGAGATTTGTGAAAGGCCGGAATTAATCCAGAAAGGAGAGAAGTTAGAGGATCTAGATTGACAAATGATACTCAGATACACTGAGATGAAACCTTTCTTATTTTTCATCAAGATGTGACAGTGAGGAGATAAGAACATCATTTAGATGTCCCGGTGACAGGCTACAATTCTAAAACAGATGGCAGAGAATTAGGGTCTGCATAGGTCTACAGAAAAGTGGCAGATTGTAGTTTTGGTAGTGGTACACCCAAGGACAATGACGAACTTGGAATTTGTATTTTAGCATCTCTTTCTGCTCCTGGGTTTCCTGTTTGCTAGTTCTCAGTACTACTGTACCTAGAGTCGCTCCTTACCTATTTTTGTCTTTCCGCAAAGGAAACTTTTTGGTACATTCCCCTTATATTTTCTCATTGTTTCCTGTCTCTGCTCTCCTCTGAATTGATGAGACCAACTGTTTCATCTACCTATAAATTAAGACAACTACCTGAACTACATTGTATTGGTCACCCAGAGCCACAACTTGTTACACAATGAAATGGAGCCATCGTAGCTTTTTTTCAATCCAGCTGCTTCTGCCCTATATTTGATTAAGATTCTTTTCAGATTCTAGTAGTTAGGTTGTTAGTGATGGTATTATGAATTTTCATCTTTTCCTGGTTGGTGTATATTTTAAGAAGCTAGAAAAGGCTGCTTTGAGGACTGCTAAGTAGAGGATATTTTTACCCAACAGTGATTGATGTAGTAAATGAGACCTGTATTTTGGAAAGTAGGCAGATAATGCACTGCGTTAGATATATTAAAAAACACAGGGGAATGCGAGTTCTCCAAGGGGACCAATAGCGAACTTCCTTTATATGTTAACACTCTCTATTGACAAATAACCAAATAACTGTTTCTAGTCACCATGAGATGAACAGGTTAGGCCAAGGCAGGTTTGATGTGGTGGGAGTGAGCAACCATACCTTCCTTCCCCTGGCACAGGCTGCATATCAATGCCTCGCTTTCCCTCAGAACCCTTTTCAGTGTAGCTTTCCAGCAACTACCAACTGGTCAACATTCGCCTGCTAGCCATTTTTAACTAACCACCGATTTGGAAAAGGACTTGTGAAATATTTAAAATTATGAATTGTTAGAACTGGAAGAAAGCTACAGGATCATTCCAGAAGGCACTCTGTGTAGTAAAGCTGGAATTAGATCTCAGGTCTCTTGATGGAAGTCTAGTGCTTTTCTGTTTCATTGACAGATAAATGGGAACAGATGGATTTTTCGTTGTTAGAACAATGTATATTATAAGACCATCTAGTGATTTTTTTAAAAAAGCTGGTGTTTTTATTATAAAAATAATCCAGGGTCATGGTAAAATAAAAATAAAAAAATCAAAAGTTACAAAAAGTATGAAGTGGAAGAAAATGTCCCAGCCCTTTGCTTCATTATCTTTATGCTTTGTGCTACACCTCCCCCAATTCCAACTCTCACTTACCAGGGGAAACTGCTTTAAAGTTTGTGTACACATATGGAAACGTTCTGTGGAATAGACTGTATCTATCTGTGTCTCTCTCTGTCTTCGCCTTTCTACTTTGTATGGATAAGATCATATTATATAAATTCCCCTTCGAATTGCTTTTTTTTTCCTACCTAAAGTGTATCTTGTAGAGTTTTCCCCATTAGCCCACATACACCTACTTTAAAAACACACAAAAAACTGGTATGTGACTATATGGATATATCGCCCTAGTGATAGAAATTTAGGGTATTTTTGTTGTTTTTACCCACAATGCTGCAGTGAGCATCCTTGCATATATATCTTTGGGTACTTGTGAGAAAGCTTATCTGACAGGTAGGTTATAGAGGTGGAATTGTGGAGTCAAAAATTACAGTAGTCCCTTCCTTACCTATGGTTTTGCTATCTATGGTTTCAGTTACCTACGGTCAATCCTAATGGCCCCATCCAGGGGTCACCTGAGGCAAATGATCCTCCTGATTGATGCATCATCAGAAGCTCAATAGTAACCATACCTTATGTCACAATGTCTGTGTCATTCACCTCACACCATCTTATCATGTAGGCATTTTATCATCTCACATCATCACAAGAAGAAGGGTGAGTACAATACAGTAAAAGATATCTCGAGATATGTGAATGTGGAGAGACCACATTCACATAACTGTTATAATTAATTGTTATTGTTATAATTGTTCTATTATTAGTGACTGTTGATAACCTTTTACTGTGCCTAATTTATAAGTTTAAACTTTATCATAGGTATGTAGGTGTAGGAAAAATATAGTATATATAGGGTCCAGGACTATGCATATTTCAGACATGCACTGGGGGTCTTGAAACATATTCCCCACGGATAAGGGGGGCACTACTGTGCATGTATTTTACATTTTGATAGCCATTACCAAATAGATCTCCAAAAGTTGAACCAACTATTTCCCTATAACTTATATGGACCTCAACATCTTCAAAACCAGGCATTATACAAATTCTTTGATGGCCCTCCGGTAGGTGAAAATCTTTAAAATACCTTATTTTAATTTCTGTTTATTCAATTCTGGGTGAGTTTAAGTATAGATTGGGTTGGGCTTGCCACTGTTATTTACTAGTGTTTTGCCTATGTTATTTACTAGTGTTTTGTCATTTCCATGCTCAATCTTAGTGTTTACCTTTGAGAAGAAAAAAAAAAAAAGAAAATCGATGTTGGAAAGCCATGACTTAGATATAATTTTCTTCTTATTCATCTTTTCTGCTAAAATTTCAAAATTACCTTTGATACATTTCTCCATTGTCAGCATTTTAATATTCTTCCTCTATATTGATCAGCCCTCTATGTCCCCAACCCAAAGAGAAAAACGAAAGCCCTTTGTTACTTTGTATTTTGCTTCAATTGGGAAGGTTCTAGCATTAGTCACATTAAAGTAGCTGTATAAACTAAACCTTTGTCAAGGGATGAAAAGTATGTAACAGCAGAGATCACATTTTGAAGTCAAATATAATAGAAGTGGTTTTGATTATGATCTAGTAGCTAAGCAACCATAGCCAAATTAGGTAATATCGCCCAGCTTTGATTTTTCTCACCTGGGAAAGGGGAGGGGGTTGATATGTTAAATCAAGGGCAAACATAGCTCATAAGAAGCCTTCAAACATGGTATCTATTGTCATTACTGTGAAGTAATTTAGAGGATGTATTTCATATATTTACTTACTTCAAAATAAACACAATATACCCAGAGTGTTTTCTTTTCAAGTTTAAGTCTCTTTTTTTTTTTTTTAAGATAATCATATCTCTTTCAAAGTTGAACCAGATCCTCCACACTTCACCTGGGTTCACGAGACATTGATTGCAGCTAGGGCCAAGAGGACTAACAGTACCTCCAAAAGTCCCTGACATTTTTGTCATGATGTGGCTCCTTAGCACGTTGTGCTCTATCATCTTGTTGCTGCCCGGTGTGGTCCTTAGAGTTCATCTTGTATCTCAGTGGTTTCCACTACAGGTTAAGTCATGCGTTCAGGGGTAGCAGAGTGTCTGGTTCCATTCTGAGGATACCGTCATATACTGACAGGCCAAAATGATTGAACTTGGCTGATTTAGTTAGAATGAATCCGATTTAAAAATACACCCTGTTTACCTGAGGGCTAACCATTCAGGAACAAGTCTCTATTGTGAAGACCTTTCCATTTAACTTTTGACTAGGAACTTTTATTCATATGGTTCATTTCCCCCTCATCCACTATCTTTGAGTTTCCCCCACCCTCATGGAGTTAGCAGTACATTGGAAAGGCAGACAAGCGAGACATTCCATAAAGTCCAATGGTTTTTGCAAGGTTTTCTCATTATCAGTGATTCTTGGTGGGGTTTCAGGGTTCTGGGAGGAGGACATTTCAGAATATTCTCTGGGAAGCTTCAGACATGAAATTTTAATATTTATCAAAGTTTTGAAAGATTGAGAAACACTCAATGAAGGTAATAAAATGCCATAGACAAAATAAAATAGCTCCTTGGCCTATTTCTTGGAATCTCTATTGCAATAATCACCCATATGTGGCAACATCTGAAGAGTTACTTACATGAAACTATGTCCTGACGTAGTTCACATTTGGTATGCTCTGGCCACTTCTTAGTAAAATGTGTGGGGTAAAACTAAGTTACACTTTCATCTGTGTGCTGCCTCCAGCTAAATAGAAATTATCCATTTTCAGGTTGTAATATATTGTATATCATTACAATTATATATGTAGTATACTGCGGATGAAAAAGGGGCCACATACTACACCTGACAAGCTCAGGGGAGGCCAGCATGGCAGGCCCTACAAACTCAGAGACCAAAATTAACCACATGGGATGGTCTGAACATAAAAATCCCTAATTAAAAGTGGATCATGGCGGGTAGTCACATCCTGGCCTGAGCTTGTAACTTTCTTGACAAAGTCCACCTTTACCTTAAGTAAGCCAGGCTCTTATCTTTTTGCTTCTAAGATAACATACCCTTGAAATGTCAGAGTAATCCCTTTTCTAGACCCTTTAGGGCATAACCCACTGCCCTAGAACAGAAGACCACAGAACCCCTCATTGTTGCCCTATTCCCCCAATACCATCTCTATGTGCTGCAAATGTTAATTATTGACTATCCTGTACCCACCAGTATAAAAGAAGTATGTGTCTGTTTTACTTTTTATCCAACCCCAGAGATTTCCCCACTTTGCTTTTTCCCACTCCCTTAATCTATCACCAGTGGATTTCATATATCCCTTCTTATGTCTCCTCCTTTGATTCTAATGTATAAAATAAGCAGCAAAACTGCCATTCCCTGGAGCAGTTTCTTAATCCTTGAGATTTTGCTTCTCAGCAATTGTTATCAGCTTGGTTCAGATGAACTCATTAAAATTCTCTATAGGTTTGCATGCTTTTTACATGGACAATATAAATGTAATGCATTGTATATAATATTCCATAAAAGTACATTTGTTATACAATATTGTGCAATGTATATTATAATGTTACAATATATCCAAGGCCTATATAAATAAAACTCTTATTTGCATGCTTGCATTTTTGTGAATATTATGGAAATGAATAAATTCATTGCTTAGTAACAATTTTCATAGCCCATAAACACTTAAATATTTGTATCTAAAGTTTCTCGTCAGTGCTTTATAAGTTTTTCCTAAACACAGCGGTCTGTCTTTTTATTTTTCATGAAATTGTTTTTCTATTTTAGTATACATCCTTTTTGCATTTAAAGTCTGTAATCTTCATTATATAACCTGCAGGCTATATGAGTGAGGCAATCTACTCACCCCTTCTGCTGGAAGGCAGAATGTTTTCCTGTGCCACCATGTAATTTGCTTTTTGTAACCAGATTATTGCTATTTGTAACCAGATCTTGTGATCACAAGACACATGTAACTGAATTTAGAGTCTGTTGAGAGCACAGAAGGCATATGAGTTTCTAAATGTCATTTGACTTAATGATTTGAACTCATAAAAATGTTTAAAGTTCAAATACATCAATCCAAATCATTCATTTCTGAAATGTACTTGAGATAAATCCCTTAGTGTTTTGTTGTTGCAAAAGGCTGTCTTTATGCGTCATATTTCCCCAAATCCCTGCGGTTTCCTAACCTTGTTTCCAATGAAATAATTTATCAAATTACTTATCTCTAGATCCCATTTTTTAAATTATACAAGCCAAATGTCATGTCTTCTAGACTGTATAGGGAGTCATACCTAGTGGCATATGGTGCCTTATAATCCTTTCCAGTTTTGATTAAGGAGTCAGAGACGTAATGTAACTGGTGCCCTTTACCAATTATTGTAGATGAAATTTACAAATGTTTCTTTGCCATTTTGGGGGGTGGGGGGAGGTCTATTTTTCCTTTAAATAAGTAGTGATAGAGCCAACCTTGAATCATAGATTAAACAGGGCAGCATTACTTTTGTGTATGTTATCTTAGGTATAGCTTTTGAATTCTTATGTACCGATAATGTATTTTCCCTGTATTGCTTAAAATATGTTCTTAAATGTGTACCTTGAATAGGTTTAGGTTGTAAATTAGAAGATAAAGGAAGAAAAGCAACACAGAAAATATTTTATTAATCTTGAAATGTTATTTGAAAGTTTTCCTTAAGAAGGAATAATAAAGCAAGATATTAGGGCCAGTTTTAGCCTTTGAATGTTCCTGTGACAAATGACAGTCATCAATTGACTTGTCCCATTCTACCTCCACTGGTAACTCAAGTTTACACCTGGAAAAGTCACATTGTATGAATTTACGAGAAAACAGAAAGGATAAAAAGCCTTTGCAGCTGTCTTAAATTTTTTTTGGGGGGGTGGGGTGGGGATGGGGAACAAGTCGGGTAGAAATAAATATCATATCTCATCCTGAGTTGTTTTCATGACTTGATCATATTGCTGAGAAGAGTAAAGGAAATTGTCGAGTGGGTCAAATCCTCTAGGTCAACAGGTTCCGAAAGAAAAAGAAGTCTACAAATAGTCCTGGTTTGGAGGCAATGATTTCTAATCCCTACCTCCTTCCTTGGTCACAGTGTGTGCATCTGGAAAGCATTTAGTTATTTTTGAGGAGATTCCAAAATGACGCAGCCCCTGGTCCACTGTCTGCCTCTCCTAAAAGGTCAAATACATGGCTAACTAAGGCATAACATTTCTGAGCCATATGGAAGAAATAATTGACTCAATGGGATCCTGATCACTTACAAGAATAGATGCATCTCTTAAAAAGAAATAAATGTATTTTCTCATTAGGCCCAATGTCTTCATAATACTTAAAGCTTCTCAAAAGCTAAAGAACAATTTAATATTTATGTGAAATGTGACACTATTTCTGATTTTCTGTAGGGCTGTGCTAAATTTATTTGATGCAATTTGGCCTTAAATGTTCATGAAGTGGATTTGAATTAATGAAAATTAATGTTAGGATGTAAATAATATTTATTTCCTAAATGAATATCTAAAGTAAAAATAATGTTAAATGATCTAGCTTTTTAATTAGTAATTATTCAGTAGAATTTCTCCTTGCTCATTATCTTTCAAGATTAAGGGTGACATGATAGATACCATGGTCTTTCAGAGAAGCCATTCATTTAAACCTATTATTATATGAAATAAACTTTATTACCTTAACATGACATTTTATTATGAGAGATTCTTAACCACCAAAATAATTGACTTACTTTCCTGGGCAATATTTCAAACTCCTGTGGAAAATAGTCTTTTAAAAATGGGGACTAATTAAATCACAGTGTCATCTACGGCATTGCTCAAAATTATTACACTGCTTATATATTTTTCTTTCTTCCAACTTATGACACTCACTGTTTTTTGAGAAGTGTTTCAAAGTTTTCTCAATTTTTCATCATAAATACTGCATTATGTTGAATTCACAGAGATTGTTGTTCTTTACCTGGCCACCTACAGAAATAATCATATTGAAAAATATCTCTTCATAAGTGAAAGCCACTGTATTTCAGTCCAAATCTTTAAAAAATATTAGGAAATGCTACAGAACAGTGTCCTGCTTCTGACATTCTATAATATGTAAAGAAACAATGGCATGCTAATGACAAATTTAATCCTTGAACTCAAGATGAATATATTACACTATAATTTGTTCATAGTCTACACCTCTGGTCTTAATTAGCCACCTCAAAACCCTATGCTGTAGGTCAAATGGGGTCATAAAGAACATAAGTGGCTTACCTCAAACCAACATCACAATTAGAAAGTAACTTAAAACATATGCTTTATTAGTATTCTAGATTTAGCATCAGCTTTTTAGGAAAAATAACCTGTGGTACCAGGATTATTCATTTTCTTTTAGCAACAGATCAGAATCAAATTCCATGTGAATTAAGAAAGTGAGGGAGCCAAATTGGAGTTTCACTAAGTCGAACCTATAGAATTTGGGTGTTCTCAATCATGGTGGATTTCTTTGAAACTTTAGACCAATTAAATATTAAATAAGTCTGAGTTGAGACATCTTTAGAGATTATGCTAAACTGTCATAGATTGAGATTTCAGAGGGCAGGGAGTTAGTTGGTATATATAAATATAAATAATTGACCTGGGACTTGACACAAAATATTTGTTGAGTTTACTTAATGGATATCAAATTAACACCATTAAAGACATCAAATATTCAACAAATTTAGTAATAACACTAATTTACCATTTAAAACATTTAATTCACTCTATGTAGAGATGCTTTCAGAGTTATTCTGTTAGATTAACACAATCATTTGAAGAACAACTGTAAAATTACTACTGAAGACGACCATTTGGTAGTTCATCGTTCCCATTAGATTTGTGTGATACTGCTGTTAGAATTTAATATTAGCGAAGGTTTGAGTGTCCTAATGAATTTAAGGCTATTACAATTCTATAGCCTATTGTTCTTTTCCCTAGCTTCCCAGGGACATGTGGAGCTAAATTTAATGCCTAGTTATATTTCCTATTGAGTGTTTTTGTGGTTGTCATCTCCTTTTTTTCTGTACGTTTTTTATTTTTGTAACCTAATCCTTTTTAGAAGTCAGTGTGATATGTAAGTTAGGAATGTCTGCTTTATCTTCAGTCCTTAGATTCAATTTGCCTTTGAGCTGTCAACATTGACTGCTTTTTGAAACTCTCCTTCCTTACCTTTCATGGCATTCTTTCAGTAAGTAAATACGTATTGAATGCTCACCAAGTGTCAGGCGCCTGGGTTCTTCTGGCTCTGTCACTCCCTCACTGCTGTTCCCTAAGTGCGCAGTTCCCCTAGTTCTCTCATTGGTTCTGTGGTTTTCTCACTCTGTATTGTCCCTTGATTTAGGAAAACAACCCCTTACTTGAAGATCTTGAGGCCAAGTGTGCTTCAGAATTCAGAATTTTTGGATTTTAGAACAGTTGTATCTATCACACGTTCTGTAATGCCTGCCCCAGAGAGGTAGCATCCTGTAATCAAATATATGACTATTTCTGCAGTGAAGCATGAGTATTGACAGTAAATGGGAAGTAGCTTCATTACAATTCTTAACAGGTTTTGTTGCCAAATGAGTTTTGAAATTGCAAATAAGGGATTGGTACATCTCTTCAACTCTACTTTAAATATTTTAGGCAAATCTCCATCTGGCCCTACATTTCCAATACCTTCTGGACATCTTCACTGAAGGGCCTATCAACTATGTACTTAAATTTGTATTGAAGCGAATTTATTGCCTCCTCACATTTTGACCTCATTCTTGGTTCTTATTCTGTTTAGCTCCTGGCAACATTACTGTGTGTCCTGTGGAATCCAATATGATAAACTTTGAAATCCTTGCCTCCTGTCCTTTGCCACTGTCCCGGTTATGGTTCAGGCCTTCATCTCTCTGCTCGGACTTATGGCTTCTGAAACCTGGCTGGATGGACTAATTTACTCATACAGTATGTTAGCCATTGGGAAATCCCAATATGACAGATGTTTTAAACTGCAGTTTCTTCATCTAGAAGCATCTCTCTTTAGTAGGGGAGACTAATTAGAGGACTGATTAAACAGATCAGGGAACATTTGGCACAATGGATATTTTGCAGCTATTAAAAAGGATGAGATAGTATTAATATATTGAGGTCCTATAGACTACTTATGTAGAGAAAGTTCTGGAAAGCAATCCTAAAATCCATAGCATTGTCTCTGGGGAGACACCAGGAACTTTACTTTCTGACTTTTGTAGTGTTTAAATTAAAAAAAAAAATTGAAAAAAGGTTATCAGCAAGTTAAGTGTGATGAGAGGTATAAAGAAAGGAACGTAACATAAAGAAACTAACTGCTTGCCTAAGTTAGGGAAAGCTTAGAGAATGTTTTCCATGGGGCACAGGAACAGACATTTAAATCAGAGCAAACACCAAATTTAATGGCACCCAGACCTTAAAGGGTCCGGTGTGTTCTGGTATAGGCAGCTCAGTGCTGGAGGGCAGCTTCCAGGGGAGAGAATTTGGGACTGAGGTGGATGTGGTCAGATTGGGAAAGGCTTCAACCACTAATTAGAAAAATGGACCTGATCTAGTCAGTGGGGAGTCTCTTTTAAATATATTTTGAAGTGATTTTAGATGACTCCAAACGGAAAAATTATAATGGAGTTCTTATATAACCCCTCACTGTTTGTCTCCCTTTATCTTATCTTACATTACTGTGGTACATTTGTCAACACTAAGAAACTAGCACTAGTTTCATTAACTAAACTCTGGACTTAATTATGCTATCACATTTTCCCTTAATGTCCTTCTTTGTCATATCTGCTTAGTCTTCCCTATGTGAGTTTGTTTTTCATGACCTTGATAGTTCTAAGGGGTAGTGATCAGCTTGTACAATGTGCAGGGATTTGAGTTTGTCTGATGTTTTCTCATGAGTAGACTGGTGTTAAGGGTTTTGGAAAAAAGAAAAAATACCACAGAGATAAAGTTCCTTTCTTATCACAGCACGTGGTATCCATGTCGTCACTGGTGATGTTAACCTTGGTCCCTTCCTTAAGGGACCGTTTCTCTGACTGTAAGCATTGACCGTTTCTCTGACTGTAAGCTTCCCAGGGCGTTTTCCCCTTTCCGCACTTACCTCGTTTTTAAACTTTATAGTATGATTACAACTGACGTTTGATGCAGCTCTGATGGCTAGGTAACAGGCACAAGCTGGAAACAGGTAGTCCAGTGACATAGGGCTGTGGCAGATGACAACTGCCTGAACTTATAGTGGCAATGGCAGTGAAAAGGATTGGTGATAAGTCAAGCTTTCTGGGCAGTGAGGATGGCTTAGTTGTTTTAGAAGAAACAGGGCAAATCAAGACCATGATACCACTTCATGCCCATTATGATGGCTATAATAAAAAAATCAGATAGTAACAAAAAAATCAGATAGTAACAAGTGTGGGAGAGGATGTGGAGGAACGAGAATCCTCAAACACTGCTGCTGGGAATGTAAAACGGTACAAACACTTTGGAAAACAGTTTGGCAGTTCCTCAAAAAGTTAAACATATTTACCATTGGATGCAGCAATTCCACTCAGGTATATACCCAAGAGAAATAAAAACATGCACACGCAAAAACTTATACACGAATGTTCATAACATTATTCATTATAGCCAAATGATGGAAATCACTCATATATCCACCAAATGATGGGTTAAAGATTTGGCATATGCATACAATGGAATATTATTTGCCATTAAAGGGGAAGAAGGCCTGATATATGCTACACTGACGAACCTTGAAAACATTATGCTAAGTGCAAGTAGTCCCACAAGACATTATGATTCTATTTATATGAAATGTCTAGAATAGGCAAATCTATAGACAAAGTAGATTTGTGGTTTCTAAGAGCTAGGGTGGTGGTGGTGGTGGAGGGATTGAGCCATGATAGGTAAATGGTACAGGGTTTCTTTGGGGAAGAAGTACTAAAATTGGTTGTGGTGATGGTTGTACAACCCTATGAATATACCAAAAGTCACTGAATTGTACATTTAAATAGATGAATTGTATGTGTGAATTATATCTTAATAAAATTACCCAAAAATCAGGGAACACATTTCAAGGAAGCTACACTCATTCAAATTACACTCGTTCAAGCTAAAGTGCTGGTGGCCTATCCAGGTGCAGACGGTGCAGATCCAGGTTGAGCAGCTCAGAAGTGAGGTTGGAGCTAGAGATATGGTACCATAAATCATTAGTATAAAGGATTCATTTGATGGAAAGTGAGATACCATGTTCATTTAATCCAATTTACTGAATATACTAGTTCAAGCGATGGTTTCAAGCCAGGGCACCGTTAACATTTAATAACACTTGAGTTTTCAGAGATTAAGACAATTGAGGACTAACCCCATCTCTGGTAGTCAAGACAACACTGTGTTATTGAGACTGATTGATGTCCCTCAATTTCAACCAGAATTCTCTTTACTTCCTAAATGCTTTCCCAGAACTGGCATGTCTCTTAAGTAATCTGTAGAATATTTTGGGATAAAAGTTGAAATTGAAGATGATGTCAACTTAAAATATGCATTTTTGGTATAATTTATAATCTAAATACATTTAGATTATTTCCTTAGTGAAGAGAATGGTTCAAGCCATAAAACCTGACTCTCTAGCCTATACTTGCCACCCCCGCCCATCCACCCCCATTACTTGGTGGTATGAAATACAAGTAAACAGGAATTTCATACTAAAGATAATGACAGTTGAAAGGAAGAAAAAAAAATCATGATTCCACCAACTGTTTTAATGATCTGGTATCCCTTATTTTGCATTAGTAAATGCTCCGTTTTAAAGTAGGTGGGCATCATCTAATCCTTTTGAGCCCAAATAGAACAGAAAGGCAGAGGAGGTGTATATTTGCTCTTTTGAGCTGTGATGTGCATCTTGTCCTGCCATTAGATATCTCCTGCCGTTCTTGGGCCCATGGACTCTGGGACTTACACCAGTGGGCTCGTTCTCAGGTTTTCAACCTTGGACTGTGAGTTACACCATCAACTCTGATTCTCAGGCCTCTGGACTCAAACTACATTACTCCACTGGCTTTCCTAGTTCTCCAGCTTGCAGATTATGCATCATGGGACTTCTCGGGCTCCACAACCACGTGAGCCATTCCTGTAACGAATCTCTTATCTGATTCTTCCTTCCTTCCTCCCACCCTCCCTCCCTTCCATCTTCTATGGGTTCTGATTCTCTGGAGAAATCGAATATAGGTACTCATAAATTACAGAAGATGTAGGATTCTGTTTGCTCTTTTAATAAATCAAAATCATTTTTTTTTACAGTCTATGAAGGAAATAATTAACATAGTGTAGTTCATGACGTAGGAAGAAAATTCTTAACACAGTTGGCCCAGGGTTTCATTTGGTAGGTCTAAGTTCTGACCTTACAGCTATGAAATTCCAAGTTTGTGCTTAAATACCTGACTAAAAGAAAAAGAATGAAATGATCAATAGTATGTAGCATTTAAACTTTTATTAGTAAAACAGAAAACTAAGACAACAGCTTTGTTCTTTCATCTGATCTGACCATATGCCAGAGAAGTGTTTCTATATGGACATACAGATGAGAACTGTCAATATACCAGTTCCATTAAAAATGGCATATTGGAGTACCTCATAAAGCTAGGCAAATGAAATTAAAGAGAATTAAATATAAAAAAAATAACAGAATCCCTCCCTCAAATACTAGGGGCCTTAATAGTCTTCAATGTAGCGCATTTGTAGTGAAGATCAATCATATTGCACAATTCCCCAAGGAAAAAACGTAGGGAACTCATGGATAATTTTCACAGCATCATTGTAAAGTCCAAGATCTGAAAGAAACATGTTATCAAACATTTAATCTACAGTGGAAAGTTGTAACATCAATTATCCAAAAGATTTCTACCTCTTTCTCTTTCCTCTCCCTTAGGTCAGCTTATTTTCAAAATCCATTTTCTAAAACTGAGATATGGATCATATTTATTTAATTGTGGCTCCAACAAATAAAAAGACATGGAGGTATAGGAGACTATCAATTGTACAGACAGTTCTTGCCTGGTTGTGTTTTAGGTGTTATGCATTATTTGATGCCTTTAATCCATACAGTAAAACAAAACAAAAAAAGATTAAGACTAGTTTTATTTGCCCTGTTTTAAAATTTTCCACACATATTATCTGCTGAGTTTCCTACATATGAGTATACACACGCATACTACTTAGGATTTTTTTTTTTTTTTTTGAGGGCAGTGTCACTGGCCCTCATATGTGGAATCTGAACCGGGGCCGCAGGCTTCCCAAGCCAGTGCTTAACCACCGCGTCACTTGGCCGGCCCCGTATACTACTTAGAAGCAGGCCAAAATGTCCTCCCGTTTTCCTTTGGGATCAGAAAATTCTATAGAAATTGAAAATGTAGCAGGACTGAGACTCAAGACCAAAACATGTCAAGTTAAGAATAAAATTGTTTTCCTCCTAATACATGAAACCAGAATGCTTTATTTACCAAAAGGACGGACATCTTCTTTAAACTGGACATAAGATGCGCACATAATGGTTGCCTTGGCTGTTACTCTTCCAACTACTTCCACGATTCCAGAGATTTCTTCATCAAGCTAAAACAAAGAATACAATGTCAACTTCATGGCACCACATTTTCAGTTGATAATTGGAAAACTGTTACACAGCCTACTAATCTTTCATTTCATATAATAATTTTAAAATTTACTAATGCAAAAATTGAAATGTACCTTTAAAAAAAATGTTTGCGTACTTACTGTCAGCATGTCACAAGGCCTGTATCTGTTACTGTAGCTTTGGGTCCAAAGATATACAGTTAAAGTTTAAGATGAAGGTAAAATCACTTAAAGATACTGAGAATGTCTCATATTTCTACGAGGATTAATTTGTTTAAAAGACCCATTGAAAGGAACCTTCTAGTATCTGTATCTTGCACAGTGTGTTCCGTATATATTAACCAAACAGCATATGGACTTGTCTTAAAAGGCCAAGAAAATGTAAACATAAAATGTAAAACAAATTAACTGACAATTGAAAATATATGTAAATATAGAAAACAGAAAAAATGGAAAACTCTTGACGGAAAGTGATATGAATGGGAGATTTTTCTTACATATGATTTTATGACCTTTCTAAGAAATAAGAATTGTCACCCAGAGCCAGGGTAGTTTTATAAGCTGGTCCATTACACATCCACTCAAAGAATCAGAAATATCAGCAACAAACCAAAACAAGATGTAGCAGTAACTACAATACACTTTAATTAATACTTAAACATACGGGTTCCATCAACTCAACGGTTCCACTTTTTCCTTCTCCATCTGAAAGAATAAACATTTTCCCACTGGGATGAATCTAAAAAAAGGAACACAATTAAAAAATATCACATAAACAAAACCTATAAAATCTCATGAAAAATATTAAAAGTTTGACAGAAGACGGGCAGACTGACCGAACTTACTTAGTAGATGCACACAAAGTAATTGTCTTTGAACAGTTGATTTGGTTCAAATTACAATCTTGTCGAAGGACAAGATGTGTCCGTTAAGTTTCAATTTCAGAAAACAACAGTACTTGAGTACCAATTCATATTTTTATTTGCTAAATCTGCAACGCTATACTAAGAACAAATAAAAGGGGTCCATCCTATCTAAAAGTGAGCTTTACTGGCACCCACGATTTAAATAGTACACATCCCACCGAGGGTATGTTGTACGAGTAAAAATCAGGCATGATGAAATAAAGAGAACTGATTGTTGGGGGATCCGGGTTTTATTCCCGAGGCCAGGAGCGCAGTGAAATCCGGTTTGAACGCCCGCTGTGTAAGCTGGCTGTGTGTGGCCTTGAGCATTTTAGCCCAATGCCACTCGTACCCAGTTCCCCTACCCGTGAAGGTGGAACCCAACACCTATTTCACGCAGAGAATGTGTGGCAGACATGCACTACAAGATGAACCTTTATGTAACACTAGTGTTTCCTTCTCTCAGCTTTGCCAGCTCTCTGATTCCCAGGCTCTGGGCCCATTTCTCACTCGTTGAACGAAGGGGCTGCACTCCTGAACTCTGGGGCAAGGGAACTGACTGCTATGGGATCTGCAAGGGGCGATTAAAGCATGTTTTATGGAGAAGTGACATCACCGAGAAAACGAGATTTGACCAGAATTGCAGAAGAGAAGAAAAGGAGACTAAGCTGTCAAGTGTGGCTAAGCGATCAGGGTAGACGTGGCAGTCAGGTCTACAATTTATGTAAACACAAACAGAACGAGGGCGGGGGGGGGGTAGCATTTAGAACGGAGAGCATTGGAAACCATTATTTCGCGCCATACAAGAGGAGCCAAAACGGGGCTGCAAAGGCTAAAGTGTGCAATAAGTCCCCCAGTGCAAACTAAAGCTATCCGGGAGCGCAGTGATGCAATCGGATTGTCTGTCTTGCTTCAACCCTCCATTACCCACCCTGAAGCCTCAACCCCGGGGGTCGCGGGGTCCACCCTCCATCCGGCCCGGGGAGCGCCGGGCGGCAAGCGCGCTCACCTTTTCCAGCCTCCCTACGAAGCAGACAGTCCGGTCGATGAACTGAGACAGCATGCTGGCGTTGATGCGGGGCTTCGGCAACTCGAACACCTCCACCATGATTGCGGGGTCGTCTGAGACCGGCGGGAGAAAACTAGCAGGAAAATGAAAATGAGCGCCCCGCGGGCGTCTATGGGACGGATTTCCCCGGCACCAATCGGCGGTGAGACCACCCCTCGTTCCACCAATCAGATGCGCGGACATTTTGATGGACCTCGCGCGGTCCCTGAAAGGAACGGCGACAGGAGGGAGGCGTCCGGAAGTGGAGATTTCCTACTTAGTGACGCGCGGCGTCCCGGAAGTTGCCCGGGTCCCCGGCTACGTGCCCAGCGGAGGCGGGGCCTGGATGGGGCGGGGCCTGAGGCTTCCTCCCTCGAGGTTGGGCCTCCCCGCAGGGATCTGACCCCGGAAGCTGGGAGTCGGGTCCAGGGCCGATGCGGCGGGGGACTGCGGCCAGAGCCTCAGGTACCTCTTGTCGCGGGGAGACGCCGCAGCCTTCCTCTTTCCCCTTCTTCCCACCGACGGATACTGAAGCGAGAGGCGGGAGTCGGTGCCTATCCCGCCCTAGCATTCTCGGCGCCGTGCACCAGCTGTTCATATTCCTCTTCCAGGTTCTCCGTGGGACGCGCGATGATGCTTGCAGACAGAAATCTAGGGATTGGGTTTTTTTTGTTTTTTGTTTTTCTCTTTTTTTGTTTTTGACACCCGTCCTCCTGGAGACGGAAAGCGGGGTCGCCAGGGATCTGTACTGCCTTTGTCAGGTTCCCGATGCGTCGTGGCAGAGGGTTGGTGATGGGACGCCCCAGCGGCGTCCCTTGCCCCACGTCTAGTAAGAGGAGTTAGCCGGGCGACGTCTGCGACCCTTTCTTACCCTGGCGATCCGGTCGCACTGCGGAGGTGCGGGTTTCTCACCGCCTCTGTGTCTGGGAGTGGGTGGGAGGGAGCACCGCACAGCGAGGGCAGGAGACGGATGTAAATAGATGTTAGATCCTGAGCAGGTGGGCTTCTCCCTGAGACACGATTTCCCCATCCGCAAAGTTAGGTTAGAGAACCTAATGTTTAGCAAGGTCCCCCCTGACTGCCTTTTGTGCATATGATGCACGGACCCTTTTTAACTCCCCAGCGATCGTTCTTTTCCCCCGTTGCTCCCCGCACTCCGGGACTCTGGAAGATCACCTGTGTCAAGGAAATTGGGGGGGATTCTCAAATCTGTCAGTGGCTCACATGGCTGTTCATTTTCGGGGTTTTAATCTCCCAGCATGAGTGCTCATGAAAATAACTGCCAGCGGTGCTGGGAAATTGGAAAACACTTTTTTATTGGGATATTATTATGTTGAAATGAATTTGCCTAAAGCCATCTGGTTGTCACTGTTTCAATGCAAGTATCCTTGCCTGAAGCAAATAAGATCCTTTTGAGACGTCACGTGGCAACTACAATGGAAGTCTGATGTGCCATAATTAAACGATAGCTTCCCTCTGTTTACCTAGCGCTTACTATTATTATCTGTCTGAATGTTGCTCTCACTGAAACAAATGTAAAGGATTTCATTAACAGATGCAGGGTGCGTGTCAGTTGATGTGTAAAAACGTGGTGGTTGGATTGGTGCACGCACGTCAATAAAATCCATGTTTCTGCGCAAAGCCTTCACGTGTTTTGCACCTGAGTTGCTTTGGAGAACAAGTTGATGTGTATTATATAGGGTAGTGTATGCATGTATATCTTCAATAGCAATTTTTTTAAAAAGCAGCCCGTAAAGTAACAGATGCTACTGTCATTGTTTTATTGCAGTTAAAAGACCACTTTTATGTACCCACGGCATGTTTTTTTTTTTTTTAAACAGGAAGATGAGCAAGAAGATTATTTAAAACAGCTTTTTGGATATCTTCTGAGTCACCTAAAATGTATTATGTAATATATAACACACAGAGAGAGAAGTATGCGTAACTGATATGTACACAGTACTTCCCAGAGAGATTAAGTGAACTCACGTGAGCCTCTCATTCACCTTAAGAAATGGAACTTTACCTGTTAGTAGTTTGTACTTCCTCAGTTAAGACCCTCTCTCTACCACCCAGAAATAAATATTATCTTGAAATTTGTGTAAAGTACCCTAAGCTTTACTAGTTATATTAAACATGTAGGCATTGCTAAATGGTATGTTGTTTAATTTTGTCAGTTTTGACCTTTGTATAAGTGGAATCATACCATATACAGCAAGGGTGCCAAAAAAATGTATACACATTTTAAGAAAGGAAAAAAACTGTATTAATTGTAATACTCAGTATATACCGATAATAAAAGATGAATATAAGTCACATTTGACTTCTGCAATTACCAGAGGTGATCAAAGTGGTTACCATAAGCCTCCAGACACTTCTGATTGCGGTGAACCACTGCTTGAGCATTGATAACATCTCTTAAAATGTGTATACATTTTTTTTGCAACCCCGGTATATGTTCTGACTTGTTTCTTCTGCTAGTTTTTGAGATTAATCCATGTTGATGAATGTAGGTGGTATTCATTCTTTTCACTCTATCATTTTGATGTTATTGACTGACATTTTGATGCTTTGCAGTTTTCTATTGTATAACAGGGCTTCTATGAATACTTTTGTCCCTATTTGTTGGTGCACGTTTGCAAAGATTTATCAGTAGAATTGCTGGAACATAGGGTGTGCATCTTTAGCTTTTCTAGAGAAAACCCAAATTTTTCCTCAAGTAGTGTACCAATTTATTTTCTTATCAGGAATGTGGGAGTTCCACATTTTTGGCAACTCTTAAATGCTTTCCCCCCCAAATCTGATGGATGTGAGATGATTTCTTGTGGTTTAATTTGCTTTCTCTGATTACTAATAAAGTTAAACAACTTTTAAAATACTTACTGGCTATTTGTGTTTACCATTTTTGTGTTTTGCTGATTTTGTTTTTCTTATTGATTTTTTTTTTTATTATTTTAAAGATTTTATTGGGGAATTGGGGAAGGGGAACAACCAAGTTGTTGTCCTTCAGTCTTAGTTGTGGAGGGTGCAGCTAGCTCAGCTCCAAGTCCAGTTGCCATCTGGCCATAGGAGGACAGCTTGCAGCCACTCACCCCAAGGTGCCGTGTTCTATCTTAGTAGTCGGTGCGCATAGCCGACCATCCCATGCCTGAGTCAAAGTCAAACCAGCAACCTTGTTGTTAGGAGCCCATGCTCTCACCAGCTGAGCCATCCTGCCGCCTGTTGGCAGCTCAATGGCAGCTCAGTTCAGGTGCAGCTCACTGGCCCATGTGGAAATACAACCCGTGACCCTGTTGCTCAGAGCTTGTGCTCTTAACCAAAGGAGCCACTTGGCCTGCCCTCTTATTGATTTTTGAGAGCATTTTGTATTGGTATGGATAGTAACGATGCATTTCTTAGTTTTTGGCCTATCTTTCTATTTTTTTCATCTTCCTTTCCTTTTTTTTCTTTCTTTTGTTAGAGCTCCTACTTTTAATGTAGTTAAAATGTTTTTCTCTTAAGCTTAATATAGTTGAAAAGTCAATTAAAAAAAATTTAAGAATCCTTTCTTAAAATAAGCTCTTAAAGATACTCTATATTTTAAAATGCTTTGAATACTTTTGTCTTTCATATTTAAAATTGAATTTTTAGAATTGAGTTTTTCATCATTTAGAATTGAGTTTTTATGTATGTTGTCAGATAGGAATCCAATTCTTAGTTTTGTTTTCATTTCAGTTGTCCCAGCATCATTTATTGACTATATCATGATTTGCCACTGACCTTAAGTTTACCTATGTGTGTGTCTGTTCCTGGGTGCTCGGGTCTGTTCCATTGGTCTATATTTCTGTTCCTGCACAATCCGCACTGTCTTTAATATTGTGGTCTTATGGAAACTTTTGGTGTTTGGGGGCAAGTCCTTACACCTAGCTGTGTTCTTCAGGAATGCTGGCTCTTTCCTGTTCCATATAAAATTTAGCTTGTCAAGTTTCATGATAAACTATGTTGGGATTTGAGCACAATTGCATTTGAATCCTTTGATTGATTTCAAGAGAAGTAACATCTTTTTTTTTTTAAAAAAAATTGGGGAATTGGGGGAGGGGAACAGCATTGGGGAACAGACAAGTTGCTGTCCTTTTGTTCTTCAGTCTAGTTGTGGAGGACATTGCTTCACTGGCCCATGTTGGTATCGTCATTGCGCTCTTTCCTGGTGAGGCAGATTGGTCGCCGGCCTCTGGACCTCATACTGGCTGCTGGCCACTCACTGTAGCCTATGGGAGCCCACTGCAGCAGAGGCTGCAGCCATGCCCTCCCGGGGACTCACAGCAGCCCAGCTCCAGGTGCAGCTGTTGTTCACCATCTTAGCTGTAGAGGGCAGTGTCACTGGCCCTCATATGTGGGATCCGAACCGGGGCCGTTGGCGTCCCAAGCCAGCTCTTAACCAATGCGCCACTCGGCCGGCCCAGAAGTAACATCTTAATGACAACTCTTTCTATTCTTCAGCTATTTTGGTTCTCCTATAATCTGTTCAAAACATTTCTTAATTTTTTCACATAAAAAGTTTGACTTGTAGATTAGATTTATTCCTAGGTACCTTGTTTTTGTGGCTACTATAAAAGGTATATGTATGTGTGTATATATATATATATATATATATATATATATTTTTATGGAAAACACCTCCTTTTCTTTTTCTTTTCTTTTTTTTTTTTTTTTGAGGGCAGTGTCACTGGCCCTCATATGTGGGACCTGAACCAGGGCCACTGGCTTCCCAAGCCAGCTCTTAACCTCCGCGCCACTCGGCCGGCCCTAAATGGTATATTTTTTTAATTGAAGATTTTTAACCAATTGTTGCTGGTATATAGAAATTCATTTGACTTTGTTTTTGCAATTTTTTTTTTTTTTTTGAGGGCAGTGTCATTAGCCCTCATGTGGGATCCGAACCGGGGCCGCTGGCTTCCCAAGCCAGCACTTAACCACCACGCTGTTTTTGTTTTTAAACACCTCTCTCCCATTCTCTAACTCTGGAATTATGATTAGAAGAAGAAGAAGCTTCTTGTGCTCTTGACCTCTGTTTTATAATTCAATGGTTTTGATTCTTTGTTCTGAATTCTAGATTATTTATATCTTCCAGATTACTAATTTTTTATGCAGTTGTCACTCTGTAGAAGTTCTGTTTGGTTCTTTTATAAATCTTAGTAGTTGTTAACTATATATATATATATATATTTTTTTTTTTTATGTATTTTTTATGTATTTTTTATTTTTTTATTTTTTTTAATTTATTTTTTGAATTGGGGAAGGGGAACAGTGCTGGGGAATTGGGAAGGGAGATCAGCCAAGGTGTTGTTCTTCAGTCTTCCTTGTGGAGGGCGCCAGTCGCCATCTGGTTTCCCGCCAGCAGATTGGCAGCTCGTGGCCTCTAAGCTCAAGGTGCTGTGTTACAGTGTTAGTTGCCAGTGGGCTTAGCCACCATCCCATGCGGGAGTCGAATCTGCCAGCCTTGTTGTTCAGAACGCACACTGTATCCACTGAGCCATCCGGGCAGCAGCTCAGCTCAAGGTGCCAAGTTCAATCTTAGTTGTGGTGGGGAGGGGGGCACCATCAAACAGGCGGTCTTATTTGGGGGAGGGCGGGCAACATCGAACAGGCAGTCTTGTTGTTAGGAGCACATGCTCTCACCATCTGAGCCATCCTGCCACCTGTTGGCAGCTCAGCTCAGGCACAGCGTCACTGGTACATGTGGAATCGAACCGTGGCCCTGTTGCTCAGAGCTTGCGCTCTTAAACTAACTCTTAACCAACTGAGCCACTCGGCTGGCTCCCAATGTATATATATTTTATGCCATAGTTTCAGGTCTCCCTTTGTCAGGTTATAGAATATAAAGTCTGTTTGTGATACCCACAGTCTTTATGGGTCTGATTCTGTACTGTTTTTTGATTTTTACTCTTCCTTGTTATAGCTCATTTCTCCATCTGTATAGTAAGCTTTGACTTTCAGTTCATTTTCTTGTTGATTTCTCTGAGTTTTAGCTGGGAGTGTTTTGCCAGAGAAGCTTGTTTTCTTCTAACCAAGATGTTAGGGCTCCAGACTTGGTCATTGTTCCCTGTGAGATATGGATCATTACAACCCAGGTGTGCAGCCATTATAGTGAGCAGGGCCACAGGGAAAATGTGAGCCTAGTACTTGCATATTCCCTGTGGATTTGTAGACTTTTGTCTTTTCTATTTTCTATAGAGTTTCTTTATTCTTTTATTGGCTTGGCCATATATTTAAAAAAAAAAGACATTTATATTTAACACATTAGCACAGATGCCCTTTTAGAGAGCTGGTTTGGGGATTTTTAGTTGGTGAGGATGAGAAGTTCTAGTGAAGGTATCGTAGGGCAGTGGCAAGAATTAAGGGTAAAGCTTAGCAGATAGGACTTGGAGTGTCACCCTTATATACCATCCCAAGGAGCTTAGCTTAATAGCAATGCTGGGGAGAGTGTTAGATGGGGAGGGAAATGTTTGACATTTTAGGATGAGGATTCAGGGTTCATGATGAAGTACAGCTTCGGATATCCTAATCAAGGTGCTTTTGGTACAAGTAACATGACCACTTTGAACCAGCTTAAACTTTATTTTGATTGATGGATGTGGTAAAATACACATAACGTAAAATTTGCCATTTTAACCACTTTTAAGTGTACAGTTCAATGGCATTAGGTACATTCATATTGTTGTGCCACTATCACTATTCTCCATTTCTAGGACTTTGTCATCATCTCAATCTAAAACTCTGTATTCATTAAACAGTCTATGAATTTGACTACTCTAGGTACCCCATAAGTAGACTCAAATGATATTTGTCCCTTTGTGTCTGGCTTATTTCACTTAGTATTATGTCTTTAAGTTTCTTTCATGTTGTAGCGTGCATCAGAATTTCATTCCTTTTTAATGTGGAATAATACTCCATGGTGTGTATATTACCACATTTTGTTTATTCATTCTTCCATTGATGTACATTTGGGTTGTTTCCATCTTCCAGCTTAACTTTTTAGGTCTGAAGGAAACTGATTAGACCATTTTGGGTTAGCTTATCTAGCCCAAGGTTTCCTGACCTTACAGGGGCCTGGAGCCATGGATAGGAAAGCCTGTAGAACCCAAAGCTGTCTTCTGTCTTCTTTCGAGAGCACCTTCTCTTCAGCCAAGCATTCGTTGCTTCATTGTTGACACAGACCTATGTGGGAGGATTGGGTACACACATGACTACTAGGAATCTCCTGGGTTGGAAAGATACCCAAGGAGGTTGCAATAATCCATCCCAGAGATCCAGGTGAGCTGAACTGGTGGCCGTATGAATACAGTGAAGCCAAAAGTTTCAGGACTTAGTGGTTGATGGACAGGGGGTGAAAGCGAGAGGGTAAAATCAAGGTAGCACCTACGGTTTTGTCTCTGACAGCTGTTTGGACCATTACACTCTTTATCTGCGATGGAAAATAGAATAGGGACCCTTGTGCCTGGAAGATGACTCAGGCGTGGACATTGAGGCAGCGTAGCTTCAACAGAGTGAAGGTCGCAGACTTCGGAGCAGACAACCTGGGTTAAATCCTGATCCTTTCACCTCAGTGCCTTTTGGACATTATCCTTTCACAGTTGCAATTTCTATACTAACATGGGAGATAATAAAGCTTAGTGGTAAGCATTAGATAAGCTTGTGTTTGTAAAGCACTGAGCAGAGAGCCTTGTTACACCATGCACTTAACTAATAAATTGTATAACTTATAACTGTTATGAGCATGACCACATTTTCCTTAAATATCTGTTGGACACCTTAGTGATGATGAATAGTGAGATAGAGTGAAGGGGGAAGAAAACCCCAGGGTGCTTCCCACAAGGAAGGGAGGGTGTGGGCTTGCCTGACACTGGAGAGCCTGGATCCACCTGGTTTTTACTCAGCTCTTCTCAGGAGCCTGGATGTAAGAGATTGCGTTTTCTTACAACCACCTGAGTATTACCAAGATTCTTTCTCTACTTTTCAACAGCTACTTGTGGAAAATTATCACCAGAGAGCTTTTCTTCCTATTAATTTTTGGGTCCACATTTTCCCTTCTTTATGTTGATCTTTTTCTAGTGAATGTTCTCTAATCAAAGGAGAGACTGGGTGGGTGAGATTACCTCAGTTTCCAACTTCATTGCAGGCAACTTCTTGTTTCTTTTTGTGTCTAGTCGTAGAAGACACATGGATGCACATACTCCACAACTTGCTCAATTCCCACTGGCTGACCAGCTCTCGTGTGTAGATCTGCTGGCCTGAGATTGAGTGGCTCAGCCTGTCCAGCTCTCTGAATGAGTTAGAGATGAGCGAGCGGTTTATAGTCCTTCAACCATGAACACCTTCCTGTGCTCTGCTCATGGAGCATTTTCTGCCTGTGACCCTGTTTTACAAAGTCTTCCTTGGGCAGCTACAAACCACTGACCTCCTCACCCCTCCCTGTTGCTCATTCAGGCCAAAAGCTGCCCTCTCTGAATGGAGGTGAAAGATCTCCTGATGTTGGGGGTGAGAGGGGTAAGGAGAGGGGAGACAATCTACTTCTGCCAGATTTTAAAACAAGTTTCCATGCAGTGGTTATCCTGTAGCCTATTGCTTCTGGTAAGTACAGGTCCTGAATTTTAGAATTAAGTTTAGGCAATGGGAATGGATGAAATGCTTTCCCCGTTTTTATGTTTCACTCTCCTGTTTTAGTTTGCTTGTTTATTCGCTTACTTATTCATTCATTCCTTGAATGGAAGATGTAGCATGTGGCAGAGAGTATGGTAATGAACTCTTGGTCCATCTCCATGGATCGTGCACTTCATGGAAATTTGACTCAGACTTTGGCATATGGTTGACAGAGTTATTGCCAGTTTTTGTCCTGTGTATCTTTACGTGCATTTTGATGAGACATTGGGAGGAGGTAAAACAGCCAGCTTTCGCGTTTACTCTGGAGTCTAAAGCAAGTTTTCAGACAGAGCAATACTTTCTGACTACACTGTTAGCCACTTATTAGCCACTTGTGTGGCAGGGCTGGTTCACCCAGGACTCAGCACCTTGCTTTGTGTCCACTGGCTTGTGAGTGGTGGCAGAGAAGCAGGCCAAGAGGCAGCAGGTAGGTTGGGTTTTCCTTGTATTTGGAGAAAGGGCCTTGTCTAGTTTTGTTTCTCTAGGGCCTAGCACTCTGCCTGGCTGGTATTTGGCTTTACAAACATATTGGTTGAATTAATTAAAAGTGAACAAATGATTGATTTTCATTTGTTTTTATTTGAGGAGGAAGTAAGACGTTTGATGTTGCAGTTAGGTTGTATTAAAAGTCAATGATGCAGATTTTTAGTGGGCAGTTTTGGGAGTGAATCCTGTTAGAAGTTGAATGTGATGATTCCTGTTGTGTTCAATGCATTTAAGTGAGCAAATGAAGCAATTGAAAGAACCACACTGAATAATGTTTTATTTTTTTCTTATTCATTCTAGGTTTCCCTGTGCTATAGAGAGTTGTAAGAGGTGTGACCTCACATCGATGCCTTCTTCTCCCTTACATTATTTAAATGTGTTTACTCACCCAAGATATTTGTTTTATGTGAAGCGATGCTTTTTGTCTAGAGTTCTCTGGAGTCTTTTAGGGGATTTTTTTTTTTTTTTCATTTCAGAGTTGCAGCATTGAACACAGTGGGTAAAAATTAGTATTTTATTGGTAGGTTCAGTGTCATTTAAGCCAAAACCAAACATTTTTTTGGTGACAGTTATGTAGAATTATGTTTGTAGCTTTTTTAAAACATAAAAATATATATATCATTGTGTCATTAGTTTAGAAAAGTCAAGATAACACTAAAGTCTCTTAAGTTACCTCCCTGGTCAATGAATGAGACCCAAATGGTATAAATTATAAGTACATCTGTTTATAAGATCCCAGATGGCAGCAACATTATCTTCTAAATTTCTATATCTCCCCACATTATTTAGAAAAAAAAAAGTATGGTTTTCATGTGTACTGTATTAAAAAGAGGAACATTGTTGTTTTGTTTTTTTTAAATAAAACTTATTGAAATTAAGATGTTTCTGACTAGAGTGCATTATATACTAGGTTATCACTACACCTGTCTACACAGGAGTAGATTACAACGAAGAATTATCTGGAGCAAACTGCTAAGAGTGAAGAGATTGTGAAACCTGGGTCTCATGTAGTGGGAAATTCCTCCCACTCCCCCAGATTAGTAGAATCAGAGGAGACTTTCTCATACTGCTGTATTTCTCCTTTTATGAGTAAGGAACAGTAGAGGGAAAAAGTAGACAGTTCCTATCACTGCCATGCTATCATCTTGATTCTGAGAATAATAGGGTAGTTAATTAAAAGGAAAACAAAAACGAAAAATCCCAAATCCAACAACAAAACTACATAACTTCCCTGATGATTCTAATAGAGACTTTGGAGGTCATATTTATGTACAAAATAATGAAAGAGAGTGAAATGCTAGGAGGTCCATTTGATCTTAGTGAGACTCTATAGTCAGTGGTGGAAATAGGGTCTGAGAAGAAGGAAGTCTCTGTTCCAATATTTTCTTAGGCCAACTTGTGACTCTTTATGGTGACTTTATCATACGCTTGGAAAGGAATTCTGCTGGGGGAAATTCCAGAAATTTAATAATTCCAGATAATGTAATGCTTCCACGATAGTAGGATTTTATTATTGTAGTGGTATGATAGCTAGTGCTTGCAAACAGTTCCTGGTGGAGGTATCTTACACACTAGTCATGAGTGGCTGGCAGTTGAGATAATCAAATGAAGCTTCTGTGCTGTCTCCATGGCAAATAAAGCCAGCCGTTAAAATTCATCAAGTTGTGGGCCGGCTGAGTGGCGTGGTGGTTAAGCGCTGGCTTGGGATGCCAGTGGCCCCAGTTCGAGTCCCACATATGAGGGCCAGTGACACTGCCCTCAAAAAAAAAAAAAATTCATCAGGTTGTGATAAACTAGGACTCTTCCCCTCACCCCCAATATTCTTTTAACCTAGGATTTCCTATGTTGGGTTTAAGGATTTCATGTTTGAATCCTATGAGTCCTATTTCTGAAAAACTTTTTCTGCCTTCAATTTAATATGAAATAGAATAGGAAAAGATTTAAACTATGAGGATCGAGAAAAAATGTCTCAGCTTGGCCCTGTTGAAATCTACACCATGAAGTTCTCAAGAGCTCCTTTGCAGTCTTCCAGGACCCTCTATTGCCTGATGCACAATCATAAGCTTATGCTCGAGGCCTTCTGACTTTCTAAGTATTTTCTTTTTTTTTTTAAATACATTTTATTGGGGAACAGTGTGTTTTTCCAGGACCCATCAGCTCCAAGTCAAGTCGTTGTCTTCAATCTCGTTGTGGAGGGCTCAGTTCCTTGGCCCATGTGGAGATTGAATCGGCAACCTTGATGTTAGGAACCTGCACTCTAACCACCTGAGCTAATGGCCATCCCACTTTCTAAGTATTTTCGATGTTCTGTTTGGGCTAAAAATAGTATGTGCTTAATTTCTCAATTTGCTAAAAGCAACTGTACGGTCATACTAGGGAAGTGAGTTTTATTAAATCAGACAAGTTCAATTTTTAGTGGCTGTTATATATGTGCCTATGTTGCTTTCCAGCCAGGTGACAAGTGTAAGGTTAGGAGTGTTAACTTAGACAGCAGGCTCTCTTAAAAATGAGGCTGCCACCACCACTTTGTATTCCGGATATGTGGGAAAAGCGGCCCTGCGTGTTCCCAGGGCATCTCTGAGCTGCTCTGTACTCCAGGCCAGTGGAAATGGAATGGAAGTAAGAGTTCAAGGAGGAAAAAGAACAATGTGCAAGTTCCTGCTGCTAGAAAAGAGCTTCTTCATCTTTTTTAAAAAATGGTTGATGGTAGAAATGAAAATGTTATGGTGCTCAGATTCCATTGAGTAAATGTAATAGAATAATGTAACAGTTTTCATTTAACCACAAATATTTATATTGGGTTGTTGGAAAAAGTCATGATGCATTTTTGCAACGAAAACCAGAAAAAATACATCATGACTTTTCCGACAACCGAATAATATGCTAGAAACTAAATCCTCTATAATTTTCAATGGTAAGTTTTAGATGTCAACTTAAAAAGTGCAATGGGGTGCATAATTTTTCAAAATTCTCTTAGGAAGTGTGTGAGCCCCAAAGTATGATGAGTGGCTTTGACAATTTTTTACTTGCAAACCAACTTAAGAAATACATTTCACATCATGACTGAGCATATGTATCCAAAAGTTCATAAAACATTACTTACCATATATGGTGCTCGGGAGAATCTTTTTGCTTCCCCTTCCTTCTTTATTTTTCCTGTTTCATTCTATAACAAAATCTGGTTATGATCCACTAAATTGAGTTTATTTTCTCTAAAGGGTTGGGACCTATAGTTGGAAAAACAGCTATAGATCCAAGATTCAGTTCTTTATTTTGTTTCCTGGGTGTTTTTTTTTTTTTTTTTTTTTTTGTGGGGGTGTCTGAGCATAAATCAGAGGTGGAAATAAAATTTATGTTCTGTGGAGCTGATTTGGGACATCAGTTTAAATGTCTTTCCCTGCTCCCCCCTTGCTTATTCCCCAGCTATCCGTACCTTTCCCCCATTACACCAATATCACAAGTCTTAAAAAAAAAACCCAAAAAGCAGGTGGGATGGAAAAATGGGAGAATCTTCAGGTAATCCTTACTGGTAGTCGAAAGTTAATGGATAAATTTTAAAAGAGGATAAAATCACATCTTGCTTAAATGCCAGGGATACCAAAAAAGTGTATACACATACCTTGTATTCATCTTTTGTTATTGCTATATATTGAGTATTACAATTTGAATACATTTCTTCCCCTTAAAGTGTGTATACATTTTTTGGGCACCCTCTGTATATAATTTGTCAAAGATTTTACTCGTTAATTAAGGAAGGAACTAGTAAGATATTACAAATGGTTCAAAAGATAACTCAAAGTATCACCCAAAGTATTATTTATAGTCAAAAGAGGCAATGTCGATTTTATAAAGATGCAAAACTGATCTCTGTCTCCAGGATAGTCATTAATGCATTTCACCAGATACATTTTTTTGTGGACCAGGGATTAATTGCAGGACTGTCAATTTTCTACATATTATCTCCTATAGAGTTGTAATATAACCTAGTCAAAGACAAACAAAGATGAAGGTAACCTGGATGGATGAGCTAGCGAGAATATCCACCAAACTCCAAAGTCTTTCACAATTTTTCCTTATGCTGATTAGATTTAAGCTATTAAAACACATTCCTATCCTAGGTCTAAAATTTTGTCACCTGAAGGCCAAATCCAGTTTGTACAGGAGTTAGCCAATCTGTAGAGTATTTTAAAACATTCTGAATTTGTTGCTATCCTCTAAAAACTAGATTTTTACATAATAGTTGGATTCTAGATTGTTTCAGGAAATCAGACTTGGTGACACTGGGCCCATATTCCTTCATGGAACAGTGGCTGGAGCTGCCAAAAGTACCTTCTATTTTTTTTTTCCAATTTTTAAAAGTCTTTATTTTTTTATTGTAAAATAATGGATGGTAGTTGGCTTAGAAAAAGCAAATACTACAAAAAACCTATAAAGTGAATGCCTATAAACTAGCCGTGCATCCTGGTATCAACAACTATTAGGTTGGGATGTATTTAAACATTTTTTTTCTAAGGCTATATACAAACTTCCACACACAAAATCGAAATTATTTTTACTATTAGAAAAACCTGCTAGTTTCACTTGAAAAAAAAAACACAAATAAATTAGGAAAAGTAGTGGAAAGGAAAAAATAGTATAAAGCAAATAATGTCAACTAAAAGGTTCCCTCTCCAAGAGGACCAGGGGACAGCAACAGAAACAGCCCAAGGTCCACAGTCTCATACAGAGGCGTTAAAAGGGAGAGACCTTCCGACAGGCAACTTCAGACCTCCAAGCTCGTGTCACAGAGGCTCTTCGATGCCTTAACCTTACTTAGCTTCAGCCTGGGCCTGTTTTGTTTTTTTTGTTGTTGTTTTGCCGTGGCCATAGCAGCAAGAGCAAATATGATTCCAGGCCCACCCAGCTCAACACCTTCAATAACTCTTGCTGGTTCCTGAAAATCAACTTGTTTGGGGTAAGGGCTCCCCCTGTCGACTCCCTGGGTGTCTCTCTCCTTCCCTACAGATGCCTTCTTGAAACCAGGCCTACACTGTCCCTCACTCCTGTTAACATACTTTGCTGGCTTCACTCCCAGTTACCTGCTTGCTATTGGAACCTACCTGGATTCTACTGCAGAGGTCACTTGATTCCGCAGTTTTAAAATATGAAACAATATAGTGGAGTTAACATTTTAGACTTGGTGCGACAGCCAAGTATAATGTTTTTGAAAAAGTTGAAGAAATAGGAGTATGCATATCACTGGTGATATTTAAGGGGATGTATTTTCATAGGATAATTTGAGATCTTAGAGATGATCTCAATCCCTGAACTTTTATGTGTTCTATTTGAAATACCACTCATGTTTGTGATTTCATTTATCTCATAGGCTCACAATCCTCGAATTCTAACTTATGTCTTCCAGTGGAGCACTTGGTTCTATTTTTCCAACTGCGTTTTACATATTTCCATTTGGACAAGTCACTTTCCATACATTTATCTTGTCTGAAATGGAATTCATTATTTTTTCCTTCTCTTGAAATAAACTACCCTTCTTGACTTCTAATTCATAACATCACTTTCTTCAGCCCCTTAGGCTTGAAACTTCAGCCATTTTTCACTCCTTTCTTCAGTATTTTGTAGAGTTGAGAGCCACTAGGCCCCTACTCCATATTTCTGTACATCCCTCCTTTTTTCATTCAAACTTCTCCCATCTTAATGTAATCCCTTTTGCCACCTTCTAATTCTTGACTCCATACTTCCAATCAACTTCTCCAGCACATTATTTTAAATTTTAATCTTTTTGAAACACTTCTCAAGATCCTAGACTGTACAGTAATATCAAACAAATTCTGATACGCCTCTCTGGATGTCCTAAATTTCTTAACTTTTCAGCCCTTTCAATAATTTGTCTCTACCTTTCTTTGGCAGCCTTATTTTGTCTGGCTTATCTAAACGCCTCTAGCGAGGTCAGCCCCTCTGCTGTCCTATAAACACTCTGCTCTTTGTTCTTAGTGATCCTTTTTATAGGAAAGGCCCTTCTCTTTTTTGTTTATGTTTACACCCTACCCATCAGATGAATTTAAATTCAAGGATACCTATTTGTGAATCTACCAGGGCTCCTCTACTTCTCATTGATCCTGTTTAATGCTGTTTTCGGTAATAAAACCTTGTCTCTGAAGATGAGAAGTACCAAAAGCGTGGACCATGGTCTGTTTTGGTATCTCTCAGGATCAGTTAGCAAACTTGTTATCTACATTTGTATTATTCTTGCATAACTGTGTAATTCATAATCCACCATACAGAAGAGGAAGATTAAAACATTGTTCAGGATTTTAATTTCTCAGCAGTGTGAAATTTACATATATATTGGATTTGTGCACAAATGTGAAGAGAAGCTTTGTATATATATTCTTCTTATTGTAATTAAGTGGCTGCTGTTTGTGTATCATGCACACATAGAAATTTCAGTGTATGTTATATATTTACATTATATAGTAGTCTGTTGAAATTGAAAGAAGATAATCAAGTTGAGAAAACCAGGTTCCCTTAATCATTTAATCCTTCTGTAATGGGTAATATTACTTAAAAGTAAGCCTTAGAATTACAGGAAAAAAAGAACTATATTACTTTCCCTAGGCTCCTCCCCTTTAGAGCAACCTGATCGGCTCTGCCTAGCAATCAGGCTAGCCCTTTTACATGCAGCCCATGTAAACCATAAAACGTGAAACACTGTCATTTTATTTTTCAGCTTTGTGTGACTGCTTAGAGAAAAAAAAACCATTTTGTTTTATATACAAAAACTATCTGTAATACACACGAGAAATGGTTTAAGATTTGAGACAATTTTCTGAATAATTGTGAACTAAAACATTTGTACAACACGGCATCTGAAATATTGTGCTAATGAATTTTAAAAATAGTTTTACTGAGATATTATCAACATAACGATAAATTACACATATTGAAAGTGTTCCATTTGATGAGTTTTGACATATGTTTATACTCCTGAAACCATCACCACAATCAAGATAATGAACGTATCCATCACCCCCACAAGTTTCCTGTGCCCCTCTGTAATCCGTCCCTCCTTTCCTCCCTTTTGCACCTCCCCATTCCCCAGGCAACCACTGATCTGCTTTCTGTCACTGTACATTAGTTTGCATTATCTAGAAGTTCATATAAATGGAATCATACAGTATAAACTCTTTTTCGTCTGGCTTCTCTCACTCAGCTTAATTTTGTTGACATTCATGCATGTTGTAGCATATCTTAGGACTCCATTTCGTTTTCTTGCTGAATGGTATTATGGAGATGCCACAGTTTATTTATCCATTTATCTGTTGTTGGACATTTGGCTTGTTTCCAGTTTGGGGCTATTACCAAAAAGGCTGTATAACATTTGTGTAGATGTGTGGACATATGCTTTCAGTTTACTTAGGTAAATACCTAGAAGGAGAAGGTCTTGGTCATATGGTGAGTGTATGTTTTACATTTTTAAGAAACTGCCAAACTATTATCCAGAGTGGTTGGACTATATTATACAACTACCACAGTGTTCAGGAGTTCCAGGTGCTCCACGTTTTTGCCAACACTTCACCTGGCAAGCCTGTCTAATTTTAAATATTTTAATAGGTATGTAGTGGTATCTCATTGAGATTTTAATTTGCATTTGCCTGTTGACTGATGATGTTGAGCATCTTTTTATGTGTGTATGTGTTTTTTTCCATTCTCAAGTCTTCTTTCGCGCAATGTCTGTTCATATCTTTTGCCCAGGTTTTTATTGATTTGCTTTTTCATTATTTTTTTATTTTTTTATTTTTTTTATTTTTTTTTTTGAGGGCAGCGTCACTGGTCCTCATATGTGGGACCTGAACTGGGGCCGCTGGCTTCCCAAGCCAGCATTTAACCACCACGCCACTCGGCCGGCCCGCTTTTTCATTATTGATTTTTAAGAGTTTTAAAATATATTTTATATACGTGTCCTTTGTTGGATATGTGAATTGCAAGTGTTTTCTCCCTGCATTGGGCGGGTGCATTCTTCATCCCCCACAGCCCCAGGATTCTCATGTTTGAGAATTAGGACATATTCCGGGTCGGATCCCAGTTCAGACAGGAAAGAGTGTTTATGCTAGCTGATAATGTATTTTTAAAAATAAATTTTTTTTTCTTCTGTTTTATAAATGTAAAATTTGCTCATTGTAGGCAATTTTAAAAATACTTAAAACTGTAAATAAGAAAACAGGACTGGAATATGCCTGAGAGCTTCAAGCAGAAGAAGACCAGCTGTCAAGGCATGTCCATCAGAAGCATGAGTGCCTGGGACTTAAAGTACAACAGTACACTAGGCTAGGGGCAGCAGAGCTATTACAGGCCTCCTCCACTTTGGGTTTTTGGGGCTCTTAAATTATTCTTAGTTTTGCTAAGGAATGCCTCAGAATTATGGGAGGCTGAGTATGCGGTTTGTGCTCTCTAAATATAAGTTGAGTGCTGCAGTTGCAGTGCTCAGTCACTATCTGGCCTAAGCTCTTCATAAATGTTTATAAAATATAAAGTAAGTGACAGTTTTGAGCATAGATGTTACAGAATTCATAAATGTCTTCAGAACATAGAGCTGAGCAAGACTTGGGAAAGTAGGGATTGATAGAGAGAAACATGAAATTAATCAAATGTATTTGACTAATATTGGGAAATAGTATATTCAAGTCCAACACAAATGTCTTAAGTGTCCAGGCCTCCTTTTCTCTGGAGTTTTATTGATGAAAAGCATCCAGTTTTGGTGCCCAGAGGACTAGGTTTAAGATTCTAGCTCTGCTGTTCACTGGCCACATGAATTTGGACCAACACTTCACCTACTTTCCTTCAATTCTTTCACTTACACATTGGGAATAATTATGTGTGCCTGGCAGGGGCGATTGTGAGATCATAGAAGATAGAGCATATAAAGCATTTTGATGTAGTGCCTGACACATTGTAGTGGGGTTTGTAGTGACTCTGTTTTCCATTCCCAGCGTCCAGTCTTAGGGTAACAATCTGGCTGCTTCAGCGGTGACCTAACCGTGCAGCTTTCCCACTGTGAAAAGTAGCTCACAAAGGGGAGATCTCAGAATAGTGTTTCCCAGCCCTGCCAGGATGAATTTTTGCTACCACAGTGTGTTTTCCAGTGATATGAAAAAAAAAATATATATATATCATGGGATAAAGATAATTGGATTATAGATTTTAGCATCTCACAACATAGTCTTTCCATGTGTGGGGCAATTACTATAAAGATATATGGTTAGGGGCCGGCCGAGTGGCTCAGTTGGTTAAGAGCTCGCTCAAGAGTGCGAGCTGAGCTCTGAGCAACAGCTGTTCGAGGCCAGCCCGAGCTGAGTTGCCGTTGAGCTGCCAACAGGTGGCAGAATGGCTCAGCTAAAAAAAAAAACAAAAAAAAACAAAAAAGAAAAAAAACAGATATATGGTTAAACTGACAGAGGTACTTGGTAGAATGAGTCTAATGTCAGCAGCAGGATTGATCATACAAGGGAATCCTGAGAAAATTGGAACCATGCTCCCATGGGAAAATACCTTGAGGTGGACCACTACAGAGGAAGGAGTTAAGATGATGGTCAGATTGGCAGAATGCTCAAGTGAGGATGAATGGTACCAATTGTGACTGGTACCAATTGTACCAATTTGTATCAAAGTTGTACCAATTTTAGAGCTGTTTCCAGTGGATATGGGTCGTAAACTTGGTCTTGCTCCCGTTCCGAGTTCTTTTATACTATCTCTGTTACTTTTCTCTTATTCCTGACCTGTGTCTTTCATACCTGGCAGTTTCTTGACTCTTGGAGACTAAATTATCCCTCCTGCCTTAAATACGTCTGGAATTTTATGATGTTCTTGGCATTACCAGTAAGTCATGCTACCAACAAACTGCAGCAGCCCGTAGATTAAGTTTTATGTTTTAGGTCATGAAAAACTTAACTGCATTGCTTAGTTACTTAAGTTATAAATTCTGTACAAAATACTTGCATTAAGAAGAGATTCTTGCGCTACAGCTACGTTTGGTCTGGCTTTTGTAACAACCTATCTAAAATGTTGGAGCTTGAGAATGACCTGTCAGAATCACTTTATGATTTCCATGTTTGTTCCATTTCTGTTTTGTGGCCAGACGTGAAAAAATATTGGAAATTTGAGTCCTTCTATTAAAAGGCTTTTCTTTATATATTAGAACAGGAACCACTTTTTAAAGGGCCTCACTTTCCCTGTGTCCGCAAAGCTCCTTGTTATAGCGCTCTAATGGCATGCGACCTAGGGAACTAAGCAAGCCGCATGGCCACAGCTACCTCATGGAGCGTAGACAGCTGCAGCCCTGGTTGGTCTTCATAAGGCAGAAAGCCAGCGAACAGCCCTCATGATTTCGTGGTTCTCATCTGCAGTCACCATATACTCAGCTCTCTCCCTGCTGTAGGCAAAATAACTCACCTGTCCCCAAAGAGCAATAACCCAAATTGCCCCATTTGGCTATAGCATCACTTTCAAAGTTCAGTATCTCTTCATCAGGTTCAGATGTGTTATCTCTTGGTCTGGAGACTTCATGAACCAAATAAAAGGACCAGTAGTCTGTCCCTTCTGTCCGCTTCCACCCTTGTTGAGTTGGGAAAGATACCTGACAAAACCACTCCACTCAGAAAGGGGAGGAATGGAAGCTATGGAGCAGTCACTGAGTGGCAGCAATTCTGAAATCCCATTGAGCAGCCATTTTGGGGGACTCCCACCTTGGGCTGGAAAATGTTTATTCCCAGAGCCTGCTTCCTGGAAGAGGCCGTCCCATCTGTTGTTTGCTATGCCCATTGGCTCTGCCCTCTTGCAGTTCCTTCCTTTTCCAGTAACTTCCTTGGCTACCACTGAAGCGGGTGTGAATAGGCCTTCTGAACAGATTTCTCTGGCAGCTTCCTGTCTGTAGGATGGTTTTAAATATCTAACACTGGTAATCCTCTTAATCCAGAACTGGTAATTGTTTTAGTAGTACAACTCTTCAAAGATTTTTTTGACTTCCTACCTGATTGTATTCAGCTTCATGTATCAATAGCCAGACCTACAATTTTGGCTAGGCGTAGTTCTTAGATTTGCTGTATTTCTCATCTTTTTCATCCCTAAGCAGGCCCCCTGTCTTTGTATTTATTTGAGGGTATTTATCTTTTCTCTATCAGGCTTCATTCAGTTGGAGCCCTACCATCTCTTTTCTTGAACCATTTTATCCGAAGTGCAAGAATATACCGAGTGCCACATTAATCCACGCTGAGGTTTTAATATCAGGTGTGATGGCTATACCCCTGGTCTGATCCTTACCTGAGGTTGAGTTTTAATCAGCTTTGGTTCTTTCAAAGGCCTTCTCCATTTTATTTTTAACTGTTTGGGGTTGAGAAGTTAGTTGCATCTTCTAATATTTTAAGTCTTTGAACTTGAACTCTTGTTTTCTGATTTTTTTTTTTTTTTTTGAGGGCAGTGTCACTGGCCCTCATATGTGGGACCCGAACCGGGGCCGCTGGCTTCCCAAGCCAGCGCTTAACCACCACGCCACTCTGCCGGCCTGAACTCTTTGTTTTCTTACACTGCTGCTTATAAATCAACAAATTCTTTTTTGATATTTCTTTTTTGCATGGGTTTCTCTTTATTCTGTTCTTCTTCTTATTATTATTTTATCTCATTCTTTGTCTTTTCATATTTTCCTTTTGCTTTTTAACCTAATCTTGTTTTTCACCAGTTTCTCAGAGCCTGTGTCTTCTGTACTGTGGTTAGGGTGTCAAACTATTTCCAGACTTTTCTTCTGGATCCATCACTATGTCCTATAAATTCTTTGAGGATTTCAGAGACTATTTCTTTCCTTTATTGGAATATTTTCTTTTTTATATGGCTTGTATTTTTCTTCTCTATTTTTTATTTCTTTAAAAAGTGAAATCTGCCAGATACGTTTTCTATCAATAAATAAATCGGCTCCTTTACCATCCACTTGGATCTACAGCTCAGGGCAGGTTGACCTACACAAATCCCAGTTCAGGTCTCTGTTTCTAGAAGGCTTTTGCTCAGGTAAAATCTTGACTTACCCTCCCCGCTCGATTTTCTGGTATGGGTGGAATATATGATATCAAAAATGTGGAGCACTTGCTGCCACCAGGATTTTCCCTTTCTTTGCTGTCTCTCACATTGCTTTGCTAATCAGAACTGTCCCCAGAATGTATGTGCCCTTGCAAGTTCCCTTCAACGTCCTTCCCAACTATTTTCTAGGGGTTGTTGTCCTGCCTGAGTGTACAAAGATGGGAGGAGGCAGAGGAGAGGGGTGTGTGTGTGTGTGTGTGTGTGTGTGTGTGTGTGTGTGTGTGTGGTTTGGGGGAAGTATTCAATAATCTCACCAACACAAAGATCTGCACTGAGGGGCATTTAAAGTTGCTTGCAGTTTTATAATGGATACAGCTCTTGCAAGTCTGAATCAGATAACCAACTGCAAAGAATGTTTGAAGTGCTTTCTTTCTTCAGATGGTCTCAGCTTTATGAGGCTGAAGCTAGTTATGGCATGACAGGTTTTTGTTTTGTTTTCCTTTCCTCCATTGAGTCTCTGATTTCGGTTGGCGAGACCCTTCTGGGTTCTGGGATTATCTGTTGAAATCACATGCAGTGATTTCTTGGGTTCTTCCTGCATGTTCAGAAATTGAGAGGTTGCAAGGCACACATGATTTTGAACTGGAAATCCATGCACACTAACTTCTGGCTTTGTCTCCTGACACCTAGAGAGGAAGGCATGTATTTTTAAGTGTGGTTATAGAATTCCTAAAAAGTAACTATTGCGATATCTTTATATTTGGTGGTTTTACTAGAAAGGGTAAGCATTTTCCAGTTGCATTTGAATTTGACATTAAATAGTGTTTCTATTTCAGATCACAGAGGCCGCAATGTTTCATTTCTTCAGAAAACCTCCGGAATCCAAAAAGCCGGCTGTGCCAGAGAGAGAAGCAGATGGGTTTGTCCTTTTAGGTGAGTCTTTCTAAGCAACAAAATCATAATTAGATGAATAATTTTTCTTTTAAAAAATTACTTGAAATATGATTGATGTTTAAATTATTTCCTACCAATTCTACAATTAATTTATGTATATGAAATCTATAAAAGTAAAGTTCATCCATCACTTAGAATGTTGTCATCAAGTTGGACTCATATATATTGGTGTGGCTATGTCCTTCAAGTTAATTTTGTAAAATCACCTCATTTTTTAAATCTCTGCTATGCTAGTCAGTGTTTTTTTTTTTTTGTTTGTTTGTTTGTTTTTGAGGGCTGTGTCACTTGCCCTCATATGTGGGACCCGAACCGGGGCTGCTGGCGTCCCAAGCCAGTGCTTAACCACCGCGCCACTTGGCCGGCCCAAGCCAGTCTTTTTAATTGTGAAAAACCAAAAGTCTTGAAGAATCCTTGATAGTATCAAGTTCTGTTACAAATAGCACCAAGGCTTGTTTCTTAAATTAGCATCTGAAATTCATTTAGGCATCCAATACATACTTGCTGAAGAAAGTATGCTTTTAAATCTAAATAATGTTCAATAGCGTCTCCTAAATGTTTAAAGCCCAGTTTATTTCCTATTATAAAATTAATAACTGCTAATTATTAAGATTTTAGTGGTTTTAAAAAAATATTGCTTTCAACCAAATACCATGCTTTTCCCCAAAGGGAATTCTGAAAACTGGCATTTTTTTCATGTCACTGTGTCTTTCCCAGAGGAAGAGAATTACTGTCCTGTGAGCCAATACCCTATTCCCTTGGGCACACATCCTCGTCAGCCCTAGACACCCCTCCCGCCCCCCCCCCCCCCAAGAATTCGGACTCTTTCTCCCAGGGGATTTGCATGAACTCATAGGGTGTTTACCCCTGGGATGTTTCTCAGGTGTCCTGTCTTCCGGATTCTGATTTCATACCCCTTCCTTTACCTTGGCCCTGTCAGACTGGCATGGGTAGGCTTTAAGGATAATCCTGAATTTTCAGCTTTGGCCCTCTCAGAGCCAGGGCTCTCGCTGTGCCTCAGACCCCACACATTCAGAAGGATGGTGGGTGGGGCTCTGCCTCTTCAGCATTTCTCTTGAAAACCTGGTCTCTTGCAGAAAGGACACAGGTTTTCCTCTCTGGCCCTCCTCCATTTCTTGCCCTTAATCCCTGGGACATCAGAATAGAGGTTTTTGCACAGCTAAATGTGACGGTAGAATATGCCGCCTTTTCCACAGTGAAGTTCTGGCAGGCCTGTGTGTTGTTCTGAATCTGCTCCACGTGGCCTTGGACGGGGCGGTGTGGCCACGTGGGCAGAGTTGTCTCTCTGACCAGAGCTACACCTGAGGCCAAGTAGTGGGGCATAGTTTTCTCGGGAGCCTTTCTTACCGTGTCGGGAATTTGTGCCTTGGTTTCCAAGTCAGAACTGGCTGTCAAGCCCAACTTCTGTTCCTTGAGAGCAGCCAGTGTTGCTCCCTTTCAACATTATTCTTTTTATTAGCAAATAACATTTAAAGGATGTGAGTTTAGCATACAGAGAATTAAACAGACAAGACAGATTAACAGGAGAAAAGCATACAGATTTTTAAAGGTACATGGGAGCCCTCATAATGAAGATCAAAACAAGTGGCAAAACCTAAGTGCTTATAGATCTGGTTGAATAAAGAGGCAATTGTGGAAAAGTAACAAACATGTGGGGAGATTCACGGGAGATAAGAGTTATTTTAACAAGATCTGCTTGTATGGTTTCTTGGCCTCCACTCCCCGTTGTTGGAGAAAAGAATGTTTCTGTATCTCCTGCTCTCAGCTCAAAATAATCTTATGTGAAAGTGGCGTATTTTAGTGGTGGTATATGTGCCACACTTCCCATTTTGGACAAATTATATAATCTCCCAGACGTCATATGGCTTATCTAGAAAATGAGCGTGATAACAGTGCCCACCCCATGGGGTTACTGAGGGGATTAAATGAGTTAATGTGGGTAAAATGCTTAGAATGACTCTGTGATTGAACTGCAGGTGTTTATCTCCATATACAGGTGAGGACTTAACTTCTCCAAGCTCCTCCAGCTAACACAGAGCAGACCTGGAATTAGCCCAGGCAAACTGACTGTGGAGCTATCTTCTTAACCACTAAGCTATCCATTTTTTAATGCCATTGTCATTTTTTTTTTTTTTAAGATTTTATTGGGGAATTGGGGGAGGGGAACAGCGTTGGGGAATCGGGGAAGGGGAACAGACAAGTTGCTGTCTTTTTGTTCTTCAGTCTAGTTGCGTCACTGGCCCATGTTGGTATCGTCATTGTGGTCTTCCCGGATGAGGCAGATTGGTCGCCGGCCTCAGGATGTCGCTCACCACGGCTATTGGCAGCTCACGCTGGCTGCAGGCCACTCACTGTAGCCTGTGGCAGCCCACTGCAGCAGGGGCTGCAGCCTACACTGTTGCCGGGGCTCGCACAGCCCAGCTCCAGGTGGAGCTGTTGTTAGCTGTTGAGGGCAGTGTCACTGGCCCTCATATGGGGGATCCGAACTGGGGCCGCTGGTATCACAAAACCAGCTCTTAACCAATGCGCCACTCGGCCGGCCCTGTCATTGTCATTTTTAATTTTAAGACATTAGTGACATTTCAATCTCTTTTAAAAAAATTTACATTGTGGTCCTTTCTTGTTTAAACGAGAAAGGGCTGAGTTTGGTTTTAATAAAAGAGGGTTGGTTGTTAAATGACTGCTCATAAAGTTTGGCTTTAATTTTGGCTACCCCAAACTTTTCACTATTTAATATGTTCAATATTTTAAAATATTGCAGGAAATGATAATCTCCTTAATAAAGTTGAGATTGGAAGATGGTATACATTATTTAGTTAGTAAAAAAAAAAAAAAAAAAGAAATCCTTCAGCAGTTAAGGACTTAACTGAATTGACTGATAAAAATCAGGACAGATTATTAGGAATATAGTTAATTGCATTTAAAAATAGGATGGTAACCTCTTTTTTAAAAACATGATTTGTTCTGCTGAGTTGCTCTTTTTATCATGTGGTTCTATAGTGACGTATATAATAGCTACTTTAATCTCAGAGCATACTGTGTAAAATATTTTGGAAAATGTCAAAAAGGTCAAATGGTAGGTATGAAATGCCATTATTAACATGGCCCCACACTTGCACACATGTACTATGGTTATCATGTATACACATAACTTTGTATGCATTGCAGGAAAATAAATGTATATGATTGGTTTTGTGTGTTTATTAGCCTCTAAATGATACAAAAAACTTAGAAACATGATTATGTTTATGGCAACAGCTTCTTATTGATATATATATTTACAGAAATTTTTTAGATTATCATCTTATGCCTTTATAACCTGTTTCTAATTAAAGATATAAATTATCATTTTTTTTTCCCACTGGAGAATACCTTCTTTTAGAATACCTCTGTTAAGAGGCAAGCCTTCCCGCTTAACACAAATAGGTTTTAGGTCACAGTTATTAGATGGCATTGCTGAGTTGCTACAGTCAGCACCTCGTGACTTGAAATTCAGGGCCCAGGAATATCTGGGCTGTTCATATACAATTAGCTCACTTTTAATCGGAAAACTTTTTCCCTGTTAAGGTTTCCAAAGTATTTAGCCTTTGTAAAATGTCGAGTGTGCTGAATAAGAATAAGGCGGCGATGAAGGCCTAGTAGAAAAACATCCTTTCCCTTGTATCCAGTTCCTATTCACAGAAGAAGGTAATAGCTATGCATTCATTCAGTAATGAAGTTGAAGTAATCCTCCAGGGTACTCATTTTACACAAAAACAAATTGCAGTTTTCATTTGCATCACTGGGTGGCGATTTTTCTTAGTCTTATACTGGTGTTTTAAAAACCCCAGCAAGCATGGTACTATTTGTAATTACCAGGGTTTCCTTCTGTTATGACATGTTTAATTGTACTTTTAAGACGTTATCTTTAAGTTGATTACAAATTTGTTCCTGTGGTGTGCAACCTCATAGTTATTTTAAATTAGGAAAAAGGGTATCCGTTGCTTCGATGTTAGCATATAATTCCTTCCAAAACTAAGACAAAGACATGGATTAATTTTTTATGCTGTAGCAAAAAGAAGAAAAAAGAAAAGCAAAAGCAACAAAAAACACCCAACAGAATATAAAATGAAAAGGAATCATTGAGATTACTGTGTTGAGCAGATATTAAATATAACTTTGGAGCAGGCAGAATGAATTGGGCAAGCACTATTTCAGAGATTAAAAGAATTGGGTTACAGTACAACTGAAATTCATCATGTTTTTCAGAATATGCAGGTGCTTCTTAAAGTAGGGCATAAGACCTTCTAGTTTCCATTAAGCTAATTGTTTTGTGAAACTCATTGAATTTAGAATCAGAGTTTAATAATTCACAGTAGCTTGGATGTCATCTTTTAAGTAGTGCTATTGAAATGTGTAATTTAGTCTCACCTGTTCCCCAGTGTAAATCATAAATCAGATTTTGAAAAGTAGTGGGTTATTTTTAAGATTGTCTCCTCCTGAATTCCTCATACTGGGAAACATTCAAACCATGTACACACACAAAAGTTAAACTACTACATTTTTATGTGGAGCATTTTAGGTGATCTCTTCATCTCCGTATTCTTTCCTTTATTTGAAAGTGGAAATTTAGCTGCATACAATAAAAATTTGTATTCCAAGGAATGAGGGACAGTAGTAATTTTGATCCAGTCTAGGACTGAAGGCTTTAATTAGAACAATGACAAAAAACTAAGTAGATTTTTAGCATGCGCTTCCTGATTTTACTCCGTTCTTAAAACAGAAGTATACCAAAAGGAAAAATAGTGTTTATGGATTTCAAAAGCACCTTACCCTATTGATATCTCTTTACCCATGTGTAGTGATAGCCAGGAATAATCCAAGGACAATTAATTTACTTGGCAATCTCTGTGTGCTTACTCTTGACCTTTCAATTCTAAAGCAAAGTGAGCCAGGATTTTCCAACCAACTTCATCATTCAGTTGCATGTCTTCTATTAAGAAATGCGGAGTTGTATGTCTAATGGATAGAATTAACAGAACTTTCATATTCGTTGGTTCGTAATTCTCATTCACCTGTTGACCTCGTGGCATTTCAGAGGTGAAAATGTTCAGGCCAGGCTGTCCCATGTGGCGTGCACCTGCCCCATCTCCTTGAATGTACAGAGAGAGGGGGAACTTAATGGGGCAGGGAGAGATGCCAACTATACCGAGATGCAGAACTGAGCCCTCCGTTTCATGCAATTAATTATGAGAAAGTCATTCATTTTCCTGGGGCTCAGTGGACTCAGCTGACTCAAATGTAAATTAGGGTTCTGTCTCCCCAACTCCAGGGTTCTAACCTTGTGTGATAGGGGGCACTTTGAATATATACTAGTGCTGGGGCCTCATCCCTAAATTCTGGTTAGATGGACCTGGGAGTTGGCTTAGATATTGTTTTTTTTGTTTGTTGTTTTTACCCCCTCAGAGTCCTGGTTCTATTGTGCATGCAGGGCTGAAAGCTAATGTAGTTCACTTTCTATAATTTTGTAATTGAACACCATCCAATAATGTGTTAAGGCACTTTGAAAAAGACTTCATAAAAATACAAAGTTCTAGCTTCTCTTCCACTGTAGTTGAGCCATAAACAAACAAAAGGCAAATAAAACCACAGAATTCCTAGGTTAAACATACTTCCTCTCAGACATGAAATAGACAACAGAAAGCTTCAAAATTCTAAGAAATGAAATCTGTTTCTAAGAGTAATATATTAAAACTTTAAGTGTGTGTTTGTGTGTGTTTAAATCAGTAGAGCAATTGGGAAGTATTTTATTAAATTAATTATATGATTGTGAATTCCAAGTGGCCCATGACCTTTTGTCTTAGCAATAGTATGTCTAGATTGATTTTAGGTAAAATTATTTGACAGCTGAACACCCATAAACTTTCTAGAGGAACTCTGACATACTTTTTCTTTGAACTAAAACCTTCAGGCAGTGATATTTTTAGTATAGTTATTCAGGGGTAATTGACTGGTTTACTATGGTACTGTTTCCTTCAGCAGGGAAAAAAAATTTAAGTATGCACACAATACTACATAAATGGAGTTTCCTTTAGTATTTCCTTTAGAGCCTTACATAATGCTATATCTTCCACATCTGAGAGTATTTTACTGAAAAATTATGATGTATAGCTTTTATATTTTAACAAAGTTTATTCTTATTTCTGTTGAGGAAATAAATAATGAGGATGAATCTAAGTAAAATGTTCCTAGTGTGAGCATTGTACTTTGTACTAGTAATTCAGATAGGATTGGGAGACCTAAATATTGTCTTTCTGGTATCTTAATAATACTACAATATTGTTTTATATTTAAGTGGTTATGTTAATCACTGCCCCCCCCCCCCGCCTCTTGAGTGCAACCAACGCATTTTATGAAGGGAAGAATTCTTATGGGGGTTACATACTAATCTTTATAAATGTGAATTTATGAAAATCTAAGCATCTTCTTTGTTTGTTATATCATGATACAATTGTGGTGTTATGCCAGAATAGCATTAGCTAATAAACTAAGCAGGAAGGAAAACATCTTAAATTAGTGTGATGCAGTCTTTCCTTCTCGTAAAATTCATCACCAAGTGAACATCCTTGATGTTTATCTTTTCTGTCCCAGGCGTGCTGCTCCTCCAAGCTGCAGGTTCCTGGGCCTGGGCCTGGGCCTGGCCCACACCCTAGTGAAGCAGCAGAATCTCTGCAGCGATAGCTTGAGAATCAGCATTTTAAAAAAAGCAGTGGAAGGGCCGGCAGAGTGGCGCGGTGGTTAAGCGCTGGCCTTGGAAGCCAGCGGCCCCGGTTCGGTCCCACATACGTGGGCCAGTGACACTGCCCTCAAAAAATAAAAAAAGCAATGGAGGTGCTTTTTATGTGTGCTGGTATTTCAGAATTGTTGGAATAATTATTTTATAACATGGGAGGAGAAGAAAACCTTCCAGGTGGTGACAGACTGGGTAAAGTATGCAGATTCAGAAGAATCGGGACTTTTCCAGAGCAGCAAAAAGTTCTCCTTGGCTAACTAGAGAGGGTGGATCTGGGCCACTCATGAGAAATGAGTCTGGAAAGGTAGTTCATTATTGGGCCTTATGTGCCATTTTGAGATTGTAGAATTTTGTCCCACTGACAGTTATGAATGAACGGCTATCTTACCATTTTAGAGCAGTGAAGTAGTATTTTGCTTCGCTTCTTTTTTATCAGAAATTTATAACAAATTTTCAAACAGAGATAATTGTGGGCCCATATAGTTTCATCAAGATTGAGAATAATATTTTAATGAAAAAAGTGACTTCTGAGTCATCTCTTGAATGCATCAGTGAAAAAGTGTGCGAATACACGCATACCATGTTGACAAGGAAGACAAGATCTGGAGCCACCATGCTGAGAGTCATTCTATCAAATACCTAAGTCTAACTCGCCCCGTATTCTTTAGCTTCAACATGACATAGGGGCAGAAACTGCTAGTTCTCCTTCAGTATCTGTTTCCCTCTGTTTCTTGGTTAACAGCATTTTAATCTTGCCATGTGGCCATTTTGCAGTTGAAGTTTCTGGCCGGTGGTATATAAGAAGAAATATTTTGAAGGGTATTGAAGGGTCTAGGAAACCTTTTAAAAACACAGGTGGTCTGGGCCAGCCGAGTGGCGCGGTGGTGAAGCGCTGGCTTGGGAAGCCAGTGGCCCCGGTTCGGGTCCCACATATGAGGGCCAGTGACACTGCCCTCAGAAAACAAAACCAAAACACACACACAAAATAAAATAAAATAAAAATAAAAACACAGGTGATGTGTACCTTCCCTCCTCTCATCCCTTCCCCCACCCCCAACTTCTCTCCCCTGGACTCTGGATATCGGCGTTTGGTAGGGTTCTAGCTGCCATCTTAGACAGGAGACTACAGAACATGGTGAGGGTAACTGAAGAGTAAGTTGGGAGGAGCCTGGGTCCTTGAAGCCTGGAGTTGCTACACCAGCCCTACAATGCTTTCCTGTGAACTTCCTTTATATGAGACAGGAATAAACTTCTGTTCTGTGTGAGCCACCATTTTATTTTGTCATTTGCAGGTGAACCAAACCCTAACTAATAGAGGTGCTGAACTGGAAAGCATAATAGGATTCTAAGTTCCATCCTTTTCCTTGCTCTGTGATGAAGCAAGATACTTAACCATTTCAGCCTGTTTTTCTTACCTGTGAAGTGTTAATAGCATCATCTTTTCCTCATTACATTGTCAGATAAGATGAATAAGAGAGAAGAAACTATACACAGACTTCTTCATTGACAGATGTGGGTACAAAGAAGTTTTAATTCATTTGCTAATTCTGATCAGTTTAGCAAGTGCTTGGGAGAGTGATTGTGAGTCATCCTGGGCTCTGCTGGAAAGAGCATTGCGATTGTGAATGGTATATGCCGTAGGCATAGGGACGGTGAGCATCCTGCCGGTGACACATGTAGGCTTTTCCCCAGTTCAGACGGGGAGGCTACCGCATGTTGGTGCAGTGAGTCCCCCAGAAAGCCCACTAATATACTGAAAGCTGGTGTTTAAAGTGTGCATTAGCTACTGGAACATTTGTCAAGAATTGAGAATTGCTGCCCCACTCTGGTTAACAGTTAACTTAGAAACTGATTCATTTCCTACAACTGGTATTTCCATCAAAAATGGCATATACTTTTATATATACGTGTGTGTCATATTTTTTTTTTTTTTCAGCTGAGCCATCCTGACACCTATTAAAGACTTTTTTTTTAGCTGAGCCATCCTGCCATCTGTTGGCACCTCAGCGGCAGCTCAGCTCGGCTGGGCATCGAACTGCTGTTGCTCAGAACTCAGCTCTCACTCTTGAGCGAGCTCTTAAACAACTGAGCCACTCAGCCAGCCGTGTGAGTCATATTTTTAATGATGAGTATTATATATACTATCCTGAAGCCTTACATTATAGTATTAATGCCTTAAAGGAGTCATTGTTCTGACACTTTTCAGTATTCTAAGTCAAATAGCTCGACGTATTTATTTCCTGATGCATAAACCCAAATATGCTTGGCAGCACCAAAGGAACACTGTAACCCTTAAAATAGTTCACTGATGGATTGCTTGAAGGAATTGATAACTGTGATAACCAGCCATTGTCCCTATTGCTATCACTATGTTTAGGGTTGTTAGTCAAGATGAATTTGGGGGTGCTGTGTGGTCAATAAGCCTGAAATTATAGGCAAAATTTTGTATTTTGATTTTTTTGTTGGTGAGAAGGGTCTCTGTATTTAATCAGATTCTCAAAGGCCTGTGACTCTAAACAGGTTAAAGAACTACATGTCTAGATGTTGCTATGTATACCCATGATTACCACCTGGGCTGTGGTATCTTAGGGTATTTTTATTTTCATGTCAGAGGTAGCATAGTCATCGTCAGAGGTGGGTTATATCTCATTGACCACTTTTACTAGTTTGGCTTCAGAAAATATAATGACTTTTGAGCAACTAAATAACAGTTGGGGAATAATTACTATTTGTAAGGTACACAGCAGATGAGATATCTGTCAGGAGGTTACAATCTAAGTGGCAATACATGCAAAATGAAAGTTAAATGATATTATAAAACTATCATATCAAACATTTAGGGGGTCCGATGGAATGACTTGTATCATGGTGGGCCCATATAGTTCATTCGCTTGCAGTTGTTTTTCTATCTCCTCATGTCAGCATGGTACGAGTGTAACTGGCACACTTTTCCAGGGATGCGTTTAGGGCACGATGCCACAATGACCTTTTTCATTAAAAACCAGGCAAATGATAATGGAGATGTGCATCCCAAACTGTTACATGTTATTTGTTACATTACACAGGTCGTTAGGAATTAGTAATGACAGTTTGCTCTCGGTTTGCCTCTGCATGGACCTCTCACTGTTGTAACGAGGGGAGGTTTTTGCTCGCAGGGCCATGCCCAGAGTTTCCTTGTGCAGAGTTCCTGGTTGGTTTTACTTTGTATCCCATGCAGTCTTCAGACCTCAAATGGAATTCTGTCTCTAGGCCTCCACAGTCTCTAGATAGCTCTCTCTTTGATCCCATAGCATACATTTATCTTATCACTTATTTGCTTCATAATCATACAGCATTTTGTAATAGGTCCTATATTATTGTTTAGTGATGTTATTTAAACTTTTATTTTTGTATGTCTTGCCACTTGGATTGTATCCTCCTTACCACCATCACGTCTGCTGTGTGTTTTACATAAAAGTCAGCACAAATGAGTCCATAAAACAGATAGCTCAATCCACATATTGTTAACAGATTTAGGAGTGACTTCTAAATACTTTATATTTGGATAGAAAACTTGATAATGTCTTCTATAATGGTGGTTTTTTTTTAGTGAAAATACATCTTTGTTTAACTTACGTCTCCTATCACCTGGACTTAAATTGTACTAATTTTAGCTATTAATGCAAACAGAATTAAGTGTTCAGAAGGTTTGCCTACCCAAATTCGTTCCCACTTCTTCCACACTTCAAAGCATTCACCTTCCTCTGCGTGACTGTGTGTTTCAGGAGAGACTGGCTTTATTTCTATACCTGGGAGGTTGGTTCGAAGCCAATCAAGATGGCCCAATCTACCTTGCCAGCAATTATTTGCAGAATGTATACCTGTGACAATTCTGACTAATTGGACTTGAAGCAATTAGTCAGAGGCTACTCGTAGGCAGATACTGAAGAGACAGCCTCCTCTTTTCTGGGCAGCTCCTCAATCTGGACGAAATGCATGAGGAGGTTGCATCCATCGCTGCCATTTTTGCTCAGGGAACGTAGCCTGAGATAGAGGTAACATGTTGAGGATGGCAGAATAAAATGAGGAAGCAACCTGGTCCGTGACAACATTGTTGAAGTGATATATTTGGTAGCCTGGGAACAATCGACCTGGATTTCTTATTAGTTGAGATAATAAGTGCCCTGGTTAAAGTTTAAGCCACTTCTAGATAAGCTTCTGTTACTTGCAGGAAAATGTCTAGACTGATGTTAGACAGGTGTGCTTGTAATGCTGCATCTTCCTAGATAATCTTTTCTTGGTAAAGACCCTTTTAGTTTTTAATGTCCAGACTTCATGGAATATCTATCTATCTATCTATCTATCTATCTATCTATCTATCTATCCATCCAACTATCATCTATCTATCTATCTACCTATCTATTATCTATCTACCTACCTATCATCAGTCAACCTCCATAAAGTTCTTTAGTTGATGTCTGTGTAGGGAAAGTTTATTTTATGTCCTCTAAAACTCAATTTTTAACAAAACAATGTGAAGGCAGTTACATTTCAAATGAAATGAATAGATTATCAGAATCACCTGGAAACCTTTTGAAAGATGAAGCTGGTGGCATCAAAAAGGATGTGCGTCTTGGCTCTTGCTGGCACCGAGGGAGGCTGTGTTACTGCTGCAAAGCAACCCATATGAACAACCATATTAATTGTTGGGTAATCAACATATTAACAGAATAGTTTGCTACTTGTACACAGGCATTTTACTGTGTTTCATGAAATGGGTGGGTAGATTTAGATTGATGTACAACACATTATAATTTTTCCCATCTAAAGTAATGGGAAATAGGCTCCCTGATGCATTTTTCCACACATTCAATTTTCATGCATGGATTACTGACATTAAGCAAGAGATTCCTGTACTAATCTAGACCAGCTATTTTGTTAAGTTACCAATCCTGCTACCGCTAATATAGTCTTAAACTTAATATAGTTTTAAGATAATATAGTCTTAAAGCAACTCACCAATTTGATTCACATATCTTTATGGTTACATATTTAGAAATGTACCATTTCCAAGAATGCTGAAGGCAATAAATTAAATCATAACTGTTTTTTTAAACATGGAAATTAGGAGAAAAATTAAAACTGTATATGTTTACCTTTATCATCTCAAATGTATAGCTCTAAAGTCCCTTTTTAAAGTTCAAAACCAATTATATTTTATGTTTTTATTTTAATTGCATGTTAATCAAGCTCAATATGTTAAATTTTAAAGAAGAGTTGTTAAAGGCCATGATAAAAATCACATTAATCTCATTGTTAAATGTTTCCATTTTTTATTATAAATTGAGCTATGTCATAACATTCTGCCATTAAAGGGTGGGAGTCATGCAGCATATAGTATTTAGGGCTGGAAGGACATCTTTGGGTTAATTCTAAACGGCCTCATATGTGACTGTTTCTGACTTAGAGTTGTATATTCAGAATAAAGTATGTAAATTCTTTTGTTTGCTACAGAGAGAATGGAAGGTACATATAGTATAGAAACTACTTTATATAAAATACCAAATTACGGTATGAACCAATTATAGTAAAAGCATTCCCTTCACAATGAGATATAAATGCCTTTCTAGCCTGTGGGCATCTTTTTATTGCTAAAGTTGGGTTAAATTTACCACCATAAAAATTCAATTATGATTTCTACCTGTTATGAAAATATGCTAATGTACCCACATATATTTTGATGTTCTCAGTTCAGATATACATGAACGTTTCCACTCCCTTAAGGAATGCAGTTTCTTTCAGACCTCTTTAGGTCCCCAAGGTTATAGGATCTTGAAGTGTGTAGAGCTCAGCATGCTACAGACCTGTGCTTCTCAAGTTGTATTCTCTGTGTGCCTTCCTGGAACTGGGCAGAGGTATTACACTGCCAAAATTGAGTACTAGTGGTGTTTTTGCAGTTCGTAGGAAAAAATAAGCTTATGGAATTTCAGGCTTTTCCTTTTGAAATTTACCTTATATGCTGGAGAGAGCCAACATTAATTTTACAAGCACGTGTTAGGTAGGTAACACGTATGAATAAGGAGCAAATATCTTGAAGACAGACAATCATGTTCACTTGTATGGCTGTTTTGTTCTTCGAACATATGTAGTCATAGTCCTGGTTTTATATTCTATTTTGTGACCTGTAAAATTAAATAAATTGAACATTAAAAGCAATTTAAGGGCCAGCCAAGTGGTGCGGTGGTTAAACGCTGGCTTGGGAAGCCATTGGCCCCGGTTCGGGTCCCACATATGAGGGCCAGTGACACTGCCCTCAAAAAAAAAAAAAGCAATTTAAACTTAGAATAGCAAAACAAAATTTGGTCTAAAATTCTAGTTTGTATGACAGTTTAAAATATCAATATTTCATAATGTTCTGCAAAGAGCATTTTGACTTCCAGGCATTTCATGACATTCACTCTGTGATGAGATTACATTTTGAAGAAGATAGGGGCTCTGTTGCTTATGTTTTTTCTCATTTTCAACAGAGCAGATCACTTTACTGGGGCACAGAGTCCTTATCCGGTGAATGAGAGATTAAATTAGATTTTTATTTCTAAAATTTGGCTTGTTTTTATAGCTTAACATTTTAGTAATACTATTTTTGTTCTACATATTTAAAAAGATGAACAGATCACTTAATTTATTCTAATCTCTGCTGAAATAAATTGATGGTACTATATGTTTTCTGTTCCACTGAGTCCTTTCTCAAAAGGGCAAGAAATCTGTCTGCCGGCTGCCAAACAAAAGTCAGTTTGAAAATTTTTTTAGTTAAAATTTTATCTGGCTTGTTAGCCCCAGTTTAGCTCTGACTAATCCTTTATTCAAATACTCATGATAACAGAGGGAAACTTTTATAACCATACCAAAATTTAAGGGTGATAGCTTACTGCCAGAATTGGGGGTGCAGTTAAACTGAGGAAAAACTAGCTCATCTTCGGCACATATTATGTTGAGGACTCCACCTTAAACATCTAGACTTGGCAGTTGTCCCTCTCTACCTTGGGGTTCTGTTCATTGAAGGGAGCAGAGTACCTTGTTCCCTATTCCTGCACTTCTCTCACACACTTCACCATGTTTCTTCATTCTGGAAAATAGAAAACCATGTCGGTATGAACAGAGATAAAACTGGTACTGGTACCAGTGATTTAGGAAATTTTTACTATATTTTTTAATGTACTCCTGAGGACAAGGTGGTAGCAAGAAAAGGAAAAAGACATCCCAGAGAGAACAGTTACACTGGGTCAACACCTAGAAAAGACAAATGGATTGAGTGCTTTCTGCAGCAGCCTGCCTTCAGCTGGTGGGTTTTTTTTAAAAAAATGAAGTATAATTAGCATATAGTTTCCTGTTAGTTTCAGGTGTACATCATAGGGACTCAATATTTATATACATTATGAAATGATCACCACAATAAGTCTAGTTACCAACTGTCACCATACAAAGTTATTATAATATGATTGACTATATTCTCTATATTATATATTACATTCCCATGACTTATTTATTTTGTAGCTGAAGTTTGTACCCTCCACCAGTGGGAATTTATATTTACACAATCTTTCTGGAAGATAAATTGGTATTGTATAAATCAGAAACTTTAAAGAAGTAGATTCTTTTTGTCTTAGACATTCCACTTTGAGTAATTTATCATTAAACATAAACAAATGCAGTTTATAAGATGGTATGTTTAGCAAGAACTTTTTTGTTATATATATTTTATGTGCCTAAAAGTCTCTGAAGAGAAAACGATTTATTTACCTATAGACCTTATAATTACAGATGATTTAGTTTTTTTCCCCCTTTGGAGAGGGAGAAATATTTACCTAATTTGATTACTTATATTTACTGTAATGAACATGTAGTGCATATGTAACCCCAAGGCCAAAAGGAGCCCCAAAGAGATACATCCCTGAACACTTGATTCTTTCATGAACACTATCCTTGATTCTCTCATGAACACCAAAGCAGATGTGCATTTTACTCTTACTACTGAATTTGCATTGTTTTTCCTGTTTTCTGCATAAAGTTCAGTTCACCAAACATTTATTGAGTAAATGTAAATACTGTTAGTTTCTCTTAAATACTGGGGGTGCCCCCAAAATATATACAAGTAGACACTTTGGTCAGCGTTGCTCAAGCAGTAGTTCGCTGTAATTAGAACTGGACGCTGATGATAACCACTTTGAGCACCTCTTGTAATTGCAGAAGTTAAACATGACTTGTATTCATCTTTTATTATCAGTATACATTGAGTATTACAATTTTAATACAGTTTTCCTTTCTTAAAATGCGTGTACATTTGTTTGGCATCTTCTGTATTTGTATTTATAAGTATAAATATTATTTTGATAGATTCAAGGCCAGAGTTTATAATATAGGAAAATATCATCTTAAGCTTTTCATTCATTTTGCAATAACTTAATAATTTATAGCATTTTTCAGAGGAAAAAATGTCTTGGGGAAACTCTTCTTTAAGTTTCTCTGTCATTTTTTCCTGGGTGTTAACAATCCTTTTATTCTCTAACTACCTTCATGAAACCAGAACTTCCAGTGTATCAGGAGGTATCCTGTAAACATTAAGGTCAATTTGAAGAGGAAATTTCACTGTACTTAAGAAATTGTTTATGTAAACTATCATTTTTCATGGATTACACAAACATGTATCCCGTTTATTTTACTATCGTGTCTACTTCTTAACAATTTTAGTAATATGAATATGGTTTTATATTCCTCTTAATTATTTTGCATGATGTTTTTTTAAAAATTTTAAGTTTAAAATTTTAAATTCTAATCATACTGTGACTATATTCATTTTTCCTCTACAGTGGGTTTTTGCATTGATTGTTTAGGTAATAAAGTTAAAAACACATGTTATTTTTAAATGGCAATTATTTTTAAAAAGGTTTTTCTTTAATGAGATCTCTTTTTGTTACCATTATTGTCAGTTGATCTGGAATGTCTGTTGGCTGATGGCAACTGAGTTTTTATTTCAAATGAGTCATTATGTACTTGAAGCAAATATACCGGAAACTTTAATTTAAAAATGAAACAAGGGCCAGCCGAGTGGCTTAGTTGGTTAAGAGCTCACTCAAGAGTGCGAGCTGAGCTCTGAGCAACAGCAGTTCGATGCCCAACAGGTGGCAGGATGGCTCAGCTAAAAATAAATAAATTAATTAAAACAAAAAACAAAAATACGAAACAAAACACAACACCAAACCTTTAGTTTTTCTCTATACCCATAGAGGAACACTATTAAATAGTTGGAAGTTTCTCTCTGAGTCCTATTTGAACATTTGAAAGAAGGAATTAGCTATTTTCCAAGTAGAGAAAAGCACCATTGCTCCCCACCAGGTAAGCATACAATAGTTCATGTGCTTGCCATCAACATTTTCCCCACCACAGTTTATCGCAGACAGGATTTTCAAGCCCAGCCAACTTTAGGATTTGATTTATAATAATGGTTATGTTCTATTAGCTAAAAAAGGATACGGAGAGAGAAAAATCTACTAACTTTGACCCTCCATTTTCTTCTAGATCTCATAAGTAGAGTTTTACTCTGATTCTTTAATTTTTGTTACATGCTTCTCAACCATGCTCTTTCCTTGCTACTTTGAGGCATAGAACTTCCTAAATATTTAGTCTCAGAGCAAGAACACTCAGGCTTTTCATGTCCTTTGGCATTAGCCGCTGTAACACATCGAATTTTTGGCAGTGGAATTTCTCCTGACAGAATCTGACCCCTTGCCCTATGGCCCTGAATAAAGAAACCTTGCTTCTGAGCATGTATACCTCACCCAGGACCTTCAACTCTTGTTCTAAGCAGACCCAGAATCTTTTATGTCTGTGTATGTTGGGAATTATCAGCCCAGTATCGCTCTTAGGTTCTTTGTTTTTCCACATCTGTCTTCTCACATGATTACAAATGCTGACTACAAATTAAGCAGCATTTATTCACATTATATTTTATGCACTCATAGTTGGATTTAGTAAGGCAAGGGTGTGAAAGAGACGGATCACCAACCTTTATATGAGGCTCCTTTTATCTTTACTGTGTCTCCATGTGTTTCTAATAAAACTATTACCAATATAATTTTTTTTCTGCGTGAGTGTATATGAGACTCACTCTTTTAGAGCCAAAATTGATAGGAATAATTAAGTAGGTTAAAAAATATATATGGTCTGATTGGTGAAGTATCGTCATAATTTGGAAAACTACATGGAATCGTATTAGATTGTCTTAGTTAAAACTTTATTTTCTAGAAAATCTACTTTTTAGAAGACCTGCATTTAGCCGCTGAAATTTTCAGGCCATGAGCCCTGTTTGGGAATTTAAAAACTAGCGGTCTGCATTTGGTAAGGAAAATTGTGGAAATTCAGATCCCATTTGATCATGGGGAAGCGTATTTTTCTCCAGCTATTAACTGATGTCAACTGCCTGAAATTTATCGATCTCAAGGCTCTTCCTCATTTGTTGCCAGTAACTCTCCCTCATACAGAACAGATGACTCACAAACTCAAGCTACATAAAACACTCTGTAAAGATTTTCTGCCTCTCAAGCTGCTCAAAGTGGGCATTGAGTCGTGGGCACTGATCCTTGCCAACTGTTTTACCCTTAATAATTCCACGGGTAAGTCAGACCAGACTCAGATGTAGACACTCCCATTTCTTTCTTTTTTTTTTTTTTTCTTAAAGACTGCTTTTTCAGACATTCCATTTGAAATCTGTTAAGAACAGCATAAGACTGGTCACAGATTTATTGATTTTTCCTGGTCATTTGACTATGTGAAGTGGAACCAGCTATGACCTAAGCTTAGTAAGCTCAGTAAACACCCACTCCTTGCTCCAAGTTCTATAGAAGTTCAGTTTTACTAAGTGTTCCAAGCAGAGTCAGTAGGAATGGTCTTGTGGTAGATCAGATCATTTTCAGTGAGAGTAAATCAAATTGCTTTGCCCTTCCTTTTATTTTTAAAAATTCTTATTTTTTCACCCATTAAAATCTTGATCAGCAGACACCTCTTCTCAGTGAACTGAGTACCTGACCCTTCACTGGACTGAAGAGAGTAGCATCTACAACAATGCTGATTGCATAGGTATTTTTTTTTTTGATAGGCCCCTCACTGTCTAATACTTCTGCCTAATTTTTCTCTAAAAGAACTGCCTAATATTTATTGCTTTCACATCAGAATCATCAGGTTTGCCAGACAAGTCGCAATATTTAATTCACTTATCTATAAAAGACCTGTGAAACAGATAACTTATCCATTTTATCTTTTTAAAATAAATTTATCGGGGTAACATTGGGTAATAACGTTATACAACTTTCACGTGTACAGTTTTATAATACAACATCTGTATACCACTTTGTGTGCTCATCACCCAAAGTCTAGTCTTCTTCTGTCACCATATATTTGACCTCCTTTAAGTGTTCCTTAAAGTTATCTGCTTAAAACATATCTTACGGGTACCTTTGAGAGACTTTAAAAAATGGTTAACATAAAATACAATTTTAAAAGTACTGTGGCCTCTCCATGACAGTTCTACTCAAACTTTTCTTCCAAAGTACCCCAATGATGAAGGAACTTAAATATGCATCCCGTTAAAGCCTTTGGGTCAGGCACGTGGCTTCAAGAAAAAAGTATTTCCCCTGAGCTGGTGTTTTCTTAAACTCATCTGAATTTTTCACTCAGTGCATAATATAGGTGTGATTATTTTTTTTTTTGAGGGCAATGTCACTGCCCCTCATATGTGGGACCCGAACCCCGGGCCGCTGGCTTCTGAAGCCAGTGCTTAACCACCGCGCCACTCGGCCCGCCCAGGTGTGATTATTTTAACATAAATGTTTTAAATTATGTAGCATCAAACAGTAAACTAGATACTGGGAAATTTACTGTGTGTTTCCTTTGTCATTATGTATCTTCTCACGTGCTGCATATACTTGTAAGGGTACTCATCTTCCAATGGGACAGTATAAACCAGAGTTCCTCAGTTGCTTAAATGATTCTGTTTCATGAGACCTGAAGTGTTTTGGGGGGGCAATTTTGGTATCCCTTCAGCCCACTTCATAAGGGCTGTTAAGTGACCTTTTCTTTGGGGGAGTTGCTTGGAGGAGCTTTCTTGTCAGGCTGACCCTCTGCTCACTGGACTGTCAGAGTGCAATTCCCCTTTTAATTAGCAACAGCGAATTTCTGCACTTCAGGTTCTAGCCAGCACATGTGTTATCTGAACATTTTTGTTGGCAACTTCTTATCAAAATCTCAGTAACAAACAATATTAATAGTAGACTGCCTGAAAGATAAATTATTCATCCATTTTTCAAAATATATCTTGTCTTTTTTTTGAATATGGACTGTATAAGAATCTGATGAAAAATGCCTATGTGCCCGTGGGCCAAATATTTTACCTATAAGTTTAGGAGACTCACAGAATCCTTATAAACCATTCATGGCCTTCCAGTAAGTTAATCATTTATTCAGTAAATATTTATTGACTGCCCTTGGGTTAGACACCGTGCTGGTAAGCACTGAGAATATACATCTCTGTTTCCGAAGGGACTTTACTTACTCTGAATTGCTGTGAGCTTCATCTAGTTTTTCTTTTTGGAATTAATGAAGTAAGATATAGGTAGGTCAAATTTCTGTGAGAAGGTTGTAAAATATAATAATTGTCACTTTTAAAGTAACTATGGAACATTTTCTTTAGTGTTTTATGTATTATGTGAGTGCATTTCCCCTTCACCTCTGCCATCGATTTCAACCAAATTGGCAGAAGTTTTGATTAAGTGAGAAATGACTGTTAGGCGACTGACTTTCCGTTTTTAGAATTTTGCCTTTTCCCTAGAAATCACTTCTTGAACCAGACCCACCTGACTTAACAAAAAGTGTTTGAGTTTGAATCATTGCGGACTTGATTCTGTCTGAATCTTTTTCCTTTTCTGGGGTAGTTCATGTGCCTGGAGATCCTGTTAGAGCTGTTCAGTCCAAGCTTTTGACTATCAAGTCGCCAGGATTTACTCTGGGTGGCGCAGCTTTCACTCCTCAAGTTGTGTTTGTAGTGACCTCTTTCACCTTTCCTTCTCCTACCCTCTGTATTATTGTCAACCCCTCTCCCTTAATAATTATTAAACAGTAAGGTGAATGAGAATCTTGCCTTAAAATGAACTCATCTCAAGGTAATTTGGAGCCAAAGGCCCTGATTTTTCTTGCAGCGTATAAATAATGAGTTCTGTGGATATCTGTTCCCCTAACATACCCGCACTGACTTCACGGATTATGGGAACAGCAGATCTTTCTTAGAATGGTTTTGTGTTTTTCCTTCTTGGGTAATTTTTTTTTAAGATAATAGAATGAGGTTGTTTTTTTGTTGTTGTTGTTTTAAGGCAATTGAATGAGTTTTTAGGCCTCTTAGGTCCCTTTTTCCAACTGATGATTTGAAAATTAAGTATGTTTATTCTTTCACCATTCGTAAACTTGGGCTTCCAGTTTAAGTTTCATTTCCTTAGTTCCTTAGAATTTTATAAGGATTTATGATTTAGAAGTAAGTGCAGATTTATTTTTCTTACATTAAAATAGAAAATCATTAAACTGTTTAAAAATAGTGGCACCAGGCTGAACTAAACAGGAGCCCTGGAAAGTTTCTCTTTAGGAACTTTGTGAGAGAAGCTACTCCCTGGGGCGGTCCATGATGTGATATTCCGACCTGGAAGGTCATCTTGGCAATAGATTTAATTCTAAGTTTAGGACCAGAAAGACTGCTTCCTTCCTCCAGGCTTTTCACATTTAGCCCCAAAGCGATATTCAGCGAGGGCAGATACATTTTTTAATTCCACCACTGTTGGGGAACCACAGCTTATAAGGCTTTGTAATCTTAGTGCGGGTATCATGCCTTACAAACATTATTAGGTGGTCAGTAAATATTTGTTGAGTGGGAGAGAGTGGATAAATTCGCATGGTAAGACCTCTAAACTGAGTTATAACTGGGTTATAAATAATACTGTTTACATAAGTGGAAATAAGTCTTTTGTTTATTTATAGTCAGATTATACTCAGAAAACAATATTTAAAAATAGGGCAAGTTCTGAAGTAAAGTGAAAAGAAAAAGTAAGTAAAGTATTTTCTTCTCATGAAGTGTGGTGATATTTTCCCCACTTATATATAACCATTTAAATATGTAGAGATGCTCACACAAGTAAGTCATTTTGGGAGGAGGGAAGGCCCCAGTTCAAAAATGTATGGTAAGAAACAATTATTTAAGTATAATGCACGTTTGGATATCTACAGAGATTTGGTTAATATTCCAGTTGTGTACCACACATTTAACAAGCATTTTCTGTATCCTCAGAAAGAAAAATGTGAGGTCGAATGGAACCTATTGGTACCCTTTTAATATACTCGTATACATGTACTTTTAAAGGGAAGGACCATATAGTTTCCTCACTAGCTATTGGAGTTAGGGCCCTGAAAGCTCTTGTAACAATGAAATGGTGTGTGGCCGATCATTTAAAACCTTAAAGGGGAAACCAAGGTTGGGGCCTTAGGTTTGAGGTGTATCTGTGATGGTTTTTATATTTGCTAAATGAAAACAGTAACGCACACTAAAGACAATCTACGTAACATTTTTCACATGTTAAATTAGTGGTACTGCAAACTGTACGGATTGATTCCACTTACCATTCCTTGTTTGCTAGAGACGTTCCCAGAATTCTCTCTCACACTTGTAAATTTGTGTTGAAGAAAAACTATTTATAAGGAAGCATTTTTCTGAGCGTCCCCTTTCAAATGAATGTGCCGCATCTGTTTGCTTTTCTAACTCAGAGCTGACCTTCGTCTCTGCCTTACAGGTTCTGCCTTGGTCTTAAGAAGTTCGATTAGGATGCTGATTGTTAGGATGATTAATGGAACAAGGGTAGGTCTTTACCTGTGTTTACCTCCCTCTCTGTTCATCTGCTCCCTTCATTATATCCAGGTTTTGCAGTTTAGGCTTTTCCCCATGTTTATTTAACGATGAAACCTTTTGCCACGTCTCTGATCCTTTGCTTTCAGAGGATACCTGAGTGTGTTACTTCCTGCCATCTCCCTGTATCTTTTCTAGGAGTTTCATTGCACCCATTTCTGCCATTTTTGCCATCAGCTATAATTTGCTTTTCTATTTCTGACCTCTCTTATCTTCTTTTATGAATTTTTCCAACAAGAGGGGGGTCATGATTTATAAAAGGTAAAACTGAAATTTATATTGAAATTTAGGCAGAAAAGGTATATGGAAATACAGAGGATGCCAAAAAAATGTATACACATTTTACGAATGGAAAAAAACTATTAAAATTGTAATAGTCAACATATACCAATAACAAAATATGAATACAAGTCATGTGTATACTTTTTTTGCAGCCCCGGTATAATTACATATAGTTGAACTCTATGGAAGGGATTTCAAGGTAGAGAAGTGATTACTATATAGATGTCTAATCATCTCCCTTTTTCCCTTATTTTTGTGATTGAAGGGTAGATGTTATAGGATTAATTATTCATAGCTTGGCTTTAAAGATAAGGCATTGGATAATATCGGTACAGTAATAGCAGGTTATTTCACATTTTAAAATTCTAAATCTCTGTTAACTAGCTGTTTCACAAGTTGGTAATATATTTGATATTTTCCTTCAGGGCCTGGAGTTCCCATACTTCCCACACTGACTTTCAAAGGAAGGAATAGTTCAGCAGTTTTAATGTTATATATTTTATTAGGTTTTATTTTTAAAACATATTTTATGAAGTAAGGTAGAGAGAATTCTGGTTTAGAAAACAGGAAATCTGGCCTTCAGTCACACTCAGTGGCTTCTATATAAAACTTGGGTGTTCTTTTCTGTAATACTGTATTCCCATTTAAATCCTATTCCCTGTATTTTTCCTGATTCTTTTAAACTTTTGTTTCATTTCCAAATGAACAGCCCTCAAGGGTGAAAATAAAAGGCAACTCTTTCTTAATATATTAAGCAAATACTTTTAAATAAATTAATTTAAGTGATTTTCCTTAAATTGACTCTTTATTTGTCCCACTGATCTCTATTGTAAGCTCTGAAATGTGTTCCCGTGAGTAAAATTTGATCGTAAGTCAAGCTGCTCGACTATCCATTGTATCTGACCATGGGCACCCCATTTTCATTTCTGTAAAAAATGCTGAGAGATAAGCCAACTAGTTTGTGTGTTGAGAAACAATTGCTGTCTCTACCTGTACAACTTCACTGTCCTCGCTTCAGGGGGAAAAACACTCGATTTTTACTTCTGTGATTCTTTAGTCCCATTATAATATAAATTTATTATGTGTTTTTTGAAGCCATAAGACCAGGCACAACAGAATTTCATAGAGAATGCCATCAGCCAATTTTCTAGAAGCAGTATGTTCACTGAATTTACTTCCTGCTTTTAAAATTCCTGCTTGCCAAACGTTCACTGAATGGTTCTTCATATAATTGAGTACAGCTATAGTTTGGGTTTTTTTGCCAAAAATAGTTACTGTTGCCCACTAAAATGGAGATAAAATCCTTTCGATGTTTGTAACTCTTTTTGCTAAGATTTTGAAAATGTGCTTAAAATGTGACTAAGAATCATGCTAGTTTCTTGATTATTGAATTTTTATGTACTTGTTTACGGCTGCTGTTTAAACTGATCTCTTATCAAAATTTAGAGTGAAGAATGAATCATCATTCCCATTTATTTTACCTATAGAATTTTAACCTTTTTAATATGAAGTACCATTTTGATACTATGATTTTTTTCATTTATTAAATAAAAAGAACAAGAAACTCTGTCCATTGTGTAGAGGTAACAGCACACATGTTTTCTAACCTATATTGAATCCCAGAGGTCCTGACTCAGGTTTTAAACCACCTCTGAACACAGGTGTCTCCAATGCAGGATGCCAACAACGTATCCTTATCAGCTCAGAGGCTCAGGTTGAATCCTTGAGAAGTTCTTTCACTTCTTTCTTCTTCTTCTTTTTTTTTTTTTTTAAGGTTTTATTGGGGAATCAGGGAAGGGTAACAGACAAGTTTTGCTGCCCTTTTGTTCTTCAGTCTAGTTGTGGAGGACATTGCCTCACTGGCCCCTGTTGGTATCATCATTGCGCTTTTCTCAGGTGAGGCAGTCGCTTGCCACTGGACAGCAGCTCACGCCGGCTGCCGGCCACTCACTGTAGCTCACGGCAGCCCACTGCAGCAGGGACAGCAGCTATGCCATCACCGGCAACTCACAGCAGCCCAGCTCCAGGTCAAGCTGTTGTTCACCATCTTAGCTGTAGAGGGCGCAGCGTCACTGGCCCTCATGTGGGATCTGAACCAGGGCCCTGCTGCTCAGAGCTGGCTTCCCAAGCCAACTCTTAACCAACGCGCCACTCGGGTGGCCCTCACTTTTTTCTTCTTTGGCCAGCAAGATGTTTTAATTATGAAACAGACATACCTTAGAGCGGCAGTTATTAAAGAATTATTGTCATGGGGTCTACGAAGTCTTCCCTTTCTAACCACATATGCTGTAGAAGCAGCAAGGAGACCCAGCTGTCCACTCATAAGTGAAAAATTAAAGGAGATTTACAAAAATAATGCAAATAATGCAAAAGAGATAATGCCTCTCTATTCGCTACATTTTTCTGTTCTTTTTTTTTTTAATATAGCTTTTTTTTTTTTTTAAAGATTTTATTGGGGAATTGGGGGAGGGGAACAGACAAGTTTCTGTCTTTGTTCCTCAGTCTAGTTGCGGAGGACGTTGCTTCACTGGCCCATGTTGGCGTCGTCACTGCGCTCTTCCCGGATGAGGCAGATCGGTCGCCGGCCTCTGGATGGTCACTCACCACGGCTATTGGCAGCTCACGATGGCTGCGGGCCACTCACTGTAGCCTGTGGCAGCCCACTGCATCAGGGGCTGCAGCCCACACCGTCGCCGGGGCTCGCACAGTGCAGCTCCAGGTGGAGCTGCTGTTAGCTGTAGAGGGCAGTGTCACTGGCCCTCATATGTGGGATCCGAACCGGGGCTGCTGGCATACCAAAACCAGCTCTTAACCAATGCGCCTCTCGGCCAGCCCTTAATATAGCTATTTTTCATAAAACATGCTATTTATGTTAACATGTAAAACAATTTAAAATGAATTAGTAAATAGATTTCAAATTTCTCAGTTTTGATTTCTAATGTGATAAAATAGTAATAGCTACAACTGACATAAATGAAAGCCCTTTGAGGTCCTCAATAATGTTTGAGAGTGGAAGTTAGATCACAAAGTTAAGAACTGCTGCCTTAGAGAACCCACCACTTCTGTACCAAAACATCAGTTTCACTTATAGTTTTGAATCACAAAAGGATTATCAATAGGAACAAATAATGGTGTGTTTTATTTGGGTAGAAGTAAAAGGCAGGAAAGATGGGGCAGATCTTAAATACAGTTCGTTATCCAAGCAGAAAGGGATTCTGGAGTAACAGCATGACCAGAAGTGGGGTGACACACAGGGACCATGATGCTCCTCGGTACCTGGACTCAGGTCTGCTGATGCTTTTTTTGACATGGTCATTATTCTAAATTCTCGCATGTTGTAAACCAGTCTTTGTTTTTAAAAACTTTTAATGCAACGGTGAGAAGAAAATTCAACATAGATCAGCTCAGCTCTTACTGAACTGCATAGCATAAGCAATGAACATATGAACTTCCAAGATGATTGTAATGACGTTTGTATAACTGATGCACTGCAATTAGTTTTTTTCATTATCGAGATTGTGTTTGGAAAAAAATAATTGGCTTATGCCAGTGGCCCTGGTTTGGATCCCACACATGAGGGCCAGTGACGCTGCCCTCAAAATAAATAAATAAATAAATAAATAAATAAATAAATAAATAAAAATAACTGGCTTATAAAAATAGAATTTTCACAGTTTTTAATTATAATAACCACTTACATTATTAGAGTGTTTTGAAGCACTCCAATGAATGAAATGATTGAATAGTAACTTTAAATGTTCTAAGGAGGTACTCCGATCATGTCAGCATGATAAAATAACAATGTAGGATTAAATAAGTATAAGTGGATTGGGTATAATTGCTTTGTGTAGCCTACTCCCAGTGTTCGTATTCAGTGTGATATCATAAAATGCTTAGTACATATTTTATATAATCATCTGACTCTAAGTACTGTACTTATATACTCCATTATCTAATACTCATTTGATTATTGCCATTATAAGGTAATGAATTACAACCCTGGCTGAAACTGTTGAACATATATAAAAACAGAAATGTATATGTGATCGTAATCTATTGTTAGAAATGTTTGTTGCTGTTTTTGCATGGAGAAAAACAAATGAAATCAGTCTTCCCTTGAATAAGCCATGAGAGTCTCCATCCAAAGTTATCATGGAGTCTGGGTGCTGAAAAGAAAGTATATGATGCTCAGTGGTGTTTTACTGTGTTGTGTGATTTTGGGAAAGATTAGTGAAAATATGTAAAATGCATGATGAATCAGAACAAAATAGATAAACATCTTTTGAGAAGAAAATCATCAGAAAAGACTAAAAAAATAATTATGGGTGTAGGGTTGAGGAAAATCTAGAAGAGGTAGGACAGCAATGTTATCACACTGGTCTAGCTTTGCTGGTTAGGGTATGTATAACTGGAGAAGAGAGAGTGGGAAAAGCTCAGGAAATATCTGCAGAACATGGGAACTGCATTCAGGGATTCTAATAAAAATTAAAACTAATAAGATAGCAATACTAACAATATAAACAATATATTTAGTCCTTTAAAGCACTTTCCAAAGCCTCAACTACATTATGCCTAAAAAAATTAGATATTGTTAGTTTTTAGGGTTGGAGAAGACTTAAGTACACAAAGCTTAAGTAACCCATCCAAAGACACACACCAGCAGGTAATAAAAACAGCAATGATGATTAATTAATATTAACTCATTTAATCCTCATAGCAGCTCTAATAACTTAGTACCATTATCCCGACTCATGGATGGGGAAACCAGTTGTGTGGGAATTTGAATAACTTGCCCAAGATTGCAGTTACTAAGTGCCAGAGCTGGGGATTTTAAACTAGACCATCTGAATCTTTGCTCTCAACTGGTGTGTTCTACATACTGTCTATTGTTTCTGTTATTTTCGGATAGACCATCCTGACTTAGGTTTTAAAAATAATTCAGTCCAGTACAAACATTTGCAATGGTGTCTAAGATCCTAACAGTGGCCTAGGAAAATGATGGCGCATCGTTCTTTTTATTTATTTATTTTTTTGAAGATTTTATTGGGGAATTGGGGAGGGGAACATTGTGTTTTTCCAGGACCCATCAGCTCCAAGTCAAGTCGTTGACCTTCAATCTTGGTTGTAGAGGGCGCAGCTCAGCTCCAAGCCCAGTCCTGCTTTCAATCTAGTTGAGGGGTGGGGGGCAGACGCAGCCCACCATCCCATGTGGGAATCAAACCGGCTGGTTAAGAGCATGTGTTCTAACCAACTGCGCCACCCGGCCGGCCCCGATGGCACATTGTTCTTAATGCCAGGTCTCTATTCTTGTCCCCTTCTTATCTTTGAAATCAAAACATTTTCAGTCAGTCCCTAGAAACAGTAACATGACTGTGTTAGGTCCTCATTAATTTAGTAGTGAGGAGTTATTTTCTCATTATACATATATAACTAGCATTCTTTGGATAGTAGAATTACTATTTGTGTACATATTTGAATATTTGGGACAAATAGGCTGAAATCAGTTTCTTCAGCCCTGTGTGAATACTGGCCTGTGCAGCAAAAGCTTTATCTGTTAGAGTAGTAATCTCATTGGCCTGTCTATAATATTAATATGGAATGAATTTTATCACCAAATAACTGTTAACTTAAAAGACTTGAGAAAATATCCTTATTAGTATCAAATTTGTAACTACAGCATTTTACATGCTTGAATAGCTTTCTTGGGAGCCAGAAGCCTCCTGTTCCATTTCTAACACCATCATCAAAGTTGCCTTTGGTAAATCATTTAAACATGTTAAACGTATGTTTCATTTGGCAGTGGGATGCCATATGCCTTCGTGCAATTTTGCAAAAGTGAATTTGATTTTAAAATATGAATATGTAAAGTGATTCCATCACTTATTAAGTAGCCTGCATTGTATGCTTCATGAATCTAACCAATAATAAAAGAAAGCTGATGTTAAAAAAAAAAAAAAAGACCACTTTAGTTTTGTATGACTCAAAATTCAGCCTAATTTTGCCTTAAAACTATTCGGAGTGTTAACATCTAGTGCTTTTAAAAAATCAGCCAAGATATCCTTGATATTTAAATTCCTTTTTGTTCAGAAATGTCATCAACTTGAAATATAAAGATGCTTTCTAAGGAAACTGGTTTGCCTCGCCAGGTCTTTTAATGTACTTATTTTGTGATGTGAGCTGTAAAACCCAAACATTGAGGCTACTTTCCACAATGCCTTGTTGCCCAGACAGTGATGTCATGTTCTAAGCATGTTTAGTTTGCAAAGGTCCTGCTTTTGATCCTTTAGTTGTCACTTTTTTTATGCAGCTCCTCCTAAATTACAAAGGTATTGAAGTAATTTGCTTCATTAAGGTCTGTTGCTGACAGTGTTGTATTTCATTCGTCATTCTTCTGTAGCCTTCTTCATTAAGACCTTATTCAAATTTGGATCATGGTTTTACTGCGACATCCATGTCATTATCATCTAAATAGCAATTACATATTCAAAAACAACAGCTTCTCATGAACTGTCTGTAACTTAACATTTTACATAGATTCAAGTGGGAATTAAGAAGAAAATGAATCTTTGTTGATTTACAACCCTCCCTTTCACCCTTGATTTTCTAGTAAAAGTTGAATAAGCAACTTGCAGACAGAGGAAGACAAAATTATTGACTGCTCAGCTTTAGTTTTGTAGAGGTATATATATTATATATTGTATTTAACAGTTACCCGAGTGACAGTGACTCTGATTTAATCATGCATTTATTTATTAGACAGCATTTACCATTTTGGATATAATGGGACCTGGTTTAAGGCTCTATTAAGAAATTAATAGTATCTTTTAAAAGCTGCAGTGCTGTATAACTACATAAGGAAACCTTTTAAAATGATTCAATATATTTGTCCTTTGTAGGATAAACCTCAAAAATTAGAAGCAAATTCTACTATTAAGATAATACACTTTTCAAACTACTTTGTTTTGGCCATCTTAAAATGATATTTTATAATCAGTGAATACCAAGCTGATTTGACTGAAATAAACAACTATGGTAACTGGAGACCAAAGGTTTCAACAAATGCAGCTGGCATAAATATTAGGACTTTTTTTGCCATTAATATGTTATTTAAAGGAAAGTCAGTACAAGATTCCAAACACATGTGTATACTGTGTATATAAAACGTAGGCAATTATATTGTATGGATCTCATTTAAGAATATCTTAACCAGCAGTAGTGTGTGTGTGTGTGTGTGTGTGTGTGTGTGTGTGTGTGTGTGAGAGAGAGAGAGAGAGAGAGAGACGGGGAAGGAGAGAAAGAGAAGAGGAATGCAAGGGAGAAAAGAGGAGAGAAGAGGTTCCTAACTATTGGAAATGCTAATTACCTATTCAATACCCAGGCTTTTGGTGCCTTGCATAATAATTTCATACGTATTTTGCAAATTTCTTATCATGGTTAAAGAATTATATTCTTTGTTTGCAATGAACTTTCATTTTTTGTTTTTATATCCATATTCTCAAATGTATCAGAATCATGTATGTGTGAATAATTATATAACGCAGTCACTTCCAGTGTAGATTTAAATGAGATTTTAGGCTAATTTTTGTACATGTGAGCTTTAGAAACTTGTTCAGTTGTGGATCCTCACCACTGAGAGTCAGGAAGACTCATTCTTTGTCATCTCACCATCTTTTGTGAAGGTGAGTCCTGAGGATAACCTCAGAGGTCAGATGTTGGTGTTCATTTCAAGCAGCACCAACTGAGGAGTGCTGAATGCTCTAAAACCAAGCAGAAGAAACTGGGCAGAGGTGAAACACTGGGAAACTTGTTGAAAGGAAAGTCAGGCACTGAGCCCACAAGGACAAAGCGAGGCTTGCGGGATGAGTAGGGTCTTTTCAGAAGTCATCTGTCTCAAACGGGTGTGTTTGATGTGTCCCTGTATTGTGTTTTGTAATGTCTTGTGACCAGCTAAGGATAGGTCATTAAAGTGACAGATCTTACCAGATATTATTTTTAGCTCTTGCTTATGCTGTCTTAGTCTGTTTGGGTTGCTGTAACAAAATACCATAAACTGGGTAGTGTATAAACAACGGAAGTTTATTCCTTACGGTTCTGGAGGTTGGGAATTCCAAGCAAATTGCTGACAGATTCAGTGTATGGTGAGGGCCCACTTCACCAGGTTCAGAGGTGGTTCGCGGGTTCATTTTCACTGTGTCCTCACATGGTGGGAATGGCAAAGGAGCTCTCTGGGGCCTCTTTTATAAAGGCACCACTCTCATTCATGAGGGCTCCACCCTCATGACCTACTCGCCTCCCGAAGGCCTCACCTCCTGATGCCATCACACTGGGGATCCCATTTCAACATATGGACTGGGGTGCAGGGCGCACACACATTCAGCCTATTGCATATGCAAATCTCAATTTTTAAAATAACCTGTTAAAGTTTTTTTTTTTTTAATAATAAGGTATCCAGAATGACAAGGTAGTAAATACTCATGTACCTACCACTCAGTTTAAGAAATAGAATTTATCATTAACCCTGAAGTTCCCCAATCTCATTCTTCCTTACTCCTACTGCAGAGGTAAATTCCCCTCTCTAAATTCTGTTTCTTATTTTCTGTTCATCTTTTTAAAAATAGTGTTACCATATTTGTTTATATTCCTGCTTTAGTTTTGTATGTCTTAGAAGCATATATAAATGGAACCATAATCACAATGTATATACAGTATTCTTCAGCAGTTTACTTTTATCATTTAATATCATGTATCTGGGATTCATCTGTATCACTGTACATACCTTTAGTTTTTCCATGTTTATTTGGCATTTTTTTAATTTTAATTTTTCAATTACAGCTGACATTCAATATTATATTATTTTCACGAGTACAGTATATGGTTAGACATTTATATAATTTACAAAGTGACCCCCCCCCCATTAGTCTAGTACCCACCTGGCACTATGCGTAGTTACTACCATATTACTGCCTGTATTCCCTGTGCTGACTTTACATCCCCATGACTATTTTGTAACTATCAAGTTGTACCTCTCAATCCCTTCACCTGTTTCACCCAGCTCCCCTGCCACCCTCCTGTCTGGCAACCATCATTTGTGCTCTGTATCTAGTGAGTCTGTTTTATTTTGTTTGTTCGTTATTTTGTTCTTTAGATTCCACATATAAATGAGATCATATGGCACTTCTCTTTCTTTGTCTGACTTATTTCACTTAACATAATACCTTCTGGGTTCATCCATGTTGCTGCAAATGGTAGTATTTCATTCATTTTTTGTGGTTGAGTAATATTCTATTGTATATACATACCACATCTTTATCTAGTTTTCTACTGATGGGCATTTAGGTTGCTTCCATATCTTGGCTATTGTAAATAGTGCTGCAGTGAACATAGAGGTGCATATACCTTTTTGAATTAGTGTTTTGGATTTCTTCAGATAAGTACCCAGAAGTGGAATTGCTGGGTCATAAGGTAGTTCTATTTTTAATTTTTTGAGGAATCTCCAAACTGTTTTCCACAGTGGCTGCACCAATTTACAATCCCACCAATAGTGAACGAGGGTTCCCCTTTTTCCACATCCTCACCAACACTGTGGTTCAGAATCATTATTATTTTTTTAAAACAAGACAAGGTAACTCCGTATTGTTTTCTCAATTTCATAACTTTCTGTTGATATGCATGTGACATCTCAAATATTTATTGTTTTTGTAAGAAAACTGTTGTTTTATTGTTATGAACTCTATGAATTATGACATGTTTAATTTTCACTTCTTTCATACACTTGATTATTATCTTATTGCATTTATTTAGTTGGTTTTTAGATGGCTTCATTGCTCCTTGCGCACCATGTAGCTTAATGCAGTCTTACCTAGAATTAACAGTGAAAGCGTGCTGTATATTACATAGAGGACAAAATTCAGTGGTTCATAAAAACCTAAAATTGATCTAAAATCTTTCATATTAGGACAGAGTAAGAGAAGACTTTGTAATATTTCAGTTAAATTGGAAGCATTAACACTTACTAGTTTTTATGGAGGATGTTAATAGTTGGTAAAAAAGGGAGAATCATGTTTAAGTTAAGCTTGGGAAATGGTTGGCTTAAACTGATGAAAGATGTATCCCAAGAACTTTTTAGTCTTTAATATATTACTGTGTCTTGAAAATAATCCAGTTTGAGTTTATTGTATTCAACGTTTCCCAAGCTGCCTAAAAACGTCTTTGTTCATGGAAGATCTTGCAAAACTGAGTATTTTGCTTCTCCCCCATTTGTTATAATACTACTTAGAACAACTTTCAGAACGTTATCATTAATTGCTTAAAATTTCAGAAAATCCTAGAGTTACATATTTGGAGATCTTTAATTAAAAAGTCATTAAAATTAATTAATTTGTATTAATTAATAACAGTGCCTAATATTTGCCCAGTGCTTTACAGATTTCAGAGGACAATGACATACCTAATTGATTTCTTTTTGTCTTTGAAACAGCCCTGTACTGTTATGGGCAGGCTGCTTGGGTCCTGGATTAATTAAAGCCTCAAGTTACACACGTCCTGTAAATGTTGCTAGAAATTCCATTCAGAAATTCTAAACTTTGTTGCTAAAATTCTTTATTATTGATTCATTGAAGTAATATTACATTAGAGGAAGCTGTTTTTTTTCTTTTTGGTTAAGGGAGAAACAGTAATCCAATTAATTAAAATTTTTCCCTGTTTATGTTAGCATTTTCTGGTTCTATGTGGCTTATAACTTTGGGGATGGTTATTTTAGTTTGACTGGTAGTATTCTGACTGTGTTATTAATGAAAAAACAATATTATCTGTATCAAGGTGGAAAAAATGCATTCATTGTTTGCTCTATTTGAAAAATGAATTCTGTTTCACTAAGAAAATATTTAGATTTAAAACTTCTCTGATTGGACCGGCCAAGTGGCGCGGTGGTTAAGTGCTGGCTTGGGGTGCCAGCAGTCCCGGTTCGGATCCCACATATGAGGGCTAGTGACACTGCCCTCTAATAAAAACAAAAAATTAAAAAAAAAACCAAAACCAAAAACTTCTCTGATTGATTGACTTTTATTTAATTATGTGTACACCAATCAAATTTCTTTGGAAACTTTTATTAAAAAATATAATGATAATAGTATATCATTGAAATAAGAATTGGGCTGGTCCTTGACAGAGATTTGGAGAGTAAATATTTATTTTTCCTTAATATCCCCCAAATACCATTGCTTACGTTTTGCTGCCTCTTTTATCCATTACTTTGGAAAAGAGGGGTCCCATTTTTTTCCTCAAAGAAAAGTGAAGTCTTACAAGGGAAGTCTTAGCTGACCTTCCGTTTAAGTGGCTTTGCAGATTGACAGATTCTCCCATTTTCTATGAAGCCGTGAAGGTTTGCAGCGTGTTCCCTGGTGAACAGGCGTGCGTCTGCTCCTCTAAGAGTTGTGTTCTTACTTTTCTTATGTCAAAGTGACATACTCTTTGCTCCTACACATGTATACTTGTTAACTGTAATTGCACAATTTCAAAACATATGAGTATAAAATAGGTGTAATTATTTCTACAAAAAAGAAAGAAAAACGAATCTAGGAATCTGCCTCAGACTGATTTGTAAATATCTTTGTCATCTGCTTGAAAACATTTGGAGATTGTGTACAATTAATTATATTTTGAGCTTATATAAGAAAGGCTCCGAACTCTAATCAAGTAGCTCTACTGCAAATAAAGGCCTTGGCCCAAAATGTTGTTTAGTCACCAGTGGGGGTTAAAGTAGTTCAAGTGACAGATCTTACCAGAAATTATTTTTAGCTCTTGCTTATGCTGTCCTTTTATTGATAATGACAATTTTATTGCAGTCAGTTATGCCGTGTAGTTGAAACAGTTCTGCAAAATGATGACATAGAAAAGCAGAGCATGAGGCAAGAGGGTAAAAAAATAAAGGTAATAAAATAGAGTTTAAAAAAAAAAAAAAAGACGGAATTACAGTTGCCTTAGGCAGCCATGCAACTAGAACTAACAAACTACAGATTTTTGTTATAGGCAAATCTGCAAATCTTAGAACTGTAGAAAAATACATATTATACATGTTTTAGTTTTTTGCCAGATGAACTCTAAATTATTTATAGGATTTTCGCTCATTAATATGTACCTTCAGGATAGGAACACTTGAAAATAAACTTACCTGAAACGACCATGCTCCCTGTTATGAGAACCTTAGAGAAAGTGACCGAAAAGGCATAGTTTTGCCACTGAGTGTAATGTCCTTGCTCTAACCTTTGAATCAGAAGATTCTGGAGTGTTTAGAGGAGATTAAAAAGAAGAGTTTTGAGTTTTAATTTGGGGGAAACAGTATAAGATAGAACTAGCAGTCATATAAAATAGATAACATCAAACATTTAAGAAATAGAATAGTGATAGCATAGATCAAAATTTCCACCTAAGCATTGAGTAAACTTTGGTGAAAACTATGACATAAGAATATCCTGAATTACAAGGAGATTCTGAAGTATATAGTTTGTTGTTGTGTTTGTGTTTTTCCTTATCTCAGACAAATTGAAGGCTTTTATCAATTAGTAAGGGTAATGTATGGTAAACTAATAGTCACAGTTTTGTTTTTTTAAATGAAATTATGAATGATACGGAAACTATTCAGGTAGTGACAGAAAAGGATAGATCTATATATGAAGAAGAGGAGTAGAATAATCCAGGGCCAAAATTTACTCATGTCATAGTTACAGATGCCCTAGAAATAGTTGTATGTTGTGGGAATAACAGCCTGAATCCACATTCAGTAATATTATAATATGGGAGGGAAGAATGCCGGGAAACATTGTATTTCTTCTAAATAAGTTCAATTTATTCACTTTATTAAGTTGACACAATTTACTTGTTTTGAATTAAAATGGTTGTTTCATTTTTTAAATGACTTCCTGTTAAACTGGGCCCTTATTAAAAGAAGAAATGGTTTCGATCACATTGGATAAGATGGCCTCTACTGTATTTCAGCCATCTGTTTTTTTCCACTTTGGGGCATTAACAAAATGGAGTGTTTGTAAAACCACTTGTATTTTAAACAAATAAAATAAGTGTTAAATAACAAAGAAATTAATTTATAATTGTAGTGATCAGGATCTGTGGTCTGGATGTGGGAGTGATACTAAATTTTTTTTTTTAAATATTTTATTGGGGAATTGGGGGAGGGGAACAGACAAGGTGCTGTCCTTTTGTTCTTCAGTCTAGTTGTAGAGGACATCGCATCACTGGCCCATGTTGGTATCATCATTGCGCTCTGCCAAGCTAAGGCAGATCAGTCGCTGGCCACTGGACGGCTGCTCACAGCGACTCACCACAGGTCATGCCAGCTGCCCGCCATTCAAGCTGGCTGCCAGCCACTCACCAGTAGCTCACGGCAGCCCTGCTGCAGTCTACGCTGGAAGGGAAGGGGAACAGACAAGTTTTGCTGCCCTTTTGTTCTTCAGTCTAGTTGTGGAGGACATTGCCTCACTGGCCCCTGTTGGTATCATCATTGCGCTTTTCTCAGGTGAGGCAGTCGCTTGCCACTGGACAGCAGCTCACGCCGGCTGCCGGCCACTCACTGTAGCTCACGGCAGCCCACTGCAGCAGGGACAGCAGCTATGCCATCACCGGCAACTCACAGCAGCCCAGCTCCAGGTCGAGCTGTTGTTCACCATCTTAGCTGTAGAGGGCGCAGCGTTACTGGCCCCTATGGGATCCAAACCGGGGCCCTGCTCTTCAGAGCTCATGCTCCCAAGCCAGCTTTTTATTTTTTATTTTATTTTTTAATTTATTTTATTTATATATACTTTTAATTAGCTTCAGGTGTACAACAAAGTGCAATAGTTATACTTTTTACCCCTCAAAGTGACAACCCCCCTCCCCCAATTCTTCCCTCCCACTCCTCCCTCCCATATCATACTATCTATTACAATTCCTTTGATTCTCTTCCACCATATAATCCACATCTCGTGACTGTCTATATATTCAATTACAGTTGGCATACAAGAGATTAAAATTTTGACCTCAAGATTTTGCTTAAATCTCGCCACTGCTATCTATGCTTAAGTTTATAGCTGGCTGTAAATAACTGTCAGATTAACATTTCTGTCATATGGAAGGAAGCCTTTTTGGAGAGTTGCCTATTAATTAAACTAGATGTTTAATGGTTACTTTAGAATATTAAGCAGGGTAACTGAGAGTACTGTAGATTATATTTATTGTAGTTGGATAGCTTTTGATGTTAGGAAAATCCTATTTTTAAAATTGACAGTGATTCATTATTTGAGCAGAGTGTTGAAGAACCTGTTGTAGTAGAATGCTTGCTAATTTCATAGTTTTGTATAATAAACAAGTTTACATTTTAGATCAGGCAATTAAACTGGCATCATTCATTTAGAATGGAGAAATAATTGTAGATCTGAGTGATTTTTTCCAAATAATGTGTTGACTATAACTCGAATGTGTTATTTTTATGTCCAAAGACATTTTAAAATATACAAATGTGAATTTCTTATACTACATTTCACTCTAACCATAGAACTATTTTAATATTTTTACATTTTTTATGATGTCATCCATGATGCTGGGTGTGTGGTGAGGGCATGGGTTGTCTGTTGTTGTTTTTCACTGTATTGCCAGTACTTGTGTAAAATGAATGAATTATTAAGAAACAGGGGAGTAGAAATATGTAATCTAAATTTTAAAATGTATACCTTCAAAATCATACTGTCAAGTTATTGTGGAGAAAGTTATTTTGAAGACAAAAACTATTTGCCTGCAAGAAATTAAAATAGAGGCTTAGAAAAGTAAGACTATATCGAAATATGTGTTTTACTTCTTTTCATTGTTGTTTACCTCCAAAAAGATCCTCTTGGAATATCTTTTCTGGTTAGCCTCTGTGGCTCTGGTGGTGCTAGGCTTTTCTTTCTCTTCTTTTAACAGTTCTTCTGATTTACCTCATCTGTCTGTATGCATAGCATTCTTGACACAAGGCGTTTAGTAACTATGGGCCATAGCAGGCAGTAAAAAGACTACCTGAGATAGTCTTTAAGCAGAAACCTGTTTAAATTATGACCCATTAAATGTAAGGTGAAGCTGGGGAAGTCTCTGTTTGTTTGTTTTTAAGCCTCCCAAATGATTTTCATCATCAGTCAAGTTTAGAAAACACTGATTCTGATTACTTAGAGTGTCCTAGTGTGTTTAATTCCACACAGGGAGAAAATGGAACAAAATTAATATATAAATAAAATTTTGGGGGGTGACATAACTTGTTTTATTTTAAAAATATTTTTAAAATGTTTTTTTAAGAACTATTTTTTTCTGCCTTTTTGTTTATAAGAGCCAGTGGTGGCTTAGAGAGCTGAAAACACCTTTGGGATGGATTCAGGAGATCTGAAAGCTACAGTGATGAAATGTGATTAGCAAGCCGCCGGGGAGGGTCACAAATGTGTGATTTTGAATTCTCTCTTGTTTGAAACCCATTTTCAGAGTCTTGAATTTGATCCAGTATACAGTATGCTGCAAATGGGAAGCTTACACTAGAGCAGTATAATTAGGGGAATCCATTGCATCTGCACTTGTAGCGCGGCAACTGAATTTGAAACCAGCTGCAAAATGGTGACTAATCTCTCTGGCAAGCCCACATGAGATTGTAGTACAATAAGCCCGCCCCAGCCGCAGGAGCACATGCCTCCAGCTCGCCTCTGAGCAGGTGATGGTGCTGATGCAATCTGATTATACTTTTGAATAGATTCTAACCACAGTCAACAGTTGAGTCTTGCAAAGGATTTCACGAAAGACTCCAAACCAACTATATGTTTTTTTTCAGATAGTTTCCACTGTAGAAGCCTATGGCAACTAATATATGTTTTTTACCTTAGTGATTGTAGGACTTTATAGTATCTTGTAGTTTTAAATTTGGAGGTGTTAGTTAATTTTTACACATGAAATGAAGACGAGAAAAATAATGTAGAAAGAAGAAAGTACTTGAACTCTTTCTTTTTTTTTTTTTAAGCTGAGCCATCCTGCCACCTGTTGGCAGCTCAATGGCAACTCAGCTCGGGCTGGCATCGAACTGCTGTTGCTCAGAGCTCAGCTTACACTCTTGAGCAAGCTCTTAACCAACTGAGCCATTCGGCTAGCCCAAACTTGAGCTCCTATTCAGCATTGTTCATGATTGCTTATACTGATCAATTCAAATAATTAAACTTCCCAGATTGTTTAATTCTGTACAAACAAGAGACAGTGAAATCTGTGGGCTGGGAAGTGTTTCCATGGTACATTAACCTTTCTATGTTCAGAGATGGACCTCGTTAGATGTATAACCTGTCCTGATGAGGTGACATTTAACAGTGTCCTGAATATTAAAGGTGTTTAATAAATACTCAGTTTGACTTGGACTTGAGCCTTTGTTTTTCATCTTGGAAGGGAATAATAGTTTCTTCTTCCAGTGTAGCACAGAGGGATATATAGTGAGGATGATATAGTGAGGATGAATAAAGCCATCTGTTTAAGAATGTATGTCATCTTTGGGAAAAAAAAGGTGTGACAGGACCTCGAATGTAGTCACAAGTACTATTACAAATGAGTAGTTCGGGAACAGAATATTTAGAACTTGCTTGCTAGCCTTAAATTTAAGTATAAAAAAAATGATATGGCTTGCAATAAAGGACAATGAATTCCACAAGGCCACTAAGCTAGAACTTGCAAGTTACATACTGTTGAGAATAAAGGGGGAAAGGATGTGTAAAAAAACCATTACTTGGTGATACTCAGACTTTTGTACATCAGAACCGTTTTGGGTGCTTGCCAGAAGAGCGGATGCCTGGGCCGCATCCCTATCAGTTCTGATTCCGCAGGCTTGGAGTGGGTCCCAGGCACCTGTGATTTCAATCAGCTCCCTCCCTAGCCCTTCCACCTGTTGACATTGATACACACCAAAATTTAAGAAACGGTATCCTAGACCCCTATAGTATTATAGTATAGACTGTGAAGTATAAGTATACTACTATAGTACAGACTACTAAGCAAGCTTCCTAATTTACATACAAAGAAAATTTTTCATTGCCATTAGGAGAAATAGACTTTTCCCATGGTAATTATAAAAAGACTTTTAAAATATATATATATAATTATTGCATTCAACTGTGATTTTGTAGAAACCAATATTTTCTAAATATATTTTTATTTAACCTTTTAATATAAATAAAGGGCATTTTACTGGGGAACTAAAAGCCTTCAAGTGAAGTGAATTAAGTCCAGATATGCTGTCTTTCAATAATCTGAATTTATAGAAAAATAGTATTTAAACTACCTGGAGGAATGAGTGATTAGCATGTGTTATGGGTTGACTTGTGTCCCCCAAAAAGATATGTTTAAGACCTAACCTCTGGTACCTGTGAATGTAACCTTATTTGGAAATAGTTGTTGCAGATGTAATCAAGTTAGGATGAGATCATACTCATTAGAGTGAGCCTTCATCCGATGACGTGTCCTGATGAGAAGAGGGAAATTTGAACACAGAAACACACACATAGAAGAGACGGCCATGTCATGACAGAGGCAGAGATTGGAGCGATGCCCCTATAAGCCAAAGAACATCAAGTATTGTCAGCAACTACCAAAAGCTAGGAGGAGGCAAGGAAGGATCCTTCCCTAGAGACTTCCCAAAGAGCATGGTCCTGCTGACACCTGATTTAAGACTTCTAGCCTCCAGATTTGTGAGAGAATACATTTCTATTCTTTTAATCCACTAAGTTTGTGGTATATTTTTATGGCAGTCCTAGGAAACTAATACAGCGCATAAATACTCTTTTCTTATTTGGGTTTCTGGCCAAAACTAGGTGGAAGAAAGATGTTTGAGTTTATTTTCTCACATATTGTATATGTGTATAGAGGTGCTTTGGACCTGCCCAGGGGCAAGTCGCAATCCTGTTTGCCGTGTCAAGTTGCTGGTCTAGTACTGGGACCAAATGAAACCTCTCCACCTCTGCATGCATATAAGCTATAAGGATTCCTGCTCTTAGAACCCAGTTTTTCCTTCAAAAGAAGCTTGTGCATTTGAATACATACTGAGTTTGAACTTACAGGAAATGGAGGAGACTTTTGTCATTAGTAGGAACTGCTCACCTTCACGGTCTCCCATTGGAAAACCTCAGAGAAGGTCTCTGCAGAGGCAATGAATCAACCTTCTGTGCTGCTTCTTCTCCTCTCTCTGACCTTTTGTGACTGCCCCTGAGGATTTTGGCTACAGTCCTCCCCATGATTTTATTGAGCTCCCCATCCTAACTTATTCTCCTGCACTGACCCAGTTTGCAACTTTTGGGATCCCCATTCTATTATAAAATGTCATGGTGAAGAGCAGCAGCGTGAAGCCAGCCGCACTGATGCATGTTTCGGTATGTGTGCATATCCGTGGTTGGTTTTTAATGGTGGCCCCGATGGCCACCCTACCAAGAGATAGAGTACCTCTACCTGGGAAAATCTTGGCTTTGCTACTTATCTGGTGGAGGACAATGGGCAAGCCATTGAATCTTTTTCCTTATTTATAAAATTGGGATGATAAAATCCATCTTAGAGGTTGATGCATGGATTAAATGAATAGCCATATCTGGCCTATAGAAACTGTTTGAGAAATGGTATTTCTGGCTACTATAAGAATAATACCAAGATTCCATCAGCCTTTTCACTCTGGTCACACATGTATCCATTCATTTGTTCATTCATTATTTCACAGCATTTATGGTGGGCCTCCCATAAGCCAATCACTTTGGTAGGCTTTGGGAATAAGTGCTGATTATGGTAGAGACAGTCTGTGCCTTCATTGAAGTGACAGTCCAATTGCAGAGACAGACATTAATTATATGATCACTCAAATAAGTGTAAAGCTACAGCATTGAGATGCGAGCAGAGGACCAAGTGTGGAAGTTTGAGGAATCTTCCCTAAGGAAGTAATATTTGAACTGAGAGGGGAAACATATATAAGAGTTAACTGAGCGGGGAGGGGAGGGTGGGGAGAGGGTTCCAGACTAAGGGAACAGCAAATTGTAATATCCCTTTGGTGGGAGGGCACATGGCACTTTCAGAGAATTGGAAAAAGTCCCTTAGGCTCTTGGGCAGAGAGCTGGAAGGGAGCGTGGAACATGATGAGGCTAGGGAGTTAGGCAGTCCTAGGTCATGTAGACTCTTGGGCCCTGGTAATGCCTTTATCTGAAGAGAATTGGAAGCCATCTATGAACATTAAACGGTGGGTGAGGGTGACAGGAACAAATATGGGTTTGAAAAGATGTTTCTCCATTGTCTTCCTTTAGTAGAGGATCCAGCCCTCTCAGACAGATGCTGCTCATGTTTTCATACACTTGGCCCTTCTGAGATGAGGGTTGTCATTTTCCTGCTGCCAACCTGCCACATCAGTTCATTTCTTTTCTACCTCATTAATAAGGGCACCATCTTCTGAGCTTCATACCACCTGCCATCCTCTAGTCACTCTAGATTGTGCCTCAGACTTCATAGGGCACTTTGACTTGGCTTTTCCCCCTTCCCAGCTGCGATAGCCTGGGCAACTCCAACACCCACGCTGATGCCCTAGCTACCCACTAACCTCAGTCCCTTGTTCTCCAAAGACTTCTTTGCACTGACTTTTTACTTTTTCTACTCCAGCAGTTCTCTGCTGTGGACGTGGTCTAGATCAGGGGTTGGCAAACTTTTGAGACGGAAGAGCCGCCAGAGGTCAGCAAACTGCGGCTCGCAAGCCGTACATAGGCTCTGAAGTAAAATTGAAATGAAAATAAAATTATTATCATAGTTTCATTTATAAAAATTTTAAAGGATATTATTCATGTAATGGTGATTATGTTAAAATGTATTTATGGCTCTCAAATAATTTTTAAATTGTTGTGAGGGACAGGATTGGCTCTTCCAGGGGTCGGCAAACTTTTAAGACAGAACATACCCAAAGAACCGCATGTGGCTCGCGAGCCGCAGTTTGCTGACCCCTGCTCTAGATTATATAATCATTCAGAATGGTGCCTCCTCTGAAGTCTTAATTCTTTAACCCAGACATCCTATTCTCAGATATCAAGTTCTCTCTTTCACGCTACTACTCCTGCTCACTCAATGAACTCATTGCCAACTGTTGTTTGTTCAGTCTCTCACCACTTCCGGACTTCTTTTCTTATCCATTCTGGAGCCTGTGGTCAATCATTGTAGGGTTGTGAGATCAGGTCTCTCAATTATTTTGATCCCCGCCAGTTTTTAACTCTGGATAAATCCAGCCTTCCCCTTTTCTGCCCCTGTTCCCAGGCCACTAAGCATTCCTGGAGAAAATCATGATTACGTTTATGGGCACTGTAATGACCTGTTGCTTTCTGGTTATCTGAGCTGTCAGCTCTCTTCTTCATCCCTCTTTCATCAGCTCTGTCTTAATGGAGTGAGTGGCTGTCAACTCTGACTGCACATTCGAATCACCTGGGGGGTGTTCTTAAAAAATACCAATGCCTTGATTTCACCCCTAGAGATTCTGATGTAATTGGCCAGGAGTATTCTTTGCAGGGACTGGTAGATAGTGCCCTGGTGATTCTTATGTGCAGCCAAGGTTGAGAACCATTGTGTTTGTATGCCCAAAAAGGCCGATGGACGTGTTCCCTTCTTTTTGAGCTTTCTTTCTGCTAGTCCTCCCTTTAAGCAGAAGATCTTCGTCTACCGCAGCGTCTCTTCCTTTTTTACCTTTAGACCTACTTACTTCTAATTGCATCCGTACTTCCTTAGTTTATTCCTTTTTCAGAGAAAAAAAAAATAAATTACCTGTATCCTAATATTCAACCCCTTCAAAAGTACACTGGTGTCCATCTCTTTCTCCTCCTCGTCTCCTGATCTGAGCTAGGTGTTCTGAACGGTTAGGCTTAAAAAGTAGGCATGTACTGATAAGCATGCATTTTCTCTTAAAAATAAAACTTGGGGAAATAAAACAATCAAACCCAAGTTTAAGCACTATTAAGCAGATGCTAGTATTAAAAGATGCTAATATTAAAAGATGCTAATTTCCAAAGAAAATAATATTTGATGAAATATAAGGAGAGGTGATACCTGAAAGATGGTTGGGACTGAAAAGGGGCAGCAGTAGGAGTGAGAGCAGAGCTGAGCATGTTATACTAAAACTTTGATATTCAAATATTTTGAAAGATTTTCTTCTGAGTGAAAGAAAATGATCACATATATGTTTTAAGGATAGAACTATGGTAGCAGCATGGTCTGTAGAGGAAACGGGTTTGAAACATGAAGATATTTGGGAGCCAACTGTAATGGTGGAGGCAAGACATGATGGCGTCCTGGACTGAAGTCGTAGAAGACGAAAGGGGAAAAGGCTTCTAGAGATATTTTTAGAGGTAGAATTAAGAGAATTGGGTCATTTTATATTTTAGAGTATTAATTATGTCAAAGACTTATAAGTATGTAATGTGCTCATAATAGTTAACCCACAAGATTCTTTGCTAAAGGGCCTATTTATTTGTAAACTATCTGTCTTTGTTTGTTTGGGTGCTATAGCAAAATTACCCTAAACTAGGCAGGCTTATAAACAACAGAAATGATTTCTCACTGTTCTGGAAGCCAGGAAGTCCTCGATGAAGGTGCTGTCAGATGTGGTGTCTGACAAGAGCTTCCTTTCTGGTCACAGATGGTCTTCTAGCTGTGTCCTTACATGGCGAAAGGGGTGAGGGATCTTTTATAAAGGCACTGATCCTGTACATGAGGGCACAATCCCCTTCTGACCCGATCACCTCCCAAGGGCTCCACGTGCAGATACCATCACCTTGGGGTTAGGGTTTTAACATATGAATTTTGTGGGGGACACAAACATTTAGTCTATAGCATTGCTCCAATAAAAGAGACTTTCCATAAAACATTTTTTAAAAGGATATAAATCTCATCTCTGGAATGTCATGTTAGACCAAATTTGAAATTTGCTAATTTGATTCGCATTACAGAATGTCTTTTTATGGTGTATTAAAATATATGAAAGAAACCTTAAGTACAAAAACATCATAATTAGGAGAAGTGTAGTGCAAGGGTTTGGACTGTGTACACAGACTGGATTTGAAGCTTGGCTCCTACCCTAATGACGTGTGGCCTTGGGCACATTGCTTAATGTTGCTAAGCTTCATTTTCCTCCTCCCTAGAATGGAGAAAGTAAGAGGATCCACCGCCTAGGATTGTAGGGATATCTGAGATAGCTATTATTATTTTGTGTTATATAGTCAATTTTAGATAAATATTCTTACAGCTTCTGCCTGGATTACTTGCTGTAGCCATTCACTAAAATATTATTTAGTAATCATATTTTACTTAATGAGTCATTCACATCTCTTTTAAGAAAATATTTATTGCCTGAGCATTTGTGAACTGTATGTTTGACTCTTGGTAAGTGTAAAAAAGTTGATTCTCCCATGAAGTTCCAGTTGAACATTTTTTCCTGAAATTTGCTTCTTGTCCTTGGCTGCTTTAGTCAAAAGATTCTGTGAAGACAAAAAATGTAGGCAGAATAGTAAAGTGAAAATGGAAACAATTATTATTTTTTGGATCTTTTATTTTCCAGACCTTCTATTTCCAACACTTCCATGAATACACTTGGGTAGTAGCTTCCTTTTTGTTGATTACCGGTGTCCTAGTTAGCTTTTGCTGTATGACAAACTACACAAACTTAGTGGCATAAAACAATAATTTGTTCTTATCTCTCATATTTCTGTGGGCTAAGTGGGCTTAGCTGGGTAGTTCTTGATTGAGCTTTTTCATATGGTTGTAGTCGTGTTGGCAGGGGTTGCTGCTGTCATTACAAAACTTGACGGGGCTTGATGTCCAGAGTAGCTTACTCACATGACTGCCAGTTGATACTGGCACACGCTAAGCCTGTGAAGAAGAATACCTCTATACAGCCCCATATTGCTTAGATTTCTCATAAAGTGGTGGGTGGGTTTTAAGAGCCAGCAACCAGAGAGGCAGGAAGTAGAAGCTGCCAGGACAGTTAAGAGCTACACCCAGAAGTGGCACAGCATCACTTCTGCCACGTTTCGTTGGTCAAAGTAGCATCAGGGTGTTCCCAGATTTAAGGATATAGAGACTTAAATACCAGCTTTTAATGTGGAAATGCTGCTAAAGAACACGTGTGATGGGAGGTGTTGTGGCCAACTTTGCAAAATGAAATTTGTCATCATCAGTGAGTAGAAAGGTAGAGAAGAAAGTAAGTACAGAAGTTACCAATAGTCTCATCACATTAAAAAATAATAAGCTTTTAGTTTGGAATAATTTTAAATTTACAGAAAAATTGCAAAGATATCACAGAAGTTTTTTGTTTGTTTGTTTGTTTTTTGTTTTTTATATCCTTCCTTCACAGCTTCCACGGCCATGGTAGATTTGTCAGAACTAAGAAGTAGCGTTGGTATAATACCATTAACTAAACCCCAGACTTTATCTGTATTTTACCAGGTTTTCCACTAATGTCCTTTTTCTATTCCAGGATCGAATCCAGGATACTACATTGTATCTAGCCACTTTCTATTTTATTAACCAATCTCTGTCTCATACAGATTTTTCTTCTTTCACAACCCTTTAGGAAATGGTTTACTTATGCATGTGTATCTTTATAAATAATAATATTTTAAAATATATGTCTAAGTCAATTGGAGAGTCATTGATCTCTAAAATATATGTTAGCCTTTTTAAGATGCTATAAAATGTTTTCTAATGAGTTGCTATTAGTCTCCTAACATGGGAAAAATAATAAAATTTCTAATAGAAATATAAACAGCATAGCCATTTGGGGTGCTTATAAAATTTCCATGTTAACTTTAAACCTTAATCTTTGTTGTATTTGTGACAGAAAAAGAATTAAAATGACTTAAATCAGTGTGAATCAGACTTTAACATTGCCTTTTAAATTTATAGACTTCAACATAATCACCATTTTTTGGTGATCCAACTTTCAGTCTGATTTTCCACCTCATTGAAAACGTTCTCCAGCTGCTGCCGAGTGATTTCATAAATTGCATTCATGATCCTGGCTCGAAGTGCCTTGAAAGAATGTGGCCTGGATGAATACAGCAGTTTTAACAGAGCCCCATAAAATATAGTTCAGTGGGATAGGTCAAGTTTAAAGTTGCACAAGGATTTCATAAACACCCCCGAGTAGATGGGCACTAAAACTTTGACTGTGTTATATGGAAAATCCTTATAAAGGATGGCAGTGTTCCAAACCTAGATTAAGCTGGTCATCTATGAAACAATCCCTACTACTGATGGTTCTTAATAGTACCACCTGCTAGTTCTTTCATATTAAATTGCGTGAAATAACACATTCTGTAAACTGATGAACTGCTTATTTATTGAATAAATCCATCAATGAAAGAAACTTCTGTCATAAGAAATGGAGTTATTTATTAGACCCAAAAGGTCCTAAACCAGAAATGTCAGGCATTTTTGTGGACAGAGAGTGTTGTAATATGGCATTGTTTTTTTTTAAAACAGCAGTAAGTAGCACACCATACCCAGTTGGTATGTTGGTCCCTTGTCTGGCAGGAAGCTCAGACTCACTGGGTAGTCAGCCGAATGCCAAGTTGAGCCTCAGAAAGACAGCCATGGTCTCAGGGTGTAGATCTGAAGGTAACACTGAGCCATAAATGTGCACTGAAGGCTGACATGTTGGTTCTTCATTGATGCATTTCCTTTGTCGATTTTATTTATTGGTTTAGTGGGAATGTCTTTCACGCAGCCAAGACAATTGTCATCCTAGAAAACAAAGCAAACAAATATCAAGTTCGTATTCCTAAACTGAAATTGTGGTCCCCTTGTTACAATAGACATTGCTTTGGAATGTTTTGAAATGAATATGATCACATGAAATGGATGATAACGCAAACAATATTAGCAATATGTGGTAATTATGCCTACACAGGCTTTTATATTGCCAGGCGTTGTGCAGAATGAATCCCAGGCATTTTTACTGCTAGTCAGTCAGGTCATTGGAAGTGAGATATTCTGCTAAAATACCTCAGCAGTTTTCAACTCTATCCCTGAACCCTTCTTTAAATGTTTAGTAACATGTGAGTTGTTTATGCTTTGTATTTTATATGCTTAACATCCTCCATTTGTATTAGTAACTTGGAACTATCTTGACTCTAGATACCACACACCAAAATAGATTCCCCATTTGTTGATAAAATTATAGATTTCTGTCATACATAATATGAATATCTCTTTTTAGAGAAGAAAATATGAGTATAATTTGTTGTTTTTTTAGATAATCCTGGACTTCTAATTTCCTTGCATTTTCAAAGGATTGCAATTACCATTTTCCTTCTGTCTTTCATTCTTTTCTTCCTTTCTTTCCCCGTCTTTCCTTTCTTCCTCCCTCCCCCAACCCCTCTCTTTCTTCCTTCCTTCCTTTTTCCTTCCTTCCTTCCTTCCTTCTTTCATTATAGTTAAGAATTAGCAGTGTGGGTTTTAATTCCAAAGTATAGGGTTATTTTCCCCCACCTTTTAAAAAAACTTTTGATCCATGTTATTATTATCAGTTATAAAGTTCCTTGTAGGGCTGTAAGCTTACATTTGACTTCCTTGAGTATATCATCCCTAGTTCTGTCATTGTTCCAGTTTTGTAATCTGTTAGCCCATGAAGTCTCAGAGCTGACTGAGCCCATTAGTGTGATTTCAGGAATGCCAGGTCAGATTCAACTGTTAGATTTACTCTGGTGTGGATGTGAATCTCCTCTCATTTCCCAGAATCTCGCTGGTTCCTGTACTCTGGGGTCATAGCTAACCTTTATTTATTATTGTTAAGATTTTTAATTTTAGTTAAACAACCCTTAAGACATTCATGAATGTAGGAAGCTTATGCTTTTGAAATTATCTGTTATATGTAAGCTATATTTTGGTACTTTTACTTCCTAGAATTAAATATCTCTCCTTATTCAGCTTTCACCTAAGTAAATTAGAAGCATTTGCTATTCTCCACTTTATGAAAAAGTATGTAAATGTTCCTATACATTTGAAGTTTTATCATAAATATTCAAGATCATGAAGAATATGGATAAAACGAAGCCCTTCATCACACCATGCTGAAACCAAATGCCTAGACTAAAAGGCTTTTAAGCTCACTCATTTTCCCTTCTTCCTCTTAAAATGAAATAGTTATTATTTTCATTAATTTGCACTACCAACTTATGATATATCCTTTAGTCTTTGAAGCCAAATTAAATGCCAACTAAATTTTTTCATTTATAGAGCAATGTTTTTAATCCCAAATGCATCAACTAAAAATGCTTTGTAATCTCCCACAATGTTCAGGAAACATCTAAGACCTAAGGCTGATACCCAAAAGCATTTTCATTCAATTTTCATTGTATTGTGTAGCAAATATAATATTATAAAATGTTTTGCTTATGCTCCTAAAAGTGTGCTTAATGAATACATTGTGAATAGGGTGGTGTTATTTTAGTAGTTTCTATCATAGAACACTTGGGTTTCATAAAAACCAATGGTGTAAAAAAATTTCCAGGAACACATCAAATAAATTGCTATTTAATAGACAATGATTTGCCCATGAATAGTGATTATGCCTTAAGTGAATATTGTTGCAAGGTCAGTCAAAGAGAAAAGTTGACATTGGGTGATTGATAGCATACTACTCTTGAGGGCACAGATATTATAGCTAGAAAGAACCCATATTGTGTGTGTGTGAGTGCGCTCGCTGCAGACTTCCTCAAACATTTTACTCCAAGTCCGCTTTTAGTTTGTTAGACACATTTTTTTGGAGAATCACTGGGGATCCCACAGCCCCTTTTCGTCTCCAGGTATTAATTCCTATAAGGGAACTTTTAATTATGTTGATGCAAAAGTTTTACTCTTAGTTTCCCCAAAGGCCGACTCACTCAATTTAGGAGGACTTGGGAACACCCGTGAATTATCTCCCATAGAATTTTTGCAATAGTAGTTGTGTTCCTGGAAGTTATCCTTAGGGATGGATCTCTCATTTGTCCATGATTGGAGAATTGCTGTCTCTGATAAAATGTATGTCCTGGTAAAGAGGAAGATAAGCTGTGGTATTTATTATAAAGAGCTTTGCCATTTGGTGAGAGAGAGAGAGTTGTCTTTTGAGCATGGCAGTAAAATGCGTCAAATGGATTTTTGTGCTGTCCTTACCAATGACTTCAGCACATTCTCTTGGGACCAAGGCTTCCTGATTGCATTTGGGGTTTTCAGTGTTCTTAGTACATAGTTCAGGCTGCACTTAAGTCGCAGATATAAATGAGTCATTTCTCTCCTCAGTTCCCAGAATGAATGTTACTTGAAAAGCTTGGTTCTTTGGAGATATCTGCTGGTGAGGTAATCTTCCTGAGACTGAACCCTTTGGATTTTTGCATCTCAGTTTTCAGATCGCTACATTCCTTCCTCTTAAGTTCCAGTTCTTGTGCTAAACCACAGGTCGTTAGGACCCAGCGCCATTTTTTCCACCTCCTAGTGTGAGGAAAGTAGATGTAAATGCCTCTTCACCTACTGAGTTTCTCTCTGCCCTTAGATGGAGGAGTTCTGTTTATTTAGATCGCATCTGTTCATCCAACCGTTTCACAGATTCAGTTGTCTTTATTCATTTTATTCCAGTGTGCTCTTCACATTATCTATTGATAGGGTCTTCTGATGTGCATGACAGCCCTCCTTGTTTTTGTTTCATAGAGCATGTTCTTTCTTTCATCTAATGGCATTCCTATAACTGTTGCTTCCAAAAATTGTATTCTTTTCTATAAGAAAGAGTTTTCTCTCTTCATGTAGAGTGATAGGGCAAAATATGAAGCAATAGACATTATTTCTCAATGTGCTCAGATGGGAGTCACTGTGTCTACAGAGCTTTTCCACAGTTCTGAAGGTAGATGTCATTCTCTGCCAATGCGTCCAGGATGGCTGACCACTTTCCACTCCCTCATGGTGGGAAGCAAACCAAAAACAACTGAGGCAGCCAGAGGTCACCAGGCCCCTGGATTCCCCACAGACCCTGTTGCAACTCCAACCACAATAGCTGCCTGGCTCCCTGAGGGTGTTCCTTTCCTTGGGTTGGGCCACGCAACTGCCCACTAGCTTCTCTCATTACATTTTAAGAAGCAAGTTTTTTGGAAAGAAAAGAGTTAAGCTTACAAAAAATATATGACTGTTATATGTTAACTTAGGGGAAAACCCCATTGTCTAAGTGGGTCAGACATTTGGATCTGAATCTCAGCTCCGTTACTTGCCAGCTGGGACACTGGTGACTTAATTCACCTCTCTGGGCTTCAGTTTCCTAAGCTGTGAGAGGAGGACGATGATGACATGGTCTCAGTAGGGCTGCTATGATCTGATAACTTATGTAATGTACGCAGTCCAGTGCTGGGCACAGAATGAGCGCTCACTCAACAGCAGTTTCTCCTTCTCCCCAGCACAAAGCTGAGGCTTTTGCCCAAGCCCACCACCTGTTCTTAAATTTGGGTTTTGTTTTGTTCATTACTGATTTAATCTCCAGAGCAAATAATGTTTAATCGCGTTGTGGGATCAAAAGCCTGGAGAAAACAAACCACTGTCACAATATAGGTGAAACACAAAATCAATTAGAAATACTCAGTATTATTTGATTTATTTCAAATATTTACAGCAGTTTTATTTATTTTGGTGACACACCAGTGGCTGTACTATCTATCTATGTATCTATCTATCCGTCATCTATCTATCTATCATCTATTTATTTTTATTCATTTCAGGTGTACAAAACAATGTAATAGTTAGACATTTACACCCATCACAAGGTGATAACTCCCCTGGCTGTACTATTCTTTTAATGTATGTATTGAGATGTATAAAATTTTAATTGCACCTGTATTTTCATCTGTCAGAAAATGATTGTTTTTACTTTGTTTACCTATAAGGTTTTGCTAGCTAAATTGGTTTCCTTGAAGCTTGGCATATTATATATATATATATATATATATATATATATATACATATATATATATATATATATATATATATATATAGTAACTTAAGGAAGAGTGTGGAATGTGGGCAGATAGAATACTTTTTTATTAGCCAAATCTTAAGATAAAATATAGAAACACTGTAATACAAGGTTGGCACATTTGCTTCTTAACTAATCCAGAATATTAGCTTCTTCTTGAAATGAAATCTGTTTCCTTGGCTTTGCCTCTCACCTCTTTTTCATGCTCTCAGCAAGCATCTGTAGATACAGCTTCCAGAAATCACCTTGGGGTTTAATCTAGGCTGTCCTTACTGAAGGGTGCTTCATGCTTGGTAGGGGACTAGCCTGAGTAGCCCCCTTGGTTAATTGAACCAAATAATTTACTGCAAGTAGCTGCGAGGGGAGATCCAAGTGAGAGACCGTCTACCCTAGTCGCCAGGGTCTGACCTCTAGAGCTCATTAGACGTGAGTCAGATGTGGTTTCCATAACATTGATTAGCTGTTGGGCTTTGGACATCACTTACTATTTTTTTTCCAGTTTTTTTTTTTGTTTTTTTTTTTTGAGGGCAGTGTCACTGCCCCTCAGATGTGGGACCCGAACCTGGGCCACTGGCTTCCCAGGCCAGCGTTTAACCACTGTGCCACTTGGCCGGCCCACTATCTTTATGCCTCAGTTTCCCCATCTGTAAAATGCAATAATAACGCCTAATTTATCAGATAGTTGTAACGGTTAAATGAGATAATACAGCCTGGCACTTCCATACATTGTTTTCGATTATTAGCCATTATTATGTAGTGGAAAATTCAGTGTTAATAAAGCTGTCTAATTAGTCACTTTAAAACAAAGCAATGATATAATTAAGTTTTTCATGTTATCAATTAAGAAAATGGATTCTAAAGCCAAGCTATTAGAGAAAAGTCATTTTGATACATATGGGATTGTAATTATTTTTAATTGATAAAAAGGGTCTATAGAATATTAAACAGTGGCTAACTATAGAAAGAATGAATCCAGTTTCTTAAAGAGATATGACCAAGGCCTAGTGTAGGCCTTGGAAGAATTTACTGTGCTTTATGAAATTTTTCCAGTACGGTATCTGACTCACCGAACTTCAAATGAAACAAACAAAACAGAAGCTTGTTCTCTCTGTGCCCATAGTGCCAAAAAGGAAATCATTCCCATATTCATCAAATCATAAAATTTAAACCATCTCTATTTGAGTTGGATACCTCAGGGTAGTTCACGCTAAACCACTGGATCAAGGAGGACCTGGTGATTTTTAATGGACTATTGTTCAAGGTCAATTAACACTAGGTTGTTGCATCAATATTAAAATAGTGCACAGGGCCGGCCGAGTGGTACATTGGTTAAGAGCTGGTTTTGGGATGCCAGCGGCCCCCGTGTGGATCCCACATATGAGGGCCAGTGACACTGCCCTCTACAGCTAAGATGGTGAATGACAGCTCCACCTGGAGCTGGGCTGTGCAAGCCCTGGCGATGGTGTGGGCTGCAGCCCCTGCTGCAAGTAGGCTGCCATTGGCTACAGTGAGTGGCCAGCAGCCAGTGTGAGTGGCTGGCAGCCACTGTGAGCTGCCAAGAGCCGCGGTGAGCGACCATCCAGAGGCCGACGACCGATCTGCCTCACCCGGGAAGAGCACAATGATGATACCAACATGGGCCAGTGAAGCAACATCCTCTGCAACTAGACTGAAGAACAAAAGGACAGAAACTTGTCTGTTCCCCTTCCCCGATTCCCTAATGCTGTGCCTCTCCCCCAATTCCCCAATAAAAACCCAATAAAATCTTTAAAAATAAATAAGTAAATAAAATAGTGCAGAATAATATGGAAGTGTAAAATCTTCCATTAAACAGTGAAAATGAAATTTTTTTGTCCTTTTAACCAGATATGCTGTGGTTTATACTTACTTAACCAAATGTTATGCATGAGAAAATTTTCATGCTTTAGGTTTACTAATAATTTGCTCTTTTTCTGTACTAAGGGCTGTTGCTACCTAATGATAACACATGTAGGCATTTCTTTAGGTATTTCTCCTGCTGTCATATTTTCTGCTGGCCAGAACCCCCAGCCTTTATCCTCTCTGGATGGTACTGATGCTCAAAAATGGCAGTCTTTACCCTGGACAATAAAGTGCCAGCGTTTCTTGTACAGCTGCCATGTTACCTTGACATGGCTGCATTTGGACTTAGGAGGTAGCTGGAGAAGGTTGAGCCATTGACTTCAGGGTCAACATTCCCAAGTGAGCTAGATTATGGGAGAAGGAAATAAAAGGAGATAGGGCATAAGGAATGACATCCCAATGTTTGGATTCCTGAAACAACTGGCAGAAATTTTGGGAAAAAAGGTAAGAAATTATTTTTACTTCTTGGCACTATTACTCAGGCACAATATCTGAATAGTTATAAAATTAAAAAATAAAGTTTTTCAGATGTCGCTTCATTGTTACACAAATATACCTTAAATAGCTTAGATTAATGTATTTTTTTTAATTTTTTAAAATATTTTTATTGGGGAATTAGGGGAGGGGAACTGCGTTGGGGAACCGGGGAAGGGGAACAGACAAGTTGCTGTCCTTTTTGTTCTTTAGTCTAGTTGTGGAGGACGTTGCTTCACTGGCCCATGTTGGTATAATCATTGTGCTCTAATCGGGTGAGGCAGATCGGTCGCCGGCCTCTGGACAGCCGCTCACAGCGGCTCTTGGCAGCTCACTCCGGCTGCCAGACGCTGACGCTGGCTGCCAGCCACTCATGTAGCCTATGGCAGCCCACTGCAGCAGGGGCTGCAGCTATGCCATCCCAGGGACTCACAGCAGCCCAGCTCCAGGTGGAGCTGTTGTTCACCATCTTAGCTGTAGAGGGCAGTGTCACTGGCCCTCATATGTGGGATCCGAACTGGGGCTGCTGGCCTCCCAAGCCAGCTCTTAACCAGCGCACCACTTGGCCGGCTTGGTGAATGTATTTTTTTTAAGTAGGCAATTATCATGGTTTGTTAAAATATCAAATTTTTAATTTGTTGGATCACAGATGGGACCGTATATATACCTAGTAATGAACTATGGCATCAGCAGCCGTTTAAGGTTTAGTCACACAGTCAGTTTGTATCTCACTGTCTTTACCTTGCCTGTCCCTGTGAAAGTCTCCATATTGTCAGTAACTTGCTGTAACCTGAAGTGAAATTTGGCATTTTTCCCATTCCTAAAATGCACCTTTTCATGTAGTGCTCAACAAAATACAGTTGACCCTTGAACAACATGGGTTGGAAGTGCACAGGTCTAGATATTTCTCTATAAATATATAGTTGGCCGTCTATATTCCCATGTTTTGCAATCTGCAGATTCAACCAACCTATGATGGAAAACAGTACTTTCGATTTGCATTTGGGAATCGACCGGTGCGGAGGGCCGACTGTACGCCTTCTTCTATACCATTTTTTATAGGGGTCTTGAGCATGCACGGATTTCGGTTTGCGTGGGGGCCCTGGAACCAGTCCTTGGGGGATTTTGAGGGACAACTGTAGTTAAGTTTTTGGGGAGTCAAAAGTTATACACAGGGCCGGCCGAGTGGAGCATTGGTTAAGCGCTGGTTTTGGGATGCCAGCGGCCCCGGTTCGGATCCCACATGAGGGCCAGTGACACTGCCCTCTACAGCTAACAACAGCTCCACCTGGAGCTGGGCTGTGCGAGCCCCGGGGATGGTGTGGGCTGCAGCCCCTGCTGCAGTGGGCTGCCATAGGCTACAGTGAGTGGCCCGCAGCCAGCGTGAGCGGCTGGCAGCCAAGCGTGAGCTGCCAATAGCCGCAGTGAGCGACATCCAGAGGCCAGCGACCGATCTGCCTCACCCGGGAAGAGCACAATGATGATACCAACATGGGCCAGTGAAGCAACGTTCTCCACAACTAGACTGAAGAACAAAAACCAGCAACTTGTCTGTTCCCCTTCCCCAATTCCCCAACGCTGTTCCCCTCCCCAATTCCCCAATAAAATCTTTAAAAAAAAAAAAAAAAAAAAAAAAAAAAAAAAAAAAAAGTTATACACAGATTTCCGACTGTGTGGGGGTCGGCACCCCTAACCTAACCCTGGCCTTGTTCAAGGGTCAACTGTAGAACAGATCTTTGTAACAAGCATTGGTAGCTCAACGAGCTTTTCTTTAGAGTAACTGACTTATACTCTTGTGCAGTATGGTTTTAACCTCAGTAACTTCGCTGTCTAAAAATGATCAGAAATATTTTCAAAATTTAAGTTCTTCAAGATCTGTTGTTCTCAAAAAAAGCTGATTGGTGTTCCTAACAACATAGCAAACCAAACAGTAACTTTAGAAATTACTGGATATTTATATCAGGGTCAAAAGCACTTAGTATTTCTTGAAATATATATGTAAAATTGAGTTTATACTAATCAAGGTATTTCATGATCTTCAGAGAAATGATAGGATTTTAAAATATTTGGAATGATGATGAATTCATGAAGAATAGAAGAAATGTCCCAGCTTGCCACTGGTTAGTTAGAGAAGCTTATAAAGATGTTCACATTCTATGTATTTGTCTCTACGAAGAGGAGCATGAGAGGGTCAGCTGGAAGTTGGCCTGAAGAGAAATGAGGAAGCTTCACAGCTCCTTTGTCAATGGGGACAGTAGGAAGACACCTTAAATAAGTCAGGCTGTTAAGCATCTCATTACTTATGGTGAATCCATCTTTTTCCTTAAATAGAAGCATAATTGTTAAAAGCTCTTGAAACCCTGGAATTGCTACTACTTTCAAGGCACCAAGCAGGTTTGAAATTCTGAGCAGCAGGCTAAAACTTTCATTTGAAAACTGGTCCGTAGCAAATGTTAATATGACGTAAAAAAATTCTATTGTTTGCTCCAGACCTATATATTTTTTACATCCTCCACAAAGGTTTTGGGAGAATTCATGACTATGCTTTGTAATAACAACCTTAGAAAGTTAGTTATTCTCTATCCCCACCAAATATAGTTGCAAGATTATGTTTAAGTCTATAAAATCCATAAAAACCACCTCAATTTTTCAAACTACTATAAGTTAGCTTTATACCACTTGTTATAAAATTACTTTCGATCTGTAGCTTAAAATAATATTTGTCCTAAGTTTTTTCAAATTTTAAGTTGGTATTGTTTTTGTTGTAGAAATCTGAAATTGTAGATATTTGAAATTTGAATAACAAGATCAAGCAGGACATGCCTTTTACAACAGCTCATAACACTATATATCTAAAAATTGCTTTTTTGCATTAACCTTTCTGCTCTGAAGAGTCATAACCCTTTTTATAGTTTACCACCTAGAGCAGTCAATAGTTTCCTTAGGCATTTTAGTTTCTTTGGACCTTATCCAGCATCCATTTATGTCTTGACATGTAACTACCAGAGTTAAAGACAATTTGAAAGCAGAAATATGCTTAAAGTCTTCCTCACCTAATATTGAAATCAGGAATTCATTGTTTTTCTGAATCCTCATTAAACTCTTAACTTTTAAGCCTGATTTTTTTTGCACTCCATTCATTTGATGGAAACATTAATTAAGCTAATAGCATGGCAGCGTCTCCCAGTGCCACTGTGAGTCCCTGAGCAGTAGTGCATGTTACATTAACTTTTTCAGGTTTTAAAGCCCCTATTTTGCGCGATGAAGCAGTAATTTCAGGGACTACCACTTAATGAAGTTTCGCCCATGTTGAACTTACTAGAACTTTGAATTTCTTTTAAGTGCAAGGAAAAAGTAAAGAAGTAGGTTAAAAAAAAATACAACCGAACAGATTTTAATGCAGTGAGTTAAAATACAATACCAGTGACAGTCAGGTCCTCTGTGCAAATTGAGCCAACATTAACTTGAATAGACATGAAACCACTGCTTGCTGAAAAACACCTGGGGACTTTTCAGTTAACTACAATTCATGTGATAAAGACGGAGCAAAACCTGCATTTCTTTTTCCTCTGAAAATGGGACAATTACGTATAAGGCTTTAAATCAACGTATTAAAACTGTAATACCTTTGTAAAATGACAAAATTAATTTTTCTACTCCTACATAAAATGTTTAATTTTTTTGATGTAATAAAATGAACCATTTTATAATTACAATTTTAGTGAAGAAAACTTTCCGACCAACTGCCTCTTAAAACTCATCCTAGTGATCAAATGCTGTTGTTGAACCATTACTGATGTGAGCCCCCTCCATTGTGTAGCACAGGAACTGGTACGTAATAGATGCACAACAAATGCTTATCGATATGTTGAAGGTTTACATAGTTGTGGCCTCTTTCCGTGTGACATTTAATTTTTATAATGAAATTCTTAATAGTTTTTACTCAAGCTTAATTATCTAGGCCCTACTTCTATTTAATTTTCTTTCTAAAACTATTTTTATTAGATTTAATTCAAAGGTAAAAAGTTGTACCAGGAAAACATACTAGCCAGCTCATGTTTGAACTGTTTACCTTTTAAACATATGTTTTCATATCTGGAAAGATAAAGGAGAAACTGTTAACACTGGTTGCTTTCAGGAGCTGGGAATTGGGTGTTGTTGAAGAAGGGGACTCTCCACGAAATAATTCAGCCAGTGTTTATAAAGCACCTATTATGTGCCAGATGCTATGCAAAGTGTTGACTATGCAGGGGTGACCAAGACAGACATTGTCCTTGTCTTCATGAATTTTACAAGCTAGTGGAAGAGCCAGGCATTTAATAAACACACACACACACACACACACACACACACACACCACCACACACACACACACACACACACACACACACACACACACACACACATTTACTTACAAATCGTAATGAGTGATATGAAAGAAAGAAAATGTTGCTATGAGAGAGAATTTACAAGAGGAAACTAATTTAATTTGGGGGGCAGTTTAGGGAGACCCCTTCAAGGAAGTGGTAGTTAAACTTAAACTTGAAGAATGAATCAGAGTTAACTCGCCAAGAAGTGGAGGAAAATCTTCCGGGTAGAGGAACCAGCATGTGCAAAAGCCCTGAGGCCTTAAGGGTTTGGGCTTAGTGGAAGAAGTGAAAGAAGACCAGCATTGCTGAAGTCCAGAGAGGGGAGCAAAGACCACGGTTGAAGATGGAGAGGAATGGGCAGGTCAGAACATACAAGGTTTGGCAATTGGAACTTTGCTCTAAAGTACAAGGGGAAATTATGGAAGGAATTTTAAGAGAGGAACATAGTGTCTGCTCTTTGGTTTTTGTTTGTTGGTTGGTTTGAATTTAGAGACCTCACTGTTTGTTGAAGAGGAGAATGGATAGGAAGGGGCCTAAAGCAATAATAAATAGTCCAGGTGAGAGATGGGGGTGACTTGGAGTAGAGTGGTGACAGTAGAAATGGAGAAAAGTGGACACATTTGGCATATATTTGGGGATTTGGTGATGGATTAAATATGAAGACAAGGAAGTACTCTAGAATTATTCTCACTGTCTGGTGGCGTGAGCCACAGGGTAGAGGATACAAAAACCTAGAGAAAGAGCAAGTTTGAGGCTCCGCAAGAGTTCAGTTTTTGGACAAAGTAACTTTTATGTAGTAGTGGACATTTTTAGCAGTTTTGGGCTTTAGTATACATTTGAGGATACAAAATATAGATGGTGTTTACATTTTTGTGAATGGTTGCGATCACCTAGGGAGGGAATACTGAGGAAGAGAACCCAGGACCTAACCCCGGGGAACTCTAAAATTTAGAGCCTGAGTAGAGTAGGAAAATCTTATGAAAGAGACTGAGAAGGAACCACTAGAGAGAGGAGAGGAAAATAATGAGGAGAATGAGTTCTATGAAAGCTCAAAGAAATGTTTCAGTAAGAATTAGATCCATCCTTGTGCTGTGTAAACTTGTATTCATTTTATTATTATATGTGTATATACATACATATACTTTTTCCTAGGAAATGCCTTTTTACATATTGGTATGTAACAGAGTACACTGTAACTAAAAATGAAGTTAGCCAGTCAGATGACCTGGGGTGATCCCTCTTTTAGACTAATTTTCTTAACATACAACTATAAAAGACATGTTCAACCTCACCTACAAAATGCCGAGTGGGAAATATACAACATGCAGAATCCAGGTAGAAATGGTTTTTATAAAACCAGCATCCTATTTTCTATGTACTACCATTAAATTGCCTTTGCTGGTTGGATTAGTAGAACTTTAAGAAATTTAAATGTTAAGGTTGCAAATACTGTAGCATTGATTGTATATTTGTTTGTTCTGGTATCTCAAAACTTGGAAAAGTTGGTATTGTTATGCACACGTGTTTTATTTCTCCTTCCTAGCTGGGAAATAGAGCTGAACCAGTTAGACTCCAGGAATTTGTCTGATATTTCTGAGTCCTTTTACAGTTGCAATAACTGATGCTGCTGAATCATCTTGCTAAATGATCGAATTCTTGCTATCAGAAGGAAGAATGGCCTAATGGAAAGAGCATGGACTTAGCCTCAATCCCAACTTTAATACCTCTGTAAAAGTACACAAGCTACAAAATCTCTTCATCCTCAAGTTTCCTCGTGTATGAAATGCCTATAGATAACGAATACCTACCTCACAAAATTCTAGTGAAGAGTAGATGCAATTAAGTTTGTAAAATGCTAAAGAAAATATCTTTTACAAAGTATGCACTTAATGAATGTAGTGGTGTTTAAAATTTTATAGAAAATATCATTTCTGGTGTCTCCCAACCCTTGCATCTAATGTGGATCAGTAATATTTTTCTTATCTAAAAAGATTACATTACTTTTTCATCACAGAAACTGAGATTTCATTATACATGATATTGTTTACACGTATATGTTTATATTCTATTAGGGCATAATTATGTCAGTATTTGTTGTTCAGTTTTGCAAGGTGCCTTTTCCAAATCACAACTTCTTAGAAGGATCAATTCTGCTAATTTATAAGCCTAGCACTTAGAACCCAAATATTCAGGTAAAGCAATTTCCAAGATTGTCAGATGAAAAGAAAATAAATATGAATAATCACAGATTTGAAATTCTGTATTCATTTATCTAAAAGAAGCTTGATTGATTGGAAAGGTACTGTTGTTTGACATTTAAATTTTTCCGGCTTCTGATGTTAATACTTTATTTTGTATAAAATAGCCCTGTGGTAGAACATTTACTCATCTTCTTGCCATAATACACTTGCTTTAAGCTAAACCCATCAAAGTGCTATACATTAAAATATAATCATGTTAAAGCAACAATTCTCAGTGTAGTAGAAAAGACTTGTAGAAAAATATTTATTGTAAAGCACGTGGATTTCACACTACATGCACTAGCATGTTGTTCCTTGATCTGTACGTATATGTGTGTGTTTACATTTATGTTGAAACCTGAAAGAGATGCTATCTATTTAAATGTCTTATTTTTAGTTTATCCACATCAATGTGCATTTCTATGTAAGTGCTTGTCTAGAACTGGTTTAGAAGCAGCACAATCAGATTTGGTCTGGTGAATCAAAATGAAATGTATACACATTCACATTCTTACAAATAAGTTGCTCTAAAATCAAAGTAGGAGAATAAATGTAGTGTGAAATGTTACGCAGAATCCAGGCACAGCATAATTAGCAAAGGGGAATAGAAATGCTATTTGTTAAAACCTGAATTGTAACAGTCAATTAATTTCCTCACAACAGGAAATAGCAAAGCAGTTAACAAACATCATCTGTCAAAAACAGTGTGAAGGCAGGTTAAAGAACCACAAATATGATGTTTATAATTTATAAAATTGAAAGCAGAATGTTCAATAGCATTTGATTTTGATATCCTTTACAGATTTTTTTATGCTCGACTGATTGGTTTATGCCAATAAACTTTGCAAAATCATGTTAATACTTTTCATGTATATGGGCTTTTAAAATCTTTTAGATGTGGGATTTTCCTACTTTGGACAAAGCAAGTCTATTGGAGAAAGATTTTATTAATGAATTAAAGCTGAGGAAAGTAAGTTAATATTTTTTTCCATTCTCATTGGTTTTAAAATTATTTTATTGTGGTAAAATATATATATAACATAAAAGTTTCCATTTTAAGCATGTTAAGTGAACAATTTGGTCGTACAAATTACATTGACAATGAATGTGAAATCATCACCACTATTTCCAAAATTTTTCATTACCCCAAACAGACACTGTTTGGTTTTTAAAATAATTTTTTATTTTTCAATTACAGTTGACATATAATATTATATTAGTTTCAAGTGTACAACATAGCGATTAGACATTTATACCACTTATGAAGTGATCACCCTGATAAACCTAGTACCCTTCCAACACTGTACATAGTTATGACAATATTATTGTGTATATTCCTTATGCTATACTTTATATCCCCATGACTGTTTTGTAACTACCAATTTATACGTGTTAATCTCTTCCCCCTTTTCACCCATCCCCCTAACAGCTCTCCCATCTGGCAACCATCAAAAAGTTCTCTATCTATGAGTTTGTTTCTGTTTGGTTTGGTCATTTATTTTGTTTCTTAGATTCCATGTATAAGTGAAATCATGTGGTATTTGTCTTTGTCTGTTTTATTCTGCTCAGGATAGTACCCTCTAGGTCCATCCATGTTGTTGCAGATGGCAAGATTCTGTTCTTTTTCATGGCTGAGAAATATTCTGTTATATATATATGTACCACTTCTTTATCCATTCTTCTATTGAGGGGCAGTTAGGTTGCTTCTATATTTTGGCTATTGTAAATAATACTTCAGTGAACATAGAGATGCATATATCTTTTCTATTTAGAGTGTTTTGGGTTTCTTTGGCTAAATACCAAGAAGTGGGATTATTGGATCTTTGTTTTCAAGTCCATTTTGTCTGGTATAAGAATTGCTACCCCAGCTTTTTGTTTTCCATGAAATATTGTTTTCCATCCCTTTACTTTTAGTTTGTATGTATCTTTTAATCTGAAGTGAGTCTCTTGTTGGCAGCATGTAAGGGTCTTGTTTTCTTTTCCATTCAGCCACCCTATGTCTTGATTGGAGCACTTAATCCATTTACATTTAAAGTGATTGTTGATAGATGTGTAGTTATTACCATTTTATTATTCACATTTTTTATCTTTTTTCTTTTCTTTTTTCTTGAAGAAGCCCCTTTAACATTTCTTGTATTACTGATTTAGTGGTGATGAATTCCTTTAGCTTTTTCTTGTCTGGGAAATTCTTTATCTGTCCATTGATTCTAAATGATAGATTTGCTGGATAGAGTAATCTTGGTCATAGGTCCTCACTTTACATAGCTTTGAATATTTCATGCCAATCCCTTCTGGCCTACAAAATTTTTGTGAGAAATCAGTTTGCCAGTTTTATGGGAGCTCCCTTGTAGGCAATTAACTGCTTTTCTCTTGCTGCTTTTAAGATTCTCTCTTTGTCTTTAACCTTTGGCATTTTAATTATGATGTGTCTCAGTTCTGGCCTTTTTGGATTCTTGTTTAGGACTTTTTGTGCTCCCTGGTCTTGAATGTCTATTTCTTTCACCAGGTTAGGGAACTTTTCTGTCATTATTTCTTCAAATAGGTTTACTCTGTGATACAAATGTTGATATGTTTGATATTGTTCTAAAGACCCCTTAACTGTACTCAAAGGTGACTGTTCTGTAGTTTAGTTGTAATTTTGATGTGGTCCTGAGAGGAGGCGACTCCGTGTTTACCTACTCCACCAGCTTGATTAGAATTCCCAGAAACTATATTTTTATAATAAAATTTTTACTGAGTTATAATTCACATACCATAACATTAACTTATTTAAAGTATACACAATTCAGTGGCTTTTATAATAATCACAGAGTTGTGGCAACTATTGTCTCAATCAACTCTAAATCATTTTCGTCACACCCAAAACAAACCCTATACCTTTTAGCAGTCATTTCCCATTTTCCCCCAAATTTCTGTCTCCATAGATTTGCCTATTATGGATATTCCATGTAAATGAAATCATAAAATATCACATTGTGACTGGCTTCTTTTACTTTTATGTTTTTTGAGTTTCATTCATGTTGGAATGTGTATCATTACTGCATTTCTTTCTATTGCTGAATAGTTTTCCATTCTATGCTACACCACGTTTTATTTATCTCTTCATCAGTTGATAGACTTTTGGGTTGTTTGTACATTTTGGCTATTGAATAATGCTGCTGTGAGTATTTGTGTACTGGTTTTTGTTTAGACATGTTTTCATTTCTCTTGGGTATATACCTAGGAATAGAATTCCTGGCTCATATGATAAGTATATATTTAATCATTTCAGGAATTTTCAGACTGGTTTGCAAAGGGGCTGGTCCATTTTATAATCCCACTAGCAGTGTACCAAGGTTTCAGTTTCTCTCTATCATGGCCAATACTAATTGTTACTGTCTTTCTCCTTGTAACTTTTCTAACTGGCGTGAAGTGGATCATGGTTTTGACTTGTATTTACCTGACGTCTAATGATGTTGAGCATCTTTTATGTGTTTATTGGCTATTTGTACATTTTCAGTAGACAAATGTCTGTTCCAATCTTTTGCTCATTCTTAAATAGGATATTTGTCTTATTATTGAGTTTTAAGAGCCCTTTATATATTCTAGATACAAGTCTCTTATGAAATATATGATTTGCAAATATCGTTTCCCATTCTGCAGGTTGTCTTTCGTAGAGCTTCCTTTCTAATACTATTATTTCTTCTCTCCAGTTTATAGTTACATTTTGACTTTATTTTGGGAAACTCTGAGCTCCTTATAAGATACGCATATCAGAGACAAACTGAGAAAGGATATGCTTCTGTTTCTTTATACCAACAAAGTTCACCCCTAAACATGTGCCCTGTGCTGTAGCATTCAGGAAACAATTATTTTGGTACCTGTAATGTGGTAGGCACTGAGACCAACTTCCATATTATTAGGAAAAGCATGGTATCTTTACAAACCAAGGAGATACTATTTTACCAGATTTATGATCTAAACTTGCACATAGTTGAAGGAGACTTGAAGACCACTGAGTATATTTTATTTCATGGAGTGTAAAATCTAGTCAAGTTCAGTGATTTTCAACAAATGGTCTGTTTCCCCATATTTTCCACTGTCCATCATCAGAGTTCTTTGCTCGGTCCCTCTGGATTCTGGAAGCTTATCATGATGGGTCATTTATTTTCATCACATCCTAGGTTGTTTCTTCTCCCCATTTAACCAAGTCTTATCTTTCATCTTACCTGGCCAAGGCCTATCTTAAGGCACCTTATGAATGGTGTCTTTCTGATAACTCATACTCTTTTATTTCTACAAGACACCTTAATTATGTCTTAACTAATAGGTTCATATTTAAATGTTTAATTGCCCTCATAGCTTGCATGTTCCATAGAGTTCAGACCATTTACTTACTCCTTCAGGACACTACTCGTAGAACTCATAGAATGGAAGAAACATGAAAAAAAGCAAGGGTTTCTTTTCTCGCTTTGCAAAATCATTTGGAAAAGTGACGGAGGGCCAAATCAGATAGCAATGGGTTAGCAGATGCAGGAGTTGACATAGTTAATTAAACAAGCTTTTATGTAGAGTTGAAGGCAAAGAAAATATATAAGTTCAGTTATATTGGGTTGTTGGAAAAGTCATGACGCATTTTTTGCAATGAAAAACAGAAAAAATACGTCGTTACTTTTCTGACATCCCAACATTTTAGGCTATTTGCATGTTCCTTCCAGATTTTTCATGGGATATGCAGTTTTAGCAGGCTAACTTGGAACTCTCATATGTTTAAAGTTTTCTATCTCACACATGTTGTCTAAATATGTGCACGTAGTTTTTGCTTTAGCTACCGACCTAATGAAAGCCTCTTGTGAATTCTTATCACCTTGTAAAGTAGTTACCAGAGCTGCAGTAAAATTTGCCTGCAAGTGAGAAGGCTTTGACTTCCCTAGAGGGAGAATAAAAAACATATGAGACAAACAGCAGCAGCCGAAATTATCTGGTGTGGAAAGTGGCAGAATGCCAACCAAGCGCTCTGTCCCTAAAATGTTTTAAACCTTTATCTCAACTCACTAAAAGGCCACCTTGTTTAAAGAACTTCAAACATGAACTTGGAAATGTCTCATTTTGTTACAATTTGCACAAAGAATCCCCTTTTCTATTGCTATCTTGAGGTGTACTAAGATCCTATAGATTTTAAAAGTAGTTTTAAAAATGTTTATATTCCTTTTAAAAAGTAGCATGGGTGTGTAAATTGTTACTGAAAGTTATTGCCATGTTTATTTCATATATATAATTAGAAATGATGTTGATTGTTAAGTAGGCAAATTGGCCTTCAAGGGCACAGTGAGAAATAGTAATGAGATACCTTCATTAGCCAGTAGGCCATGAGGACTTTCTTTTCTAAATAATAGAGATGGAAGGGGTTGATAAATCCTACCATTGTTTTAGAGACCATATTATGTAGTGATGTGTCAATGTCAAAAACCAGAGAGTCCTAGGAGGCCCAATTACAGTTAAATACATTTGATTTAAGAATCCCTATTACTTTGCTACTATTATTAATACTGCTGTATCGAACACTTCCTGTCCTATAGAGCATTTCATGCGTGCTGCTTTATTTGATCCTTTCAGAAATTTCTAGAACAAGGCAGGGCAAATGCTTTTATCCAGGTTTGTGGAGAAGGAAAACTGAGGCTCAGAAATACCCAGTGACTTGGTAAAGGTCATGGGATGGTAGAGGATGGTTTTCTTTCCACCCCTCTGCAGTGCCACTCAGCTGCAGGCCTTCGATTACTGTGATTCTTAGCAATTATGAAATATATTTTTGCCAAGAAATAATAAACCTTTTAACCAATTGAAACTGCCAGAAAGGCTGCCAGCGTAATAAGTGACTCAAAACAGAGCAGAGATGGAAGTTTTGGGTCCTTTCATCTCTAGCGTTGAGCCCACTAGGTCAAGGTTTCGGGAAATGGGAAATTGTTGCTTGCTGAGCAGCCCTGTTTCTCTGTATAATGGAAAACTTGGCCTTCGTTATTTTCAATGTAACAAATAATTTTCCTTAAAGGAAAAGGAAGATTTGCCTGTGTTTTCCAAAGTATTGAAATTAAATCTAAACCATTGAGTTATTAGTGAATATGCTGTTTCTGGGCTCCCCAAAATTAGGAAAACAAAATACAGTCATTTCATAAAGCATTATGTTTTATTGTATGCATTATGTTTTATTGTATGTATCAAATTAAACTTTTTATTTGTTTTATTATATATTTATTTAGATCATAAAGTTAAATGATGCGAAAATTCCTTAAACCAAATTTTATTCCATGGATTAGAACATATTATAAATCCAGGACTTATTCATAAAACAAAGATTTGTGGAAATCGTAGGAAACTAGTGATGACATTTTGAAACAGTTGCTGCTGCAGAATCAGATGACCAATCCCAAAACTGGAATATGAATTAATCATTCTAACTGTTAGTGCTGCTATATTTTTGAGGTAGGCAGGTGAGATAGGACTTATCCTTTGCTTTGGATTTCCATGCAGAGCAAAGTAATCAACACTGTGCTATCACCAGCAGCACCGACATTGTGCTGATACATTAATACAAACTAATAATGCTGATGCACACTGTTATCAAATTTTGTGAACCATTACCTTTTCACACCTGTTTAAATACTACATATCATGCTGCTCTTTTGGGACTAGTAGTATATTTTAATTTAGAAACTGAATTTTTTTGCTGTTAGTTTTAGAAACAAAAACTTTGGAAAAGGAGTATAATATTTGTCACAATGCTACTTTAGGATTTAACTCCTTCAGCCTAGAACCAGGTCTGATAATCAGGAAGTCTAGGAGCCACCAAAGTTTGCACACTCCTAGTATCCCTTTTTTATCCCCTTTTATTACTGTGCTAAAGACATCCCCTCACACAAGATGTTCCCCTACCCTGGGCTCCTCCTCGCTTAGATCAATGTAGTTGCATTGATTTCTACATTTGCTATTTGTTGTTTTTTTTCTTTGTTCCCAGAATGTCCCTTACTAGTGTTTTTGTTTGTTTGTTTTTTATGTTTTTTTTTGTTTTTTAGAGGGCATTGTCACTGGCCCTCATATGTGGGATCTGAACCAGGGCCGCTGGCATCCCAAGCCAGCTCTTAACCACCGTGCCACTCAGCCAGCCCCCTGACTAGTGCTTTTGAAAGTTCTAATCTGTATGTAGCCTTTCCATACTTGGGGCTGGTATTTTACAATAGATTTATAGAGAAATCGAGTACGATGCCAAGGCAGACTCAATTTATCAATTACTCTTGTTTTGAAGTTAAAATGAATACCTAACAATTCCCCCAATAAATATGAAATTTAGTGCGCTAATGAATGTAAAGCGTTCTGACATTCTTTCCTTGAAGGACTCTTTTTCTGGGTTTTTATAATCTCACTTAAGTGAGGATACAAGGTGGTTTAATTACTTTCCAACAGTGCACAGCACACGCTAACAGCCAGCATTCCAAGTTAAAGCTATGTGTCTTCTTGGGGTTTGAACTGTTTCCACCCAATCCAAGGAAAAATATTTGAGGGGCACTCGTTAATGCATTTTCCAGGAATGGGAGTGGGTAAGCATTTTTTTTTCATAGCTTATAGAATATTTAGCAATTTGAGCCTGTAATATTTAATTTTATAGCATTCCCAGTACTGGTGGCAAGGGCTTCCTTTAGAAATGTGAGAAATTTTGTGAATTCCCTTCTTGATATGTTTAGGAAGGCAAGTCATAAATCCTTAGTCTCACATTTTTCTAAAATAAACCTGGGCATTGATTTTACTGTGATCTAATAAGCAGATATGATGAAAAGATTCATAAAGTAGTATGACTTCTGAAAGTCCTCACAAAAGGTGGCAGAAACTGAAACTATTATGCAGAAAACATCTAAGATGTAATTATTCTTTTCTGTGACAGTTTATCTAAATTCTATAAAAACTTTCATAACGTTAAGTACTAATGAAAGGACCTTGTGTGTCACATTTGCATTTATAAATATCCATGAAGGATCTCTTTCACGAATGTTATTCAATCCTAGTCCAGGACAAGGTCAGACATTGATTATGTTTGACAGTCTTAACAAAAGTGAATAGGGAAGATAGATTTTCTTAATTATACTGCCGGAATGGTGAGGGGCAACAATCTTTATTATACGGTGTAATATATAGAGAGGAATATTAACAGAATTGAATTATAATGGTTAATTGCAACTATAATAACTACTATTTACTGAACATCTGCTGTTGGGTTGTTGGAAAAGTCATGACGCATTTTTGCAACAAAAAACATAGAAAAAAATACCTCATGACTTTTCCGACAATCCAATAGATGCCAGGCCACATACTATCTTAATGTATGTTTTATATAATGTAATTATAGCTTAAGAAGTTCAGATAGTATTATGCCCATTTGCCCAAATGTGGAAACTGAGGTTCCAGGAAATTAAATGACGTGCCTAAAGAGTCCATTTTGCACACATCGAGCTCCACGTTTGACTACCTTATGATCAAAGATAGATAAGGTATTGGTAAAGTGCAAATTACTTATTTGGCTCAGAACTGTGTTTATGCTTTTAAGTTTGAATTAACTGTTTTAGCAGTTTGAAATTTTCAACATTATAGGAAATAGTAAAACAACTCATTAGTATGAATATTTTGACTGTAGCTTCTCCGATCACTCCCAGAGTGATATTACATGTAGATACATATTTTTCTCATATTTAACAAACATGTATATAGCCTAGTGTGTGTCAGCTGATGCAAATAAAATGACTGAAGCACAGAGGGGTTAAGTGACTTGCTTAAAATCACAGTGGCTGAACTGGGATTTGAACTCAATTTGGCCTCAGAGTTTGTGCTCTTTGTGTACTTTTCAGATTTTACAGAATTTGGTGAACTTTGTGTACTTTTCAGATTTTACAACATTTGGTGAAGATAGTAATTGTTGGAAACCTATTGCTGGAGTTACAAGTGAGGGAAGGTAAATGGAGAAAGTAACTAATATCAATAAAATATTTAATAAGAAGTAATGACCCCTAATAAGACCTTGGAATTCTCTATGTTAAAAATAAAAGATGAATTAATTATGAAGAGAAACTGAAAACAGCTTCAATTGTGTTAAAAGCCATTTGGGACTCCCACTTTATAGATCTGTTTGATGTTGTGCATGCTTCCCTTTGTGTATATAGCTGAGCAGTGTGAATATAATGTCATCATTATTGTTCCCTGTGTTGTACCACTGATTATATGACTTCCATTAATGAAGTATTGAGCTCTGGGATGATTGTTTGCCGCCCCAGTTACATGTATCATGGCTTCAGCCCATATGTTGTAAAGGAGAGATATTTTTTATGGATTTGTGGGGCAAATGAGACTTGAAGAGTTGTTATGTTAAAACAGGGCTGATGTTTCCAGAGCTTTAGAGTGGCAGAGAGGCTGGACACATGTCAACTCAATGGATTGGTGAAATTGAAACTGAAGAAGTTTCTCAAACAGAGTTAGACATTTTTGGTGAATTAAGATTTCAACTTGTGTGAATCTGTTTTGGCAAAAACTAGGATTAAGCAATTCTAGCTGTGCAATGTGGGGAATTAAGTTAGAGTTTGCAATAGGACTTCCTAGAAATATACTTCAGCCTGAAATTGAATATTCTGTGTGGGGTTGGAGGGACAGGTGAGGAGAAACACCCAGATCCCTTGAGGGTAGAGCTAAGGACCTCTGGCTTACGCTACATCTTCTAACTACTCTGTTTACCTGTAATCAGAGGCAAGTTTACTGGGAGCTAATTTACTGGGATTTAGGTTTCAGGACCTCTTCCTTCCATTGGCCCCCTCCACTGCCCTGGGAGGATCTCGTAGCAGATTGTTCATATGGCCACATGGTTTTGCAAAATTTGAAAAAATTTAAGATATTTCATCCACAATTGGTTAAGACTGGTGTCTCTTTTCTACCCTGATCTGGCTAGAGGGAAGTTGAATTGGAAATTTGGGGAACATTTCAATAAGATGACTAAGAAATTACAGATTCCTAATTTAGACATATATGAAGGGTTCCTTTTTTTTCTAACCTTTATTTATTAAAGAACTAAGACACTTCAGTTAGTGGAACATAAAACTAAAGCAATAAAGATGAATGATGAAATAAATAGAAATTATTGTGATGACAAAATGTATTGGGTTGTCTGAAAAGTCATGACGTGTTTTTCTGTTTTTTGTTGCAAAAATGCTTCATGACTTTTCTGACAACCCAATATATTGTTAAAAAAAAAAGATTCAGATATCCCCAAAGCAATAATTCATTTGAGAAGAAGGGATACATTTCAAATAGAAGTAATAAATAGGCTCAATGGATTGTTTGAAAATCTGGTTGATGAAGAGGAGCGAATCATCTGAATATATTGGGAAAAGAGTTATGTTTCTTGTTGATTTGAGCACAGAATAGTATTATAATATGGAGAAAGATAACATAAAACTTCATAAATGTGACTACAGTGAGCTTTATAGTTAATGAGTATCTTCATTTTGAAGAATATTTGGAATTAATCAGCGCATAAGAAGCTGAAATGCCCTGAAATTTTGCAGCTCACGTATGAAAGACATGTTATGGAAGTTTCCTTAAATGTGATGGTGATCCTAAAAATTGACGTGGCATGAATTGTGAAGTTGAAAGAAGCTTTTGTAAACATGGATTTCTAAGCAATTATGTTTCTATATCATAATTAGAAGAAACATCAAATTATTCTTCAATTTTAAATATGAGAAATTATATTACAAAGCTGTCATTGTCAAAATGAACAGTCATAATTTTTATGAAAAATAGTAGTATAGAGGTTTTCCAGATGACTAATTAATAAAAATAGGGTGGTATTTATCTGGATTTTGTGATGTGTGTGGTATTTCCAAGTGTTTAAAATTTTTAAATTTTGGTCACTTTTTTTTCTAAATGTGTTTTTACTTTCTTACATAATTTTGTTTCCTTCTTTAAAAAGGTTCTACAAGTTGTATAAGCTTCAGAACCTATGCAACCTGCCTGTGGTTTTTAATGTGAAAAAGTGTGTTTACTACATGGCATACTTATTCCAGAAAGTATAATGTGAGAAGTAGAAGATCCCTCCCCAACCCTCATTTTTAAGCCTCAGAGGAAAACAGGTTTAATTTTTCTTATGTATTTTCTGCAGCTGTTTAGATCTACTTTGTCCAATAAAGTAGACAGTAGTCACACGTGGCTATAGAGCATTTGAAATGTGACTGAGGTTCTGAATTTTTCAATTCTTTTAAATTTTGTTTTAATTTTATTAAAATTTAGTGTTAATGAATTTAAGTTTAAATTTAAAACCAATATCGATTCATTAACTGGAAAACTTTTAAGTATGTTTAGAACAACTTGGGAATGTGAATTTACTTCTTCAGCTGTAAATTTTGTGAAATCTATGGCACTGGTATATGCATGGGTATGTACACACGTGTGTGAGTATGTGTGCGTGTGCATGCATGTGTGTATACACTTTTTTCCACAAAGAGGATCATGCTCAGCAGATAATGTTTTGCATCATAGCTTTTTAACTTAACTATGTGTTTTGCGCATCTTTCCACAGAAACTTACAGATTTATTTCATTCATTTATTAGCTGCATAGTATTCTATTTGTATAGTCTTTTTTCCCCCCACATAGATGCGGGAGTGATTTTTTGAAGTATAAGTGAGATCACTCCTGTGTTCAAAACCCTCCCATGGCTTCAAATCTATCTAGAAATAAACTCCCAAGTCCTTAGTATTCCTCTATGGCCTGACAAGGTGTTCCCTCACTGCTGTTCTGCCCAATTCAGGGTGGGTGTGCATCTGTTAATCTGCAATGTGGGGCTCACAGGTACTTCATTTTTTTTGAAGAACTCTCAGAAATATTATAAGTAAAGCAATGTCTCTTTTTTTTTTTACAAAATTTAAAGTCTTATTTAGTGGCTCACTTATCTGACCACCACCAGCTCCTTTTAAAGCAAAGAAATCCCATTTTTCCACACTAGTGGTGCTCACCGAAGTAAAATAAACCTTCGTAACCAAAGTAACGTTGCAGGCTCTTTCTAATCAAGAAAGAGTGCGTTTCGAAGAGGAAATGGTGATGTGGCAAATAGCTGAAGAGGACCGTGCCTTAAGAATTTGGTGCTTCTTTATTGCTAGATTAAATTTCAGAATTTAGAGTCTAAATGTTGCCTTTCACATCTGCTGGTACTTTTTTATAATCAGTTGTGCAAAAAGGAGAAAAATCTGTCTCCCTCCTCCCCATGCCTCGCACAATAACGTAGCCTATGCCAGCTTTAAGGAAAACCCTTTTGTGTTGGCAAGGAAACTCCAAAATGACTTCCAAGCATATTAAAGGCAAAGGAAGGGCCGGCCGAGTGGCGCGGTGGTTAAGAGCTGGCCTGGGACACCAGCGGCCCCGGTTTGGGTCCCACTTAGGAGGGCCAGTGACACTGCCCTCAAAAAGGAAAAACAAAAAAAGCAAAGGAAGAGTTCTGCAGAAAAATTTAAGAATTCTTTTTTTAATTGGAGTGCTGCAAAATAAGAAACAATTAAAAAAATTAAACAATGAAAAATAAAAACGTATTGGCTCAGGGTGGCTGTCATGTGTTGCTCCAGTGCCTCCAGTGTAAGGCAGACTCCTGCGATCTGCTTACACTTAATTCAATTGAAGAATGTAGAATTTTGGAGGGTTTATGCTTATTGACAGCTACAGGGATTACGATGCAAAGTATGGTGATAGTTACAAATATGTGGACGGGCACACATTCACCACTGAATGAATGTGTTGGATGAACAAATGAATAAACAGGGACCATGTTGTTTTCAAGAAGTAGTGGTTTTAAGAGCATTGTGTCCACTAGGAGCTGGGAGCTAAAGCCAAGGAGGAATTAAGCAGAAAGAAAGGAATCTGAAGTGAAGACAGAGAGGCAGTCCAACTCTAAAACAGGATAGTATGAAGCAGGACTCCAAAAGGTGCATGATGATTGCGAAATGAAAAGATAGCCTGTTATGTGTGAAACGAGGCAAGGGACAGCCCCAGTTTGGAATTATCAGGACTCTAAGACTAAGGTTTTAATGAAATCAGGAATGAGGACATGTGGTGGATTTACACCTGGTGAACTGACCAAAAGCAAGCTTGTCAGTGTGTTCGGAGTTGAGAATTAAAGTGTAAGTGGGTCTGAACTATCATTAGAGACTGTTTATGAAGAAAGTGACAGAAAAATCAATCTTAGCCTGGCTTAAATGAAAACGGGCATCTGTTGGCTCATATAACCAAATAGTCCATGGATTGGACTGACTGTAGACATGCCCTGATTGAAGGCTCTAAAGATGGCCTGGGGGGCCGGCCGAGTGGCGCGGTGGTTAAGCGCTGGCTTGGGAAGCCAGTGGCCCTAGTTCGGTCCCACATGTGAGGGCCAGTGACACTGCCCTCAAGAAAAAAATAAAAATAAAAAATAAAGATGGCCTGGGGTCTTTGGCTTTGTACTTTCCCTTCCTGTGGAGGCCTGGTCCTCAGAGCAGCTGCCACCCTCTGGTGGCAGGATGGCGACAGCAGCCCCAGGGCTGTGAGACTCTTCTTGAATGTATATGTTGATTACTATGACTTCGCACACTGTGTGGGTTGCCTTCTCACTCTATAGGGTGTCCTTTGATAAACAGGTTTTTAATTTTAATGCTGAATGTATCAGTCTTTTTCTATTTTGGCTCACACTTTCTGGATCCTGTGCAATAGTCTTTGCCTACCCCAAGATGAAGAAAATATTCCCTTTCATTTTCTTCTGGATGCTACTGTCTTGCCAATCCCATTTAGAGTTACAGCCTGCTCAGCATTTTGAAAGTTTCAGGGTGATTCTGCTGTGCAGCTAGGATAAGGGACCACTGGCTTCAATGGTACTGAAAGGCTCCCCAAGACTTGTGGATGCTGTTGGAGCCCTGGGTGCCTGCTCACCCCAGAAGAAATGACCAGTTTGATAGAACCCCTGCATGTTGGTCTACTTTGTGGCAAAATAATATGTGTTACCATTTTTTGTTTTAAATTTATAGAATTTGGCCTTTCTTTGAGAGATGAGTTACTGATTTTATTGAGATGAGTGATGTGAATGCATTAGTGATTAGTACAAGGAGAAAAATCCGGATAGGGTATCTCTTCATAAGCAGTGATCAATTATATTATACGTATATTCAAGGTATCTTGGATTCCGAGATCTTGAGACTCTGCTACTTCAGGACTCCTTGATCCTTTGTTGTACATATGAGGTATCCAAGATGTGTGAAAAGAAAATTATTCAGATGGTGGTCCTTTTGCATTTTTAAGAATGTTTTCATTGAATCATCTCCCACTAAAGCAAAATTCCCCTTGGAATTGCTTCCATTATTATTTCTATTGGTTTCTAAACCTTGACAACCATGTGGACCTAAGGACATGTGGTTTTGTAAGAGAGTGATCTGTACAGTTCTTTGTGCTATGCTGCAGAAGGGGAAATACTTAAATTACCAAAGCAGAGCTGCTTGAAAGTAATTAACCATGTTTTGGAACCAGATGTTAATGAGGTAACTTTTTCTGAAGGTGAACTGATTTACAGATATGTGGTGACTACAATTTTGGGGAGACAGCAAGGCAGAATGACACTGATTATGTGTCAGGCTCTGGCGAGTATCCTGAGTCCATCGCTTGCTAGCTGTGTGGCCTTGGCAAATCCCTTAGCCTCTCAGAAACAAACATGACAGTAATTCCCACCTCGTTGGGGTGTTGTGTGGATTACACAGAGAATGCAGAGAACACAGATAAAGCTCAAATCTGTCAATACCTGGTACATAGTATGTGCTCACTAAATTTCAGTTATGCTGTTGGTCCTACTTCTGCCATCATAGCAGAGGCTTCAGCAGGGTGTGTGTTGTATTTGATCCTATCTCCTTAGGGTCTACCCCAAGTAGGGGCTGGGATAGGGGTGGGGTCCCTCTTAAAATCAACATGCAAAAGTTGAGGGAAAGATCTGAAATGTGATTTATTTAAAAATTTAAAAAATGTGTTTGCTTGGTTTTTTTGGTCTGTGTTTGTTACCATATTTTGAGAAGCAGACTTCTTTGTTTCCTTTCTCTCACATCACCTATCTCAAGGGTCTTGAGCCCTTCACCATGTAGACTTCCCAGTCTTTATTTCTCTCTGCACAGAATTTTATGGTACCTTGAAAGACAAAAATGTAACAGATGGTTTTACGAATCTTTTTTATCTTGAAAGTGTCTTATACAGTAATTAAGCCTTAAAAAAGTTATAAAATAGAACAAGTACCCACATAGCTACCAGTAGCTTTAGAAATAAACATGGACACCTTGGAAGCTTCCTGGCTACTGCCCCCATAGAAATAGCCACTCATTCCCATGCCATTTTTTTTATACTTTTACCACATAAGGTGTGTAATTCCAAACTATATATAGTATCATTTTGCTTGTTTTAAAATTTATGTAAGCGCTGTCATTTCCTTTGTTTTCTGCTACAATTTACTTTTTTTATTCATTGTTGTGTTTGTTGGATCCATCCATGTTGATATTTGTAACTCTAGTTCATTCATTTGAACAGTTGTATAGTATAGTATTTCTTTTCATGAAGATACCATAATTTACTTATCCCTTCTCCTGGTAGGGAGTGCTTACAGTCCGTCTCTCACAGACAATGCTGCCACCAGTATTTCCACTTGTGGAGTCTTGGTGGTTTTGGTTTTATTTTGTTTGTTTTTAATACAGGAAATGAATTCTTTTTAGTCCATTCACATTTAGTGGGTTGCAGTTTTTTCATCAAAATAATAAGATTTAACTACATCTTTTATATCTTTTGTAGCTCAACATTGCACGTTTTATAGTTTATTTCAACTGGATAGTTTGAATTATTGGTTTTTGTTATTAGTGTAATCTCACAATCCCATTAGTGTATCTCTTCAATACATTCTGTAGGATATGGATTTTACTTTTTCAAGGGAAAGTTCCAGTTTGAACATTTTTGAAGACAAAAATATTTGCAATATTAGAAATGATCTTACGTATAATGACATAAGACACTAAACACCCCTCCCCCCCAATTTTGTTTATCTTTCCTGGAATCTATAGTGATTACAAATGCTAATAGTTTAGAATAAACATATCTCTGTATATATGTGTAAAGTATGTTGTCTGCATGTGTTGGATCAGCCTCATCGGCATCATACCAGATATAGGAACTCAATCCCTCTACTTCATTCCAGTCACAATGAGCATTTTGTGTCCTCTTTAAACTTGAATGAAAAGGGTCAAAGCATTCTACCACTCCCTGTGCCTTTCTCTTTCACTTTTTACATGAAAACCTAATGTAAGGTTATGAGTAGCCAAAGTACTATAATGAAGAAAAAAGTTCTAGAGAATCTGAAGCAATGAGAGATTAAACCTGACTGAAGGAACTACAAAGAATTCTTGGAAGAAGGGAAATTAAAGCTGGGCCTTAAAGAATGAAGAGCTTAAAGGTCTGTGACCAGAGGGAGGAATGGGGAAACCTACAGCCTAGCCCATCTATTAACTGAATGCCAATACCAGAATGACCTCGAACATTACTACACAACACAGACGGAGTGCTGTATTGTGTCCAAATGTGTGGCCCACAAATTTGTGATTTATAATAAAAATAGTCATTGTTTTAAATCGTAAACATGGAGTACTTTGTTATACACCAATAGGAATACCAACCAAAGCCAAGGAGGGGATTACTTTTTTTTTTTTTTTTTGATGCTTGCTGAAGACAGTATTTAGTCCAAAACCTCTCCCCAAAATATACTACTGAATGTAATTTAGAACTTCTAGCAGGAAGACTGTGTTTGGAGAGAATTCTGGGCAGAGGAAATGACATGAACAAAGATAGCAAGGTAGGGAAGGACAGGATATAAGTCAGGAAGACAGTAATTAGATGTGACTGGGAGTAGGGCACTTTTTGAGAAATAGTGAAAGACAACTAGAAAAGAATGTTAAAGACATGGTACAAAGGGCTTTGAATGTGAGTTTGAAGAAACTGATGACCAGCCAAAGAGTACATTTTTCAGATATTTGTGGTATGGATTCAAGTGTTGAGAAAGCAGGGGATCAGTTTGGAAGCCTTTTCAAGATGTGATTGTGAGTATGATTTGTTGTGACTGCAGCCAGAATGAAGACTAGAAAACAGATGGGAAACATTTTGGGCAGGACCAGCACTAACCCACTCAATGCATTCTGGGCATTAAAACAGTGCCCCTTCTTCAAGATATTTTACTAGGTGTGATAAAAAAATACGGTGAATTTTTAATTTAAAAAAATTGTATTACAGTAAAAGACACATTGCCATTAATCCCCCTCAAAATACTCTCCCTCGCTCAAACACACTTATCCTGTCATTCTTGCCACTTTCTGAAGCAGTTCTGGAAGTCCTCTTTTGTGAGTGTCTTTAGTTGCGCTGTCGTGGCTGCCTCCATGTCCTAAATTGATTCAGACCGTTTACCTTTCATGGTCATTTTGACTTTGGTGAAGAGCCAGAAGTTGCACTGTGCCACATCCGGTGAATAAGGTGAGTGTTTTTATTTGACAGAAACTGCAATATACCAGAAGCAGTGTGTGACCATGGAGCATTGTCATGATGGAGGATGATTTATGGCACTTTAAAACATACCTTCTCTCAACCGTAGCTCACAACCACTGACTGCAACCAACAAGTTGAAACTTTTCACACACTGTTACTGAGGTTCGATGCTCTGTTTCCGGTGTTGAAGATCCCTGCCTTTCCGTTGGATGGCACTTGGCAGCAGCATTCACCGTGTTTTGTGATCACACCTTGTACTTCTATCTGTTAAGAAATTGTTGTAATATATTTATATAATTAGAATAAGACACTTGACTGCCATCTACTGGAAAATTGTTAAAATAAATATACACATTTATGATGTGATTGCCCCTTCCTGTGGAGGTGGCACTCTTGTGCAGTACGCAACCTGAACTACCATGCCTGTGACTGTAATCATGTGGGGGTGAGTGATACAACTTAGTAACTGATTGCATTAGTTATCAGAGGGAAAAGGAAGAAATTTCAAGCCTGGATGGTAGTACAGTTGGTAAAAACATTAAAAGAACTGAAATCTTAGGGAATAGGTTCACAAAACAGAATTATTCTAGATATGGAAAATTCAAGTTCACTATTTTGTTCATTGAACCCAGTAGTTTGCATTTACTGACTAAGAATTTGTTATTTTCTACAGTTTCACTTTTCCACCCTTTGTGACATCTGAGAATATTGACCAATGCCTCTTCTCTTTTGAGTTCCATACACCCCTCTTTGTATCTTTCCCTTTTTCCCTAATCACTGCTTCTTCTCAGACTCCTTTGCAGGCCCTTTTTCCTCCCCTGGTTTTCATTCTTGTGCCTTTGCATACAGTGGGTGCACAATAAATATTTGTTGAATTGAACCATGTTGCCTTTGAAAGATCAGTTTCAGGTTTACCCAGGAGACTGACTTATAGGCGTTAAGGACTAAGGGCATGCCAGAATTCAGAAAGTAGAAACCTATCCTAAATACAGTTCCTTGTTTTAGAATCTATTTTCTCCACAATGGGTCCCTCTTTATTGGGGGAATTCCTGTACTGTTGATCTGTTCATCATTGTTCAGCAGTGGCAACACCAGGAGAACAAATTGTTTACATTGGCTGTGTCATACGGGTGTGTCTAATTCAGAAAATACTTTCAAACAAAATAATCAAGCTTCCCCGGCTTCTAACTTGGGAGGAATAAAAAGTTCCTTTTTTTTTTTTAAGGTCTCAACTCTGTTCAAGTACATTAGTGAGGGGTTAAGTAAGATCACATTTAAATATTTTCATTGGAGATTACTTGCTAACATTCTTACCACCACCCCCACCACCCCCCCGCCCCCCCCCACCACGCCCTCCATTCACCTAGGTACTTTTGCTTTCATTTTTCATGGGGCTTGTGTATCAAGGCAAACTCAAGAACTTCGCTCTTCTGACATAAAACTTCTCAAACACTTATTGTGTGGCTGCTTTGTGCAAAGTGCTATGGGAGGCCTCATGGAAGATACAAAGGTTTCAGATTGCTTCTGCCCTTCAGGAGAGATTGGCTTAATGGGAGAAATAGTCACACATATAACTGCTCCAGGGCAGGTGATGACAAGGGTCATAATATAGTACAGGCAGAGCCAGGATTCCCTGTGTAAACATCACTCTAAGACTGAGCCACATACATGGACCTGCCATATTTCTTTCCTAAACTGCACATGTTTAACTCTTAATTTGCCTGAGTTGGATTGAATGTGTTTTCTTAAAGATTCTTGAGTCAAAAACATACTATGTTTATGAAGATTGAATGGAATTTAACTAAAAATGCATTGAATCACATTAATTTTAGCAGACTTGATTTTTAAAATGCTTTTAAGTTGGCACTATCAAAAGAAGCTAGGGAAAATTAGAGTGATATTAAATAAACAAGGATATAAAACAAGAGTTTTATGTTTATGTAAGCCCAGTATTTAGGAAATAAGAATCTTGAAATTTCCTAGCCAAATTATACTTTAAAATATTTTTTGAGCACAGGAAATAAGTTATAAACAGCACAATAGAAAAAATAAATGTAACTCTTATAATAAATAAAATGAGGTATTATTTGAATGGATTGTTGCTGTTTAATTAAGTGCCTTTTATTTAATTAAAATTAATGACATTCTTACAGTTACTGGAGATCCAAAGACATTTGGATTTAAAAAATTTTTAATATATTTAACATTTGAGTTTAAACAAAAATATTACTTTTGCTTCTTTTAAAATAGTCATTACCTTGACATTAACTCAATCTCAAAAAAAAAGAGTGAAATTGAACCAAGTATACACATTATACAAAAATAAATGCTACTGAAAATCATTTTAACTTTTGTTTAAAGCTAGCCACATAATTTAGTGTATAGTTTGTGTAATAAGTACACAATTCTGGTTTACTGACTTAATAACATGATGATCTGGAACTCTTACTAAAGAAATTTATTTTTCTTACTAAGATGAAATACAACTTTGCTCTAAAGGCATAGTACCTAGTTTTTCTTTGCATTTTCATTAAAATTCTAAAATCGGAAATGTATAGTGTGTCAACCAATTCTACAAATGATAGGAAATTGGGAAGCATCTCAAATAGCGAAATAAGAGAAGTATCACCAAGATACCTAAAAAGGTTTAGAAGTATCACAGGAAATAGTAAGTGAGATTCAGCCTAAGAAAATGCAAGCTAATACATCTAAAAGCAAATAATCTGAAATAGATATTCAATGGGAGAAAATGCTTAGTAATGCTGAAAGGGAGACAAGGTGATATCAGACAGCAAAGTAGGTATGAGGTTGCAATGGGATATGGCAGGCACAAAGAGCTCTTGCCATTTGGGGAGTCATCTTGCAAAGTCATTACTATAAAGAAAGGAAGCAGAAACCTCTTACAAAATGGACAGTATTAAGAACCTATTGGCTTTTTACCAACCCAAGAACTTCCAGAGCAATAGCCTCAATATTTTGAGTAATTTGGAAAATAGAAATCCCAATGCTTAAAATAGGGAAGACTTGACCCAAATAAAAAGATTTTAAAAATAAAATGTCTTCTCTTTGGTTAAGTAATAAAACAATACGGAGTTATATGATGGATATAAGCAACTCGTTGGAAGACAAATTTGTTTAGATTAAACGGAGACCGTGGAAGCTTGGAGTAATGTGAACACTTTTGTAGGCAGTTCTCAACATCTAGGCCAATTGTGCAGATTGCACAAGAGCATCTGCAATAGAAAAGTGATGGTGAGTTTACTCACTTGTTGTAAGTTTAGAGTTCATGAAGAACCCCATTAGTATTCTCTCCAAATCCAACCAATACACAGCTTTCCCTAATGCCAGGGAGGACAGCATCTCACTGATCAAAAAGCCCTAACTCCCTCTACTTCTCACTCATACCCTATCTCTCACCACTTTTCTCTTTATGTACCTGTCTCTTTTCTTCCAGTAGCCAAACCCTTACTCTGGTCTTGAGAACTTTCTCTCAGAATATTCCTTTTGTTTCTTTGCACAATAGTCCAGTGCCGAATTGACTGGAAACAGCTTGTTTTAACAGTGAGGTCTTATTTCTAATGTTGTCTACACTGGTCAGATTACTCTGCCTCATTGTTTACAATCTATGGCTCAGAGTTCACGCTGTAGGGACCATTCGGATGTCTTTGCCAGGGTTACCCGGCCTTCTCTCTTAGCACCCGTTTTGATCTTGGCTTCTAGAATTTCTTTGCCTGGTTTGCATCTTATCTTTGCAACTGGCCTCTGTTTCCTTTGAAAACATTTCCTTCCCTGGATAAACCTGCTCTCCTGTCTTAGCCCCGGTCGTATTTGTAGTTGAGCTGTCGCAGCCTACTACTGATGACACCTCTTTGCTCTGATTCTCACTATCATTCATGTTTTTAAAGGGCGCATCAGATGAGATGTTGTCTTGGGTTCTTTCCTTAAATTATTGATGCACTCTTCCTAGTCATCCCTTCTCCAGTCCAACCAATACACAGCTTTCCACTTATGCCAGTGAGGATAGCATCTCACTGATCAAAAAGCCTGACCTCCCTCTACCTCTCACTCATACCCTGTCTCTCACCACTTTTCTCTTTATGTACCTGTCCCTTTTCTTCCAGTAGCCAAACTCTGGTGTTGAGAGCTTTCTCTCAGAATATTCCTTTTGTTTCTTGCACAATTCTCCAGTGCTGAATAATAATAGTACTGTTTAATAAAATTGTACCATTGTCTCAGAAACTACTGGTGACTCACAAAAACTTCCAATTTAGATGAAATTTCTATTTTTGATAATTTCATAATTAAAATCACATGGTAAAGAAATCAGTTATATTAAGCAAACTTAATATTTATAGCTTAATGTTAAAGCCCTAAAAGTTGCCTTTTAAAATGGAAAATTGTTTAGGTTATTGAATTGTTACCTATTCTTGTGTTGTGTCTTTGTGTCAGAGATGGGAGCTAGGCCTGTACTGAAGATTATGACTGAGACATGGTCTTTGGCCTTAAAAAGCTCACATTCCTGTTATGGACAGTAATTTTGGTTGAGTGACTGAGGAAGCATTCATATGTGCCATAAATGTTTTTTGAGCTCCGACCCTATGCTAGGCAGTGTGCTAGGGGCCTAGGGATGCGGTGTGGTCAGCAAGACACATAAGATCATTGCTCACATGGCTTTCAGTCAGCTGGGGAGACAGATCGTTAAACAGTTAATAAAGTGGGAAGCCGAGAGGTGCTATATACTGAGGGGCACTTAACCTAATAGATGAGTGAGCAGGAACTGCAAGAGGATGGGAGTTGGAGGTGACATTGGGGAAGAGGACTGCAGAACACAAGGTACTTGTAGAACCAAAAGACGGTTGATGTGAATTTACTGTAGGTTCAGTTGGGGCAGGGTAAAGTTGACTGTTAAAGAGAGAAGAGTGCTGGTACCTAGAGGGAGACCTGGGATTCTTACAGGCTCATTTAATAAACACACATATATCTACCTAGAGGGAGACCTGGGATTCTTACAGGCTCATTTAATAAACACACATATATCTATTTGAAGTTTTAGAACTAAAATGTCTTACCTGAAATTTTACAAATAATTACTTTCCCCCCATTTAGTAACTTTGGGATATTTTTCTGAATGCTTAGTACATTCTTAATTAAGGTAGTAGTGTATGTGTAATATATATGTATTTTATATGTATTAATATAAAATATATTATGTAAAAAATAAGTGATAGAACACTTCTCAGCTACAAGTTATTTAATAATGGGATCATAATTTTAATCAGAATGTCTTCTGACATTTTTGATAGACCTATGTTAGAATCCAAATCTGGCAGTTAGAACCCCAAATATGGCAGTTAGGAATTTTCTCATTTTAATAAAATTGCAATTATGCCAGGACATCAGATTATAATAGATCAACCTTGCAATAAGCAGCAAAACTTACTTGTCTGTTTTTTTCTCCCGGGGTACATATGTGGTTAAATCCAATCAATTTTTTAAAATATTTTTTCACTGCAAGTTATTGCTTATTGCAGGCAAGCCCAGTGATCTACTGTTTGTTACTTATATCTGCAGGCCAACAATTTATATTAGGAAGTAAAACTTTTACTGTTTAACATTAAAGTTCATCTGATTAATAAATTGATACTGTCTCTGGTTTCAAACTTTGCCAAGAATAAAATAAGTCCTCATGCACTTTAGAAATAGTGCACCAGCTGCACGTCCAGAAAACACTTTTACTCACAATAAAAGAACCCCAAAGCCTTATAATTTATAGATTCATAACTGCTTCTTGTTGAATTTCTTCTTCTAAATGGTGCAGGTGTTGCTTTGGTTTAAAACATACAGCCCACTTTAGGCAATCTACAAGAACTCCGAGGCGCTTAATTTTTTCCCTTCTTATATTGTGAGCTGGTTAGTGTTGAGGGGAAACTCAGCACTTCATTTAAAGCTCAAAGGTGTGATTGTTTTAAAACTTACCTAATATTCCCTTTTTTCATCATTTAAATATAGATGTAATTTCCTACAGATGTGTAATTGATCATTTATGTAAGGTTGGGACAGTTTATTTTAAACCATATTGTTCATTTATTCAAAACTATTACGCTCCTGCCATGTTCCAGCACAGGTCTAGCCCTCCATCGGGCACAACTGACCTCACATATTCATTGCACACAAATTTTCAAATATCTAACAGTTAAGTATCGTGACTCATCACTTCCGTATCTTCCCCCTCTACTGTAACCTATCGCCAGTTGTGTTTGTGACTTAATACAGTAAAGACGTATTTCATAGCGGCATCTTTGTGTGCAATGAATCTGTGAGGTCATTTGTGCCCGACGGAGGGTAAGATATGTTGGTGAATACAACAAAAGTCCCTGGCCTCGTGGAAACCTGCAGTTCAGTGGAATTTATATTCTGGTGGATTCCATAAGCACTCTTGCCTGCTCTGCTTTCACAGAGCCTCTGGTCTGGTGAAATCTAGGCAACTGTTTCAAGTTCTGTCTTTTAAAATCCCTTTCACCTTAGAATCATGGCATAAGTGTGTTGATTCAGAGATGGCTGTTGCTATTTATTGTGAATAGAGAACATTCCAAGAAATTAAGCTCTTAACCAAAAGTAGGATTAGACAGTTTGCATTGCTAAGCATGCTGATTTTAGGTTTCAGCTCTAGTGTATTAGTAGCTGGAATTACTCCATTAATGAAGCAGCATTTTTGTATAGTTTAGTAGGAGGATAAACAATTTTCCAGGAATCAGCAGCTAGTAATATGGATTCTACAGTAAAGTGCTCAGCTCCAGATAAAAACAATATCTACAACCCCCACCCCCACCCCACCCCCGCGCGCGCACACACACACACACACACACACACACACACAATAACAGTTTTTACTTAGGTGCCAAGTACCATTTTAAGAGCTTTACATGTATTTACTCGTCTGATCCTCAAAATAATTGTCTGAGATAGATACTATTATTTCATCTCTGTAGCACCTAGGAAGAAGCTCAGACTAAGGAACTCGCCCAAGATTACAAAGCTAGCAAGAGGCCAGGCTGAGATGAGATCTCAGGCAGTCTGCCTCCTAGCCTCTCTGCTCTACTCCTTCTCACACTTAAATACATGCTTTCTTATTTCCCTTCTTGCTGTTTCATGATGTAATAATTGGCTTTCTCTTAGATACATAAATATTAATTAAGGTGGCACACACATTGTACTCTGAAGATGAAAATGAACTACTGGTGTTTTTATTATGATTTTGTTTCCCCCATTGGAAGTCTAGCAGATACTAACCTGGAAGATGATGTGTTGTTTTGGTTCTTAATTGTGTTCGCTTGCTTATTTGTTGATTAATTAATAGTTTTCTTTGTTTCTTTATACCTAGTATGCGGGCAGATATATCAAATATGAAATGAAAATTGAGTCAAATTCATTGCATACAAAAGTTTATTTTTCTGTACCTCTGGAAAACAATGGAAACAGAAAAGCAGCTTCCATTTTCCCGTAAAGAGAGAGCACAATTTTGCCAGCTTCACGTTTGGAGCGGGATTTCCTCATTTCACACCGCAGTATTTCCCGCTTTGGGTTTCTTGCTGGAGCAAGTCTCTCTGTAATTGTGACTCCACACCCTGTTCTCTCACATGCCTGTGCTGTTTGTGACCTGGGTGGACCACCCCTTCTCCTGCCCTACGTTTTCTGTGCATCCGCCAAAGACAGCTGATGGCAGCCTCTGGAACAAGGCCTGCGCTCCCAGCTCCGTCCAGAGAGGACTTGTGGCCTTCATGGTCAGCTTCATTTTCTTGGCTCATTTGTGCACGAAACTCCTTGAGAACCACTTTTTTTTTTTCTTTGTTTTTCCTTGTTTCTTTCACTGCTAAGTCCTCAGCACCTAAAACAGTGCCGGGTATATATTAGGTGTTTGATATTTGTCGAATAAAGGCATACGTACATGCTAGCACTTACTATATTATATTTAATAATTGTATACATGTTTCTGTCTTCCCCCAGACTGCAAGCTTCTCATTGTATTCATCTTTATATTTTCCCCCTTTGCCCATAACGTATTAGATGGTCAGTAAATGTTTACTGAATTAATGAATGACTAATTAGTTACCTTTACATCTTTGTGGTGCTGCCTGGAGATCATTAAAAGGAGGGGGCACAAATGGGTAGTGACTAAAAGGACCAGTGAATTGTGAGTTTCTGAACTCTGAATCAAGAAAGGAGGGGCAGAAACACCAAGACCAGATGTCCCTTTTCATTCATCTGTCCAGAAGTGTAGCTTTTGCGTGCTCGTAATTTGCACATTTGGGCATACCAGTCAAAATGAGTCCCAGATACTCATTTGTCTTTTCCAAGTTACATGCTAAAGAAAATAGTTCTAGAGATAGAAAGTCTCAGTGAAAACTCCATCAATTCGCTTCTCTGTCAATTAGGGAGACTAAGTGGCATTAACGTCTACTAAAATCTCAAAAAACAATTGCCCTCCAATATCTGCTTTTTTTTTTTTTAAGGTGTAGAGAACTTTGTTGAATTTTAAGTTTTAGAATGAACCAATTATGGAAAGAAGGACCTCAGAAATGATACACAAGTTCATTACACAGGGTGGGGAGGGAGATACTTGAGGACACCCTTTTCTTCACATGCCTTAGAGAACCTGCCTCCCTCATAGGATGGGCTTTTCCTACATGTCATATGATCCCTTCACCAATCAAATGCTTGTGGAGTGCTCACTGCCTACCCAGCTAATTGTCTTGGTGGCCTGCTGACCTTGGCCAATCAAATTTATTTTGGAGTGTTTTTTTTTTTTGTTGTTGTTGTTGTTTGTGGAGAGAATTACAGCGGGGTAGAGGGGAGCACATTAATATAGAGGAGGCAGCATGTCCTAAAACAGGGTTCTGACAGCATGGCATATCCTAGAAATGGCATAGCATGTTCATTGTGGTCGGAACACAGCTTCCAGGAGAGGAAGAGGAATGAGATGGCACTGGCCCAGGGGAAACTGAGCTCAGGGGATGAAGATGGGTGTTGAGAGCTGCAGGTGAGTTAACACCAGTTATAGCACCATAATCACACTCTTCTCCCATCTCCTGCCCACTGCTGATGCTACCAGCCTCCTCTTACTGTGCTGATTGACTCAGGTACAGATTTATGATTTGTTGCCTTAGCTCAGCACTCAGGATCACTTGCCTCTCTTCAGTTTTTTCAGACTTATTCCTAATCCCCTACTAATTATCCATAGTGACTATTCCAAACTGGAGCATCTTTTCTCAGGAACTCAGTTCGCATGACCCATCCTTTAAAAGTTTAAATGAAATAAGTCAGTCAGAGAAAGACAAATATCATATGATCTCACTTATATGTGGAATCTAAAGAACTGAATAAATGAGTAATGTAAACAGAAATAGTCTTAGAGACACAAAGAAAAACCTGATGAGGCTAGATGGGATGGGGATGGGCATGAGGGAGAAGGGGAAGGGGCGAGGCAACACAAACTGATAACTACAATACTACTGCAGAGACAGAAGAGACAGTTTAGGGAATATAATCAATAAGGTTGTAAATATGTTTTTTTTTTTAGGGAGCAGACAGATGCATGTCCTTTTAGGGAGACCACTTCATGGATGGTGTAGTGGCCTAACCACTGCAATGTAGATCTGAAGCTGCCACTGAACAATATTATATGTCAACTATAATTTAACACATATATAGTCATGGGATGTGGAATATAGTGTGGGGATGGAGTCATTGGAATTGTAATAGATATGTATGATATCGGGGGTAGGAGGGCAAAGGAGGGAGGAGGGGGAGTTACTTGGTAAGGGGTGAAAAAATAACTATTGCATTGTTTTGTACATCTGTAACTACTACTACTACTAATAAATTAAATTTTTAAAAAAAGTAATGATCTATACCCATCATCATTTTTCTGAGGAAATAGGTAATATCGGGTATATGCTTCCTCAGCTCTCCTCCCTCCACAACGAGACGTACCTCCATCTTGCTTTCTGCCTCCGAGTGAAGTGTGGCTTCGTCTTACTCACAGCTGACTCTCTTCCAGGGCTCTCGAACTTTCCTGATGCTCAGGGACCTTGCTCTATTTATCATCTATCCTTTTCCTTCCTTATTCCAGGCTCTTTTCTTTCAGGTTATAAAATTCTCATATCTCTCCTGGCCTTAAAACTCTGTTCTTTGACTTTCCTTTTTCCTCAAGATGTCCTCTATTTTTCCTTATTTAAGCAAGGGAAATGATCTGAGTATTTAGAAAGATGACTGGCTGTGATGTGAGTAGGAACTGCAGGGGGGCAGAAATCTGAGGGAAAAGCTCTGTTAGGAGGGTGTTGAATTCAAGTGATGGCGGCCATGGACAGGTTGGAGGGGCATCAAGGCGGAAGAACTGGACAGACTGAAATTGAATGGAAATGAAATTTGAGAGAGAGGGAGAAATCCATAATGACTCCTATGAGTTGAAAGAGCAAATGCAGACAGAGGAGCAAGTTTTAAGGGGAAGATGATGAATTTCCTTTTGAAAATGTTGAGGTGAACTGCTCACCCAGTTGGAGAAATCAAATAAGCAGTTGGAATTATGGGAAGTGTGGTCTGCAGCCCAAGAAAATGTTTGTTCTTTATTTTTATTTTTATTTTTTTAAATTTTATTTTTAATTAGTTTCAGGTGTACAACACAGTGCAATAGTTATACATTTTACCCCTCAAAGTGACAACCCCCCACCCCCAATTCACCACCCCACTCCCCCCCATATCATATATATCTATTACTCTTCCTCTGACTCTCTTCCACAGTATAATCCACATCCCGTGACTATCTATATATATTCAATTATAGTAGGTATACCACCTCCGCTTTAGTAATACAGTGCAGTGATCAAACCTCTACTCCATCCATAAAATGGTCTCCCTAACAAGACCTATGATCATCTGACATTCCACAGAATATCTACAACATTATTAATTATATTCCCCAAACTGTTTTTCCTATCCCTGTGGCAATATTGTAGTTGCCTATTTTTGCTGTCTAATCCCTTCCCCTTCTCCCTCATCCCCATTCCCCTCCCAATTAGCAACCCTGATTTTTCCTCTATATCTATGAGACAGTTTCTGTTTACTTTGCTCATTCATACAGTTTTTCAGATTCCACATATGAGTGAGATCATAGAAATAACTTTGGTAGCCAAAGACGTGTTGGTCCATCTTGAGTTACAGTGTTGGATAAGATCCCCCAGAGGTGGAGTGAGGAGAGAATAGAGGCACACCTCAGAAATAGGGAGGGTTCGGTTCCAGCCCATTATAATAAAGTTAGTTTCGCGATAAAGAGAGTCGTCATCTTTTTGTTGGTGGATGATCTTCCCTTGTTTGTAAAAAAGGCAACACCTGTGGAACGCAATAAAACGAAACGCAACACAACGGGTTATGCCTTGTAACCTAGATGAATCATGGGAGAGGTAGACTGAGCACAAATGGCCAGAGAGAAAGAAGGCAAGCAGGAGGTCCGTCTGTGTGCGTATGTAATGTTTGTTAGATTTTCTTTTCCTAGCTCCTTGAGGACAAGAGTAATTGTATGGCCAGCATCTAGCAAACCTTGGCAAAATTGTATAGACTCAATAAATACCTAATATATGCCATTATTGACGGGGCTCAGTGAAAACAAAGGGTCATCGACTTGGTGAAAACCTGAAATCAGATATTGTAGGGTTTCTGGAAAGAATGGGCTTATAAATCAAACTGTTTGGAAAGGTAAAGTATCACTAGGGGATATGGAATGTCTGGTGACCAGCACGGTTAGGGATGCAGTCACCGCGGCAGCCACAGCATGTTGTTTCTGATGGGTTGTCCATATTGACTGCTGTCCCGTGTTAGAGAGGGATTGTTGGGAACTTCTGCCAACAGTTTTGCCACCAACGTGGAGGTTCACAAATCTGAATATTTTCTTTTTTTATCTCCGTAACATTTGATTGTATTTAAGTCACACTGCAACACTTTAGTCACGAGTCAGAATTAAAACTGTCCGTAACTAAACATCCTGTATTTCCACAAAAAATCATCTTGGGGGCAGGGGTAAAATTTACAGCAATCGGAGAGTTCATCCAAAGCCACAAATAGCTTAGCTTGGCCTCACACTCGCCATGGCCCACTCAAGGGTCTCCGTGGAGGGAGAGGAGGAGATAGATGGGCAGAGCCCAAGAAGCTGTGCAACAGGGCCCACGGCGGGGGGGGGGGGGGGGGGCCGGCGAAGAAAGTCTTAAAACTTCTATTTATAAATTATTTTTTACCACATCGTTAACAAACAGCTGTCGATTTTTGCATGTTTTTTTTTCTAATGTGCAGTGAGTGTTCCGTGTTTGTAAATAAGTAAATTATACCTTTATATAAACATAGGGGAGGTGTGATCAAACACTGTTTAATTGATGCGTTTGAGACTATATTTCAGAGCCCTCAAGTATACCATAGACATTGATTGAGCAAGTGAGTAAATTGGGAACATTTAGAAGTTTCTTAACAAAATTCTGTCAGTAACTTTAGCTATTATTCGATTCCAAGTGTTTTAGTTGAAAATGCAGATGTGTGCCTTAACCTTAATTCCACAGTATGGATTTTAACTGAGACCATTAAAACTCAAGTTCAAAACCATTTGTTGCAGTTCTTGTGAACACTGCAGCTTTCTCATGAACTACCTAATGCCTGCCCCTCCACATACGGTATGTTCTTTACAGTCATCCTTTAGTCACAGGCAGTTTAAGCTCTTAAATAGTATCTTGCTTTAAAAGGTAGGCCGATGGCGTTTCTATCTTCTGATACATCTGGTAAGTTAATATATACAGTCTCTGAGTATCCTGCAGGGACCTGTTTTTACATGCATACAGGGACGTTTATGTAGAAACCAAAGGCCATGAATCAGAAAGACACAACTCTTGTTTCTAGTGTACTGGAGGCTTTAAAAAATTGGCTTTGAAAAATTGAAAGTAGTGTGGTTTGTTTTTATTGTGGCACCGATCAGGAAGAACAATTTACAGTCATTGCCATTCTTCACAGCTGAATGGAGTAGAGGTGCCTGCCTCGTGAAATGGAGCAGCTGCACCGTTTTCTCTGGGCTCACAAAAACATTTGCTTTTTAATCAAGAACTTTGGATGGTGGGGTACAGTTTGTTTTCATGATGGAAGTGATCAGTTGTGCCTTACCAGACAGCTGTAGTGTAATTAAGAAAAACTGTGTGAAAGTGGATTAAATATAACAGAAGAAGCCCTTAAAAGGGAGGGGAAGAGGTCACCTTAAATTTAGACTTTTTTCTTTAATGCTTAAAAGCAGAAATATCACTATAATTCTGGTCTGCAAGATTTTGCTGTTTTATGATATGTTTAGTTCTAGGAAACATAAGATGCTCTACTATAGAATAATTATTTTTATAACCAATGCAAACTAAGAAGTACAGGTTTTAGGATGATTTAGCTTGTGAGAGATCTGCTTTCAATATCAAGAACTGCACAGTTATATTTCTGTTAACTTGAATGCATTTAAAAAATTTCCTGGTCTACTACTGTATAAAAAAAAAATTGAAGCTGCTTTTTAGTCTCGCTTTGTATATAATTTGCAACATTAGACTTATCTGATATTTTAAGACCAGAAGCTATGAGAGGTGAAAATTACATTTTTTTCTTGATAAATTTTTTAATGAATTAGTCAAATAATAATGAAATCATCCGGCGAAGTGTTGATTTGTTGTAGTTAAATGTAGAGCATTAGGCTGTCAGTTGCTTTGAAAAGCATACACTTTTATTTTATGCAGCAGACATTCAAATAAGAATAGACAAGCCTTAATTTGCATCACAGTCTACAGTAGCCAAAATAACTGTTACAAGGTCAGAGGGAGCTGAATTTTTTTAAAAAAACTATTGTGTTTACAAGTAACAAATATTCATACCAGACACTCACCCATGGTAAGATTTTATACTGATTTCCCAACACACTAAAAAGCAAAGATTTCACTCTAGGCAAAATAAAGGTGCCAGGTTTAGGTTTGCTCGAAGAGTTTGTCATACACTGATGATTTTCTGGGGAAGACTTTTGGGCTTTATTCCAGCTAGGGGAATTTGGAAAGCTGGAGGGAGGGAGGGGGTGTGCAGGAATAGCCCAAAGCCTTAGCTGTTTCCAGTCTTGCAGCCCTACATTCGGTGGTTTCCAGAACCCCAGCTGTCTTTTCCCTCACTCCCTGGTGGCTGTTGTCTCCTGATTCCTTGTGTCTTTCTTCACCAAAGGCCGTAAGAAAACAGAATCAGGCCTGAGTTCACTAAATGTCAAACCTGGCTGCAGCGTGTGGTTTTTCTGTTTGCACACTGAGCCCTCCTGTGTGACTCCTCCCTCTCTAGACTCCTGCCCCCACAGAGCATGAGCGAAGCTGGGTCTGGGAAGGCCAACAGAAGCGAGTGTGGGTGGATTGACAACGTAGAATAGCAATGAAGAAATTGTCCAAGGCCAGTTTTTTAGGTAAGAATGGACATGAAGATCATTGAAGATAGAGTGTGACATGATGCAGTGGAAATTCTAATTACTGGAATTAGAATCAAAAGAAATGGATTCAAGTCCTAGCTAGCCAAGCATTTTGGGAAAGCCATTCTCTCAGCTTCTGTTTCTTCATGTATAAAGTGGAACTGCAATACCTGTTCTGCGTACCAAACAGGTTGTGAGTCTTAGAAGAGAAAGAGAAGGAAAGTGGTGTGAGGTAGTGAAGCCCTACAGTGTCGTTATGGAACCACTCAACCCATTTGTCTTTCTCTTTGGAACTCCTGGCAGCCAAGGAAAGGGAACGCAGCAAATATGAAATTTTTCAAACAGATTCTTCCTCTCTGAGTGCTCTCAGAGCTCCTTAGTAATCAAATTATTTATCTCTATCTGATCCCCAACCCACCACTTCCTCCACAACACCAATTCCAAACCCTTGCACTCTTTTCAAGCCCCATCCCACCCCCAGCCTCACCTTTCTTTTTTTTTAGAAATTTTATTGGGGAACAGTGTGTTTTTCCAGGACCCATAAGCTCCAAGTTAAGTAGTTGTTTCAATCTATTAGTTGTGGAGGGCACAGCTCTTTGGCCCATATGGGAACTGAACCAGCAACCTTGGTGTTACAAGCCTGCACTCTAACCACCTGAGCTAACCAGCTGCCCCAGCCCCACCTTTCTCTTTTTTTTTTTTTTAAAGATTTTATTGGGGAATGGGGGAGGGGAACAGCATTGGGGATTTGGAAGGGGAACAGACAAGTTTCTGTCTTTTTGTTCTTCAGTCTAGTTGCGGAGGACGTTGCTTCACTGGCCCATGTTGGTATTGTCATTGCATTCTTCCCGGATGAGGCAGATCGGTCCCCGGCCTCTGGATGGTCGCTCACCGCGGCTATTGGCAGCTCACGCTGGCTGCCAGCCACTCACACTGGCTACCAGCCACTCACTGTAGCCTATGGCAGCCCACTGCAGCAGGGGCTGCAGCCTATACCGTTGCCGGGGCTCGCAGCCCAGCTCCAGGTGGAGCTGTTGTTAGCTGTAGAGGGCAGTGTCACTGGCCCTCATATGTGGGATCCGAACCCCGGGCCGCTGGCATCCCAAAACCAGCTCTTAGCCAATGCGCCACTCGGCCGGCCCCCAGCCTCACCTTTCTTAATCTCAATAAATCAACTCCTCCCATACTTTTCCAGGAAGGTTGAGCAAGGTCTTTGAGCTTCCCTGGCCACCATCTCTCAACGTCTCTGTTTTAACCCAACCCAGTTTCCTTATCACTTTCTGTCTCTGTCTTGCAGGAGGTAAACTGTGGTCTTGACACATTCTCATCCTACCCCATTTCATACTTTGCTTCATCAGTTATCTCATATCTTGTTCTTTTAATTTCTCTCTGCCTAGTTGTTCTCCATAGTCAAGAAACTCTTTGAATGCAATGCCATATGTGTTGCTTTCATTTTCACTGCTGAAATTTTCAAGAGTGATTTAAAGCTCTTCTTCACATTCATGCTTTCTTTTAATCCATTTCAGTCTAGCTTTTGCCAGTCATTGTATTGAAACTCCTGTCTCAAAGACTATTGTGCCTCATTGAATCCGGTGGCCATTACTCTATGTCTGCTTCCATTGGTCTCCATGGAACGTTCTATGCAGACTGTCAGCTTTCACTCTCCTTTATTTGCAGCCACTTCTCTCTTTGGCTTCTGTGTTCAATACATTGCTTGTTCTCTTCCAACTGCTGTTCTCTTTGCTTCAGCCCCTAAGAGCAGAGGCTCCCTAGGATTCTGGACAAAGTTCACACAATATACAAAAATTAATTTAAACTGGATAATAGACCTAAATATAAAATCTAAATCTACACAAGTGGTAAAAGTGTAGGGGAAAATCTTTGCGACCTTGGACAAAGATTTCTTAGATGTAACATAAAAAAGCATGATCCATTAAAAGAAAATGACTATCAAAATTAAATTTTCTGCTTTTGGAATGAATGTGAAAAAAGCGTCAGAGGGAGACAATATTTGCAAAACACATATCTGGTGAAGGACTTTTATCTGAGACATCAAGAACTCTTAAAACTCAGTAATAAGAAACAAACAGCCTCAGTTTTAAAAATGGGCAAAAGATTTAAATAGACACTTCATCAAAGAAGATATATGTATGGCAAATAGGGACACAAAAAGATGGTCAGCATCGTTAGTTTCTAGGGAAATGTAAATGAGCACCACAGTTAGATACTGCTACGCCCACTGGGATTGCCGAAATCTCAACTGATCATACCAGGCGATGGTGGGGCGCGGAGGAATTGGAACTCGCATGTATCGCTGGTGGGAATGTAAAATACCACACCCATTTTGAAAGTTTTGCAATTTTTCTTTCCCACAATTAAACATATAGCTACTACATATAGCTACTAGCCATTCCATTTCTATGTATTTACCTCAGAGAAATGTAAGAGCAAGCTGTTTGATTCCCTTTACATAAAAATCTGGAAAATGCAAAACTAGGGTGATGGAAAGCAAAGCGGTTGCTTGGAGATGGGAGTGTGAGGTAGGAGGAATGGGTTACAAAGAAGCATGAGGAAAACTCCTCAGGGTGATGGATGTGTTCCTTATGTTGATTGTGATGATGCTTTCACAGATGTACATATATGTCAAAACTGATCAGATCTGACACTTGAAAATGTGTAGTTTGTTATGCATTAATTATACTGCAGTAAAACTATAAAAATTTATACAACTGCACACTGAAAAGGATACATAATACAACATATAAAGTATCCCTCAATCACCCTGACTTAAAAAAGAGCATATTGGAAGATGAAATATGGGGATAGAGGCTGCGAAAAATTTATTAAAAGCCAACCTCAAAAGAGTACAGACAGTATGATTTCATTGATATAATATGCCATTATACAACCTCAAATGACATAGTTACAGAGATGGAGGACAGATTAGTGGTTGCTGGGGTTAGGGATTGTAATCATGGGGAAAGCTAGGTGAAGGATACACTACTATTTTTGCAATGATATAATATATAATTAATTAATCTATAACTATCTCATAATCAAAAGTTTCTTTTAAAAATGTCTTTAAGATATTATTGTGTTCTCTATTGTGAAACAAAGACAGTATGCCAAAACAAATCATCAATGTCTTACATCAATAATAATGGTTACCATGCAAACGCTAGCAAGTATGCTGTCATGGAGATGATTACAACTTAACATTGCAGTGTTACAGACAGAGGACAAAGCAAGAATCATTTTCCAATTTCTGGCTCCCCATCTAAATATTTAATATCTTAATTTTTCTTCCCAGAGGTTTTTACTTAACATTTTCTGACTAGATAATATATACAATTGGTTCACACATACATAAAAATGGATACACTGAAAAATCTTCCAACATCTGTCTTCCATCCACACGGTTCATACTCCCCCCAAATTAAACGAGTAATATTTCTTGCATATTTTTTATGTGTATATAAACAAATGCAAATATATATTTTAACCCTTCTCCCTACTTTTACACAAAAGGTACAGTAAGTCGCCAACTTACGAACATTTGAGTTGCGAACAAATCGTGGAAGTACCTCACGTGTCTGCCAGACATGGTCACAGTTGTGCTGCTGTGTGCTTACTGTACAGTGCGATAGTGGACAGTAGTCCATTGCTCAATCAGAGCCCAGGATGTCCGGAAGCAGAGGAAAAGCAGTGGTGATGTGAAAGGGACTGCCAGGAAGCGCAAAGCAATAACCATGGAAACAAACGTAAAAATAATTAAGAGATTGGACCGAGGCAGAAAAGATGGTAGGCGTCGCTCCTTCTTATGACATGAATCGTTCAACCACTGGCTTTACATTGTATTTTCGCGTCAAAGGCATATAAAACTCACTTTGTCGGACTTCGCAAACAAGCCAGACTTAGAAACGTTCTCCCAGAATGGAACTTGTTTGTCAGTCCGGGACTTACTGTTGTTTACGAAAGTGAATATTTTGTGCCATGCATTTTTCTCTGAAGAGTATATCTTAAGAGATCTCCCAGGTGATACACAGAGAGCTTCTTCTTTTTTTTTTATTTTTTTTTTTTATTTTATTTTATTTTTAATTAGTTTCAGGTGTACAACACAGTGCAATAGTTATACATTTCACCCCTCAAAGTGACACAGAGAGCTTCTTAATTCTCTTTATTTTGACAGTTGCATAATATTCCATTATATGGTCATGCTGTATTCTATTTACTCATCTGCTATCTATTGACATTTGGGTTATTTCCAGACTTCCGTTTTTGCAAATAATACTGCAGTGAATATCCTGACATGTGTCATTTTTCACTTGAACAAATATATGTGAATATATGAAATTGCCAATATTGACTTTTTAATCTACACATTTTATGTGGTTCCATCTATAATCTGTAGGATACATTTTCAAATGTGTAACATTTGAGAGACCAAGTGCTTTGTGTCCTTTTGACTTTCTCATCCACCACCAGATATGCACGATAGTTTGGGTGCTTAAAAAAGGGAAATGGGGGCCTTTCATTTCAATGGTCTGTCTGGAAGAACTAAGGGGGAAATACCTGTGCTCACACAGAGATTTCTCCAAGTTCTTTGCTAGTAACTGCATTCGGTAACATGTCTAACTCGAGACCTCATCCAGGTCTGTCAGGCTTCTTTGCCTGCTAACGAAAGCCTTTGCTTTCTCCTTATTAGCAGACCTAAGAATAGAACTCTGACACTCTTTATCTTTCCCAAAGGGGCTTTGAAAAAAAAAAGACAATTTTTTATCTGTTATCAGTTGTATCCTCCTTTGGTCCTCTCAATTATTGCAGCTTTAATATTACTACATAATATGCCTTGTGCAATATACTAGGTTCTCTGAAAAAGGCTGACTTTTTGTACACATGGCAAATAGATGGAGTGTGTTCTACACAGTGTGCCAACTAATGAGTCTTGGCTTCTCCAACACTGGCCGTGTGTGTGGGGGGGAGGGTAGGGGTAGGGAAGGAGAGTAAATATGGCAAAATTTAACAACTGGTGAATGTAGGCGAAGGTGAACAACCTAGGATGTTCATTGTACTATTAACATTTTCAAAATAAGTAGAGAGAAAGTGTCTTTTTTGCAGAGATTACTTTGAATTGGGGGCTGCTATTTCGTTACCTTTTATGTTCTTGGTTTTTGTTATACTCTTCGTAAATCCAAAGACATTTTAGAAACTCTGCCCCCAGATTAAAAACAAAGTGATTATAGCAGTTTATAATTTTGGGGTTTCCTCTGTGCCACATGCTTGGCTAAGCATTTTTTGTGGATGATCTCATTTAAGCCTCTTATCAACCTTTTATTATCTTCATTATTTTTTAGATGAGGCTAAATTACTTGCCTCAAGCCACATAGCTAGCGTGCGTGTGGTGGGAATGCTGCTACTTGCCACCAGACCTGCTATCATTATACTCAACCTGGTCTTTATTTTGGCCTGAAATATTTTAAAGGGAGAGGTTATCCTCTGGCTAAATCTTAAATCAATCACCTGATTCACATAATATGTATCTGAAGGCCTCATGAAAAAGGACAAATGGATCCTCTTATACACAGAGACGAAAATGGGCAAGTCCCTTGTCACATGAATTTGCAAAGCTCTATGAAAAAGAACTGCTTTGTGTACATATTGTGTTCAAAACCTCCTTGCCCCTTTTTGAGGGGCTTATTTTTGTATACACTTACCAGCTTGCTAAAGCGCATTCTTGCCCTTTTTCTGATATTTCCTGTACTTTTCCATCTCTAGTGGCTCTTTTCAATTAGAACTTAAATAGGTTCAAACTTCTCCTGTTGTAAAACCATCTCCCTTTACTCCATACACCCTCAAGCCACTGCCATCTCTTCGTCAAACCCAGCTTTGCAAACAAATGACTCTTACAAGATACTGGGCACTCTTTTCCTGTATCCCACTAACTCCCTTTAATTATCCCCAACTCCACAACCTACATCCCCAATGACCTGTTTTCCTTCTAGCTATTTTTCTACGCTATCCTTTTATTCACAAAACTGAAACTATATTTTATGCACAGTTTTGTAGCCTCACTTTTTTTCACTGTAATATTATGGACATTGTTTTCATGTCATTAATTTTGAAAAATTTCTTCCTGATGAATAGTGTATATACAGAAACATGTACAAGTGTTAAGTTCAATGACTTTTCATAAAATGTCATTGGCGGCATCCTGATCAAAAAATAAAAAGTACAGAATCATAGACTGTCCCCTGAACACTCTCCTTTCGATCACTTCATCCAGCTCTCCAAAGGTATACTGACTTCTGACGGCGTAGGTTGTTTTATGTGTATGACATGCATGTAATGGACTCATCAACCATGTCCGTTTTGTGTCTTGTTCTTGCACTAAAAATATTATGTGAGATTCATCCATATTGTGTGCAGTTATAGTTCATTATTCTCCTTTTTATGGAATACTCTGTTGTGTGAATATATATTAAGTTTTAAACGTAATGTTAATGGTTATATGTTATTCCATTGTATGGATTTACCATAATTAATTCTATTCCTTTTTGTCACATTTTCACTATTTAGAAATAACACTATAATGAACATCTTTGTAGAAATCCTTAAAATAATTTCCGACCTCTCCTTAGAATAAATTCTAGAAGTACATTTGCTGGCAAAAATAAACTCTTTAGAACTTCTTGATACATATTGCCAAATTGCTTTCTAGAAAGACCATACCACTTTACTCTCCTATTAACCAATACCTGACACATAGATATTTAATAAAATTTTGTTAACTTGTACTTAGTGCACTAAATTCTTTTATATCCTAGGATCCATTTCTGAGTTTTTTGTGTCATTGATCTGTCTTCTTTCTAGTTCATTATTGTTTTAATTAACTTGGATTTTTGAAAATTTAATAGTGTAGAGGGCACAAATTTACCCTCTTTATTCTTTTCCAAAAATTATGTGATTGTTCTTTTTAAATTTTTACTAGTAGAACTTTAAAATAGGTTGCCAAACTCTGGGGTAAAAGAAATGGGGATTTTAATGGAATTACCTTACTGGTATTTCTGTAAATTTATGTGGGAAGAATTGACACATTTATATGAACATAATTCTGTCCTGGAATGATTCTCCATTTATTAAAGCGCTTTTATTAAATGCCCCTCAGTAAAGTTTTATAAGTTTATTCATATAGGACCTGTTTCTTTTTTTAATAAATAAATAATAGAAAAATTATTTCCAAATATTTTATATTTTGTGGCTGTTGGGAATTGGATAATTTCTTTCCATTATATTTTATGACTAGTTATTTGAAAGCAATTGAATTTTATATATTAAATCCTTCATAATTGAACTCTTATTAATGCTAACAGTTTTTTGTTTGGATTTGGGACCATTAATGATTTGGGGCTTGGGACCATTTACTTTCTAAATTGAGAAAGGGAGAAATTGATACCTGGAATAAAGAAATAGGAAAACAATAACCTGGAAATCTATTTTAAAAATAAAGAATTCTGATCATTTGCAAAACCCCATTTTTTTCATGCATTGATGTACTATGTCAAATCCAAACCATTTTCTTTAGCCTTATATTTTGAATGAAGAAGCAAGTCACAAAGTTAAACATAAAATAAAGCGATTTTAAAGTGTGAAAATAACCTATCATTACGTTAAGCAAATTACTCAGAATGAAAAACCACATTATTTACCATTTGTGTTACTTTAAATTTATTTTCCATTTCTCTCATCTTTTAAACTTCCCTTTTCTTATCTGTTCTCTATTTTGCTTCTGTATTTCTTTTTAGGTATACAGTAATTTGGGAAGAGTTTTTTGTTTTTTTTAATAATAGAAAATAAACTTCAGAGTAAATAAGGGAAAATGAAAATCAGTTTTGTATTCTGTTTTTATTTTCCCCCTGTATTTTCATATACCTTTCTGTTCTTCTGGATATTTCTCATGAGTTTCTATCTCCCTATGCCATTTATTTAATCTGAAACCTTTACACTTGTGCATGTGAGATACACATAAGTGTTTGTGTCACATAACGTCTTACGTATCACCAGGGATGAGAAAATATGTCTAGGTCGTGTACATACATGCTATTGCATGTAGAATAAAAAGTAAACTTTTTCACAGTTTACTTTTTAAAAAATTTTAAAGTTGTTGTTTTCTTCTGTTTTATTCATTTTAAATTGTAGGGGTTTTTTGATTTGTTTAATCTTAAGAATAATTTTAATATCTAGATACTTGAGCCACGAATGTAATCAGAATAATACTTTAATCCTAGTTAATCCACATTATTGACCTTCTGTGCCTACATCCGCAGCAATAACAGAATGCTTGGTACAAAATCTCTTGTGTGGATACACATACTCACTGACCAAGTCTGAGCTAGTAACCAACTATACTGTTTTGAGATGGTAGTTTCGCCGAAGAGACTGTTTGGGGTCTTGTTTGATCCTTACAAGAGTAGTCTGATTGCACTGTCTCTAATTTGTAAAATGAAACTAGGTCAGATCAATTACAGATAGTTGTAACTCTCTCTAAGTGGTCTGTAAGCCAAAGCTGGTGTTATTAAAATACATATTTTCTCTGTCAAAATAAAAAAGAATTCACTGTCTAATGACGGTAGAATGAGAGGAAGAGAATTTAAGAATCCTATCTTTTGTAAAATAGAAATTATACTTTTAAAAAGGCAGATACTATAGGGTGTGTGTGTCTGTGGGTGTTTATGAAGCTTTGGGGCTGGGAGGTGAGAGAGAGAATGAACAATCAGGACACCGTGTTCCAGATCTCAGTTGTAAAATGGGGATGGGAGCAGGGATGAACAGTAGTCAAGATAACTCAAAATTTGCTTCCGTGTTTTAACAACCAAGAGTTTTAGTTTAAAAAATGAACTGTTGGAAATTGGAGCGGTAAATTGATGTGCTTTCGTTAGAGAGATGTAAAGCTAGTTCCAATTCCTTAAGAGAAAATAGAAATGAGGCATCAGAGCCAGAAATAATTACACCAATAGCATACTTAACAACCAATAACAAAACTGCTGCAAGAGCCACCCTCTTACATGTGGTGTTCAGGTTTTTTGCCCAGTGTTATAAAATGGTTAGTGTACTTCTGGGAAAGCAAAAACAAAACCAGAAACAGGCAGTGTACTCTCCCTACTCTAATTCAGTACATTCACAAAAAGGAGGCAAAGAATTAAGAAATTGAAGATGATCAGTGGATCCATCTGCCTATGACAGATGCCATTCTAAAGGTGGATATTGTTTATGGAGAAAATTTAGAGTGAACTGTTTCCTTTTATGATTATATCAGAAAGAATGTGGGTCTTGGACCAGACAGAGTTTACTTTGAACACTGGCTCTACCACTTAGACATTTTGTGAGATTGGGAACTTAAAAATCTCTTTTTTTGTTATGTTCTGCACCTGTTAAATAATGCAAATTATTCCTTCTTCATAAAGTTATTGTACAGAGATTCCTTTCCTGAAGTTGTCACAATTTTCTTGGAAAGTAAAAAAAAAAAAAAAAAATTTTGCTTAAACTCTTTTGAGAAAAAGTGCTATATGAAGAAAATCAACAGGATCAGCCTAGTCACACATTATTGTATCCTCTGAAAGTATTTTAAAATTAGTTTCTGCCCCTCCTTCTTATAACTTTCCCTAATTATGTGAACTGCATTAGTGTTTTTGTTCGTTGTGCAACATCGCTGGGTAACTGCATGTACTGTTTTCCTGTATAGTCATTTACGAGTGAAAATGAAAAGGTGAAAGGGTAAAGGATGAGTTCTGTTTGGCTGGTGGGTTAAAGGACTCATTGAGATCGCTATCGCTGCCTCCCCTTCTGTGTCTGTCTCTTTATATCATATCTATGTATTCTAACCATGCTAACTTATTTATTTTCTGTTTATTTTGAAATAATTCAAACTTCCAGAAAAGTTGCAAAAATAGTACAAAGAGCTTTTCATTTTACTATTTGAGAGTAAATCAGTGTCATTGCTTCCAAATACTTTAGTGTATATTTCCTAAAAGCAGGGATATCTCTTATATCAATCATTGAAATCAGGAAATTCACCATCAAAGCCACAGAACCCCATTTAGGTTTTGTCCAAATGATGTACTTTATAGCAAAAAGATCCTTTCAGATCACATGTTGCCTTTAGTTGTCATGTCTGTTTAATCTCCTTCAACCTGGAATAGTTCCTCAGGTCTTTCCTTTCAATATCTAGACACATTCGAAGATTACAGGCCAGCTCTTGTATTTTGTAAAATATCCCTCAGTTTGGGTTTGTATGACATGTCCTTGAAATTACATTTATGTTATACATTTTTGTTAGGAATATCACAGAAGTGACATGTTCTTCTCATTGCATCCTATTGGGTAGTGCGCAATTCCTATTTGTTATAAAGATATTAACCATGGTCACGAAAGGTCATACCTATCAGAATTTGCTACTATAAAATTACTCATTTTCTCTTTATAATCAGCATTGTATTTTGGGGGTTTGCTTTGAGTCTGTGTAATATTCTGTTCCTTATCAACCTCCCACCCACTAGTTCTAGCATCTATCTTTGTTTCTTGGCTGAATTGACTATTACTATGATAGTTACCAAATGGTAATTTTCTGATTTCTTCATTCCTCCATCAACTGGCATTCCACTACCAGGAAAAGCTTCCTCCTATTCTAATTTATTTATTAATTCTTTTATTTATATCAGTATCTGCGCATGGATTTTAAAATTATTTTATTATTTGTGACTACTTTTAATGGATTATAATCTGTTATTATAATTATTTATTTTGATGCTTTGGCCAGTGGGAGCCCCTTCAAATTGTCCTCCTCACTCTTTAAGTGCTTTGTGGCGCAGTGAGATGACCCAGGCCCATCTTTACCTGCTTGCACTTCAGCCACCTGAACCAGCCCACTGCTGCCACAGCTGCCCACACCCTCCTCTCCTCACAGGGGCTGCAACATCCTGCCACTTCCTACTTGCTGGGGACTCAGTTGTTCAGGAACAGAGAGGAGGAGGAAAAATTGGGAAATAAAGATACTAGCTCACCAATCTTGTAGGGAAACAGGTATTTGGATAATCAGAAATGATGGATATGCCCCAAATAATTTATTCATTTTAATTTTGGAATGTGCCTTAGTCCGTTTGGGCTGCTGTAATAAAATGCCAGAGAATGGGTAGCTTATAAACAACAGAAATTTATTTTCACAGTTCTGGAGGCTGGGAAGTCTAAGATCAAGGCCCCAGCATGGTCGCCTTCCTGTGGAGGGTCTCTTCCTGGTTCAGAGCTGGTGAACTAAGTCCTCATATGGAAGGGACTAGGCATCTCTGTGGGGTCTCTCTGTGAGGGCTCTAGTCCCATTTAGGAAGGCCCCACCCTCATGGCCTAATCACCCCCAAAAGTTCCCCCTCCCGCCTTCTAATACCATCATCTTAGGGGGTTAGGATTTCAACATAGGAATTTTGAAGGGACACATACAAACCAATATAGAATGTTTTTGTGTTCTATTGATATTTGAATATAGGTCCATTTACTGTTTTTGAGAACTCAGCCTAAACCAACCAAGGTTCTCCAGCTCTTTATCTCATTACATCTATATACGGTCTCACAGCCTGAGAAACTTCTTATCAAGCACACTATTTGCTCTAATCTTAGAATTAGACTTCACAAGGAGCCCTCTACTTGACGCTTTTCTTCCTGACTTTTTTGCTATGAGATGGGTAGATAGATCAGTTGACCCTGTACAGAGAGGTAAGCATTCAGTATTTTCCCTCTCAGGAAGCCTGGCTGGGAGAGCTACTTGGTCTCTCCTTAGATTGAGAGGCTCTCCCAGTTGCCACTGTGCTGTTTCCAGGGTCATCACTAGAGTTACGGTGCGCTCTCCTAGGGGGAAGAGGAAGAATTTGATATCTGTAGGCAAGAGGCCTGTTGTATTAAGTCTGGAGGTGGTTAAAGTGGGCAAGTGATTGAGACAGGTTGATTTGAAGGAAGCAACAACTCTGAGACAACTTTGCATCACAGAGCTGGTTGATGAATATGTTTGTCTTTTCCATCCGAGTCCTTTAAGCGTTACAAAAATATTATTGGAGATTGGAGCTTCTTTTTTATGTGTTGCAATTAGGCCTGTGTCCAAATGAATTCTAATTTAACTTAACCGGTCCCTGGGAAACTACTGAATTTATTTGAAATTATTCAGTCATGAAGAAATAAATATATAGTGGATATTTAATAAATTAATCCTAATATTAAGAAGATCGAATTTATGAAACTGAGCAATTCTGTGGAATTTGATGGTAATGAATGAGAAATACAAGTTTAAAGTTGATAAACCATATGCAATTTTCATAACTTTAAAATGACAAATGGTTTTACTTTTTAACCAGTCTTGAAATTAGTGATACCTTCTTAACAAATTAAAAGAACTGCAAAAATTTTATGAACATTACAACCATTTTTAGAGGAATTTAAAAAACATCACAAATATGTTGGTCTATATTTCTAAATTAGTCTATGATTTTAAAGAAGGTGTTTTTAAATTTGTCAAATCCATATCAGTTGTAAACTTAAAAAAGAGCATTAAATACAATAAGATAAAAATACTTGCTCAGAATTGCTTTGGAATCTCAGCTCCACTTATATTTCATGCAATTATCTCACTCACTGTAACTACGTAGAATCTGGTAAAATCTCTCCTCTGGTTTCAAGGTCACTATTGACCTTTCGTCCTTGTTTCTCTATCCTTACAAACTGCTAGGAAGTGTTTCCAACTCTTTCACAGCTGGTCCACCTTGTCCTTCCGTATTGCAGAAATCCTGTCCAAACTTCACATTGCAGATGTGATTATTGATCTCTCCTGAAGCCTTTTTGTTCAGCCTCTACCTTTCACCCAGGTCTAAGTGCTATTAATAAACTTATTTTGTACCAATCATAGGGCATTATAGGGCATCCCCTTCAACTTCCTTTCTTTATCCCATAGTTGCATCTGAAACTTATTTTCCTGAGACTGTCTCCCACCTCCTCTTGACAATGCCATGTTTGCTGTAATGCCTCAGTCAGGAAATAGCCATTTCAGAGGACCAACGATGTGCATCCTTGGGGCCAGCCTCTGTACTAGATGGTGAGAACATTGTGACGAATACAATAAGCATGCACGCCCTGGTGGAGCTGACAGTCTAGTGGGAACAATGGCTATTACACAAGTGACTACATATAATTAAATGATTGCAAATGTGTCAAGTGCTTTGGAGAAGATTGTAGGGGGGCATGGGTTCTCTTGGGGGAGTCTTGAAGTAGTGAGGTTGAACCTGAGACGGGAAGGTTGAGTACATCATAGTTGGTTGAGGAACATTTCAAAGAGTGCCCCTTGCTCTTTCCATCATCACTTCTACCCTGTCATCAAGCAAATTCCCATACTTTTTAGCCATGCCACTGGCTCGCTTTCACCAGGATGCGCCTTCCTTCAGTGGGCTTTTTTACCTTTACACCTTTTGCATTTTGTGCTATCAACCTATTTTGGAGCTCCAGAGGCCAATGGCCCCCAGTTGTTAGGTTAGGATCTGCCAGTAGCAGGCTCTCAAAGTCTGATTTGTCTACTGCTTCCTACCCTGTTACTGTCCTCTTCTTTTTCTTCCCTTAACTCCTCTCATTTGGTGGGATTTCTGTAGGAAAAAGAAGCACCAGTCAGCAGTGGAGACCTCAGTTTATTTGTTGATTTTTCGAACCCCTTCCCCCAAACACCTGGATTTCATTGTCAGCTTCTCTCCTCATCCCGGTGACATGAAGGCTTAAGGGGATTGAAAAATGTCTCTTCCTTAGAGGAAGTTTAGGTATTTTGCTCTAGATCATTAAAGGATATACACATTAGCTGTGAAGTTTTGCATAATCTATAATTATGCTTTATTAGTTTATCTAGTACTTTATATTTTAGATTTCTTGATTCAAATTATTCAAAAATGTCAAATTGTATAGCCTGTAGTTGAGATTTTTATGAAGCATAGCATATTGATATTCAGTGTCAGTACTGCGTCATTACCTGAGAATGTAAATACAAATGAGATTGCAGGTACAGGTCCACAGAAACAGCCTTATGTACTAGTCCAGAGTGGCCATGTGTGCTCTCCTGGTTATCACTTAGCATTTTTTTACTGAAGTACATTCTAACTGGGCAGCTGGTCAAACTGTTTCTTTTAGTCAGGCCCTTCAGTGAGCCATAACCTACCTTGTAGCAGAGAGAAAGAAAACACTTGTGATTTTTCTTTTTTCTTTATATATAGATTTATTAAAATAATAAAATGAATATGGGGTAAAAACTAAATATAACATCTGTATATAAACACTTATTAGCACAAAACTAAAATAAATTGGAAAATACTGTGTTGACCAGTAATAGACTTATCTTTAATTTCTGCCATTTGATTGTACTACAAAGAGGATAACACATCGTGTTTTTAACATTTTTATATTTAATTGTTATAAAATACACATACCTTTTATCATCTTAGCCCTTCTTAAGTGTACAATTCAATATGGTTACGTATATGCTCAGTGTTGTAAACCAGTCCCCAGAACTCTTTTCACCTTGAAAGCTCAAACTCTATATCTGTTCAACAGCAACTCTCTCTGCCCCTCCCTCCAGCCCCTGGTTACCAGCATTCTACTTCCTGTCTCTATGAACTTGGCCATCCTGGGCACCTCATGTAAATGGAATCATAACAGTATTTGTCTTTTTGTGAGAGACTTGTTTTACTCGGCATAATGTTTTCAAGTTTCATCCATGTTGTAGCATATGTCACAATATGTTGTTTTGAGGCTAATAATTTTCCATTGTATGTAATAGCACCCTGTGTTTCTCCACCTTTTGTTTATCTGCTGGGTTGCTCTTCGCTCTTGCAAATAATGCTGCTATGAACATGGAGGGACAAATATTTCTTCAAGACCCTGATTTCAGTTCTTTGGGGAACTTATCTCATTGAGCTCCAACCTTAGCCCTGAGATATTATACATCCTCTCTAAATATTTAAACAACGTGGGAGGGAAGGAGAGAAGGAGGGAGGGGACAGTCATTTCCAAAATTAGGCAGACGATAATGTGTCAGCCATGTAAGGCTATCTCAGTCGGCAACAGGGTTTCTCAGAGTGTTGTCCATGAACCCCCTGCGTTAAGTCTCCTGGAATGCTTGCTAAACTTTTAGATTCTTAGGCCCTTCACCAAATTTCACAAGTTTGAATCTCTTGTGAGACTCAGGAATTTGCACCCCAGGTGATTCTTACACACACTGAAATGTGAGATGCAGTGCCCCACTGGCCAGCAGATGTCTCAGAAATTTCCTCTGTTTATGCATATGAAGGCCCTGCTCTCTGTTAACTCTCAGTCCCTGCTTTCTGTTGGGGAACATTCATCCTAGGCTAGTCCATGATGCACTTTCTTTCCCACTCTGTCTGTATATTGTAGCAATTAAAAGTTCCATAAATTTAGCAAAGAATGGCCAGGCCTGAGTTTGCAACCCTAAACTTGGACCCAGGCCCTTTCGGGGTCCTTCCTCAGGATGGTAATTGGTGACTCACTGCTGCTGTCTGCCTGCTTCTAGTCAGTGGGCCAGCTAAGAGGTTAGGACTTCCTCCCTCAGGCCTCGCTCCTTGTTAGGCTTTCCTGAGTTCTTAAAGGGACCAAGTCTCTTTTCTTACGTGAACACTTTCAGTATGGCATAGTATAAAAGATTGTGACCCTCAGGACTACTGTAACACATTCATATTGTATAACTGAATGACAGTGTGACATCTTTATTTTCAGTGAAACCAACTAGCTCCTTTTGCATTTTGAAATCAAGCTGTCTGGCTTCATCTAATTATCATCACATCATGCCACCCCATCATGTCTGCTATGTGTGTCTTTGCTTCTGATTGTCATCTGTGATTTGCAAGTGATTCATTTTTCTAATATCAACCTTTCTTCAAATAATGTTGGTGCCTTTTCAGAAGTATTGTCTTCAGAATTGTGTGTGATATAAGAGCAGGTTTAATATTTGACTTCCATTAAAAGTAATAATATTGGCTAATACCTTCTTTTTTTTTTTTTTTTTTTTTTTTTTATGGAAAGAGCTAGGGGCAACAACAAAAAAAGCCCTCATAAGGAAACTTATTTTGGTATAGTTGGTATACTTTTGGTATACTTTTTCATAGTATGCCCCATACAACTTTCTGTTCCTTAACTAATTTGGTACTCTCATAAGTTTTTATTTTGGGCTCATTTTTACATCCAAATTTTGTGAATTCCATTTGCTTGTTTGAAATCTCATTTATAAACTCAGTGAGGGTGGAGATGATATTGCTCTAGTTCACATGGTGCCCAATATGGCACATAATAGTAGGTGTTACCAAATGTTTGTTGAATGAATGAAACTTAACTTGAAGCTGATGGTAATATATTTGGTATACTGCTTTTGTTGTTTCTGCTAAAACTTTTCTTTGCAGTTTTTCATTACACTACAACTCTTTTCATCAATCTATGAACTGAATTTCTTTTTCTTTTTTTAATTAAAGTTTATTGGGGTGACCATGGTTTGTAAAGTTCATAGGTTTTGGGTGTACAATTCTGTAATATATCATCTGTATAGCACACTGTGTGTTATGAACTAAATCTCAAGAGATTGAGAACCTTACCTACTTGATATCTCTGGTTGGGCCGTTTGGTGCTGCAGGTTGAAACACCGCATTTGGTCTCCTGGGGTCACTTATTTCTCTATGTTGAAAACTGACTGAGCAGAACTCCTGACGCCAACCAGTGATTTCACAAGTTTATTCTATTGCTTGGAATGGAGACTGAACACTCTTGAGTGTGAGTGACTTGATGCCAATATATTTCCAACCTAGGTTTGCGTTATTGGTGATGGATCAGTGCCATCCTTGTCACCCACAACAGGCTGTACATTGGAGCCTTTGTTACAGGAGGACAGATAACCGGGTAGAGTGAGCCTTATTTTCTTTTTCTCTTTACAATCCTTCTCGCGTCAGTTCTGTTTGTTTTCAGCAGAGCCTGTGGAAGCTGTCGTCAGTGGACTGCTCAGAGCAGCCCTTGTACGGAGTTCTTTCAGCGCCATTCTGGGATTGAGGGTCAGGAATGGTCAGCCCAACTTACTCTCACAGTATATAAATTTACTCAGATTTAGGAAAGATTGACCAAAAAAAACCTTTGAAGGTAGATTTGTACAGCACAATACAATATTGTACAAATGGACATGTACAAAATGAATTCGGCCTCTTGTGTTTGTAGTCTCCAGCCTAAAAGTAAGAATGCCTAGGCTTAACTTCTTAATATAGTGTGAAATGCTTAAATGATGTTTTTGGATTGCTTTAAGATCTTCCAGGAAAATTATTACCCATAGCTACAAAGTAACAAGACTCAGACCTAAAGACATCTGTGGAATTCCAGGACAAGTTAATTAAGAGCAGGCGGGTAGGACTAGAAGCGAGTCTGACCTCAGTTGAATTTCCTGGTATTCTTACTTCCCTGAGTAAAATGCTTTAAGGTATTCACTGTGACCCTAAAATGTTAAAGTAGCAAGCAAGGGTTTGAGCTTTGTGATTTTAATAGCAGTGATAAGGTTAAAATCTAACACGATGCTCAAAAGCGATATATAAATATGTATTAAAATTAAGATTCCCACTAATATCTTGTAAAATAGATTGTCTATTCAATTGAACTCTTAGATTTTTCTTCATATTTTAACAAACCTTTATAATTTTTTTAGAAGTCCTTAGTGAGTGAGTGTGTGTGTGTGTGTGTGTGTGTGTGTAGAATTATCTTTCTTATTGCTCCCTCCTCCCATCCCATCAAATCAACAGATGTTTATCAAGAGTATTCACTTCATTATCAGAATGATGCCAGTGTAGTAGGTGTAGCCTATCCTTAGCGAATTTGGGGTGTAATAATTTAGGGACCCTAATTTAATAGGCTCTTGGTGTCATTTTCATTTGCTTTTCTTTGATTCGTAGTCAGCTTGAACCTTTTCTCTACCTTTGTTGGCTAACTGCATTCCTTTCTCGATGGCTTAGCTGCTCCTATTCTGGCTCATTTTTTTGTGGTGTTATAACAGTTGTCATCAGAATCCTGTCTTGACAGCAGAGGCTCCTGGGCAGGGCGCATCTTTAGCAAGTAGCACTTTTGTTTTTGCTCTATTCCTCTTTTTATTCGTTATAGTGGAAGAGGGGGAGTACGTGGACAGTATTAGGAAAAGTGGATGGGAAAACTAACATGAGCTGGGGAAGACTTAAATATAAAGTGTATCAAACTGAGTTGATAAATTAACTCAGGTTTTGATAAGTAATAGGAAGCCACGTATTAGTAATGATTTGGTATTTTCAGTGGACTTGCAGTTTAACACCAAATCTGCCATTCTTAAGTGGATACAATAAAACCAACTTCACAACTGTGCCGTTAGCACTAAATAAGATTACCCGTGAGGGACTCTCCTAGCACCTCCTTCTCATGTGCTGAGATGGTGACAGCAGCTACATGGCAAAGGTACAATAGCAGTTGACACCAAGACAAAACCTTTGTCTTTTCCCAACTCCTCTCCCTTCTTCTCTGCAATTAGAGTTTAACATGTTTTCCCCTTTAGCCTTTATAACAACTTTATTATTTATCATTATTCCCATTTTTTCAGATAAGGAAATTGAGCCTCTGAAAAGTAAAGTAACTTGCACAAGGTCATGGACTTGGTAAAAGATTTGGGTTGAGATCTGTCAGATTCCAAAGCCATTCTCTTGCCAAAGTGCCAGGCTGCCTTGCGTAATGAGTGTGTGACTGAAGGATGAAAAGGAGTTAATGGGGGGCCTTTCCAGGTTCTTTCCACTACTTCACTTGGTGAATGACTAATAAGCAAACACTCCCAGAGAGTATTTGAATTTTAAAAGAGGAGCTCATTAACTCTAATGAATCTGTAATTGGTGGAATGTGTGGGGGAGATATTTCTGAGCACTGGGGTTTTCTCCTGTCTTCAAGGTGCCTGGCTATCCTTTTCTCCTCTGTAGATTATCAACTAGTCTGGCATCAAGAATTATGTAGTAGAATACAGCCACATAATGCTGGTCTGGCCTAAAGGCAACTGAATGGACGAACAGGGAGTTGTGAAAAGAATAATCTAAAGGAAGGTAACTGTGGGCTATTATTGTGTAAACTGAATGTTCAAGAGCTAAGTAACAAATTTGGCAATATTGAGGGAAGAGTCAGGTAAAAAGAATACATTTCATAATCAACTTTAGCTTTGGAAATATTATAGCAGCATTTCCCATAGTGTGTTCATAAGACCTCTGCAAGATGTTCAATAGGTATCAGGTGAATTAAATGGCCCCACAGTCAAATGTGTTATACAATTTTTTTTTTTAGTTTCTTTACTAAAGAATTTCTCAAAGTGCATTGGGCTTTCAGCTTTTGGCCTGAGAGGAGGCCAAGGCGCAGCTTTCTTTGGTCATCCCGATCGAACGTGGTTCATCCAACACCAGCGGCCTCCACCATGCCCCCAAAGTTTCAAGGAGATCAAAGTCATACACCAGAGGTGCACTGGTGGGGAACTCAGTGCCATGTCTGCCCTAGACTCCCAAGATCAGCCCCTGGGTCTGTCTCCAAAAAAGTGATGACATCGCCCAAGCAATCGGTGATTGGAAGGGTCTGAGAATTACAGTGACGCCAACCAATTGGAACAGACAGGCCTGGATTGAGGTAGTGCCTTCTGCCCTGATCATCAAAGCCCTCAACCTCCAAGAGATAGAAAGAAGCAAAAAAAAAAAAAAAAAAAACACACACAAAAAAACAATAAGTACCATGGCAGTATCACTTGTGATGAGATTGTCAACATTGCTCAACAGATATGACTAGAGAACTCTCTGGAACCATTAAAGAGGTCTTGGGGACTGTCCAATCTGTAGGCTGCAATGTTGACGGCCGCCACCCTCCTGATATCATAGATGACATCAACAGTGGTGCAGGGGAATGCCCAGCTAGTTAAGAACTACAAAGAAAATATTTCCATTAAAACTCATTTGACAACAAAAAAAATGCATTGGAAACCAACTGAGAGGGATTCTGCAGGGTTTTCACATACTTTTGACTAAAAAAAAATTTAGAAACATTTTTTCCAGATGAACCCCTTGAAACTGGCATTTTGTAGGGAGTTCTAGATAATTCCTCTCTCATCAAAGAAAATAGTTTTCTGTATTCACAACTTTTCATTGCAGGGAGGCTGCAACCCTGTTCACCGCAGCCCATTCCCAGGATTGTTGGACTCTAGGGCATTCCAATTATAACACCTCTCTTCCCCAGATAAGATCTGGGCAATTGAGGGGAAAAAAAAAAAAAGATGGAGACCAAATTCTCATCTTTGTTGCTTATAAAGCTAGTGTTGAGGAATGTGGCTTCTATCAAGGAGCAAATAGGTTTGCTAATGGGAACCCCAGAATTATACTGAGCTCCATTCAGTTACAGGATATGCTAGGCTGGGGCAGGCCTCCCCTTGGGGAGCAAGTCCCTGTGGGAGGTCAGATCAGACAGTCACGTGTTCTCTGTGGCCCTCCCAGTCTCAAGAAAAGGGGAAGAGGAAGAGGCGGAACCACGGAGCCAAGTCCTCCCAATCACCAGCCCATGGATGGGAGCGTGGAGGGAGGCCTGGGGTGGCTATTACCAGAGCTTCCTCCAGATTGAAGGAGACCTAAGGAGGGAGGGCGCTCCCTCCCCCACCCACTACCAACCCCTCCACCCAAATGTCTCCTGTGGGTGACCCAAGTAGGCGTCCAGGTTCCCTCCAGTCACTGGGGATTTCTCTCCTTTCCGTCTTTCCTTCTCCCTCGCGCTCACTCCTTCACTACCGTTCCTCCTCTCCCTCAACCCACTTCACCCGGTAGAATGGGACCATGATAATGTTCTAATCACTGTTCCTTTCTCATCTCCTTATATAAATCAAACATAATTCAGCTTTTGATCCCAGGAACAGTGGAGTACATATATTCTCTAAAATAGAGATCAGGAAACTACAGCCTGACAGCTGTTTTGGTAAATAAATTTTATGGGAACAGAGGCACGCTCATTGATTTATGTATTGTCTGTGGCTGCTCTAGCTACAATGGTAGCACCCAAAACTTGTGACTGAGACCGTATGGCGCACAAAGCCTAAAATATTTACTATCTAGCCCTTTACAGAAAAAAGTTGCCAACCCCTAATCTAAAATATAGATGAATTTCCCTTCAGTCTAAGTTCTGACAGAGCTTCATTAATATGCATATGTATAGTCTTTATCCTTTACTCACCCTAAATAAAAACTACATTCTAAACCAAGAAAAGCACATGGTTGTAGTGTAAGAGGGATGTTTCCTCTTATACAATTGTTTCTAACCTTACAATCTTCTGGGAAAGTATCAAGGTGCTTGTGTGTTTGCTTTGAAAACCGGAAGGAAGGACAGAGGCTTGCCCTGGCCAGATATTTGGAATCATCAGTGGAAAGAAAGAGATCAGATCATTGATGGGGCCCATGGAAGGAAAAAGGAGTAGAGAGGAGTGTGTAGGGGCCCAAGGCGTTGGACCAGCACAAGGTCCTGTCCTCAGAGAGCGGGAGACCTCGGCTCTTCTCGTCAGACCCTGTTCTCTAACTCGGGGACTTGATTCCTCCCACCTCAGCCCCCCTCAGAACCTTCACAGAATCCTGGGAGACCAGGCGCTGCTCCCACCGAGATTGCCTTCTACCTGGGAGACCATGTCACTGAGTGCTTTGCCCCTCAGGGTTCACCCCCCAGTAAACTGGGGGTTGGGGTTTGGGGATGAAGGGTGTCTTACGGAGCCATAGTGAGAATCAAATATGGTGTGAAAAAAGGCTTTAGGAAATGTAAAGTACTGTGAAAATATTGGTTGCTTCTGTTCTTTTTAAATAGCTGACTTGGAAGTGAAATTTTTGACTCTATCCAGAATATAAATTAGAGTTAACTGATATTTGAAAACGGAAGTACTTTATTTCAGTAGGTCACATGCACCTTTATTTATTGTTAAAGTATCTGTTTTTCATGTGGGTTATAAAAAAATGGATATAGTAACCGAACTTTTACCATACTAGAATAATTCTTAAGTGGGAGAGAAAAACTTCAAAAATCCTATTTCTTGTAACCTGTTTTTCTTTTCTGTTTGTCGTTCGTGTAGTTTTCAAATTGTGCCTTTGTTTATAGAGCATAATCTTGCAGATGGCATTTTTCCTTGTAATCAGTTATTGTCCTATCTGAGTCATCATCAGACATGGCATTTCAGTAAATAGTGATTACGATCACTTCCAGGCGGATGTGTTGTGTGATGTCAGGGACACTGGCTAATAACCTTTCTGGTTATTCAAGCAGTAGGGAGAAATAAAGTTTTGCATAGATACCTTGAAATCAGACAATGGCAAAGGAGGCCCATTAAATGCTTGTAGCCAAATGATTTCAGCCCAGTACAGTGTTTGTGTGGCTATGGGATGGAGCAATAATCATTTTAAAACGTAAAAAAAACCTTTCATATTGAGTGATACATATTTTCTTACGAACATCATGCATGGGAATTATTAAACACACCTTGACCTAATTATAAATTCTTGAATTTTCTTGGCTGTTTGCGCTGCCATGGTCTCCACCTATAACCAAGCAAATTAAACTCCTTGTGCATTGATTTTGCCCCTTCTAAACTGGGGGTTGATTATCTGATTCTTAACTTTCAGGGAGAAGGATTTCTGAAAATCAGGCTATTTTTGATATGCAAATAAATGGTTACTTTAAACAATCACTTTAAAAATCAGGCAAAATGGTTTTATGAGATCCTAGGTCACAAAAGTAGGTTGATGTCATTTTTCACTTAATGATTATTAACTTCATTATCCTATAGATATAATACGAAAGCTCCTAATGCTTTTGTTACCGTAAGATTTTTTAAATCATTAACTGTTTTTAAAATCTAGTAAGTTATACCACAATTATGGATCACTGGTAACAATACATTATAGTGGTTTTTAATAAATTTGCCTTTTAAGTTTCACAAGTATGTTTTAGAAGAGAGTTAAGTGTATGCTTAAATACAGTTTTTATTACATACCATTTATGTTTATCACAATTTTATAGACTGTATTTATTGAGCACCTATTTATTGAGCACATATTATGTGCAGGGTCCTGCGTAGCAATTATTTTACACATAGCTGAGAACAAACCTTATAGGTTAGAGAATAAACATTTGGGGGCATTAACTTGAAGTAAAATAACTATCTTAAGTAAGTAAACTACCAGTTTAATTCTTGCTTCATGATTTTAGAATTCAACAGAATTTTCCTTTATAATTTTCATGAGGTTCGTCTTTGCTTATAGCCATTGGTAAACTAAATTTTTGTGTTTCATATGGAAAAGTTAAGCCCAGCCAAAACTTTCATACTTTATCTCCAATCAAGAGTTGTAACCTTCCTTAAATTAACAAATTCATAACCTTTAATGTCAGCCAAGTCATCATCTATGAATTTTATAACCTTACCTGTTGTAGAAATTCCTGAGCTGGCTTAAATTTATGGACGTGCAGTTTACAATTTACTAAGTTAACCTCTCATTATGATTTAAAGAAGTAGGGTAATTGTTTCTTTACCTACCATATGTTAATCACAGATCATTTGTGATAATAATTAATATAGGTCATTAATAAATTTAATTATGCTTATACTTACCTGACTATGTTTGTGTTGATCCTATGTCTCTGGAGCGAGTCTAGTCACCAACTTCACTGAGTAATATAACCCTCCCACCCAGGTTCCAGCCTTAGGAATCAAAGTATTAACTGAAAGCTAATTTATGAATTTGTCAATTATCCTTCCCTGCTGTAAAGTTTGTTCGGCATTTGGTTATCATATAGAAACACATATATCTACTCTGAAGCAAATCCTCAGAGAAACAAAAACTTATAGAATAATCCTTATTAAAAACTAATTTGGAGGACAGTTATTTATATTATAAATACTTTATTTCAAAATAATTGGCCTTATCTTTAAGCTGTAAGCCTTCCTAGTTTATTTCAACTATGACTTGATTTATAAAATGTGAATTCACTTGGGCCAGCCGAGTGGCGCATTGGTTAAGAGCTGGTTTTGGGATGCCATCGGCCCTGGTTCAGATCCCACATATGAGGGCCAGTGACACTGCCCTCTACAGCTAACAACAGCTCCACCTGGAGCTGGGCTGTGCGAGCTCCAGTGACGGAGTAGGCTGCAGCCCCTGCTGCAGTGGGCTGCGAAGGCTACAGTGAATAATCCGCAGACAGCGTGAGTGGCTGGCAGCCAGCGCGAGCTGCCAATAGACGCGGTGAGCGACATCCAGAGGCCAGCGACAGATCTGCCTCATCCAGGAAGAGCGCAATGATGATTCCAACATGGGCCAGTGAAGCAACGTCCTCCACAACTAGACTGAAGAACAAAAAGGCAGCAACTTGTCTGTTCCCCTCCCCCAATTCCCCAATAAAATCTTTAAAAAAAAAAAGTGAATTCACTTGATTTTTCCAGGGTAAACCTGTATAAAGCAGGATACATTTCTGGCTTCGGTTGTATGTATATATATTTATGGATGATTTATGAGATCTCTATAAAATTACAGCTGTTTAAAAACTTATTTACTTTGTAACAAAGGAAACAGTAGTCGATTTCATAATGTGAAATATATAATAACAAAAGCTATTTCAAATACATACATTATCTCACCTTAATGGTATGGTAAAGTTGTTTTTGTTTTGTTTTTTTCTTTTGCTTCCTAGGAGATACAGAAGATGAGCAAAGAATAGAAGCAAGAGGTAAAGCTTCAGAAGTAGATGGTAGTCAACCTTCAGAGGTAAGTGAAACTCAATGAATCCACTTTGGGGTGAAACTGAACAAGTCACTAAGATTATATATTTCTCTGAGGATAAATAGTAACATCTACTCTTGCTATGCAGACAGGTGTCTCCATACCAAGAAACAGGCAACCTACTCAAAGTCGGGGTGTCGGGGGGCAGAGATAACAGGATAGGGAGTGACTTCCTAAGTGCTAAGCTTTTCCTTGTGCTGGAAATGGAAACTTTGAGTTGAAGAAAAAAAAAAAAAAAGATGAGTAGAGCATTCAAGTTAGAACATTTGAACTCTTTTTAAGTGATTATTTTCTAATGCATTTGACTAAATAGATAATAAACGAACATATGAAGAAAGGTTTTAAAATAATTTATTCAGAACTATATTACATTACCATTTCCAACATCAAAATGCAGCTCTTCACATTGTTTAGTAGCGAGATTAGGGTATGTGTTCTTTTCCACATGGGAGAACTATTTGCTCTTTGAGGATGCTTGAAAATGTCGTTAAGGTACTTTCATAGATGTGAAGAAAAATACTAACATTATGTCATCACTGCAATAATCATTTAAGATTTAGGGGGAATCTTGATTGTTAGAGTAGAAGGGATATCCATGAATATTGAGACTTTGTACACGGTGACACACCTCTACTTGTATTCTGGTTCTAGCACATGAGCGTATTACTGTTTATAGCTGGAGTGGGGTCAGGGACCTGGCCGGTTTGGTCCATCACCATATCGCCAAAGCCTAGCACAAAACAGACACCCAAACATTTTGTTAAATGAATGAAGGACTATAATCATGAATTGTAAGTAGAAAGTCATATGTATTTTAAGAAGGGAGATTTTAATTTTTTTATATTTAGATTTTCCACAATGAGCAAATACTTTATAATCAAGAAAAAAACATAAAGAGGTGATGTAGGGCGTAAATTGATACAGGGGAAGAAAAGAGTCATCTTTCCTATAAAACTGTATGTTCGTTTCTCATTTATGCATGCATTTATTAAGCACTGACTGTATTCAAGGTGCTGTGTATATGGGGTGGGGGGGAACAGATACAAGGACAAAGAAATATGTCCAGCCTATACATTGAAGCAACTTGATCTCTTTTATTTATTCAAACATTTAGTGGGTGCTGATGGTTGTGGCATCTTTGATAGGGAATAAAGGTTGATGTATTTCAAGTTTGGGAAAGAACTAGCAGGATGATTTAGAAACCATCCAGGATTACTGAGTTTAATTGCTTAGTTATGTGATTCACTGGAAATGTCTGTGGTACTCTGTTATTTTTCAAAGCTGATTCATTGATAGACACACTTCCAAGATTAATTCTTAAGGAAAGACGCTTTTGAGCTTGTGATCCTCCCATATTTCAAACTAGCTCATTATTGTGCTGCTTTCTCATCTCTCCATTATACAATCAATTCTTAATCATAAAGAGTGGATTTACTTACATATACTCCTGTTATAACAGGTATTTGAAAAATGCCTTCTATTTGAATAGCTTCTGGGCATTCAGAGGGCAGTGTTTGCTATGAAAGAGCTTACTTACGTAGCAGAAAAGAAATGGGGAGACTGCATATGAGACCACAGGGTTAAATCATGATACAAGAGGATACTAATAAAATACTTTTAGATGCTATGTATGATTTGCCACAGAAAAGCCAAATAATCATTACCTCAATCTTAAATGTCTAAAATGGAATTTGTTATTCCTCTCCTTTCAAGATCAAAAATAAAAACATTGCTGCATGCTCCCCTCTTGCCCCCCCATCCCATAGTCTACCTCGATTAAGCAAGATGAGTCTTATCCATTCTCATGAAAGTGTCCATTGATAGATAATTGGATAAAGAATATGTGGTACATATATACAATGGAATATTATTCGGCCATAAGAAAAGATGAAATGCTGCCATTTGCGACAACATATTGATATAAATGGATCTTGAGATTATCATACTAAGCAAAATAAATCAGACAGAAATCTCAAGAACCGTATGATTTCACTCATATGTGGAATATAAAACTTGAAAGCAACAAATGAACAAGACAAACAAAAACTCATAGACACAGACAACAGTGGTTACTAGAGGGTAAGTGGGGAGGGGGGTGGTAGATGAGGGTAAAAGGGGATCAAATATATGATTATGGAAGGAGAACTGACTCTGGGTAGTGAACACAATGCAATATATAGATGATGTATTATAGAATTATACACTTGAAAGTTACATAATTTTTCTAATCAATGTCATCCCAATAAATTTAATAAAAATTTTTAAAAATCTATGTAGAGGTTGACGACTCCCAAAGCATATCTCCACCTAGACTTATCCCCTGAGCTCTAGACTATATCTAATTGCTTATGTACCGTTTCACTTACAATTTTCTAGATGGTTCGGTCTTTACTTAACAAAGAACTATTGATTCCCGGCCCCACCACCCTGCAGTTTCTCTCTGTTTAACTTTCCACACTCTTTGTTGCATGTCACCATCATGTAGTCATTTTGAATCAAAACCCCTGAGATGCCCCTGGGTCCTTTCTTTCCCTCACTCGCCAAATCCAGCCCATCAGTAAGTCCTGTCACCTCTCCCTTTATGCCCAGAATTTGACCTTTCTCAACATCAGTACAGTTAGAACCCAAATCGAAGCTTTCACCAGGACTGTCTGCCTCCAGTAAGGCCCCCTTAAGTCCACTCTCCACACAAAGAGAAAACTATAAATCAGACCACATCACTCTGTGGCCTGAAATCTGTGAGCTACCCACCGTAATTCGAATAAACGCTAGGCTCCTGACGGGAGGAGACTAGACGCTCCCAAGGCCTGCAGGGAGCTCGGTGTGCCCTCCAGTTTTTCTCCGCGCCCTGCAGCCCCATCCCGTCCGCAGCTGCCTTGCTGCCCCTTGATTATGTGAAGCTGTGTCCCATCGCAGCCTTTACATTTGCTCTCTCTTCTTTATCAGAGCTTCGCTCGGCTGCCTCCTTAGGTCAAGTGTCACTTTTCACGATTATCTCTGCTTGTGTCCCTCCCTCAGCCACTGTCACATAACAGTTTTATTTTCTCCATCATGCGTATTACTCTCTCAGATTATTCATTGGTTTACAGCCTGCCTCCCCTGACTAGAATGAAAACAGACCTTGTGTGCCTAAAATAGTGCCTGGTACATAGAAGGTGTTCAATAAATATATACGTTAACTGGTAATTTAGATTTCATTTAACATCATCTCTGTCTGCCAAGTTAAAGGCCTAAAATTACCATTTTGACTCATTCTTCTCATCCTCTTAATCAAATCTATCAAGTCCTCTCAAATATTTTCCATATCGTGTTCCTTATACGCCAACTAGGTCCTCATCTGTTCACCATATTGTTATTAGATGAGCAGTTTCTTTCCCAAATGTCTTCCTAAAAGAAGAGCAAGTTTTGTTACTTCAGGCCCAAATCTTGAAATATGTAGAATTAAAGCTTACACCCCAAACCCTGTTCAAACATCACCTCCTTTGTGAACTCTTTTTCCCTTCTTCCTCAGCCGGAGATAACCGCCAAGGCTTCTTACTGCTTGTGTTGTCTGTAAGGTGGAGAGCACACCATAATCAGACAGTATATGTGACATACTGTCCCACACGTAGTGATCCCGTATCAATGATTTCTGGATGGATTAATGAATAGATAAGTGGTCCTCTGCAAATGCTGATTTATGAGTTGATCTCTTCATTAAATTCTGCTTTCCTCCATATAAACAGTTATTTTTTCTCCCCTCTCTGTTAAAAAAAATATATATATATTTCTTAGGAGTTATCCATTTAAAAATCTGTTGATTTACATTATTTTTGGCACTCTTACAACATTAGCAAGGAAAAGTGTAATGATTTCAGTTAGTTTTAAAAAACAGACATACGTCTGATTGTGAAAGATTTTCATTATTTTAATATTTAATGGCTATACAAGAAATGTTGAAATATTATTTATAATGAGAACTCACTTGGTAAATTAATATGCAGTTCCATAAGGATTAAAAGTAACACTCTTAGTTGTCAAAATGTAACTCACTTTTCTAAGTGAGGTGGCTTTTAGGATGACAAAATAGGTTTCTTGATGAATTACTTTTAAGGAATTGTTGGACATATGGTGGTGAGGATATAGAGAGATGTAAGGCTCTGTGACTCCCACTTACAGAAGCAGAAATTCTCTATCTATTCATGGACAACTAGAAAACTCCCCAAGTCACTATAATATAAAGTGGAATGAATAAGTTCCTTAGACTCCATAACTACAAAAATAACTGAGATTTCCATGGAGGAAGAATTATCATTAGGGAGAGTCGAGGAAAGCATCCTGCAAAACTCATGTGAGTTTTGAGCCATAAAAATTTTTTCTTGCTATTTATACAATTAATTTCTATATTATTAAGGTAAATTTTTCTGAATTGAAATCCTCCATTAAGAACATTTTAGAAATACAGAAGCAAATCGTGATATGAAACTACTTTCCACACATGATTCTCAATGATAGATAAAGGGTTAAAAAATAAATTTAATGTGGTCTGTGCTACACTGTAGTTTTAATGGCAGTTAAAATATTTTGTTAAGTAGTCTGATATTTTTCCTTACACTTTATAGCTCAACTATACTTCAAAAGTGTGTTCCCTCTCCAAGTACAGATTTGTCACCAACTTCTAACTTCTAGATGAAAATTCTAACATCTACGTGGAATATAGTTTGAAAAATAGGATATCTAGTTTGGGCAACAAATTAAGTGAATTTTTACAGAGCTGGATTATGAGATATTTTAATACTTTCACGAAGGACTATGAAAGCAGCATACTTATTTGCATTAAGTAATTAGCAGGACTTTTTACTTTATGAAACTAAAAATGATACAGCATTTATGCCAGAAAAAAATCATAATCTCATGGTATGTTTGTCTCTTCTTCACTCCCTCTCTGTATAATTTTTCTCAGTGATGACTTAAATTAGTACTTTTTTATCTTAGTGTTTCCAGTATATGATTCCAAAGTATCACCACCTAAAATAGGATAATGTAAGAAAACATTGAACTAATTTTGTCAATCAAATGTAGCTTTTCTCACATTGTGCTTTAGTCTGTGTTTTCAGAGCCATTGGTAACTTTTAACAGAATTCACTGTTTTGGGTGTGTCGAGTGTAAGCTCCTGTAAACCCATGTTTTGGCTTATTAAAATTAAAGTCATTAGATTCTAGTACTTGGGGGAAAGTTATACTTTGGAACTAATTATTCAGTTGGAAGACTAACCACATCACTCTGTTCTTTTTTTTTCTTGTTGTCTGTCTGGGTAAATTTGGGTAGTGAGGTGTCATGATACTACAGCCACTGAACGCTGTCTGCTAGTCTAGGAGCCTGTAGTTATGTACAGCTCAAGGGGCATAAATCCATAGATTCAAGGGGGGCCCAGTTTTGAGTTTTTGCCTTTAAGACTTATCTCTTCAGGGAGTAAACATTACAAGTAAGCAAGTAATTAGTCATTCTTTTCTAATCTTAAACTGTGGAAAGTATTTCATATTGTGAAATCTGGAACCATATTAGCTACTAATTTGCTAGTGGACCTATTCATGTTTGATTCAGCAGGTATATTTTGAGAACTATGAATATATAAATTTTAGTTTTTAATATAATTATTTTCAATTTTGGTGACTAATTTTTTCCTAATTTTAACACACACTTTTAGATTAAGTGTTTGTTGAACTTATATTTCTTTTATATTTGCATTATAAAAATTATTTTTAAATTTGCATTTATTTTTAGTCTCCAAGACTGAGAATATGTTTATTTATTTAGTTCACTGGCCTAAGATAGCAAAATACAAAAACAAGCCAATAAAAAACTCCCCGCAAAACCACAGTTCCATTTGTATATTTTTCTTGAGTGACAACTAATTCATATATGCATATGGAGCCACATATAAAATAATAACTAACAGATGGTATAGCTGCATAGTAGGATTTATAAAGATTATTATCAGCTGGTGGTATTGAGGCACTCTTGTGGTTATACTGACAGAAGACACAAAAATTATTTATAATAATAAACTGTGACACTAATATCCTCCCAACTTCTGTTAACCAAAGTAGCTTACTGCATATTTAATATAAATTTCTTAATGAAGACCTAAAACAATCTCACAGCCAATTTGTAGTAGGAAATTTAATAGACACAAATTGCAAAAACAGTAATTAAGGTAGTAGAACCAACAACAAAATGTTTGCTAAAATTAAGTGCATAATATTAGAATCCCTGGAAAGTAAAGATTTGGGGGAATGTGTTTATTTAGGTCATTTCAGGCACATTTCTCAATCTAGTACACAGTATTTGTAATTTTGTATTTGTGTATTTGTAAATAGTTGAGTTATATGGGGAATTCACAGTTCAGTAATTTAAGGAACAAAAGTTGATTTTTTGAAAAAGATATGAAATGCACATATTAATGAAACATTCATTTTTCTTCTAAAGTGTTTTCATACTTCCCTCATGTCTTTTACCAGAGCTATGGAGCCTTTAAACTCTGGGGGGACTAATTTCCTTATTGCTTTTATTTCAGATAGTCACTGAGTTTTGTGAATGCTATATAATGTAGACTTTGGTTCCCATTCCTTGAAAAGGGGAGTAAGATTATTCCATTAAAAACTGAATTCTGTGTAGAAAAGAACTGGGGTTGCCTGGTATACGAAAAAAGAGACTAGAGGGAACAATTTTTAAGGATAGTTTCAAAAATAGCAAACATTCATCTACTGGATGTCAGGATTTCAGTTTTAAGATTTTTTTAGTATAACGTGGTATTAATTTAAAATATGGGGGTTATAAAGATGATAATGAAACTGTTTATTTCACAATATATTCATAGTCCAAATACAGATATAATGGGTATTGATATTGAAGGCAGTTTAAATCGGTACAACTATTTTTGGAAAGCATTTTGGCAATAAGTATCAAGAATCGTAAAGATGTTAATATACTTTGACAGTAATTCCACTTTTAGGATTCTATTCTAAGAAAATAATCTTTTCAATCCACAAGAAGTTATACGTGCAAAAAGATGGCGATCCACTCAATGGAACATTTTTCACTTTTTATAAATGAAATTTAGGAGTAGTTTTCAGTAAAATAGAAAGACTCTTGGTTTCATAATTTCAGTTAAAAATATGAGGTACAAAATTATATATACAGTATGATTGCTGCTCTGTAAAAACTGCAGAAAGAGATGATGTAATACATGAAAACGTAAGGTGTAGCTGCCTTTAGGATGATAGGTACGTGGGTATGATCATTCTTTCCGCTGTCTCTAATGAGTATATCTTATATTTTAAATGATAATAAGGTTGGTGGTGAGGAGACAATGTATTCACTCAAGGGCAGGCTTTAACTTAATAGAAGAACTATTTTGTGTGGTGATAACAATGGAGCAATCTATTGAGAACAGGTTTTAGGAAGTGTGTTGGTACTTCCTGCCTTGGTTCATTTAGATTTAAGATCCCTTCATTAGTTGATAACAGAGCACCACATCTGATCACAACTTGTTAAAACATCTGTCCTCTCACCCAGGGGCCTTTTCAGCAGGGAGGAGAGTAAGGTGACTTGGGGGTTACTCTTCACATCTCATTGGAAGTCACAGACCCCAACTTTTCTCGTTGATCAACCTGACTGTTAATATCGTTTATATCAGTTATAAAGTCAGATTTCCACCCCCAAAAGGTTGTAGACTACTGGTTTGAACATGTATTTGTCTAAAAATCTTGCTTTTTCCTTTATATTTAAGATGCTGAGACTCTTAGTTTTAATATTCTAATTTCTCCCTTTATAATAATTATGTTTATGAGAATATAATTTTGTCAGATGAGTGTGAAGTTCTTTGTTTTTTGTTTCTCTTCATATAAAACCCTTTAAAATTTCTGATTTACTGGGAAATGAAGCACAGTTGGATTACTGTGCTATTTATATCATTTAAACAGTAAATTTAATTCTTTTTTTTTTTTTTTTTTTGGGGGGGGACAGTGTCACTGGCCTTCCTATGTGGGACCTGAACTGGGGCCGCTGGCTTCCCAAGCCAGCTGTTAACCACCGCGCCACTCAGCCGGCCCCTTAAATTTAATTCTTTGATGTGTTTATCCTTGTATGCAAGATATGGAGGAAGATTTTGTAGAGTGCATTTCTGCAAACTTGATTTGCATTTGAATGACTGGGCCATATAATATCTATAATATCGTAGAAAGTATAGTTTTCCAGGATTCCTCTGCTTATGAGATACTTGACCTGGGACTAGTTGCTAAGCTTCTCTTCTGCTTCCATTCTTCATAAAATAGGTTGACTAGATGCGGTGTCTGAGATCTCTTCCTCCCTGGAATTCCTGGCCCTTTCCTTACCTCTTTGAACAGTGAATTGGGCTTTTGCCACCAGATGCCCACCTTTGTACTACTACTTTGATTTTGGTGGGGGAGAGTGGGGTTCTGCTGCATGATGAAGATTGTAGGCATTTATTAATCCAACTTTCATGCTTATTAGGAAGGAACAGTACAACAGTCCTTGCAGTTCAAGTGTCAAACTGCAAAAACACACTTCTGAGAACTTTGCTCTTGCTTACAAAGTCTGTCGTGGGAAATGATAAGTTTGGCCACTGTAAATCTATAAATTCTTGACTTTTATATTTGACAATCAGATTAGCATAGGTTGTTGGTTGCTCAAAACATTGGCAAAATGAATGAACTTGAAGCAAGCTTATTGGAGTTTATAAAGATCTCTGTTGTAACTTCAAATTTGTATATTTTTTGTTACCACTACATCTTTGTCCTCATTTCAGTTTTGCTGGAAACAAATTATAATGAAACGGTCATAATTCTGGTATTTTCTGGCTTTCACTGGGGTTAACTAGCACGCTGAAACATAATGTTCATTCATCCCAGCCAGTAAGGCCAAACTATGTGAGGTGTATGAGAGCTGCCCCTGTTTCCATCCAAAACGCACATATGGTGTGGGTAAGCCAGTAATGTGAGTTTTACGCAATGTTTCTGGTGCTGTACACAGTCTGTTGCTCGGCACCAATTATTCCTTGCCAGAAACCCGCCAACCTGCCGCTTTGTAGTTCTGCTTGATGAAGCTAGGTAGCTTAAAGCGACCACGATGATATTTATTTAACATCAGCCATCTTAGTTTGTTAAAGTTGTCTAACTTGAACCGCCTGCCTCATCTGTGGATTCATTGCAATGACTGCAATTAGAATCTGAACTGGACCCTTGTTACTACATCTCATGGGGTTACATTCAGTCCAGTATGTGTGCTTATTATGTATGTGTGGAAGGAGGGACCATCGTGTGGAAATCGTAGTTTTTTGCTTCACAAATCTAGTTTACTATCTCCAATTTAGACATTATTTTAAAAATCACACGGGATATTCTGTTTATGTTTTGGTTGTCATTTTGTTGTCATGCTTCCAGCTTTCACTCTTGTAGCTTTAAAAACCACAAAACCAGCAGGGCGAGAGGTCCATGTTGGGAGGACAGCTGTTCCCTATTCCCACACCATCTTTTTCTAATCCCCTGTTTTTTAATTAGTAGCAAATGGTCCTTATTTCTTCCTCCTTTGGATCATGTTACAGTCGTAACTTCTTGCGACTTTATAGAGTTAAAATTAAAGCACAACCATATTTACGTTGTCTTTACACAACTAGAGATTCTTTTTTTTTTTTTTTAATGGATAAATTCCATCTGACTCTTTATGCAGTAGAAAAGTAACATGCAGGTATGTACTTGGCATTTTCTGAATATTCTACTTTGTACCTTATTGAGGATGCTTTTTGTGAATATGCTCATGAGAGTGCACCAATATGAATACACACAAAAAAATTATTTCAGTTAAGCTCAGCCAAATTTACATAGGTCTTATGTTTCTTTCCAGACCTCCTAGGCCCCATTCCTTACTGTGTGTCAGTTGTTGTTTTTTTGTTTGTTTTTTTGTTTTTTGTTTTTTTCCCATGAACTTCAGTGTTCTTCCTACCCTGTTCAATAATTGACATTAATTTCTACCCATTCAAGGACTGCTTAATGTCCATTTGGGGATGTCATATTCTTAGGGACATGCCTTTCACACATTGCCTTTTAAATTAGTTAAGAAATCATTATGGGTGTGAATTCATAAATTTTCTCTAACACCAATTATATAATGGAAAATGTATGAACCTCCTAATGTAAAAGCTAAAAGCCATAATTTAGGTAATAGCAACCCATATTTTCCCTGCCTTTTTATGCCTCTGGGAGAAGGAGAAAAACCTGGCGTATACTGTACCTAAGAGCACGGTGATAGTGGACTGCAGTACATAATAATCAGAAGCCCATGAAAACTTCCTCAGAACTTTGGAACTGAAAAGACTCAGTAAACTGTTGCATAATCCAACTTCTTAAATTGGTTTTGATTGGAGAATAATTTGGTGAACATGCTGTTTGTTCATCTCGATATTCTGGGATTTATTACTAGATCAGGCCAGCCCAGCAGAGAGCTGTATAATTTTCTCTCATTGCTTTAGCCATACACAGATTGCCTTCCCTGAACTGGTTTTTCAGCTTTGATGGAATAACTGTATGAGAAACTGTTGAATGGAATGCTCTGTGACATTTATGATGAGGGGATTTTTTTGTCTGTTACATTACGTAGTTTCTCCTGTGTGAAGTCCCTCTTAGGTCTAGGTCTTCTAATCTTTCTTTCTTTCTGTCTTGCTTTCTTTCTGTCTTGCTTTCTTTCTTGTTTTTATTGGGGAATTGGGGAGGGGAACAGTGTTGGGGAATTGGGAAAGGGGAACATGATGTTTTTCCAGGACCCATCAGCTCCAAGTCAAGTTGTTGTCCTTCAATCTCAGTAGTGGAGAGTACAAGCTCAGCTTAGTCTAGTCGCTGCTTTCAATCTAGTTGTGTGTGGGGAGACATAGTCCGCCATCCCACGTGGGAATTGAACTGGCAAGCTTGTTGTTCAGAGCACACTCTCTAACCAACTGAGCCATCCAGCCACCTGTCTGTGGCTCGAGGCTGCTTAGCTCAAGGTGCTGTGTTCAATCTTAGTTGGCCCCGGGGGCGGGGGACACACAGCCCACCATCCTATACGGGTGTTGAACCAGCAACCTTGCTGCTAAGAGAACTCTCTCACCAGCTCAGCAGCAGCTCAGCTCGGGCGCAGCTCACTGGCCCATGTGGGAATCAAACCAGCAACCCTGTTGCTCAGAGCTCATGCTCTTAACCAACTGATCCACTCGGCTGGCCCCTGATTTCTTAATTGCTTTTATACTAACACAAAATATTTTATTTCCACTGAGGTGGTAATATTCTTTTTCTCATGGCCATTGTGAATTTTGTACCAAATCATTTCTTCCATTTTCTTTTGGCAAGAGGAAGCTCAGACCTAAATTTACAGCTCAATTCTAGTAATTATTTACAACCCTATAGGATATGTATCTGCATGCTTAATTTTCTTCTTATCTCATGCTGCTATTCTATATTTTTCCTGGACATGCTTTTTAAATTTATTGTGAATCTTCTTGTTAGCTGCTTCCAATTCACTGTGTAGAGGAAAGAGTTAAAATATGTACGTATACATGTAAGTATATTTATGTAATACTTATATAAAATAAGCCTTTATTCAAGTATGGTTTTTATTTTAATTGGTTATAAGAGGTATATGTAACTCCCAATTTTAATTTTCTTTCAGCCCTCTTTCTTTTAAAAACAATCATTTTGACACAATTATACATGAGTTTTTTGACGGTGAGAATGTGTGACTCTGGGCTCCTTGCCTAACCCCTCTTTTCCGTGCCTCAGGCTCACACACTCATCTCCAGCCTAATGTTTCTTCAGGGTCTTTGTTGACTGGAAGATGCAGGCAAAAGCAGCCTCCTTTCTGAATCACCTTTGTCTAGCTACTGTCAGGCAGAAAGGTACCTCAGGCACCTATAACTCTCACTACTTGCCACATCAACCACAACATGGTCTTCTTCTTTGTACACTTTTGTTTTCATGCTCCAGATATACCTTTTAGATGGCTTACCAGCTGGATTTTAGATATCATTGTGGAGGACCTAGGAAAAGTGACTTCCTAATTTAGAGATACATTGTCTGGGAGTAATGATTCCTCACAGTGGTGAATTCATAGAACCCCTGGCAGAATATGAACTTTATCATCAGACTTGGAGCTCAGATCTTGGCTTTGCCATGTATCAGTTTGGCACCTTTGATAGAGACTTTTTTTTTTTTAAGGTTTTATTGGGGAACTGGAGGAGGTGAACAGCATTGGGGAATAGGGGAAGAGGAACAGACAAATTGCTGTCCTTTTATTCTTCAGTCTAGTTGTGGAGGATGCCGCTTTACTGGCCCATGTTGGTATTCTGATCATTGCGCTCTTCCCTGCTGAAGCAGATCGGTCGCTGGCCATTGGACGGCCACTCACGGCTGCTCACTGCAGCTCAGCCGGCTGCCAGCTGCTTACAGTAGCTCATAGCAGCCCACTGCAGCCCCACTGCAGCCTATGCCATCGCTAGTGACTCATGGTAACCCAGCTTCAGGTTGAGCTGTTGTTCATCATCTTAGCTGTAGAGGGCGCAGTGTCATTGGCCCATGTGGGAACCGAACCGGTGGCCCTGCTGCTCAGAGCTCGTACTCCCAAGCCAACTCTTAATCAACTGAGCCACTCAGCCAGCCCCTGATAGAGTCTTTAGGCTCACAAATCTTCATGTCTTGTTGCTATAAAATGGGATTGCCACTACTTACACTGCAGGGTTACTATAAGAATTAAATGAGAATTAATATTTATATGTCTGTATACACAGTGTTTCCTTTTAACTTGGAAGAAAATTATGGTTGATGCCTTGAAAATCATGCCAAAGTACGGTTGGAAGGATTAAGTCAGTCATATCCACTTTCTAGGAAGTTGGAAGGAGGAAGACAGCAAAGGAAGTTTTCAGCCTATAGCCAGAAACTTTCCGAAAAGTTTTCTAACCGAGTTTTACTGGCCCCATTGTGTCACAAGAGAGGCAAGGGAACCTGGGAAATGTTTTTAGCTTTGTATTTTACTAGTCCCAGCAGAATGAGGGTCCAGTAATATGGAAGAAAGGGAAGATGAATATCGGATAGACTGCAAGCAGTCTCTGATATAGGTATCATCCTGTTTTGCTTTTAGAAGCTTCATTTTTCCAACATAGACATCAGTGAGGCGGGCAGGGGGAGTAGAGAGAAACAACCATTGGTGATAACTTCATTCTCTCTGAAGGCAGGAAATCTTTGAGTAGTTAGAGGGGAATGGGAAATAAAGAAGGATATTTAGTTTATTGTCATATTTTGAATCTATGGTAAGTGAGGTATGGTGCTGGTAGGAACTTTACATATATTACCTCATTAATTTTTACAGATGAGGTAAGCAATACTATCTATGTATTTTATAAAGGAGGCAACTGAGGCTCAAGAATAGGAGTTTCCCAAGGCCACACTACCAGCAACAGTAGTGGAGCTGGAATTCAGATTCCTACCAGACTGATCCCCAAACCTGTGCTTTGCCCAGGATTGTTTTTCTGCATAACTTGGCCAGAAACCTGCTGTTGCACTTTGCTTTGGTTTTCCACAGTCCCTGTACTCCTGGGTTGCATAGTAACTATACGTTGACTTTTTTTGAACTAAGACTAAAACCGAGCATCATCTAAAGGACTGATGCTGTTGCTTGCTAAAGGTTGTGGAGATGAAGCTGGGAGAGGCACAGGTGGTGCTTCCCTATGGTCCCCACCACTCAGAGGTGGTGGCCGTCTCTGTATTCCTGCCTCTAGAGTTGTTAGCACCTAGGGACTTTCTTTAGGACAAAGAGAATGTGACAGAGCAGCAGTGACCAATCTCAGGGAGCCAGAATTCCAAATTGAAAGCTGATAGAATGCTTTGGCATGGAGACAGGTATCTTCTCAAGTCAGAAGCCGGGGAACTGTCCTTGACTCCTTCCTCTTCCTGTAACTCAGTTGATCACCCAGTCCCTCTATTCCCACCTCACTCATCTTCCCAATGCAGTGCAGTAGTTAAGGCCTAATTATCTCTCACACTATCGCAAAGTTTCTGAAATGGTCTCCTGAACCCCAGTCTGACACTCCATTCGCCCACAGATCTGACCATATAATTGCTTTACATGATGACATCAGGGGCTCTTCAGCTGCTTATAGGATAAAATCCAGTGACTTTTGTCTGAGGTACATGTCAAGTCATGATCTTACCCTGCCCCCTGTATAGATATCCAGGTTTGTTCTGTGTCACCATACAGAGTTCCTTACTGTTCCATGAGCATAGTCCTTTCTCCTGGAGTTTATACATGCAATTCCCCTTTTCTGGAGAGCTTTCTTTCTTCCTTATCCCTCATGTTGACTTGGAAAATTCCCATTTATCCTTCAGGTGTCTGCTCAAATACCTTTCATCCTGGAGGCCATCTTTGTGTCCCTGCAGAGAAGAGACCTCTTTTCTGCCCCCTCAGCACTTTGCATACCTATGTCCTGGCTGCATGTATCCTGACCGGGAGCAACATGAAGTGGCGAACCTGGGCGTTGTGTACCCTGTACCTAGCACGGTGCATGGCACGTATCTGCCACTCAATAAGTGTTTAATGTTTGCTGTGTGCCGGAAGGAACATTCAGAATGGCCCGAAGACAGAATAACTTGTTGTCTAGCTCTTTAGCCCTGAAACACTGAAACTTTGGAAAAGTTCCTTATTTTTATCAATGCTGAGTTAATGGGAATATATTTGTAAAATTACTCCATCTCTCTGAGTTGAATTATTCTTTTAGGTTCTTCCACAATTTCCATTAGTTTTGCAGATCATCTTTAATCATTCCCGTTATGCCAACTCAATGATGATTCTGATTCCCAAATCCTACAGAGGCTCTTACCTCTTATCTATTTATATACTATGCATTTCCTCAAAACTAAGTTGTGTTTTGACTTTATATTGACTGGTTTGGCGTCCATTCCTGACTGAAGACACATTTTAAATGGTATTTTAAAAATGATTCAAAATGTTTATTCTCTTATCTTTGAGTACTGATTCCTAAGTATCTTTTTGTATGTGTTTTGTCCCCTTTATATTCAGTACAAGATTTTCTTTCACAAAAATTAAGTTGACAAGTAAATTATGAGCATATGAAGATTTTCTTTAAACCATGAATATTACTGCTACTTCTTAAAATTCTAATCCCCAGTTTTTAATATATCAAATAATGTTTACATCCATTAGTTGCTTATGTTGTGCTCTATCTGACAAGCTGTAGGTATCTACTGAAAGAATGTAAGATGCCTGAAAGCTCAGATCTTCTCTGTCTTACTCATTGCTAATCCCCTATGCTTAAAAACAGTACTTATACATAATAAGTGTCAATTAAATAGTTGTGGAAAAAAGGAAGGAAAGAATAGCAGTAGCATTTCAGTTAACCAGTGCCTGGACAGCTGGTATCACGGTGAACTTGCAAGTCCCAAATCGGTGAAAGACAATTTCAGTACTTGTACACCATACCTACAGAGACCCTGAAGAAATCACACTTGTGCAGAAGGGCAACTGACTCAGACAGAAAGATGTTCACCAGTTTTAGTTGGATAAATCTCCATAGGTGCCAGTTGTTTATTCTTTGAAACCTCCACCTCATGCCTGTTGACATTGAAAACCAAAACCAGTGTTCTGGGCTTTCAACTTAAAAAGTTGTAGTTTTGCTCTGGAAACAAAAAAACAAACAAACAAAAAAATGGATTCATGTGGTATAAGGTTGTTTAGTCACCAAAAGATCTGATGAGTAACTTTCATTTGCATTTTTATTGTTGCCTAACTAAAAGCTGATTAGCCTGGTTAATAGATTATAATTCCCTAGCTTCTTATCCAAGTGCATTTCTGAACTGTTAGTCCATTTCATTTATTTCAAGAAATATATCTCAATCACCTAATTTGGGCAATGCTCTGTTAAACATTGTTCTCCACATCTGAAAATTTCAGGGTTATTACTCCGTTGAAGGTGTGTGTGTGTGTGTGTGTGTGTGTGTGTGTGTGTGTGTGTGTGTGTGGCTGGCCGGGAAGTGGGGGCAGGATTCTTGTACTTCTAAAACCTCATCATTGCAAGATTATGCAAGACAGTTGCCCATAACTGAACTCCAGGATTGGATGCTATAAGTATGTCTTTCAGAGGAAGTTGTCACTCAAGCAAATTTTAGGGCATCACAATTGTAAGTCAAGTCAAAATCCATACTTGAAATTAAAATTTTCTAACAATAAATTAGAGGAAAAAAACTAACATTCATGTTTTAACACTATTGTATCTTTTAAATTTTGAATATTCAGATTTGAGGGTTATACTGGCACCTCTCTATCCCTTGTTTTTCTGCTAATGATCATCCCAGCTTCAGTTCTTTAAAATGGTTGGTTGGGTTTCATTTTAGCATGCACACCCTTAAGCTGTCTTTTGTAGTTTCATAAGGGCCAAAGAGCTTGTTAGCCTGGAATTTAGTGTATTTTGGTACTAATTTGTTTTTAGTTATTCTTTTCTTGATTTTTTTGGAACGCCTTTTTAGGAGGAAACTCCATGATTCTTACCAATTAGTCATAAACCAGTTTGGACTTAAGAATTACATAATTTCCTACTTTAAAACAAAACTATGTTATTCAAATAGCAAATTGTAAAGGTGAATATCTCACTGAATCTTGGATGATGTGGCTGATAATTTGATCCTCAGAGAAAAACTAAAACTCCTGAAATTTGTGGCAGGATGAGAAATGTGGCCAGGGAAGAAAGTAGTTTAATATGTAAATACTTGTTATTAATGAAAATTAAGCATGACCTTAGGATTCAGTCCCTGTTTTCAGTAGTACAGATTTTTGTGGGATTTTTTTTTTTTTCTGTGTTCATTAACACAAAGAACAGGTCACCAACCTCATTAGTGGCTTGAGATTTGACTCGCAGGAAAACATTAGGTAGTAATTAAGAACAAGGCTTTTTTTTTTTTTTTTTTTTTTTTGTTCCAGGTTGTGACATTTTAACTATACTGCTTGATGTGGTCACTACTTGTCACATGTAGCTATTGACCACTTGTAATTTGACTAGCCTTAATTCAGATGTTCTGTAAGTGTACATAGTAGGTTTCAAAGATTTGCTATAGAAAAATATTGTATATTTTTGGTAGAGTTGATTACATGTTGCCATGATAATATTGGATATGTTGGGTTTAAAAAATGAATATTGAAATTAAGCTCACCTACTTCTTTTAGCTTTCTTATTATGGCTATCAGAAAATCTCAGATTACACGTGTGGTTCGCCTTATAGTTTTATTGGACAATGCCAGTCTACTAGGTAGTAAAACCTTGGATTGCGAGTAACTGGATTGTGCGTGTTCCGCAAGATGAGCACTCATTTCTAATACATTTTAACTTGGTAAATAAGCAATGTCTTGCGATATGAGTAGTTTGTTTCCAGAACAAATTATGCTCGCAAACCAAGGTATTATTACTGTATTACTTATTAACAACATATTTGATGCAGCTTTTCACCTCTTGAGTAGTTCATCCTGTCAGAAGCTGGGAAGCCCAGTTCTTCTTTTCTCCTCAAGGGCTGCAGGGTAAGCAGCTGATGGTTGGAAGGGCCAACCCCGACTCACTGGCTGATAGCAATCGATAGATTAGTTTTGGAAGGAAAAAGTGCCTCTTTGTTGTCGTGAGCCCAAATGAACAAGCTGTACACAGTGCTTCTCTCCTTTCCACCGCTTGCCCTGATGGCTTTTACATGGTAACAATTGGCTGATATTTATAGTAACATAAGTCTAAATAACGCAGGTTTTCAATGACCCAATTCATAAATTACAGTATGTAAGTAATTTACCATAAATTACAGTATGCCCTCAATGATCATGGCTTATCATCTTATTTACAACCATTGAATAATATTCTGTCACTTATTATATTATTACAGATAATAATATTCATAAACAAAACTGAATTTTTGATATTGTGCTTTTATAAGAAACCAGCCAAAGCAAAACCTACATGTTGTTGGAGCTAGGAAGCAAGCATTTATTAATACTCAGCCTCTCCTTTCCAGTGAGGTCTAACTATTTCCTTGTGAAAAAAAAAATCATAAATTCTATGTGCACTTTATTTTAAATTCTTTCATTTATGAACTGTTTGACTCCAACCTAAGGGTTTTGGGGTACTAAGATTAGGAGAATGAAGTCACATTATATTAGGCAGAGAGGCAGTTGAATGGACATCGATAATAATAAAACATGTAAAGGTTATTCTGTGAAGATAAATGTAACACTTGAAGTAGTGAGTCATTTACTTTGTCTTAAAAAGTTAATAAGTTAATCTTGTTCCAAAAAAGCCTCTGAGATTGGTAGTTTTCTTTTTAATGCCGTTTGTCTTAGGCAATCTTTTGTATATCATGCAAAGGACCATCCAATTAGCATGAAATGAGAGAGCACATTTTAACCTTGATGAATAAGGGCTCTTTTTTCTCCAGCTGATATGCATGTAAGGTGGGTGTCTGTATCTCACCCGCAGACAGGGTATTTGGTATCCGCCCAGTAAGTAGCTCCCAGTTTATATCTGTGCCTTAATGAGGAAAGAGGTCTGCAAGTAATAAAAGTGAGCTCAAAGTGCATAAAAATACCCACAATGCTGTAGTGTAAATGCTGTACAATCCCAGATTTGGACAGTTGGACTTTTCACCTTGCCCTTGATTCCAAAGATGGCCCCTTCTCTTTGGCAGTCAACTGAGGACATATTAGTAAGATCTCTGTGAACATGGAAACCTTTTCTTTGGAGGGGAGGGCAGGTTGTCTTTTTTTGTCGTTTATCACCGCAGTATGCTTTGTTAAAACATTTTTTTTCGAAATGTTATCTCTTTAGAAAAGTTTTGTCTTTATACTCTTGTGGGCTGTTTGCTTTTTAGAAATACTTGTCTTTTGAGGTTGTACATATGTCAGTGAACATTATTTCTTTTTTTTTGAAGTTAAATTTGCTTGTTGAAATAATATAAACTGTGAGTCATACAAGTTGTTTTCAGTATTACAGGTGTCAACACATCTCTGCCCTAAAAATTTGTGGAGTGGAGATGCCAGCCTCTCTGGGTCTTAGTTTCCTCTTCTGTTAATGGGGTTTGCTGATCTCTAGGGAGACTCCCAGTAATAAAATTTATTATTCTAGATGATTCTAGTATGGTGTTTCTTCTGGCTATCTATCTGCTTTCTATTTTTTTTCTTAAAGAAGTGTTAATATACTGTTTTATCAATTAGGAGTGTCCTCCCACCCCCGCTGTTTCAAACAGGACACAGTTTTTTTTGTTGTTGTTTTTTGTTTGTTTGTTTCTGAGGGCAGTGTCACTGGCCCTCATATGGGGGACCCAAACCGGGGCCGCTGGCTTCCCAGGCCAGCGCTTAACCACCGCGCCACTCTGCCGGCTCAGGACACAGTTTTTAAAAGACGTGATGTGCAATATTGTTGGGAAAGTTTTATAACTTACTAGTCATTTATGCTCACATTTTTAGATTGCTCTATAATTCATTCATATGTAGCAAAAACATTTCCTATTGCACAAAAGAAAACAAAGCCACAAATAAGATAAATAGGTCATTAATTGAGCCATCTTTCCCCTCTTTAGGTACTACCATAACTAGGACTTCCACGTTTAGCAAGTAAAAATACTGGGTGCTCAGTTAAAATTGAATTTCAAATAAACAACAGATCATTTTCTTGGTATAAATTTGTCCCAGGCAATATTTAGGTCATACTTAGACTTAAAAAATCACCTGTATTGGATCTGGCAAACATCACCATAACTCCGCTCTCCTATGAACTCAGACTGCTCCTGAGTCAGGTAAGTTCTGTGCTTGGCCCTGCTGCCCAATGCTGTTTGCTGTGCAGCCCATCCCAACCCAGTGCTTAAGGATGTGATAATATAGGTGCAGTTCTTTGAAGGTCAAAGTGCTTCAAGTATGTGTTCTCATTTATCCACATATTTTGAGGGAGATAGAAAGGGGACACTGTTCTCATCTTGGCTGCTTCTCACTTTTTTAAAAAAAAACGAAAATGCTGTCTTATAAAATATTCTGAAAGCTAATATTTCTGATTCTGAAAGCTAAGAGGACACCTCTTGCAGAATTGGGATTCTCCTTCTCACCCAGTTCTGTTTTTGCTTCACTTAGTATGAAATCTCTAGTAGTATAATTACAGGTAAATCTTTAAAAGAGAGACTTCAGAGAGAACTTGCGTTTCCTGTATGTTTTGTAAATGTGGAGGGCAAGTGGGTGAAAAGTGAATTCCAAAGCGAACACTGCCATCCAGGTAAAAGGTTTTGATCTTTCTTCCCTCTCCCTTCTCCCCCCACCTCAGTCTGCAGATAACAGCTCTGGAGAAGACTCACTCAGCATGCACAGCCTCATCCCTTGTGATTTGCATTATTACTGAGGCTTCCTAGGTATTCCAGCCTCACTCTCTTCCAAACCGACAGCCCGCAGTGAACCCGCCATGCCACTGGCTCATCTTCAGTGACTAACTTAGCAGATAAAGCCCGCGCTGATTAGCATGGCATTCAGTGCCCTTTCTGATCGGCTCTACTTAACTCCCCTTTTTTTCCTTCTTCCTCAGCACTTGATGCTACAGCACTAACAGATATCTGTAGTGCCTCAAACATATGCTTCTTCGTATCTTCAGCTTTTTGTGCATTGTTCCCACTGACTGGACAGCCTATCCCCCTTTTATCTCCCTAGCAAAATCCTGTCCATCCTTGAAAGTCCTGTATGAGCATCATTTACTCTGGAAGGCTTTTCCTGACCTCCCTTCACTCTCCTTAGAATGAATTCTGCTCTCCTGTGTCAGCGTTCACATAGACGTGTGGCATCACATACATCGCAGTGTATTGTCATGATTTATTTGCATGTCTGTCTCCTGTAGAAGCGTACCAGTTTTTTGAGGACAAGACATTATCATCATCATCATTTCCAATCTCTAGCTTCTAGCACAGAGCCTATGAAATAACAAACTCTTGGGCAGTATTTGAGTGCCTGAAGGGATCAGCTGTCCACTAGGTAAAACTTTAGGTACATCCAATCCTGTGCAACTGGTCCTATGCTTTAGCTGCTCGCTACCACAATTTTGTCTTTTTTTTTTTTCATATCTATGAATAGAAAAGTGACTCCATATTGAACTGGACCGTTAGTCTACCAGTGCTATTTATAGGTTAACTATGGAATATTTTTGTAAATAAAGTACTCCCAGATTGAAGGGTGGTCATGGGCAGCCTTATGTAATAAAAAACATTAGTGTGCCTTTGGCACTTTTTTCACTTCAGGTTCTGTATCTCTCCTTTCATTTTTGTACCTTCTACACCTAAGGCTGCCCATCAGTCTCTTTGGGGTGGGAATAGAGTCAGGTTTCAGAGGGGAGTGGGTGGGGGGCAGGAGAGGGAGGAAGAGATTCTTATTATAGTAGCCTGACATCACTCCTTTCTTGACTAGTCTTCTTACAGGAAAACTTACCTGTTTGTGTTCCATCCCCTCAGGGCCTATCCAGTCATGAAAGTTTATTAGTAAGTTAATTTACAATGATATATTCAATTATATTGATAGCTTAAAGTGTAACTCCTTCGACATTTGCATTTTAACAGAAACTTTCAATCCCAATCTCCAAAGAATGAATAATATTGGTAGGATAAACTTCATAGCAGGTATAAACTTGATAATACCAAGGAAAAGGTGTTTTTGAAAAATCCAGGGAGTCAACCCTCAAATAGTGTTACCTAGATGCTGCCTTTAATGTGTATGTATATGGGTGAATCAGGGATTACATTTGATTGCCAATGATGGGCGATCTTAAACAAATCAGGGATTTATTCTTCTTCATCTAAAATGTCCTGAGGTAGGCAACTGAAGGCCAGTGTAGTGGCTCCATGATACATCAGTGTTGTAGACAGCTATCTTTCTGCTCCACACCTTTAATGTCTGGCTTCCATATATCAGGTTGCCTCTAGATTCCAAGATGGCTGCTGCATCTCTAACGGTAGACAAAGAAGATTAAGGTAAAGGCAAGCCCCCTTTAAATAACTTTTCCAAATGCCCTGTCCAGTAGCTTTCAGTCTACCAACAGTGATGGCTGGGAAATGCTGTCAGTGAGGCACATTGCTGCGATGCGTATCTATAACTGAGCAAGAAGGGAGAAAGCCCACTGATGTGAGACTAGTAATCTTACAACAGTTCAAACTAGGGCAAATCTGTTATCTTTTGCTTTATGAGATCATTCAAATAAAAAAAAAATACTTATAATTAAAAATTAGTTCATTTTAGTTCATATTATAATAGAATTTCCTTTAAAAGATGTAATTATTTCAATGAAATATAAGGGATTATAAGATTATTCAGAAAACATTGATAGTGCTTTCAGTTTTATATCCCACATACCAGTGAAATCATATGGTTCTTGACATTTTCTGTCTGACTTATTTCACTGAGCATAATAATCTCAAGATCCGTCCATGTTGTCGCAAATGGCGGTATATCATCTTTTCTTAATGGCAGAATAGTATTTCATTGTGTATATATACCACATCTTCTTTATCCAAGGACACTATCAAAGGACACTTTAGTTGTCTTAACATGCCGTTGAGCCAAATGTCCCTTTACCACTGATGGATCACAGAGTGTTCCATTTTCCCCTCTAAAAAACTTAATTTTATTTGGGTTTACTATTACTTCTACTTTATTATGAATTTTAAAATTTTAGTATCACCATTTTTCTTAAGTTACCTTTTAGTTGGCTTTACATTTATGATACTGGTATGACATTTCTCTTTAAATATATGTATTGTTAAAATGGGTCCATTTAAAAAATATTAGTGGTAAAGGGACATTTGGCTCAATGGCATGTTGTTTAAAGACAAACATGAGGTTCCACATGCTCTAAGACAATTCTGGTTCTTAGTGTTAATATTTACCTGCAGCAAAAATTCCAATTCACATGTATATAAAGTTGGAACTATATAAGTATATCTAACACTGTCTTTCATAAGTTGTTTGTAGAATCAGTTTTCAACCAGAATAGTGTAGATGACTTTGATGGGGTACATGTGTCTTCCAGGAAGCCATTTTCAGACTCTCTTCTTTTGAATGCGTCAGGTTATTGGATAATGTTTAAAAAGTGGTGGAACAAAAGAGTTCCTTTGTCAATCACCACTGCCATCTTGTTTGGGGAAATACTTACAGAAACCTTTTATCAAGTTCAAAATATTTTCACTGAATTTGTCATTTGAGTTTACAACCCAGTGTTTTAGGAACCAAAGGAGTTTTTGATAGTTGCTGATTAGTTAAATGGATGAATGTTAGAAGCCTGAGGCCCCAAGCCCTGGTATTCAGAATCTGGCATTCAGTAATAATAATAGAAACGATTCTTTATTGCTCTTCTACTAAGCTTAGGTACTCTGCTGAGTGCATTGCATGCACATCATTTGTTTCTTCCTATTGTTTTTCAGAAATGTGAAAACTGACACTCAGAAACATGAAATGACTTGCCCAGGTCACTTGGCTAACATGTGGCTCACACTTGAATTCAGATGCATTGGACTCAGTCCAGACACCCCACTGCCAAGTCACTGAGTCAGAATCTGGGGCTACACTTCTGCCTCAGGCTTCCCAGAGCCCCTAGTTCTGATTTCCCTGCAGCTAGGTCAATCCCCAGGGACCCTCCCCCCCATCCCTGCTGCCCTCTGTGTGTACACACACATGCTCACAAGTGCAGGGCTTCAGGGGCTGCCACTAAAGGCTCTGACCTAGAAGAGAAAGGAGATAGCCCTTAACCTGTCTTGCCCTCCACCGTGCTGCCTTCTTACCCATGAAGCACCCCTCCCCCGAATGAACCCCAGCTTCCTGGTGCCCTTCCTCAGCACGTGTACAAGCAGTGGTACAAACCCTCCCTCCGGAGGAATCACTTACCAGGGGTTATAGGGAATTACGACTAGAAGTCGATTGGCCCAGATCATCTAGGGCTTTGAATGTCAAATCTAAAAGTTTGACCTCTATTCTGTATCTGATTTGGAGGTCACTGACAATAATGTTATCTTTAGGGTAGATAAAAATCAATGGTTTTCCTTCAAAATTCCAAGGTGGAACACTATTATAAGGGGTAACGTTTCTAATTATATAATATTGACCACACAGTCGTGTCACTTTCTAAGGAAATGTTACAAGTGCGTTGCAATATCTCCCATATGTTTTCGTGTTCTGTCGGCTCATTTAGCAATTCTTAGCACCAGCACTAATGAGGACTTGGCTTTGGTATAGCAGCTAGCAATATTTCATAACAAGACATTTGGTGATAAGGATAAATTATTTAGGAAATACATTATTCCTGATGAAATTTTAAAATTGTCATTTAATGAACAGCAGCAATCCCCTACTCACCTGCTTTTGCAAAGTAGTCTACCACTAACAGCAATAACTGTCTACGGGTTTGGGGAACAGCTGATTTCTATTTGACTTCCATTTTTAAATTTATTCATTCAGCAAGTAATTTTTAAGCATCTGCTTTGATCATAGTTTTGCATTATTCCTGACCATGTGGAAGGGGGATGCAAAGACACTCAGTGAGTGCAAATCATATGAATCTCCGGAAGAAAAATTAAAGCTCATTTTCTTTTTTTTGTTAACATAAATGAATGGAAAAAGGAAAATGCTTGAAACCTGAGCTAGAAATATAACCACAGTCTCATACCATGGGTCTGGCTGACATAGCACATTTCATTTTTATTTTAAAGAAAGATACATTTCATGTTCTGGTATAATTTTTAAAAATAATGTTGCATACTTTTCATTGTTGAAAAATATTTATGATATTAAAGGTATGTTAATTTTATTGCCACTAACCCTAATAAAACACTAGAAAAAACATACCAGCCACTGCAGCCTTGTGGATATCCTTGGTCAGGAGGGATTTAGGGGCTCGAGTCCCGTGTGGCTCATCCTTTCCCGCACATTTAATTATTCACTAAGTCCTGTCAGAGAGTCTCTTGTGTGTCCTCTCCTTTACCTCTTCCTCTGCCAGGACCAGTGATCAGACCCTTCTCATCCCTCATCTGATTTATTGTAGAGCCTCCTGACAGATCTTTTTTCCTCCTGACTTTTGCCTTTTTGGTCTATTCTTTACATGGTGTCAGAGTTTTGTACTAAAAGAAAAAATAAATAAAAATAAAAAAGCAAAAGGTAAGAACAGAAAAAGTTCCATTCCCACCTCTCACCCCCAAATCTAATGTGACCTGTTACTTTATGGAAACATACAAAGCTTAGCATGGCGTTTGCCAGTGGGCCTGCAGCTCTTGCCGAGTCCATCTGGAACTGCATTCCCCATCACAGTCTGTGTGAGAATCCACTTCCACTTCCCAGACATGCCTCGTGCTTACACAGCTCTCTTCTTTGCTGGCTGTGTGTTGAGTATGGAATGCCCTTTCTGCAGCAGCCACTAGACTTCAGCTCTGACCTTCAAGCCCAGCCCAGGACGTGACTCCTTCCCCAGGTTTCCTTGTGGGAAGTCATTTCTCTGTTTTCGGCACTCCCACACTTCATTGATTTTTTTTTTTTTTTACCTCGATTCGGCCTTTAAAAAAATTTAGTTGTATGTTCTAGTCTCAATCTGTTTCTACTTTCCTTATTTTTTTTATTTTTTATTTTTTTGTAACATGTGTGTCTTCCTTTTTCGCTCTGGGTGCCCAGTAACTTTGAGCCAACTTTGAAGCCTGCTGAGTACTGTCAGAATGTTTTGTTTCTATTTTCCTTGTCCCTGACTTTCTCTTTCAGAGTATTATTTATTCTTCTATTGGCTATTGTTACCTCAAAACCTTTGTAGGAAGAGCTATAATAGGGCTTGAGTGACTATAAGTAAATGCATACATAGATCATATGTCTGTCCTGTTCATCGTTTTACCTTCCAGTATGTGTCTTCACCAGATAAGTGAATTGACTTGACTTGACTTGAATTGAATTGAATTGAAGCATATTTTATCTCCACACCTTTGTAAAGTATCTGCATAGAGAATCTATCATCAGTTTTGATGAATAAGCAAATCACCCAGACATTTTTATAATGAGGCTATGAGAATTTTTTTTAATTATAAAAATATCAGTTCTTAAAAATGTATATTTTGTTGTTAAAAATAAAACTTCATATCTCTCTCATTCTGAAAGACGATATGAATGTTATATAAATACTAATGATGTAGTACTTAAGCATTTCTAAGGAAATTTATTCGTATTAAGTTAGATATTCTGGACTAGTGTATATTGGTTGCTCCAGCAATTTGACATCAATTCCAGTCAGAATTGACATCAGTCAGAATTAAGGTAATAAGTTTAATTTGTTTTAGTCCCTTACCTCATGTCTGCATGTCCTCATCTCACAGCTGCTATAACCAGAACATTCCAAGTATCCATCTCTTGTAGAAATTTCTCCCTCTTACTTTTGAAAGTACCATTCATTGGGGATGCATTGTATGATTCTCTATACTTTTTTTAAATTTTGATGTTTTGAAATATTTGATCACAAAATGAAACCAAGAAACAAAAATGTTCTACTTGTTAGCTCCATTCTTGATGATCTTTATGTTCCTTTGAATAAAAGAAGTCAAAGTGGTCTCTAAATCACAGGCAAGTTTTCACTAGTCTGAAATGATTACTTATTTTTGCATTGGTTTGAGGCTCATTTTTGCTGATTATGTGAATCAGATTGCCCCTTGAACCTCCCTGATGACTTGGGCTAGTGTTTAGAGCCGGGGGCTGTGGCTTTTGACAATTAACCTAACTTTCCTGGATTTCCTCATTGACACCGTTGGGATAATCGCCCTTCACACCTCATAGGAGTATTGTGAGATTAATTAATGTTTGTGAAGTGTTTTCAGGATCACGATGAAAGGTATTAATTTGTAAGCATGTGGTATTATTATAATTATTAGTAGTAATAGGGATGGTTGTTTAATGCAAATTTTCATCTAAGTGTAGTGTCATATTTTCAAAGGACAGTCTTTTTCTTTGTGGCCAGATGTGGCTACAATTAACCCTTTACCCTTTATTTTGAAGATAAAATTAGCCAATTGTGTGTGCAATTAGACGTGTATGCAGTTTTTGCGAGAACAACTAATTACAGCCTTAGTAAAAGTCCTTTCGCAAACGCTGGCCCTGTGAATCTGGACTGCCCCTCTCTGTGTAATAAGCAGTTGGCACTGAGCATTAGTTGGGGGCCATGGAGGCTCCTGAATATTGAAGAATTGCGTTTGTGGTTCCTGGAGAAAGATTTAACTTTCTTGACGCCATCGTCTTGTATTCTGCCATCAAGCCTAAAAAGCCTCACATAGTTCTAGTTTCAAAGGTTTTATTGATTTTTCTTAATCTTGACAGCTGAAAGATTTTCCACAGACTGCATTTTGTGAAACAGGTTTTTCTTTTGTAATTTTTTTCTCCCTTGAAAACTCCATTTCCTTTCTGTCTCTGATCCAAGCATATCATCTCGTTTTCCCCTTACTAAATAGTGAGTAAGGAACAGATTAGTACTGATGCTCTCTTCCAAGATATGGCCTGGTGACACTATTTTACAGGGGACTTTTAATCACTGTAATGTAAATTCTATTTATACAGAAGACTAAAGAGAACACAGAAGAGACTAGGAAGATAGTGTTATATCCGTGTGTCTCCACTGATATCCTGTTATTACGTGAAAGGGGAATGCTCACGGCTTTTAATAGTAAGTTTAAATACAGCCTCTTTGAAAATGTCTACCCCTTAACACTTCTTGGTACTGATAATCCTTGAACTCCATGTTGTGTAAGGCACCAGCCTGCCATGGGATATTGAGAGAGGAGCGAAGCGCACTTGTCATCTTCTAGGAGCTTAGAATGAAGTGTCGGAGATAAGAAAGACGCTCAGGTCTGCAGGCTGCAGTAAACGCTGTACAAACTTAGTGCTGAGGTTCGGGGTAGGGGTTCGGTGGGGGGTGGCAGTCACTCCAATCGGGGCATCGACAGAAGCTTCTTCTAAGCTGCCTTTGAGGTAGGACCTGAAGGGTAGGTCAACTTTTGACAGGCAAGAGGGAACGTTTTTTTGTGTGAGTAAAGGCCCTGAGCTGCTAAAATAGAGGCAGGTTCTGGGAAGAGTGATTGGTTTTCCTAGAGCTATAGTGACCGGGAAAAGGAAGTGGTAGGTGATCAGACTGGAAAGGCAGCTTGAGGCCACATGGTGGAGGGCCCGGAAAGGCAGATAGAAAAATTTATACTTCATTCAGCTGCCAACATGAAGCTAGTATATGATTTTGATGGAGTGATATGACCAGAGCCGGACTTTAAAATTAAGCAGGTCCTAGCATGCCCGATGAAGGGGACAGACCAGAGGAGCTGAGATACATTCAGAGATGTTGCCTAAATGAAATGAAGACCAGAGTCATCTCTGGACTGTTAGCACTGAGGTGAAAAAGAGTTATTATACACATGAGGCATACTAAGGAATTAGTATTTCTTGATATTGCAACTGTCCTGGCATAGAGGTGAAGGACAGGAGCTGGGTCAGGATGACGGGGAAGAAAGAGAGAAGTACCTTTCATTGAAATAGGGGTGTTAGGAGTGGGGTGGGGGGCAGATATAAGAGAACTAACTCTTGTGAATTACCACACTATGGTATGTTTCTACAAATAGGAAAAGATAGCAGCATAAAAGATTAATTCTAGATATTCAGTGTAATGTTTCCAATAAGAATAGTGGAAAATAATTATATTGTCTCTCAACAACAAAATTAACTTATATTGCTAGGGCATCTTATTACCATGGCAAATGAGAGAATATAAACAGAAAGCTTGAAGGAATTAAATACATTTCTAGGAGCATATTAACCTTTATGGTATGAAAAACTTAATTGCAAAGCTATACATACATATATGCTAAATGTCCAAACACAGCTCTGTGTATAGGCTTAAAAAATATCTTTGGTGGTCACTTTTTCAAGCTTGTATTTGAAATACTTGAAATGAAGAAACCAGAGCAAAACAGTATTCTCATATCTAATCTTAGGAAAGCCTGTTCTCCATCTTACTCTGTCAAACACTGGTTTCCAAGGAGGTTCTATGGATAATTTATCATGCCATCAGCCTTAAGAATGTGAAGATCTACCCAAGTATTCATAACATCCCTAAATAACCTGATACGATTCTGTTGTCCATAAATTTCCTATCCTCTTTCCAGCCTTTTTACATTTTCAGGCTTCACCGTGTCGTTGAACAATAAATCTCATAATGCAGGGAGACATTACCAATTATTAAAAAAAACTGTCTTCTCAACCTTCATTTGTAAAATCTAAGGTCTGTGATCTATGGTAGATGCTCTGTGCACATAATTTTGGTTGCTTTTCTTTTTCAAGTAATGAGGCATTGTGGGAAGACAGTAGCTTTGGATAATATCTAGTTAACTTTTCTGTAAAATGAAAATAATGAAAATTTATTCAATTGCTTAGGCTAAGTCTTTGGAGTTATGCTGATTTCTTATCTCTCATTTACACCCGTCTACTGGCCAATTCTGTTGGCTCTACCTTCAGATACAACAAGAATCCATCTCTTCATGGCCTTCTGGGTCCAAGCACCCATTATCTCCTCCTGTAGTTACTGTAGTAGCGTCTTAACTCCCTTCTTCCATCATTGCTGCTCAGCGGTGTCAACATAAGAACTTCCAAACCTGCAGAGAATTTTTATAAAAATTTATTTGAGCCAAACAGAGGATATGCCTGGAAGCAAGATCTCAACGGACTGAGAAAAACGCTTCCTAAAATAGCAGTTTGCAGGAACCATAAGGAAGAATACATGAAGGTGGGGGAAAGCAAGGCAGGGATTGGATTACAGGATAGGTAATAAGATTATGTGCTCTCTCAAGGGTGGCTTTGCTTGAGAGATCTGAAAAGAGGCATTTCAGAGGTGTGTTGGTTTAGGTGTTTTTGCTTCTGAGGGGTCTGAAAAGAGGCTTTTCAAAGGTCTGTTAACCTAGGTGCACAGAAACAATGGACAGGGCTTGCTTACGGGAAAGATAAACCTTTTACTAAAAAACTATATGCCTGGGGCATGTCTACCCACCATGACCTGCCCAGCTAGGAATTTATGATCAGATCACCCTGTGAGATTACTTTCCATAGAACCACTTTTCCGTCCATGTCTATTCTCAGCTACACAAAGGACATAGTGATTGATTTCTTTTCAAACATAAGCCAGATCACTTTCAAGTTCAAGTCGAAACTCAAGGCCCTACACAGTCTGGTCTCCCAGTAGCCCTTTCTCCTCTCATTTCCATTGTTCACGCTGCCCCACCTTTGCTGCCTCAGAGCCTTGGCAGTTCTGGCCAGGAACACCCTTCCCTCATCGCCTCCAAGTGTTTGTTCAGTTATGGTCTTCTCAGGAAAGCCTTTCCAGACTAACTTCATTTAAAATTGTAACTCCCCACACCAACAATTCCCCATCCCTCCCTTTTTGCTTTATTTTTCCTCATAGTACCTATAACCATCTACTATTATACCATATATTTCATCTAATTTTATTACATGTCCTTTACAGTGTTTTTAACAATGCCTGGCTTAGTGGGGTTGCTCAGGAAATATTTGCTGAATGAATGAAAGCAGCCATACTTTTAAGCACTGATTATTAAATGCAATTACATATCAGAACAACACAATGTGCTCAAGAAATGTCACCTTCATGCTTTCCCTTTATTTTCTTCATGTAGACTTGCACACCGTATTCTTAATCAAATGTAACATAGTTTTTGTGCAGAAACATTATTACTTTACACTTGGCTATAGTACTGTACTGCCTTCAGAAAGCATTCTTCCATCTTTCTGGCCACTCAGTCAGGCTTAGGAGACCTTCCAGCAATTTGTCTGTTTGAGTGTATGACTTAGAAGGTATTAGATAAATATGACTTTTATAAAAATGTTAGACCAGTCTTAGTAAATGGTTTCCAGACACTTAGACTTAAATTTTTTTCCACCTAGATAAATTTATATCTATTCCAAATTTTTATTTCAGTTCCACGAATTGTTTTTCTAATAGCTATTGGGGAAGAAAGCTTGTCAAAAGCTTTTTTTCCAATGGAATCTAGTAAGTACTTTTTAGTATTGATTTTTTTTTTCTGACCGAACAATATATGTCTACTTAGAAAACAGATGGTGGGTACAAAATAATTTATATGCATATAAATACACATACATATATATTCAAAGGGGTAAATTATGTAAAGACTTTATGTTCTTATTATGTTTTAGCCACCAAATCTATCAACAACTATTAGAAGTATGCTAGTCTTTCATGATCATTGTAATTCTATCATCCTCTGTCTGTATTCCTGTTTTGTATTGTATATGTTGATCCTGTTGTTTGATTTATCAAGTTTTGACTTTAAAATTTCATTATGGATTTTGTCTTTTGTTAATAGCAAAAATATCTTCTATATATTTTTTCAGTATCTTGCTGTTATTTATTTTATTTTTTTTTAAAAATTGGGAAATTGGGGGAGGGGAACAGCATTGGGGAATCAGGGAAGGGGAACAGACAAGTTGCTGTCTTTTTGTTCTTCAGTCTAGTTGTGGAGGACGTTGCTTCACTGGCCCATGTTGGTATCGTCATTGCGCTCTTCCCGGGTGAGGCAGATTGGTCCCCGGCCTCTGGATGGTCACTCACCGTGGCTATTGGCAGCTCACGCTGGCTGCCGGCCACTCACTGTAGCCTATGGCAGCCCACTGCAGCAGGGGCTGCAGCCTACACCGTTGCCGGGGCTCGTGCAGCCCAGATCCAGGTGGAGCTGTTGTTAGCTGTAGAGGGCAGTGTCACTGGCCCTCATATGTGGGATCCGAACTGGGGCTGCTGGCATACCAAAACCAGCTCTTAACCAATGTGCCACTCGGCTGGCCTTCTTGCTGTTATTTTTAAATGACATTTTTATTGTAACCTGGACTTTCTTTTGATTTGGCTTTTTTATGTAATCTGTCTGTGACTTGCAGTATTCATTCATTCACTCATTCAATGATTGATAGGACACATATTTATTGGGCTTCTAGCAATGCAGATGTGAATAAGACAACATGGTCCTTTCTTATGGAGCTTATATTCTAGTGGAGAGAACCGGGCAATAAACAAAATAATTCTACTAGTGTTAAGTGCTATGAAGAAAATAAATTAGAATTGTGTGCTAGCATGACAGGCAGCATGCTAAGGTAAAATTCCTATCTTTTAGGTAATAAAGGAGATTATTTGTCCTTCAATAAAGGGATTTAAAACTCATTTATTGAAATAGCTGATCTGTGTGGTCTTATTGTATCAGTTATCTTATTTTAGGTTCCCTGGGGGGTTTTGCTATTTTTTAGTAATTTTTATTCTTTTCATTCCTATGAATAATACCTTGTTATGTTTGGAGAAACAAACAATGATATGGAACATGTTATTGTTTTTATTTATATGTGGTTATTTACATTCTCTGAAAACATTCTCTAATCCAAATTTTGCTTAATTGTCAAATCCAAGAATTATATCTTTTGTCTTCTTCTTTGTAACATAATCTTCCATACGCCTTACTTACAGTCATTATTAATATAATTTTAAGGGTTGGATTTAATTAATTATATTAAATAACTATTCTTAATCTGCTTTCATATCCACAACAATTATATTAATATACCTCTATATTTAACTGTTTTTAATGCTTACAATCAATATAATAATTTTATCTTCCCAAATTTAATTTTCATATTAAACATCTTTGAATAATTACTTTAAAAGTGGCATGGATAGGGCCAGCTGAGTGGCGCGGTGGTTAAGCGCTGGCTTGGAAGCCAGCAGCCCCGGTTTGGGTCCCACATATGAGGGCCAGTGACATTGCCCTCAAAAAAAAAAAAAAAGTGGCATGGATAAAGTTTCAAGTTCTTACAGATTTAAAGCTGGTTTTCTATTGTTTTTATGCATGAAACATACATATACACATATATGTATATGTGTGTATGTATATATGAATATTATTCAGCCATAAAAGAGGAGGAAACCCTGCCATTTGCAACAACATGGGTGAATCTTGAAACATTATACTAAGTGAAATAAGTCAGACAGAGAAAGACAAATACTTTATGACCTCATTTATATGTGAAATGTAAAAAAAAAAAAAAAAATGAACTCATGGAAACAAAGACTAGATTGGTGGTTGCCAGGGAGTGGGGGAAATGAGTAGATGTTTGCCAAAGGAATAAACTCTCCCAGTAGAAGATGAATAAGTTCTAAGGATCTAATTTATAATATGGTGACTAAAGTTAGCAATACTGTATTACATACTTAAAGAATGCTAAGACAGTAGATCTCAAATGTTTTCTCTCTCTCTCTCTCTCTCTCTCTCTCTCTCTCTCTCTCTCTCTCTCACACACACACACACACACACACACACTATGTGAGGTAATTGAGGTGTAAGCAACTTTATTGTAATCATTTCACAATATATATGTATACCAAATCATCATGTTGTACACCTTAAACTTATACAATATTATGTGTGAATTATAATTCAATAAAACTGGGGTGGGGGGAGAATAACATTTACTTCATTGTGAGCACGGGAAAGGACTAGATAAAGGGGACACAAGAGTCATCTTCAGAGTTCCTTGTGATGCTCTATTCCTTAAACTGAATGGTGAAATAAACACAGGTGCTCGTGTTTTGTTTTTTATGCCTTATACATATTGTAATATATTCTCTTGTTTAAGCAATGAAATACAGTACACAGTGAGAATGGGGTGAGGAAACAGCATGATAGACATTTTCTTGAGGGCTTTTACTATACAGAACAGAGCAGTACAGCAATAGGAGGATGCAAGTGTGAGTAAAAAGGTATTTTAGAAAAGCTAAGAGATGTTGTACAATGTTGGATGTTAACAGGAGTGATCTAGTAGAGAAGTGAAAAGTCATAATGAGAAAGAGGGGATAGTTTCAAGAATAAAGTTGTGGAGAAGCGATGCAGTGTACAAAGGAATGGTTTGGCCTTTGGGACGGTTCATCCCGTTTAATGCGGGTGGGAAGAAGTAGATCGTACAGTTGCAAGTAGGTTGGTAGATTTGTTGATGGGAAGTTGAAAGTGATCTCTAGAGATTTTTACGCTCACCTTTTACACTCGGACTTCCTTTCCCCCCAACGAAAGAGTGTATTAATCAGGGTAAACAGTACTGTTTAAAGCTAATGTGTACTTGTAAGTACTTTAGTGACTCCTCAAGAGGTAGTCTCACTAAACAATTCAAGGAATTCCACTAGGTACAAACTACCAACATAATATAAATAATCTTAATAATCTTTTTCTGTGTTATTGCATACAAAAGCATGTTTCACATAGATTCGCTGGACCACTGGGGAAGCTGGCTGGCAAACATCTTAGAAAAGATAGTGTCAAAGAAGGAATTGGGAAATATTCCCATCTGGAACTTTCCAGATTGGTTCTCTTCTAGTTTGAAGAAGAATGAGATATATACATCTCTCTCTCTACCCAACCAGATTTTAGTTTGCTATAAAGTGATATCACATCCCTTATGTTTTTGTCCCAATCCTCTCTGTCCTCCATGATAGTTCTTGTCCACTTGTATTATAAATGAATAAAAGAGCTAATTTAAAAACCTATCATCTGATACAGAAGGCATACATTTTTTTCTCCATGACCCTGTATAAAACAAAGATAATGATAACAAGGCTTACTAATGATACTTGACAGTAAAGAATGTAATTTCTGTATAGTGTCTCTGTTAGGTATGTTAGGTAAGCAAAACCAGTAAACTAAAGTTTATGTTTTATAAACCAGTTATCTTTTAAATACTTTCAACTGTGTTTCTGTCTTCTTTTCACACTTGAAATTCCCAAGTATTCATTTCCTAAGGGCATGACACTGAATGACTTAGCCCCTTGAACTCCAGTTCTGCCTCTGTAACATGAGGGTAACTCTCTCTTTTTCTCTCTCTCTCTCTGCCTTTTTCACAGGGGTGTTGTTAAAAATGAATGAGGTTATAGATGTGGAAATACCTCATAAATTAGAAATTGCTACATGTAATGGTTTTTGTACTGTTACTCATTTTTTGTTGTCATTGCTATATTTCTCATTTAAAAGGTGGATCTTCACTTATTTGATAAAAAACCAAAACCTAGGCAGGTTTCAAACATTATCTGGCATTACCAATATGAGCATAAGAATGTAGGACATTTATAACTTTTTATTGTGACACATCAGAAATTGAGAGTGACTTATTAAAGTCTAAAGGAAAAACAATATTATATTTTCTGATAACCAGTGGGCATTTCCTTAATGGGGTTGAGTAAATTATAGGAAGGCAAATCAAGTTGTCTTTTTATTTTTTGGACTGCGTGTTGTGTAACTATTTCACTGAGAAGAGTTCATTATCTAAAGAAAGCTATTATTACCCTAGGGAAAAAATAAAGAGTACATCTCTTACTCGATACATATGCTTCAGAAACCTTAGTCGCTGGCGGTCCATTGTTATTTCTTTTAGTGTCTCTGGAGAAAATACTTTTTTCATTCAACAAATATTTTCTAAGCACCTGTTCTATGCCAGGCATGATTCTCAGGGATGGTGACAGAATAGTTCTGAACCAGATAGGCATGGTCCCTGCCCTCCAGAGCTCTCGGTCTGTGAGGAGAAAGGTAGTCATGAACACCCAGGACATTCTGATCTGTGATAGTGAAGGGGACGCCAGGGGCCGTCATCTACAAAATGGAGAATTGCGCCGTTTTTTCAAGATGATTTTCTTTAACATGGCCCATCTCATACGGCCAGCCCTTCAAACAGCAGTCTGGATGCACACATTTAAAAATCGATATAGTGAATCTATTTTTCAGAAACTAAATGAGGTCTTATCACTTTAAGAAGGAAAAACACAAGATGCCATTTTGAGGCCTCTCCCTGCTTTTAAAGTTGGGCACTTGACTGCAAAGTCTGTAAAAGGTCAATTGCTTTGGCACACAGGTGTGCCTGTCAGGGCCCACACTTGTCCGTTTTTGAGATTCACTGCCAAGACGAATCTTTTCCTTGGCTTAATCAGTTGCTCATTGGGTGCTTTTAGAACTAAAATGATTACTAAAAACTGGCAGCTTCTTCTGTGAGGAATGATAAACCTTATTTTAGAATGAAAGATTCTCAGAACTGCTGATTGCATCTAGAGCTTTATCTACATCCCTACTTCTTTAAACTAGCCTCTGCATGGATTGGCCATGAGGAATACTATTCTTGTTCTTACACATAGAAAATCAACGAAAGATCAAGTAAACTACCTGTAGTTGTGGGATTTAATATTATAGAACATTTTACTGCGCTGTGTACTTAAATTGAGTTCCAACCTGTTCATAAATATGGGACTAGTAGGCCGGAGAGCCTTAAGAGCCTATTTAAAGGAAGATTGAATAAAAACGGTTTCTGTATTTTCTGCAATGGGGATTCCTTACCACCTCATGATTCTCAGATAAAATTCTTTCCACCTAGGAAGAAAGGTCTGGTTTTGGAGCCAGACTGACCCAGTTAACGCTCCCACTTCCACTGTTTCCTTAATTGGCATGACCTGAGCAGCTTAACATGCCATAGGCCCAGAAATGGCAGTTCCAGGAGCCCCCAAAACCTGTCCTGCGTCCAACCTCAAAAACTAGCAGGGCGTCTCTCTCTCACACGAACACATAAAAATATATAAGTTTAAAATTGAGGTTTGCTTACAAGAGTAAACTGAGTGAGATGCTAATTCCTGTTTATGACAAATTGGTCCTTTCCTGGTTGCCAGTGGGAATTCATGAAATAAATACTCATCCTAAATTCAGAGCCTCCATCCACCTGACTGAATACAAATGCATGGCTGAGGTTGCTTTGGTGACCACTCTGGTTCTCTCTCTTTTTTTCCTCTTTATGAGAGGCTGGCGCACAGCCTTCCCACCTGCAGGAAGGATTATGCAAAACCTTCATCTGAATCTCAAAGTGGGAACTGGTTGCTAAGAGGGCACAAATTACACATAGTCCAAATTTTTGCCTTCAACAAGCTCCATGCCACAATCTGTATTTCTCTGCTCATGGTGAAGCTCAGGATTTGAATTTCATCTATTATTTATGACCTGGTTGTTTTAAAGTGGTTTGCTTAACAATGCTTCTGTTAATAACTTTTAATGTGTTTTGTTAATACCTCTTCTTAGTGGAGCCCAGGTGCATCATACAATTGTGACTGCTGTGTTAATTCCTTTCCTGACCACGTGCTGTCACAGCTATCATTAATTGTTAGCTGTTGATGTGACTTCATCTAGCATGTGATTATCTGGATTTTTAATCCTTTTTCCATTTTTTAGTTCAGAATATAAGTTCCCTCTAAAGTTAGACTATACGAATGCAAGGCTGAATCATAAATAGGTAAATATTTTTTAGGTATCTAGCTCCCACAGGTTTCTGATTCCTACTCTCCAAAGTCATGCGACATGCTAGTGATCCAAGTAATAGGATAAATTCAAACTCATTCACATCAAGTGTTAAGGACCCTTTAATTTACTATTTATAGCCCATATGCTTCCAAAAAGATTTTCAGTGAGCTCTAAGAGCTTACTTTGTCAATTTGTTATCTTTTTACAGTTTATATTTTAAGTCATTGAAAAACATGGGTGGTTTGTTTTTTCTACAAAGGAATGCCATCTCAAAGATGGATTTTCAGGCTCCTGTAGTTGGGGAACTTCAAGGTGCTGCTATTAAACCACACTGTGTGGACAGCCCTTTTATTAAGCCTAATTTCTGCTGGTGTGTCTTCCATTTAATAAGAAATACTCCTAACACATTTTACATAAATTATTGGAGAGTAGATTTCTGGAGATTCACTGTCCAATATGGTAGCCAGACCACTGAGCACTTGAAATATGAGTAGTCAGAATTGTGCTCTAAGTGTAAAATATGCAATAGATTTCAAAGACTTAGTATGGGAAAAGAAGGAACCTAAAATATCTCAATTTTTTAAAATTATTTTTTTAACTAATATTTTAACTATATTGGGTTAAATTATATTGCTAAAAATTAATTCCAGCTGTTTCCTTTTTTTTTTTTTTTTTTACTGTGGCTAATGGAAAATTTCAAATTACATATGTGACTCTCATTAATTTCTATTTAACAGGACTGATCCTTAAATCAGCCCTTTCTAGCCCCTTCATTTTAGAGATAAGAAAACCAAATACAATTCAGAGATATTAAGTGATTGGCTATAAGTCACATAGCATCTTAGTACAGTAGTGAAGCTTGAGTGATGTACTGTGGTGACCTTACTGTGACCTTTCACCAGTTAATGTCTCTGGGCCTCACATTTCTGTAGGTAAATTAGGCATAGTATTGCTATTCATCTGTAGGGTGGTTGTGTAGATTTGAATCACACATATGTAAAGCATATATGGATAGCATAGTATTCTGTAGTATATCACAATATCAATTTTATCTTATTACAAAGGAAAGATAAAAAGAGCAAGCATTTGTTGTTATCTTTAAGATATTTTTAAGGCTGGCCGAGTAGCTCAGTTGGTTAAGAGCTTGGTCAAGACTGGGAACTCTGAGCAACAGGGTCGCCAGTTCAATTCCTGGCCTGAGATGAGCTGCTGCTGAGCTGCCAACAGGTGGCAGGATGGCTCAGCTAAAAAAAAAACATACAAGATATTTTTAATCTCTTCTCTCTTTTTCCCAAAAATCTTCCATCATTAAAGTAAGAGTTCTTGGTCAAACCTGGTTATTAGACATCTTATTTTCCACAGAGATATAAAAATTCTTAATTATTATCTGAAAGATAGCACTATCTTTACAACACATATAGCTGGAGATACTTTTATTATCAATACAATGTCCATAAAATAACACATTTATGTAATAAAAGGTAAAGAGATCAGACTATGTTAAAAAGCTCATCCAAGTAGTAGTATTTTTTTTCTCAAGTGCATCAGAAAGAATAAAATACCTAGAAGTAAATAAAACCAAGGAAGTAAAAGGTCTATACTCTAAAAACTTTACAGTGATGAAAAAAATTGAGAAAGACACAAATAAATAGAAAGATATACCATGCTCATGGATTGGAAGAATTAATATTGTTAAAATATCCATAATACTCAAAGCAATCTTATAGATTCAGTGTAATCTCTATCAAAATTCCAATGACATTTTTCACAGAAATAGACTAAATAATTTGTATGGAACCACAAAAGGCCTTTAATAGCCAAAACAATCTTGACAAAGAACAACACTGGAGGCATCATGCTCCCTGATTTCAAAGTATGCTACAAAGCTATAGCAGTCAAAACAGTATGGTTTTGGCGTAAAAACAGACACATAGATCAATGAAACAGAATAGAGAGCCCAGAAATAAACCCACACATATATGATCATTATTTATGACAAAGGCACCAAGAATATGCAGTGGAGAGAGGACAGTCTCTTTAATAAATGGTGTTGGGAAAACTGGATAGTCATATGTAAAAGAATGAAACTGGACCATTGTCTTACACCATACAGAAAAATAACTCCAATGGATTGAAGACCTGGATATAAGACCCGAAACCACAAAATTCCTATAAGAAAACATAGGCAGTAAGCTCCATGATATCTGTCTTGGAGATTTTTTGGATTTGACACCAAAAATAAAGTCCCAAAAACACATGGGACTACATCAAACTAAAAAGCTTCTGTGCAGTACCAACAAATGAAAAAAAAGAACCTATGGAGGGGGAGAAAGTATTTGCAAATCGTATATCTGAGAGGGGTTAATAGCCAAAATGTATAAAGAACTCATACAACTCAATAGCAAAATATCAGAATGGGCAGAAGATCTGAATTGACATTTTTCCAAAGAAGACATACAGATGGGCAACAGGTACATGAAAAGGTGCTCATCATCACTAATCATCAGTGAAATGCAAATCAAAACCACATTCAGACATCACCTCACACCTGTGAGAATGGCTGTTGTCAGAAAGACAAGAGACAATAAGTATTGGTGAGGATGTGGAGAAAAGGGAACCCTTGTGCACTATTGGTGGGAATGTAAATTGTTACAGCCACTATGGAAAACAGTATGGCGTTTCCTCAAAAATGTAAAAATAGAACTACCATATGATCCAGCAATTCCACTTCTGGGTATTTAAAGAAACCCAAAACACTAATTCGAAAAGAGGTATGCATCCCTTTGTTCATTGCAGCATTATTTACAATAGCCAAGACTTGGAAGCATATATATATATATATATATATATATATATATATATATATATATACACACACACACAAATATATATTTATACATATATAAATATATATTATATATTTATACATATATGTATATATATGAATATATATATATATATATATATATATATATATATATATATATATAATTCAGGAGTTAAAATGAATGACATCATCATTTGTGGCAACATGGATGGACCTAGAGAACATTATGCTAAGTGAAATAAGTCAAACAGAGAAAGACAAATACTGTATGATCTCACTTACACATGGAATAATAAAAAAAAAAAGTTAATGGATACAGTTTGGTGGTGAAAGAGGTGGGGGCTGAGGGGGTAAGGGAAATGGGTAAAGGTAGTCAAAAGGTACAGACTTCCCATTATAAAGTAAATAAGTTCTGGGGATGACGTACACATTGGTGACTATGGTTAGTATAATAATATTGCATTATATATTTGAAAGTTGCTAAGACAGTAGATCTTAAAAGTTCCCTTTGCAAGAAAAAAAATTTTTGTAACTATGTGTGATAATGGATGTTAATTATACCAATTGTGGTGATCATTTTGCTATTTATAAATATTGAATCATTACGTTGTACAACTGAAACTAATATAAAATATTGAATGTCAACTGTATTTGAAAAATAATTTTTTTTAAAAAGGACTCAGTTTAGCAGTTTTTAATGCTTTCCAGTGAATTTTGTAATTGAGTTGAAGTTACACAAATGTGTGGTTTCACTGCAGGAAGTCTCCAGTTCCTACATCAACAGTTGGTCTGGTATCTAAAATGTTCACAGTTTGGTTAAAATTATGTTCAGTAACAAATATCGTACTTCCACCAAGAAAGATAGAGTCAGATGATAGTTTGGTGGTCTAAAAAATGACAATAGAGGATATATTCAGTAAAACTTACTGTTACTAAAATGTGTGTTAGAAGAAGTTATTTCTCTGAGCATTGTTAAAGGAAGGGAAAGGGAGAAATTTATGAAATCTTGACTATTGGAATGTTGCCTTGATCCAAATACCACTTGGGTTTGGAAGCCAATTATAATTGGCTCTTTTATTATTTAGTCATCAAAGTTAATGGAAAAGACAATTAGAGAGTCAACTCTACTTTTAGAATTATTAGGTCAATTATCAGTATTTCTGAATTTTTTAAAAATTATACACACACACACACATACATACACATATACACTGTGGCAATTCTGTTATATTTTACTGCCAGATTTATTTAAACTACTTTCTGAATTTGTAAGGAAATAAAATAATTTCCTTGTTCTTTAAAAAAACTACTCTGTATGATAAATTCTTATAATGAGACTAGCCTACCTGTTATTTAAGTTATGACTACATTTTCTATTACTTTGACTTCTTTGAATTAAGTATGTTCCTTATGCAGAAATGTAGGGTAATACTGAATGTGGTAGCCTTAACTGACCTTTTCAAACTTCATATAGTCAGCAAGGAATAAAACATTTACTGGATACTTATTGCATTCCAGAAACTGTATTAAGGAGCTTTCCTAGTGTTCTCATTCAGTCATTACAACATCTTACTAAGTAGGTTCAATTATTCCCAATTCCCAAAAACTGAGGCATATGAGGATTAAGGAACCAAGGTACAGAAACAAGTAACTTCCAAGATCACATAGTTGGGGATTTTGATAGGGATTGGATTGATTTTATAGATAAGAGTATTGCTATACTATTGTCTTATGATTCATGAACATGGGATGTTTTTCCATTTATGTAAATTTTCTTTAATTTCCACAGTGTTTTGTAGTTTTCAGAGTATAAATTTTATAATACTTGCATTAGATTTTTTCCTAAGTATTTTATCCTATTTGATGCTATTGTAAATGGAATTGTTTTAATTTCATTTTTGAATTATTACAAGTGTGTAGATATACAACTGACTTTTGTATATTAATCTTGTATCCTGCAACTTTGCTGAATTTATTAGTTATAATTGTATTTTACTGGATTTCTTAGATTTTTCTATATACACAACCATGTCATCTATGCATAGAGATAGTTTTCTTCCTTTCCAATCTGGATGCTGTCAACCTATCTATATCTATCTATCTGTTATTTATTATTGATTGATTGATTGATTGATTACATAATTGCCCTGGCTAAAGCCTCTAATAATATGTTAAACAGAAGTGGCAAGAGTGGGCATTCTTTTCTTGGTCCTGATCTTAGGGGGAAAGCATCTAGTCTTTCACCTTTAAATATGATGTTAGCTTGGGTTTCTTGTAGATGTCTTTTATCAGGTTGAGGAAGTTTCCTTCAATTCCTCATTTGTTCAGTATTTTTACCATGAAAGGGTATTAGATTTTTTCTTTTATTTCCTGAGTCCATTGAGATGATCATGTGGTTTCATTCTATTGATGTCATAGTTTTTATTCTATCATGTGATTACAAAAGTTGATTTTTTCCTATACTCATATAAACCATACTAGGGGACAGTATTAATCTCATGCTATGAAAAATTATGTACTTTACATATATTGTACATACAGGTCTGTTTTTTGGGGGGATTGTAGGAAAGAAACTAAAGGAATAGAATCGATTGGGTACATTTTTGTGCAAGTGAAAATATTTTTGTGTTTATCTACTCAGTGATTATCTACTCAGAATTTTAAAATTGTTTTTGAACTTGTGATTTGCTTTACTTTTTCTAGTTGATGATCCAGATATTTTTATCTTTTTAAGCATTTACCATGAAATTTCCAGTTTGAACTACCTCACTTTAGTCAATTTTTGTTTATGTTTTAGTTCAAATAAATTAAACAAATAGGAAGTAAAATACACTCATGGGTCTTTCTAAAATCAACTGTACACTCTGAGCCTGAAAGCACTACTTTTATTTGTGCTACTTTGGGCATAAATAGTGATGATGTACTTCCCCTTTTCTTTCACATTTAAGGGTCCACCCAGAAGTTTGCAACTATATTGAGTCCCGGAAATGTTCTCATACTCTTTTCTTGCCTGTGATATAATCTCTTAACATAGTTGGTTCAAGAATCATGTTAAATGGGCCCAGATCACATGTTTGAGCCTGTTAAAGGCAAGGTACCTTCTCTTTTTCCTAAGAACAGCTTGTAGCCCAGGTCCTATCCACCTAGCACCTTCTTGTCATTGCTTACCAAGTGCCCTGAACTACAGAATATGGGCAGTTGTATGCATCCAGTCCCTGTGTCACGGGAAAGTTGGCTACAGAGGGCTTGTCTTAGAAAGAGTCATCTTCATTCAACAAAGGACAGTATATGGTTACTTGAAGTTCTTAAATTTAACTAGAATATATTTGGTTAAGGTAAAAATTTATTTTAAAAATACTACATTATTCAGGCATCACAGCAGTGCTTTTAGGGATTAAAATAGTCTAAACAGTCTGTAATTTCAAGGTTTCTAAGATCCACATAGAATTAGTATATCCAGCTGGATATAAAAATCACACATAATACAACACCCAATGTTTTTTTGTGTTTTTCAAAAAAATTAGTGTCTTCCACATTCCATGTGTTTTTGTTTACTTGATTTGGTTTGAGAGAAAAAGTATGATCATTAGGACAGTATTCTACAATCCTTTATGAAGAAGATGCTTTTCAGTCTTTGAAACAACTGCACTGCATTTAAAAAGGCTTGGAGTTAAGTTTCCCTAGACTGTTAGATTTGGGACACAGCATAGAACAGTGACTAAGAAAGCAATTTCAGAATTTGACTGAATTCTCTGTGTCTCAGCATTTCCCATCTGTTAAATAGAGATGAAAATAGTACCTACATCATAAAAGAAAAATTAAATAACACAGGTAAAGTGCTAGAACAGTGGCTGGCAAAAAAATGATCATTAAATGTGAACTGATATTTGTGGCAGTAGAAATAAGTACACTATTAGAACCGTAAGACTGACTCAGAATGAAGTTAATGATATTAGTCAGTAATAACTAATACAGTTTACTTAGGAGTGTATATCAGGGCTCAAAAATCTAAACCCTTATTTCCACCCTCATGAATGGCGCATAAATCAGTTTCTTCAGAGAGACTTCTGGATATTAACTCACTTGCAAAGAAGGCATGGGAGGAAAAACAAGCTCTGTTGGACTCTTGAGTGTAGCTGCTATACATTTAAGAACACTTTTGGAAATTGTAGGTGTTCGTTTTTAAGCCACTTTGGTAGTTGAAGCCATGGCACTGATTTCCAGAAGGCCAAAGGAAAATGTGTACTAGGCTCTGAAAATCCACTGCCTAGAAACTGTTGAAATACCAGACCTTTGAAGACTAGCGCTCAGACTATCAAGAACCACCATATAAACAGTTGGGCCCTAGAGAGCTACTACTTCCTCCCACCTTTCGTGAGGCCTCCCTGTTCCCTGGTTTGTCCATCATGAAAACCAAGGGGACCCATGGTGAAGTCATCTGGTGGCCAATAAGGAACTACGTGAAGCTTCTCCCCATCACATCCCATCTCCCCTTTCTGTCAGTCAGGAGATGGATTATGCTGAGACTTTCACTTCTGATGACCAGTCAGGCCCACCTCCAGTGAACACCTTTCTTTCATAACACATAAACATCTGTCTTAATCCCCTCCTCATTACCAGATTTTGCCACTAACCTCAGGAAAATTGTCCTTTGTCACCTTGCTGTTTATGGGATTAAACAAAAAAAAATCTCAAAGAACACAACTCTCCAAATTTCCTAGAGATATTTCGAATGAAAATAATCCCACAACAAACCTAGGCCAGCAGACTCAAAAGTGCTCTGAAGTACCTTTGATATTCTCTACCAGTGTTCAGCTCTTACAACTAAATTTGCATTTTTCAGGCACTGACATTCAAGATATTTTAATATGTTTAATTTGTTATTTTGATTGTAATACTATTATAATTTTCCTACATCTAGTTATTGTAAATATATAGAATTTCATCTCTGTTGTGGACTCACTAGCCTGAGAAAATACATTCTGAGCTCTTAATCATTGTAACAGTGATTTTTAGACCATAGCCTGTTTTATGATTGACACTTGCCTATACTTATTTGGTTCCTAAACGTTTGTTTCTTATCATAATAAAGAGCAGTGAGAAGTTAGGTATTCTTCCATGATAGGAATCCTTTTCATAACTTTGGGACTGTCCTTCTGAGTTATGTGTTTCTTCTCAAGACGTATACCCATCACTTGATATTTCCTTTTTTTTTTTTTTTTTTTTTTTAAGATTTTATTGGGGAATTGGTGGAGGGGAACAGCGTTGGGGAATCGGGGAAGGGGAACAGACAAGTTGCCGTCTTCTTGTTCTTCAGTTTAGTTGCGGAGGATGTTGCTTCACTGTTGGTATCGTCATTGCGCTCTTCCCGGATGAGGCAGATCGGTCGCTGGCCTCAGGATGTCGCTCACCACGGCTATTGGCAGCTCACGCTGGCTGCGGGCCATTCACTGCAGCCTATGGCAGCCCACTGCAGCAAGGGCTGCAGCCCACACCATCACCGGGCTCGCACAGCCCAGCTCCAGGTGGAGCTGTTGTTAGCTGTAGAGGGCAGTGTCACTGGCCCTCATGTGGGATCCGATCCGGGACCGCTGGCATCCCAAAACCAGCGCCTAACCGATGCGCCACTCGGCCGGCCCTTGATATTTCCTTTTTATTGCTGTCATTTATATTGATTTCACTGGTATTCCTTTAAGAATTTTTACTGGTGCAGAAGATTTGGGGTCTATCTTTGGGGGAATCATGGCACTTTAGAACAGATTCATCTGGTCCAATTTATCTCATATTTCAGAGGATTTCTTTGAAACACAAAAAAGTTAAATGATTTGTTTAAGGTCACGTGGTTTAGGTAGAGGCACGGATCATAGGAACTTGGATCTAGTGTTCTTTCTACTAAGTCTTACAGATTGTCAACTTGATATTCAACTAACAGTATATATTCTGATAATTCCCTTTTTTCTCCCTAAAAACTTAGAAATCTTGAAAAAGGATGACCCTAAGAATTGATTATACATTAATCAACTTCTCAGTTATTGATCTGAAAGCATTTTTCAAACACACTGTGTATTTTTTTTTCTTTTTAGAAATTCCAAAGTCACTTACATACTCTGTTGAGGCATTTAAATTTTTTTTCATTAAAATTTTAAAATTTATTAAGCTATGTGAATTTAAAATTTTCCTCTCTTTTTTTTAAAAGATTTTGTTGGGGAATTGTGGGAGGAGAATAGCGTTGGGAAATCCGGGAAGGGGAACAGACAAGTTGCTGTCCTTTTGTTCTTCAGTCCAGTTGTGGAGGACATCTCTTCACTGGCCCATGTTGGTATTATCATTGCGCTTTTCCCGGGTGAGGCAGTTGCTCGCTGGCCATTGGACAGCTGCTCATGGTGGCTCATGGCAGCTTACGAAAGCTCACGCCAGCTGCCGGCCAGCCCCACTGCAGCCTACACCTCACGACAATCCAGCTCCAGGTTGAGCTGTTGCTCACATCTTAGCTGTAGAGGGTGCAGCATCACTGGTCTTCTCTGTGGATCCAAACCCGGGCCCAACTGCTTAGAGCTGGCATCCTAAGCCAAGTCTTAACCAGTACACCACTCAGTCAGCCCTCGTTTTTGTTTGTTTTTTTTTGGACATGATTATGGCTTTTCATTTTTAATCATTTCTTAGCATTATTCACTCTCCACTTCGTTGAGTATGCTTTCCACAAGAGCAGATAACCTCTTGTACCCTTATAATTACAAATAAGAGAATTATAGTATAAGTGGAAGGTCTTAGAGATTGTGGAGCTGTTTCAAACAAGATTGAAATACCATCAATTATACTCAGATTTTAATTCATAAAATATTAAGTTGGCAATGTCTACTTTATGATTTTTAAAGCCAAGCAAAGTATGTATTGCAAAAGTGTATAAATTTATTTCATCTAAAAAAATTCTAATTCAGAATTTAAGCAGGACCCATAGTTTCTTTCCTTCACTTCAGGCTTTTGCTAACTTTCCTCCACATACTTAAATATTCTTTATCCCTGTATTCATTGATTCCTGACAGTCCTTCTAGAATTAGTTCCTAGATTTTCCATTTGGCTGATTTTAATGTAGCTTAAAACTATGATCCTGCAAGAGTCAAAGGGTAGAAACAGCCCAAATGTCTATCAACAGATGAATGGATAAAAAAATATGGTATACATACAACAGAATATTATTCAGCCTTAAAAAGGAATGAAGTTCTGAAACATGATACAACATATATGATCCTTGAAAACATTATACTATTGAAATAAGCCAGACACTAAAGCACAAACATTGTATGAGCCCGTACATATGAGGTACCTAGAATAGGCAAATTGATAGGTAGAGACCACCAGGGCTGGGGTAAAGGAGGGATGGAGAGTTATTCATTGGGTACAGGGTTTCTGTTTAGGATGATGAAAAAGTTCTAGAGATGGAAAGTGGTGGAAGTTACACAACATTGTGAATATACTTATGCCACTGAGATTTTATGTTGTACATATTTTACCACAACAAACAAAATTATCCCAAGTCAGCCATAAATGAAATAATAGCACTGTCCTTTGGGCTCTAAGTGCACACCAAGAAGGAACTCAGCATTCTGCCATTGCAAATAGCTCCTTCATTCTCACTCCCGGGGTGGATAAAACACAGCTGTATTTACTTTTCCAACCCCATCTTCTGTTTTGAAATACAACCTTTTTGCAAATGAGAGCCAAGGGCAGGTGGCACAGCTTTCTGCTCACCGCTTCAGTTTACCAAACGCTGCTTTTCGAGTGGAGATCCGGGTTAGGTGCTGCGAGTGAGTAATACTATTACTCATGTGCTCTCTGAGTGGAATTTAACTAGCCTCCCTTCATAATTTGCCATGACGCATTGCCTTTCACTTTGTATATGAAAATGTGCAGTTGTGTATTCACCAGCTGGAGTATTTCCAAGTGTGTGGACTAGTCCACACATTAATTTCAAATTACGAAGAAAAGGCTTTTTAAATCTAATCTTTCCCCACTTCTTAAAGAATTGTTTGTTTCCTCAGATTAGAAAGATATTTATATGTAGGGTGAAACATGAGATCCTACTGATTAATCTTTGAATTCTGGCTATTGACATGACAATTCTAAGTAGATACTAAAAATTATGTATTTATGTTTTTGAATAATGGTAGAAACAGTGAAAAAATATACACTTTTCAGTATAAATTAAGAGCAACAAAACATTTTAGCTGTCTTCAATAACAACCTTAACATGAAATAATTATTTTTATTTTTATGATACCACCTAAATGTTTGTTCTCAAAAATATATATTATACTTAGGTTATGAATTTGTCAGATGTTCATTCCATCAAATCACACACTAAAAAAAACCAACATGTAGTTACCACTTAATATTTATAGATTTACTTTATTTTTGTATTTCTTACTAATATCCTATGCTATTTATTTCCGTTCAATCAATATCACAGAAGTGATGTCTATTTATCAAATTATATAAAAATAAATGAGTATAATATAAATATTTATATTTTTCTTTCCAGCTTTAAAAATAGAAAGTATTTCATTTTCTTTCTTATGATATATGCAGACAGTTGAAGTAATTTATTGTTTTACAAAATGAAAATCATTTGAGTGAAATTAATATTCAGTATACTGAGGAGATGTGCAAGATCGTTTTTCATTGTTTTCCTTTGAAATTTTCTGGAAAAAATACGATCTTGTTGCACTGCATTTTGAAGACGTTGAATAGATATATAAATCAGCTATATAAATAAAGCTGTATAAATGGGAAGTAGAATCCAGTGTGGCTAATAAGGGATATCACATTCATCCGACCTGCGGTGTACATAACAGGCTTGAAGAATTCACACACAAAAGCTTAAGCAATTGTGTGACCTTGACTGTGATCAGATGCCACAGTTTTCCAAGCTATTACATATTGTGTCCAGCTTGGTGGGTTTAACCCGGTAATGACATGCTTAGTTGAGCTGTTACTTTATACACAGTTTCTATAGCGACACAGTCTGTGTTTTTGGACCCTCATCCTCTACCCTTGGTAACACTTGTCCATAGAGAAATTGCTAACTATGAGCCCTTAATTTTAAAGCTTACTTTTTTTTGTTTTTAAATTTCCCTCTATGATGGCCTTTACATTCAGAAGGGGCATATTGGATTGTAAATGAGAAGACCCAGAATACAAGCGTCTGCCAGTTAGTAGTGGTGTGACCTAAGATAGTCACTAAGTTTTGAGCCTCAGAGGATGAGAGTAGAAACAATAGCATCCCTATCAAATTTTATGGGTTGTGAGGCTCAAATGAAATAACGTATGTGCATCTACTTCGAAAATCGTGTGAAGCACTAAACAAGGGTCATTTCCCCAAGATTCTGATTAGAACTTTGCAGATCCCACAGATTTAACTGCATGATGAAACTAATAAAAATCATACTCAAAAGCTTTATGGAGTATTATACAGCATTGTAAGTTTTAAAAACCTTGAGTTTGTTACAGTTTTAACTCTCAGATCTTTAACATCTGCATGACTTTGTCGTCTATTTGGTGTGGTTAATATGCATCTCTGTTTTGGTGTAAATGGAGTTGCTTTGGGAAGAAGAAATTGGTGGGGGTCTTAATGTCCTAAGTAAGAGCCCCCCTTTTCCTCAGCTGCATCCTGAGCCAATGGAGAAATAAGACCAAAGAGCTAGCAAACATAAACAGGATGGCGCCCTTGGGACTGAGATTGCCTAGGTTGGAGGATGCAGCTTAGTGTATGAGCTAAAATGGACTTCCACGCTCTCAGCTTAAGCCATGTCTAGACCTGTGTGGAAAGTATCAGCCAGCACAGCAGACTTTCTATTTACTTGTCTCCCATGGTCCAAAGAAAGAGACCTTCCCCAGGCCTCAGGACCTTGGGTGGCTTAGCTCCCCGCATCTAGAAACATGGACCTATGGGCGTCATCCTCCAACCAGGTAACTCCATCATGGGGAGGAATAGGCTGGAGCCGAAGGCCAACATGCTTAGAAAAAAATCCCTCTTTATGGAAACCAGAGAAGAAAGAAGTTTTTCTCTTTAACAGAGGTGAACAGAAGTTAAATCATTGGGGTTTACCTACCTATCCCCCCTCCTACCCTCCTTTTCGGCTCTCACCTCTCAGGCTTTCCTTCCCTTACAATGCTTACCTAGTCCTGCTCCAAAGCACAGGCTCCACTGCAGCTCCCTGACTGTCCTGCATGGTTGTGGGGAAATACTGGTTCCTGGTAGAGAGGCTGCATAAGGCAGGCTGATGCTACAGACTAATGTGCACCCCGCCCCCACATTCTTAGGTTGAAATTAATCCCCAATGTGAGGGTATTTGGAGGAGGGGCCTTTGGGAGGCGAGTATGTCATGAGGGTGGAGCCCTCATACATGGGATTAGTGCCCTTACAAAAGAGGCCCCAGAGAGATGCCTGGGCCCTCTCCCAGGTGATGTTATATCAAAAACAGCCCAGGAACAAGGAAGCGGGCCCTCACCAGACCCTGAATCTGCTGACTCCTTGATCTTGAACTTCCCAGCCTCCGGAACTGTGAGAAATGCACTTCTGTTGTTTATAGGACACCCAGTCTATGGGGTTTTTTTGTTTTGTTTTGTTTTGTTTTGTTTTGTTTTAATAACAGCCTGAATGGACTAAGACAGTACTTTAAGGGGAATTTGGAGTAGATAAGGTTAGCTCCTTCCCCTCTCTCATTGAAAGTGGATCTATGGTAAACATATTTCCCAGTTTCATCTACATTGTAGCAGGAACTCATTGAACTTCTTATGGGAGACATATTTGTGAGGTTGTTCATTTGGCAAGTCAAGAACAAACCATCTCATTCTTCAGGAAATAGATGTAGCTGGAGTCTGAAACTAGTTTCAGTTCTGTCTGAATTTCATACCATCCATGGTTCACCGTTTTGGTGATAATGTAAAACAGCAGTTACTAATAAAGCCTCATTAGGGGAGAAACAAACAAATGCAGAAATCCAGAATCAGCATAATAATTTAGCTTACTCTGAATAAATTTGAATACAAAGCTTATGAAGAAATTTAAATTATTTAGTCATTCAATAAACATGTATTGATCACCTATTATGAGCCCTGCATTGCTCTGATTGCTTGAGAGATAAAGAGAAAAGCTATTGTTCCTGATTTTGGGCTGCCTGTAGTTTCATGAGAGTGATAAAGAATTCTATTCCAGTATGATATATACTGTTCAAGAGGTGCTATATGATACAGGCTGTTATAGGAACCCACAGACAGGCACTTGGCTCGGGTTTGAGGTACTTGGGAAATATTTCTAAGAGTGTTGATGTGCATCTCAAAGGGCAAGTCGAAGGGAGTAGAGGAAGAGATAAAGATGTCCACATTTCGGCCAAAGTAATTGAGTAAGCCAAGGCTCAGAATGGAAGAGAGAGCCTGGCATGTTTGGATAATAGCCAATAGCTTGATAAAGATGGGGTGAAGAGCTTAATAAAAGAAACTGGAAGGATAAGCAAAGCCAGGTCATACCTTATGTACTCTGATAAGGAGATTATTCTTTTCTCCAAAGGCATTGAGGAGTTTTAAGCAAGGAGAAGCATGCATTTCAGATACCACCAGTGACAAGGACACTGTAATAGGGACAATCTAGTGTAGGGAAACTCTTGCAGCATTCGAGGCAGGAAACCACAGTGGCTGCAATAAGAGAATGACAGCAGACCTGCAAAGAAACATGGAACTCAGGGAGACATTACAAACATCAAAATCAGTAGGACTTGGTTATTTACTGGATGGCAGTGGATGGAGGAAGTGACAGGGAGAGACAAGTCAAGGATTATTCAGGTTTGTGTGTTGAGCAACCATATTGGTACCCTTTATTGACAGAGGAAAGATTAAAAGAACATTAACTTGAGGGTAGAGTTGGGAAGGAGATGAGAGCCAGGTTTAGAACATGTTGAGTTTAAGATTACTATGGAATGTCCCAAATAAAGGTCTATAATGGGAGTTGAACATATGGGCTAGGAGCTCTAGATAGAAATCTGGGTTGGAGATTGGTGTGTGTGTACACACGTGCATGTATCTATATACTTACTTAAACTTTTGGGAGTGTGTTGAGACTAAGAAGAATAAAGGAACAGAAATGAGGCCCTGGAGAATACCATCATGTCAGAAATAGGCAAAATAATAGACAGATTAGAAGACAAAACTAAGAGGGGGCACAGAAGCCAAGAACTAAAAACTCAGTCACCCATCTTCAGTGCACAAAGAGATCATGTAAGATTTGCTCTTCAGAACCCCTTCTGAGTTTAGTGTAAGAGTGATTATTAGTAGCCTTGGAGAAAACAATGTCAGTAGTGGGACAGAGACAGAAGGCAAATTGCAGGGGGGAAGAGTGAAGCAGAAAGCTCGGGTTGTCAACAGTCTCATCCTGGTTGTGAAGGAAAGTATGAAGATAGTCTGGGAGTTCCAAGGTTGCAGGGCAGTGGATGACACAGACTTGAGGAGACTTTTCTGTGAATGGTGAATTGATTATATGAAAGATTAGCAATTAGGAGAGGTCTTCTAATTGATGCCGCCATATTTTTGAAGAATGGGGACAGAATGGATGTGGAGATCAGGGGAGGGGTCAAGCTGTGGGGAGGAGGAGGGCAGCTTGCCCGAAGCACAGATGGGTACAAATGCCGAGACTTTTTTGGGTGGAAAAGGTAGAGGAGATCCTCACCCAATGGTTCCTGTTTTTTTTCTGTGAAGTAGGAGTCTGGCTTACCTGCTGATGGGGTGGGGAGAGGGAGGCTGTCATGGAGTGCTGGAGAAGAGAAAGGGTGAAATGTGTCCTGTGAAAAATGAGGTGGGAGACCTACTGGGAAAATGAGATTTCTAGTCAGCTTAAGGTTAGAGATCATGCATTTCTATAAACTAACTTTTGAAATATTGATATATATATATTTTTAAAAATCACTGGAACAGCCTTTTATATTTTCAGAACCAGTATAAACAGGATCCTACATTGAACATACTGTTTCTTGCTGGTTCCTTTCCTAAAATGCTTCTCTTTCCTCTTTCCACTGCTCCCCCACTCGAGTTGGCTAGTACAGATTTTCCGGCTTCAGTCAAGCCACTTTTCCAAGAATGCATGGAACAGATTACAGAAGCCAGTGACAGCCGGCTTCCTTCCCCTTCTCCACTTGTATATATTCAGCTGGAGTTCTAAAAAGAGGAAGTCAGGAGAGCTTTTTTTTTTTCTTTCTTTTTTTTCTTAAGATGGGAGAAGCAGGCAGCACAAGGAGGTGGAAATACTGAAAGAAGACGAAAGGGAACAAAATGCTGAAAAAAAATTAGGAGCCAAAATTTAAACTGAAATGATGTCAGAGATCAGAAAGGAAAGAGAATAAAGAAACTCTCTTTCTAACCTAGCCTCTTAGTTTGCCATTCAAATATATAGCATTCTAGAATTCGAAGCCCAGGTCACATGGAACACGCAGGTTTTCAGTGACTTCAACTGTCTCCCACACAGTAGTCAAGTGTTCTGGGCTCTTCTTTGTATCTTTGGTCTAATCCCTCAATTTACAAATTGAGTCTGGGAGGTCTCGAGTACCTGAGGAACGAGTGGATCACATTCAGTGCCCCTTATCATGTGCAGCTATTACATGGGTGGTGAGGATTTGCAGAAAAATCAGAAACAGTCTCTACCTTTTCAACATAATTTCTCCCAAGGGAAAGGAGAGACGATTGCTTAGGAGTCATGGAGGTCTAAGAGACCAATCCTGTGGCTTTTATCAGCCAGCCAAACACTTGTTAGCAACCAGCTTTTTAGACAAAACAAGAAGCTTGAGCACTGCCTCAGTTATGCCTTTGCTTGTATCACCTCCTCTTGTGCCCTGATGCTTCTGATTCAGATTTTAACCCCCACCCCCATCAAGAAGCTGATGTAATGCAAGCAGATACCAGCTGAAGCCAGAATAGAATGGATAGTTATCTGGGGAGATAAAGTGACAGCGTTGCCTGTTCAGGCTATTGTTCAAAGGAACATGTCTTTTATTTATAGACATTAGAATTTAACAGCATAGACAGCCAGAGCTTGGTATTACTTCTTCTTACTATAACTTGTTTTCTAGAAATATGCTTGCCACAGCTCCCTTCTTTGCATGTAAATGGAATGTATTAGATGGGTGTTTTATACCTGGTTTCATGTTCTTTTAATAGGTTCTATTACTGTTTGGGTTGAGGTTGGTTTCTAAATTTTAATGCTTCAATATTTTGCTTTTATAGGATACTTTTGTATCTCTACTTAGCTCAGGCATGGGTGGCAGAAAAAAAGGAGGTTATAAAAGATGCCAAATATGGATGATGTTCATATTAATAAAATAGTCATACATTAGGTGGGGATGGCCAAGTAGATGAAGTTTCTAAATTGTCCAAATTGTTAGTGGGTGCACAAAGTTGGCACCCCTTCCTAGATTTCAGGGTAGTTATTGGGCCTTTTGTGCCAGAAAAAAATGTAGTTGTCTGTTCTTAAACCTGCATTTCCTTGCTTTCGAACACCCAGGAATGAGGTTCACAAGGGTCCCACTAGGCTTCTGCACCAGGGAAGTGCCTTCATTTTTCTGAGCCTTCACTAACAAGTGTTATGTGCCTGGTATTCTTGGAGTGGGTTTTTTCCTAAGCTCTGAGCTGATTTTACAGACTGAGCCTCATGAATCTTTACAGGCCCTCAACAAAAAAGGGAGGAATAGTGCTTATAAACCCCTTGTAATTATTTGAGTTAATTGCGCAGTCCACTTTTAACAGGTTAAATGATGAACAAGAAATAATATTTATACAAACATGGAAACAGCTAATTAATTGTACACTTCATTGTAGTGATATTTATAGGGAAATTGATATTCTCCCTAAGATTAAAAAACATAAAATAGACATTCTGACATGGTATACTCATATTTAAACCATATAATGGCAAATGCTCATTTGCAAAAGAAGTATTAAAGCTAGATTATATGAAGGAACTTATACTCAGAAACTGTATCATCATGGCACTTCTGTGAACAGGATTAATCACAAAAGTAAAGAATATGTGTTGGAGATCTGGTCAAGATGGCGGAGTAGGTAAACATTGTGCTCACCTCATCTCACAACCACATCAAAATTACAACTAAACTATAGAACAACCATCATTGAGAATCATCTGAAGCCTAGCTAAACCAAAGTCCTACAAATACGGACACACAGAAGAAGCCACCTCGAGACTGTTAGGAGAGGCAGAGACACAAAACAGGCTGGTCCCATACTCATGTGTGACCATTAAAAATCAGGAGGGATAGTGCAGCTGTGGAGGTTCCTCGCCACACCCCCCCACACACACCCCCTGCCAAAGGAATGAGGGGTCCTGGCTCCACACCAGACTCCCCAGCCCATGGTTCCAGTGCCAGTGAGAGAAGTCCCCACAATTCCTGGCTGTGAAAACGAGCAGATATTGTGGCTGAGCAAGACAAGGAGGGCTGGAGTCCCCGGCGCTCCTCTTAAAGGCCCTGTGTGTGGACTTACTCACTGACAGACTCACTCACTGTGAGCTCCAGCACTGGGGCAGCAGCTCAAAAGATGCCAGGAACATATGAGGAAGATCTGAATTGTCTGGCTGCAGAATGAGGGATGGAGAGGGCAGCTTTCTCCTGGACAGAAGACCTGGAGGAAGCCATTGTTTCTTTCTTGAGTCCTTCCCATTCCCAGCATGTAGACGCAGGTGGTTGCCATATCTGAGTTTCCATCCACCTGGCTAACACTATTCATTCATTCTGATTCCCTGAGACTCTGCCCCGCCCAACTTGCAGGTCCACCCAAGCCATTTCCAGTGGCTTTTCCATATACATGGCTTACTTGGCTCATGCTGCAGACTTTCCTAAAATCTCTCAAAGTTTCTCAAAACCCAAACAAGCAGTATCTGGCTTCCATGTGTCCCATAAGCCCAGCACTAGTGACAACCAGCCTCAGTTCATGACTTGGCCTCTTGAGACACCTCTAAGCTCAGCATGAGTGGTGGCCATCTGTGCATTTCTTTGTGGCCCATGCCAGGTGGCCCCAGGCAGGAAACAGGCTGTGGCTGAACTCGGCCTGTGATGGGGCCCCTCCTAGGAGGCCCCACGGCTGGCACACCTGGTGTCCAGCTTCCAACCCAGCCAGAGCATCACCCAGGCACCTCTGGGGATAACACATCCAAAGGGCACACTGGGTCGTGCTAAAGCAAATCCTGCTCTGTAGTTCAGCCCCTACACAACAGCTCCTCCACTGTAGTCATGGCCAGTCCTCACAACCAATCAGCCTGAGGGTCAGTCTCTCCCATTGACATGCAAACAGCAACCAAGGCTCAACTACAACAAGAGGGCACACACAACCCACATAAGGGAGATACTTGGAGCACCTGGCTTAAATGACCAGGGGTCCTTGGGCCCCACAGAACACCTACTACATGAGGCCACTCTACTAAGAGCAGGAGAAATAGGAGTTTATCTAATACATAGAAACAAACACAGGGAGGCAGCCAAAATGGGGAGACAAAGAAACATGTCCAAAATCCAAAAACAAAGCTCCAAATAAAGAACTAAACCAAATGGAGACAAGCAATCTACCAAACACACAGTTCAAAACACTTGTTATACGGATGTTCAATGATCTCAGAGAGAACTTCAACAAGGAGATAGGAAACATAAAATAGAACCAGTCAGAAATGAAGGTTAGAATGAATCAACAGTAGATTAGATGAAGCAGAAGATCGAATCAGTGGTGTAGAAGGTAAGACAGAAAATACCCAAACAGAACATCAAAAAGAAAAAAGAATCCAAAAAAATGAGGATAGTTTAAGGGGCCTCTGGGACAACATCAGCGTACTAACATTTCCATCATAGGGATACCAGACGAAAGAGAGAGAAAGCAAGAAATTGAAAACCTATTTGAAGAAATACGCACTGAAAACTTCCCTATCTGATGAAGGAAATAGACATACAAGCCCAGGAAGTGCAGAGAGTCCCATACAAGATGAACCCAAGAGAACCACACCAGGACACATCATAATAAAAATGCCAAAGCTTTAAAGACAAAAAAAAAATCTTAAAAACAGCAAGAGAAAAGCAATTAGTTACCTACGGGGAGCCGCCATAAGACTGTGAGCTGGTTTCTCAACAGAAAGTTTGCAGGCCAGAAGGGATTGGCAGGAAATATTCAAAGTTATGAAAAGCAAGGACATACAACCAAGAGTACACTCCCCAGCAAAGCTATCATGTAGAATCAAAGGACAAATAAAGAGCTTCCCAGACAAGAAAAAGCTAAAGGATTTCACCAACACTGAACCAGAATTACAAGGAAACTTAGAGGGACTTTTTTAAGACAAAAGACAAAAAAAAAAAAAGATAAAAACCATGAATTACAAAATGGCAGTAACTACATATTTATCAACAATTATTTTACATGTAAATGGATTAAATGCTCCAATCAAAAGATTGGGTGGCTGAATGTATAAGAAAATAAGACCGTTACATATGCTGTCTACAAGAGACTCACCTCAGATCAAAAGACACACACAGACTGAAAGTAATGAAAAAAGATATTTCATGGAAATGGAAACAAACAAGCTAGAGTAGCAATACTTACACCAGACAAAATAGACTTTAAAACAAAGGCAATAACAAGAGACAAAGAAGGACCCAGAAATCCTACTTCCTGGTATTTATCCGAAGAAACCCAAAACGCTACTTTGAGGGGACATGTGCATCCATATGTTCATTGCAGCATTGTTTACAGTGGCCAAAATGTGGAAGCAGCCTGGGTGTCCATCAATGGATGAGTGGATAAACAGGAGGTTCATATATACAATAAAATATTCCTCGGCTAGGGAAGGGAATGGGTTCTTGCCATCTGCGGCAGCATGTATGGACCTGGAGGCTTTTGTGCTGAGGGGAATGTGTCCAACAGAGAAAGATAAATGTCATATTATTTTATATGTCAAATCCAAAGAACAAAATAAACAGAACAGAAACAAACTCACAGATACAGAGAACATTTTGATGGTTGCCAGATGGGAGGGATCTGGGGGTGAGTGAAAAGGTGAAAGGATTAAGAAATACAAATTGGTTGTTACAAAGTAGTCATGGGGATGTAGGATATAGATAAGGAATATAGCCAGTAATATAATAACTATGTATGGTGTCAGATGGGTAATAGATTTGTTGGGATGATAGATGGGAATAGGAATGGTGAAGGCATTAAGAAGTACAAACTGGTAGTTATAAAATAATCATGGGGTGTAAAGTAAAGCACAGTGAATATAGTCAATGATATGGTAATAACGAGGCATAGTGCCAGGTGGGTACTAGACTAGTCAGGGGATCATTTCTTAAATTATACAAATGTCTAACCACTATGCTGTACACCTGAAATTAATAAAAAATATAATGAATGCCAGCTGTAATTTAAAAATTTTTAAAGGGGAGGGGAAGGTGAAGGGAAGTAAGAGGTTCAAATTTCCAGGTATAAAACAAATAAGTAATAGGGATGTAATTTACAGCATAGGGAATACAGTCAATAATATTGTGACAGTGTGGTCGTGTCAGATGGTGGCCGGACTTATCATGGTGATCACTTTCATAGGTATATGAATGTTGGATAACTATTGTGCACACCTGAAACTAATACTATCTTGAATGTTAGCTATATTTTCATAAAAATGTATATAGGAGGAAAAACAAAAACCCTAAAAATGTATGGTTATAAATAGCAAAACAAAACAAAAACCCAAAATAGTCATGGAGATAGTATAGCATAGGGAATATAGTCAATGATATGGTAATAACTATAGTCAATAATATGGTAATAACTATGGTAATAACTGTGGTTTCAGGTGGGGACTAGATTTATCCAGGTGTCACTTCATAAATTATAGAAATGTCTAATCACTGTGTTCTGCTCTTGAAACTAATATAATTTTGTATATCAACTGTAATTGAAAAATAAAAAAATATTATAAAAATGAGTGTTTTGTATACATATTTGAAATAATGTTTTAACATTTGGCTGTTAACCATAAGGTTAATTGATTCTTTTCCTCTGGCTCCATTGTGGTTAACATACTAATCCTTCCCTTTAAAGACCCATTTTATTATGCCGATGAAAATAATTGGAAGACTTTGTGTCTAAGAGAAGGAGCTGCTTTCTGCAGGGGAAGCCATGCGCCTGTTCAGCCCTCCGCCCCACTGCTGCTTCCATTGGCTGCTAAGCCGGAGACTTAGGGATCCGGATTAGCAGGTGTGGGGTCCCTGAATTTTGACTCACATTTTCTTGTGGGACGTATTCTTGTTTTGACTCATCATTTCCCCTTTCCCCACTCTCCGCATGCCAGCAGCAGCTGCGTCATGGTGCTCACCCTGCTGCCAAGAGGGCAGGCAGCCTCCTGGGAGACTGTAACATGGCACTCTAGCCAACTGTGAGGAGCTGGGTGCTGGAGTCTCACGTACAGCACTGCCGAAATTCAGGTCCTTCTAGGAGGCATTGGGTGGAACACTGTGTCTGTGGTATTTTTGAATTTCATTGAATTTTTGGAAACGTTTTATGGTGGAAAAGTTTCAAACATATACAAAGGTAGAAAGAATACTGTAGTGTGTTCCCATGTACCGTCCTACTGTCTCCATTTCAACAATGATCATCTCATATACAGTCTTGTTTCACTGTCCATGCTGGTTTCCCTCCCAGACTACTGGTAGAGTCATTACCAGAGGTAAATATCCCTTTAAGTTACAGTTGCTTTTTTTTCCCCTTCAGTCTAAGACCTGTTACCTTAATAAGTTCCTAGTCTTTTCTTCCTAAATGTAAAAGATATTAGAGTCCTTTTTTCATTCTAAATTAAGCTCAGATATGCTGTTAGTAACTGTCATATTTTCTAATACTGCCCCATAATTTTTCGAGGCTTTGTGCATTCAGTCAGCCAGTCTGAAGTGTGCGGGATCTTAGCATTACAGCATTAGAGATCACAGGGTTTCATTCTCAGTTTTGCCACAGATGAGTTGTGTAACCTGGAACAACTTCCTTAACCTTTCTGTGCCTTAGTGCCCTCTTGTTTTTATCATGGGACTAATAATGGCACACACCCCACAGAGCTGTTTTAAGACTTGAGTAGATACTTTTAAGATGCCCAGATGGACCCGAGCACAAAATAAGTATTCAACATATGCCCGCTGCTGTCACCATCATCACCATCATTTCTTGTCCCTCCCCAGTCATTTTACAGAACAGGGAACTGACGCCCAGGTGGATGAAGTGATCCTCTTCTGGTCATATGGCAGTTTTATCAGAACTTGAAACAGAAACTACATCACAATTCCTTTATCATTTTAAATATAGTTTAACATAACCTTGTCCTTAAGAAATTATGTTCTGGCAGTTAGAATGACTTGGGAAAGGGAAGAGGATTAATAGAAGCGTGAACAAAGAAATATATAAATATTGCTGCTGGGGAGTTAAACCTTAGAAGGTTTGTGTTTAGAAAGCCAAGTGCTTTAGTGTAGGTGAGATTTCAAGAATGCTTCTCTTTAAAAAGGGAGATGATTTGGCTAAGTAAACCGGAGACCATTCTGTACCCAAGGAAGAGAGGAAAGTTCAAGTATAGGAAAAGGCTAACAGATCTTAATCTGTACCTGAGATTCAGAGATAAGGCATGATAGAACAGGAGAAGGGAAGAGAAGATTACTTGAACCCCCAGTGAATGTCAAAAACAAAAGAGATGGATGGACTCTAGACTTTATCTAAAGCCAAATGGGAGCTGACATCGCTAAATTTTTATTTATTCACTTTCCAACATTATTTGATCCACATGCAGTCCTGTGAAATAGGTCCTATTATTGATCTCATTATACAGTCAAAGAAACTGAGGCACAGAGCCACTAAGTAACTTATCCAAGGCCATTTGCTTATTCATAAGCAGAAGACCTTGGATTTGCATCCAAGCTGTCTGGCTCTAGAATCTATGCTCTTCAACACTCAGCCATGCTGCTCCATCGTAACCAAAGCCCTCAGCACATACTTAATCTGGAAGAAACCAGGACATGGTGAAGCTCTTGACTGAGGCTGGAGCTGTGGCATCATTATTCCCTGACACCTGTGCTGTAGGCTGACCCATGGACACTAGTATTTAAGTCCCAGTTAGGTGTCAGAAGGCAGGCTCTGTCCATTGCATATTGGATCTTTCAAATAAGCTCTGTCATAACTGTGTTGTTCCTTTTGTTCTATTTTCAGTCCTAAGAAACTACTCTGGTGTTTTATTTTCACATAAAGTTGGAAGACCACTCTTGATAGGGGTGTGTTTGGGAACTTTATTAATGTGAAGTTATTCACTGAACAGATATTTTCTGAGGGCCTCTGTTGTAGGTGTTGGTTGATGCCTGTGAAGAGAGGTTCCTCCTCTCCACAATCTCCACGGATGTTTCCTTTCCTACTACCTTCTCATTAGCATATGAACTGCCATTGTTTTGGCCTACTACAAAACAAAATCAAATCAAGAGAAACCTCACTTGACTCCACATCCTTTTCCAGCTATTGGCCCATATCTTTCCCATTTTATGGCATAATGTCTAGAAAAATTACCTGTTCTCAAATTTGTCTTCACTTTCTTCCCTCTCTTCCTATTTTTAAACACACATCAGTCAGACTTTCTCCACCAGATCTCACCCACCTCTGACTCTAATTATAGCCCTACTAACAACCCCACCTGGGTGTCTGTTAGGCGCCTAGATTGTCCAAAACCGAACTCGATGGTCCTGTCCAACCCTGCTCCCCAGACGCTCTTCCCATCCCTGTAAATGGAGACACCATCCTTTTTGCTCAGGTCAAACCCTTTGGCTTCATCCCGAGCCCACTCTTGCTCTCATACCCCACCTCCATTCCGTCAGCGTATCCTGTTGGCCTTACCCTTAAAATCTATCCAAAACCCCACCGTTTTACCTCACCTTTACAATCACAACCCTAATCCACATCATAATCATCTCTCGTTCCCAGCTGGTCTTCCTGCTTCCTCCCCTGGCTACTGTGCTCCCCACTGCCTCCTGCCAACACAGCAACCAAAGGGATTCTTTTAATACAGTCCAAATATGTCTCCTTTGCAACAATGTGTTCTTTTTATCCTATATACAATATGGATAAATCTCCATCCTACATACAATGCTGTGTGAAAGGAGCCAGAAACAAGAGTTCCTACTGTACGATTACCTTCATTTAAAATACAAAATTGGTAAAACCAATCTATATTGGATGGTGATGGGAGGTGGGGACATGGGGTTCTGACTGGAAGAGAGCGTCATCAGGGCTTCTGGGGAGCCGGTCATTGCTGGGCCTTGATCTGGGGGCTGGTGCTTACAGGTGCTTAAGTTGGTTAAAATTTAGCAAGCTGTACACTTACAATGCATCCTTTCCACTGTGTATTTTACGCTCCCATACAAGTTTTTTAAAAATTGGTATTTATTACACGGAATATCATTCTCCTGTAGACTTACAGATTTATAAGCATTATAATGTAAACCCCATACAGGCAAAAATCCTGTCTGCTTTCATCCAATCAGCAAATATTTAGTGAGCACCAGGCACTGAACAGGGGATTTGGGATACAGCAGTGAGCACAAGAGACAAAAACTCCTTAAGCTTCCAAGTGGAGATAATCAGGATAAAATCTATAACATGTAACAAGATGCTAAATGACTCTGGAGAGGAAAAAGCAGGAGAGGGAGACAGGGAGTGCTGGAGTGAAGGTGGGGAGGTGGGTGGGTAGGAAAAGGCCTCACTGAGAAGGTGACATCTGGGCCAGCACTTGGAAGGAGGGGAGGGGAAGCCCAGTGTGAATCTGGGAGAAGAGCCTCCTGGGCTGCAGGAAAGGAACGCAAAGGACCAAGGCACAAGCAGGTTGGTATGCGTGAGCACCTGCAAGGAGGCAGTGGAGCCTGGAGGAGAACCAGGTCGACGAGCGACTAGCCGGGAGGGATGAGTGCAGAGTTACCTGGGGTCAGGCCCCCAGGGCCGAATAGGCCTCTGTAAAGACTCTGAAGGTTTTTCTACAGGAGAACAGGTGGGGGTGGGGGAGCGACTGTTGGCCTAAACTGATTTTAGTTAGATTTCAGCCACTTTGGGCCTTGCGTAGAGTGCTGCTATGAGCACCCTAACGCACATCTTTTGGTAAACGACTGTATGCACCGTATACCGATTTTAAAGAAATTGAATAAGACATATCAATCCTTCTTATTTAAATAACTTATGTAACATGTTAGTTCCAGTGAAAGTCAGGCAACCAGTCTATATTCATGGTACACACTCGAGGTAAATTGTCAAGTATCTATCAGAGTAAGGCAGTGAAGGCAGAGAATACAAAGACAGGTCAAATAGATTGCCTGCCCTCAAGAATTCTAGAGTCTAGTTGGAGATAAGATGTACGCATATGAAACAGCAACTAGATTTACGCATATGAAACAGATACGTAGGAAATGCCAAATGATATAGTAGGCAGTTGGCTCTATAATCGTTCTGACAAGGGCAAGGTCACGTTGGACTGTGTTGATATAAGATTTCACCGGGAATCTGGAAATTCTGTAGAACCTGAAAGCTTAGAAAAGCTTTCAAGTTTAGAAAAGCCGAGGCAGGTTTTACAGACATATCTGGGCCTGGGAAATAGCCACAGTGCCATTCTGTGTTTGAGGGGCCTGAGAGAGGGTTGGGTTGAGGCCTTATGTGAAAGCCCAGTAGAGCTTCAGGTGGATGTGTTTCTCAAGTAAACAGCTGCCTTCTAATCTGGGTGTATTTCTATATTGCCCCGTTTCTCAAGTCATTTTGGTATATTCGTGTCACCTTTACCATTACCAAGCCTCCACATCCAGAAGGCCTAAATGATTTAAATATATATGTATTTTTAGACGGGCCAAGGAAACTCATCCCATGTGACTGTAGCAGGCTCCGAGGCGGAGAATCAGGCAGGCCAGACTCTGGGAAGCAGCGCGTTCATGGCCGAGCTCCTGAGCGACGTGCCCTTCACCTTGGCCCCGCGCGTGCTGGCTGTGCAGAGCGCCGTCATTGATCTGCCCGACCACTTACTCACCTATGACGTCAGCGAAAACTTGTCGCGGTTTTGGTATGATTTCACTCTGGAAAACTCAGTGCTCTGTGATTCGTAATTTTTATGTTTGTTTGCATTGCCACAGCTTTAAAACAAAAAAGTTTGCTTGTTTCAATTAACCTGTTTGATGTTCTTCGCCATTTCACGGCTTGGAGGCCCTCAGGAGAGCAAGGATCACAAAGCAAAGCCAATAACATTATGTTCATTGCTCTGTTTTTTTTTTTTAGACTAAAGTATATTTGTATAAAAATCGAACTGAAGCTCTATCACCTTTCCCTCAATAATAAATACTATAAAAATGAGGCACTCAGGGTTTGATGAAAGGAGGAGATTCCTTCCACTGGGCTCTCAATTTATCTCCCAAGCACTGTGAAAAAGAACTGGGGCGTTTTCCTTAGTTAATGCAAGGCTGAAGTCTGCCCTCAGCGTGAGTGGGAATTCTCTCCTCTGGCTTGGAGGAAGCTTGAATTAATGTAATCCTCTTTCTTCTTCCAAAGTGTTTTTGAATGGATTCAGATAAGAAATTGATGCTGGTTAGCTTGATTTCTTCACTCGTGATCTAGACATTGACGTGGAAATTGAAAACTCTTCCTAAGAAGTGGTGGGAGTTAGCTGACATAAGAAAGCTGTAACAGGGCTCTGGATGCTGTCTGAGTGACGGATTTCAGGTTCCTCACCCCCACGGCTGCCCTTCCCACCTTGAATGACCCTGTGTCTTTCCTGAATGACCGTGGCGTGTCTTCGCTCACCAGCTTTTCCAAAGACCATCCCTGCTCCTGCCTCAGTTGGCATTTGCTCTCCTTCCCACATATGTTCCCAGTTTATGCAGAGATCTACATTTCCTTTCAACCTCCCTGCCTCCTACGGAAAAACATCTCATGATGACACACATTATTGCTGATAACACCCTTATTTAGAAATTTGTGGGCCATGATCCAGATGGAAATGTTTTATTGCTAGAAACACTGAAATCAACTCATTTCCAATCAGAGTGTGGGCAGAACACCTAGATATGACTTTTAGTTCTTGAATATCCAGTATTTATTTAAAAAGAAAACAGAAAAACGCTGCCATTGGTCAATAAACTGCAAAGGGAAGAGGAAACGTATGAGTACTTTTGGTGCCACGTAAAATTTAAATCACATTTGTTCTGAATAGTAGCAATATGAGTTATTAGCTCTATGCCAAATTTTAAGTATATGTTTCCCAAAGAGTGCCATAGCAAAACTAAACACTGTGCATAAGGCTACATGAATTATTCAAGTTTTAATGTGTTATGCATGTTTGCTTAATAAATGTGACATGGTCTTGATAAAAATGCTACATTATTTAAAAGATAAAGGAACATTTCTATTGACAAAAATATGCTTCATTTTCAAATAATGTTACCATATGAGGTGAACGATTAAATTAGATTTCTACACAGTTTTCATAAAACATCAGTCTAGCAAATATGACATATTACTAACACAAATGTGAACATTTTATACCAGTTTTTGTGAAAGCACATCCTTTTCGATTTCCATGTTAATGTACTTTTAACCTAAATGTAAGCATGTCATCAATTTATCTAATATATGTTAAATTTTGTCTTAAATAGTTATACATTTCATTTGTATTTATGTCTACCATGTTATAAATATGCTTATGTATTTTCATTTGCCTAAAAAAATGTTATATTTAAATAAATGTAAATTAAAATAAAATGACATTTTGATTAATTTCAGATCCAGAAAAATTGTTTCTTTGCATTATTCATGTCTGAATGCAAGTTATTGATTTTTTGGAAGGCAAATATTTAAGCATATATAGTTTGCATAGTGCAGAGAAAAGTATGAAGTTTTCTCTCATGTAGTTTTAAGAAAACATTGGAAATGGTAAGATCTCTCACTAGCTCTGGCTTAATAGGACTGGAGAAATCACATGAACATCTCTCAATAGAGCCCATCACAAAATTTAGTAAGCACCACTGTTAATTATCTGTTTTTAACAACAATATTATGAAAATGGCCATTTTAATTTTCTTACCCTGTATATAAATCAATGTCACCATTTTAAAACTGGAAGAAACATTAGAAATCAACCAGCAAACTCCATTTTACCCAAGAGAAACTTGAAGCCTTAGAACAGTTAAGTGACTTAAGTTACCTAATTAATGATAAATGTTTAATAGTGTTAATAATGATGATATAAATTATAACAAAGCTGACTGCTCTGGGAGGAACGGTTCAGGCATTTGAGGCAGACAGACAGAGTTTGTCGTGGCCCCTCACTTACAAGCTGTGGGACTTGGGAGTCGGTCCCTTAACTTCTGCTGCCCTTGGTTTCCTCGCTTGTTAAATGATAATTGTGTGCACCTTGCAGGGTTGTGTTAGGTTTTAGGTGCCTGTCAAATGCCTTGCAGTATAAAGGTTGACACGTCAGAGGTGTTCTGGGCAAGGGAACTCTTGTTATAATTCTCATTACTAACCACACACATACAATAATCTAATGAAATGCAAAATACATATTAACTGAACTGCTTAAAGGGTGATATAAAAAATAGCTACCCACATTTATTGTAGATCCCTCCTGCCCCATTATTTTTTTCCATATTAAGTGCCTCACTATGAAAAATATTCATGAAATATGTGGCTTGACTCTTCTGCGATTCCTTAGTTAAGAATTCTGTAGGGAACACTTTTTATCCCTATTATCAAAACATCATGGCTTTTTCTTTAGTATAAGTTATCATTATAAATTACTATTGGTATAGAACATACAAATGAGTTTACTGAATCTTATTTTTATCCCTAAAATATATATAGGTAGTTGCATGTATTTTTTGTTTTTCAGTTTTTTAAAATGGTATCTGCATTCTTTTCTAAAAACAGAATTAGAGAGGCAATTCTGACCAATCTATTATTCTGGTTAATTAAATTTTGATTAACTGGACTTTTAAAATTGTATCATTAAATGTTAACAAAAGCACGTTTCATATTAACAATTCTAAAAAACCCACAATCGTTTTTTTAAAGTAAACATTCATTGACACACTTTTTTCCCTTTCTCAAAGTAAAATGATAAAGTGAAAATAGTATAAAGAAATATCTTCTAAAATTCCAAAAGATATGATTTCTTGTAATTCTAAAGGACAGATATAGAGTAGCAAAGAAATAATTGCATCCTTGTTCTAAAACAGTGGTACATCAGACCTTATCCCCTTAACTGTCATGATAACAACTGATCAATAAATGTACACTGCCCTCAGTAATCTAGCAAAAAATGTTACCTTCAGAGATTAATACATTGTCTTATTAATCATGCCATTAATAACATTCACATGAAATTGAAGTGTACTGGATAGGTGGTTGAAGGAATTTACATCTTTTAAAGCCATTGAGAAATATGGGTTTGTGGACATTATCTTTTGAGCATTTGTGTTACATTACTAGGGTCATAACTTAAATATTACTCGGAAATCTAAAGCTCTCAGAAGAGTTCTGACTCCATTCAGAGTACAGTGAAAGATAAAGTATTCTTATGTGTCAGGGAAATGACTATGTCATATGGCTTGGTGGCTGGGTGTGGGTGAAAAAGAGAGAAAGATATGTTATTGATTGATACATAGGAACTCTGTTACAGTCAATATAGCAATATGTTAACCATCTTTTAAAAATTTTAATAAACTTCATTTTAGAATTTTAGATTTATAGAAAAGAGACAAAGTAGTGCAGTTTTTGTACACTTCTCACCCAGTTTCCCCTATTTGCTACAACTAAGGGTCCAATACTGGGACATTACTATTAACGAAAGTCCCCATCCTTCCAGATTTCAGTTTTCCCCTATTTTATTTTTTCTCTTCCAGCATTCTATCCAGTATAATACATTGTATTTAGTCATCATATCTACTTAGGCTCCTTTAGGCTGTGACCGTTCTTCAGACTATTTTTGTTTTTGATAAACATAGCGGTTTTGTAGATAGAGTATGGTCAGATATTTTGTAGATGTCCCTCAACAGGGGTTTATTTGATGTTTTCACATGGTTAGACTGTGGTTATGAGTTTGAGGAGTAAGAATACAAAGATGAAGTGTCCTTTGATGAGATCATATCATATCAAGGGTACAAGCTATGAACCTGACATTACTGCTCATATTAACCTTTATCGCCTGGTCAAGGAAGTATCCACCTGGTTTGTCCATTGTAAAGTAACTCCCACCCACCCCTTTTTTATATCCCACTCTGAGGAATTAAATCACAAAGCCCATACTCAAAGAGTTGGGAATTAAGCTCTACCTCTTTGAAGGGTAAGTAGCCACATAAATGATTTGGAATCATTTATGAGAGATGTGGCTCTTCTCCCCAACTTATTTATTATCATTTACTAGATTATATCGGGACTCCAAATGGAAATTAGTGGTGACCAATCAAGAGACATATTTATATTTTTATAAAAGTTAATCAAGAAAATTTAAAACATTTTACATGGTGCAGATGAATTACCATTTGATGTCAGATATGATAATACATTGTATAATTTCCTCCAAATGTATCTTCCTGTAAATACCAGTTATATTTCTCCTTAACTTGCCATGAGGACAACTGTATGCACAATAGACCTTTCCCGGAGGACTCCAAGTGTTGCATCATAAGTGGGGCCCTCTTAGATACTTGGCTTTTCCCTACCTCATTCCCTTAACTATTGCCCCTTACACGTAATGTCATTTGTCAGCAAGTGGTGTAGAGGCAAGGTTATGATGTGATCATTTTCCTCTTTAAAGAACCATGACAACTAATGAAGCAAAGAGCTCTTTTCTACAATAGACGAGACTTTTTTTAGTCATAGCAAAAACAAAGTTTTACCTCCTTAAGTTGCTAAAGAAAGAAACTTTTCATTTTCAACCTTTAAGAAACAGTTTTGAGAAGCAGCATAAGGAAACTCAGTCTTCTTTCAGAGGAGGGAAGTGCCCAAAAAACTCTTCTTCGTACTTCTGATCAACCAAAACTCAACTGTGTGTTAAAACATGAAGCTGATCTCATGCAATTTCAGTTGGGATGGAGGGGGAGAGAGGGGAGCAAAAAGCATCTTACTTTGTCCTTGGAAGTAAACTGAGTATAGTTTTTTTTTGTCAAGAATTTTCCCAGTCCCAATTTTCACCCCTACAGAGGGAATAAATTCCTTAAAATCAGAGGTAAGGCAGAGCATAATTGCATCCAGAACAACCCATCAGTACGCTAACTCTGAACCAGCCTACAGACAGCTTGTTAGTTCCAACCCAGGCTAGAGCAGGAGTCAGACAATGGACCATTTCAGAGGTCAGTTCAGGAGACAACCTCCCACTTCGGACTGCTGCCAGGGACGCCAATCCAGTGTCTGACATCTGGGGGCTGCAGCTGCCAAGTCTGCCCCTTGTGTGGCCACAGGTGTGCTATAACTCTGAGGCACGTGGAAAAAGGAACAGGGTAATGTCAGTTTCATTGTGGGTATGTGTGTTTATGTGGATGGTTTTTCTTTTGTTTTTGAAAAAGTACATAATTTATTTTCTTTCAAAATTAATGTATTTCTGCATAATGGCAAGGAACATTCGGAAGGCCAACAAAAAGCAGCTTTTGTTCATGAACAAGAGCAAAACAAAGCCAAGGTTTTATACCTACAGGGTATACTGTACTCGAATGTCTGTGTGTGGCATTGTTAGCTTAGTCATTTGAATAGGCCTTCTCAGGACCAAAAAGAAAGAAATGGATGCCGAAAAGCAAACAGGCCGTTGATCTAAGATAAAGGCTCTCCCTATACGGTCTCTCCCTGCTCCCTCATCCTTGTTTTAGAACTTTGCGAGAATTTGTGTTTAGCAATTTGGATTTCTGAGCATGGAGCAGACTATCTAGTTTTATATCTCACACTGTGCCAGCTTTAACCATTTGCTAACCCAACTTGAAACAGTAACACTAAGCTCTCCCCTTCCCCTTGCAGGAGACTTAGCTCCCTTCTGTGAGGCAAATCTAGAAGTGTCTCCCTCAGGTAAGTATCTGGCATTCCTTAAAGATAACCTTAAAGATATGGGCAGGTGTAGCAATGACAATGATTATGAGATGAGATTGACAACTGGCAAGAACTAGAAGGAGACAAAAGGCAATAGCATTTTTTAAAAATATGTCTATACCTCCATAATTAAATATCTACTTCCTCCTTGTTTTGCCTACCTCATAGCCTGAAATTAGAAATGGAATTTAATGGTGGAGGAAGGATTCTTCAGATTTCATCTTCTTACTGGATCTCTTCCAAGGAGAAATCCTTGACTAACTAGGCCATGTTTCTCCTACGATGCTTTTTACACTGTGTGCTCTATATATTCCTCCAGTCAAGAAGATTTTTGTCAGGTTTTACTTTATATATTCTATTACAAAGGCAAAAGGTAAATCAAATATGCTTTTTCAGCGTACAGCCACCACCGGTTTCCTTTAAGAATCTATGCCCTCTTGTTGGTGTTCTGTCAGATTTATGCTTAGCATGGAATAAATCCTCAATCAAGATTTGTTGAATGAATGAATGAAATCATTAAATTATCTAGAAATGAGACTCCAAAAGCAAAGGCATAGAATTTCAAAATTTTGGTAGTTTTTCAGGCCCAGTAAGTTCCCCAAATTACCATGCTGTGTTTCCACGGCTGAAAATAATGCTTAGCTTCCCAAGCCTCTACAAATTGTGCCTTGGGTCTGTTTTGGGTATTCTCCATGTTTTTCAGGTTGTGTTTTCCTCTGCCCATAATGATTATGTATGTCCTCGTGATGAGTAAGAACGGCTTCTAGACAATACAGTATATTTTGGTGCTGGGGATTAACTCATTTGAGGTTTTATCTAGCTGCCAAGGTTCCCTGGTGTGTTCTTGGGTCTGTTTGCATATATTCCTGTCCCCTGAGTGTATTAATCCTATTTGACCTGTCCTTTGAAAATGTTTTCCTTTTTTCTTATGCTTTCCTTCAAGCACAGTTGGGTATTTTAAAGGACTTTGTTTTAGAAAAAGACATTTTTTTCTAGGGGCAGTAGTTACCTTTCTTCTAGTCTTCTCTTACCTCTGTCTTCCATTTCCTACTCAACCAAGTCTCTTTCCTGGTCATATAAATGTGTTTAGATCTTTCTCCTCCAACTAGAAGCTTTTTTCTTCTTTTTAGAGTTAAGCTTCTTGAGAGAGTGGTCTCTATTTGTATCGCCACTTTTTTATTTTCTATGCACTCCTCCACCTTCTGTAATCTGATATCCCATCCCTGGTTAGAACCTATATGGACCTGGTTCATACTAGAGCCACCTCCAACCTGCCAAATGCCTCATCTCTATTTCTTTAAGGCCATTATCACTATTGATTATTTCCACCCTCCTGAAATTGTCTTCCGCCTTGATTGCTGTGACACTGCTTTTCTGGTTTTCTTCCATCTCAGACTGTTGGGGACTTCTTTTCCTTACTCTACTCCTAAAATGTTGGTGTTCCCCAAAAGTCCATCTTTGGCTCTCTTCTCTTTCCTGTCTTCTCCCTAAACAATCACATCCATGCCTTTCTGCCACTGTTGATGCCTAAATCTACCTCTAGCCCAGAACTCTCTCAAGTGCCATATGCATAATTAGCTCTCAGACATCTCTCTGGACTCTTAGTCTTAGCTACTATAATAGATCATGGTAGCTATTGTTTTTATTTGCTTCTCACTCTTTCTCATGCCCCCTCCTTCATTCCCCTTTTCTTTGGGGAATTCCTTCTTCACTCCATGTGATCCTGATGGGAAATAGCATACTTGTTACCATTCCTGCACCCCAAGGGACAGACACATAAGGGCCACTGGCATCCCAAGCCAGCTCTTAACCACCGCGCCACTCGGCCGGCCCAAGCAGCGCCTCTTTTGCTGGTGTACGGCCAACAGCCATCATTCCCTCCATGTTTTATGTCCGGACCATACCATTTAACGCCCTGGATTACCCAAGCAGGAAATCTTGGAGTTTATCCATTCTTCCTTCTTATTCACCTCCACACTCAACTGATGATAACCTTTGGTTAATGACATATCTTAAAGGCTTGTCTGAAATGTGTACTCTCTTCTCCATACCTCCTTCAGTCCAGCCTTTATCATTTCTCCTGATTTCCTTGTCTCCAGTCTAGCAACCCCTCCCATCCATCCTCTATGCCAAAGCAAGAGGGGTCCTTGTTAAAAAATCATTGAACCCTTCATTAGCTCTCTGGTATCTTCTAGAGAGCTGAAGACAGAGAGGGGTCCCCACCCGCTCTCAAGCTCCACCTCCTGATCTCTCCATTCCCGTCCTCTGTGTTCTGCATCACTGAACACACCACTCCTTCTCGCAGCATTTTTACATTCTGATCTTTCTGCCTGGAATGCACTGGCCTTCCCTTCTTTTTACATTCTTCTTTTGTTTGGTTGTTTTTTTCTTGTTGTTTTAGGGAATATAGTAAATATAAAATTTACAGGGTGAAGCAATTTCAATCCTCTCCAAAGTCAGCCCAGCCTTCAATGTTCTGCTGATATAAACCCACCAGTGAGCCTCATGAAAAGCAGTTGGACTAGTACAGACAAGGCTTGTCATGAACCTTTACAACCAGAGCATCTGAATACCTTTTTTAAGTGCAAAGCCACGCCACGTTACGTATGCAGCAACAATGCATTCATGCTGTTCTCATTAGTCATCAGAAGTTAGGGAGACCATTTCATGGATGGAGTAGAGGTTTGATCACTGCACTGTATTACTAAAGTGGAGGTGGTATACCTACTGTAATTGAATATATATAGATAGTCACGGGATGTGGATTATACTGTGGAAGAGAGTCAGAGGAAGAGTAATAGATATATATGATATGGGGGGGGAGTGGGGTGGTGTATTGGGGGTGGGGGGTTGTCACTTTGAGGGGTAAAATGTATAACTATTGCACTGTGTTGTACACCTGAAACTAATTAAAAATAAAATTAAAAGAAAAAAAAAAAAAAAAGAAGTCAACTTGCATGAAACACCAGAAAAAAGCAGAAGGGAGCTCACAAAAAGGGCTAAAAAATGAACTGGTCCTTGCAAACTACACATGGTAATGGAAGAAGAGACATTTTTTAAAAGTATTATGTACTCTACAGAAGGTGCGTTCATTCCAGCCATCACAAGTGACCGTATCTGTGGCTAAATTCTTTTACAAAGTTTCATTCAGGTATCTCCTTCTCTGGGAAGGCTTTCCTTATTCCTCCTAAGCTGAATTGCATGTCCTTCCATGTTCCTATAGTATCCTGTGCTCTACTCTTTCTCTCGACCCACAGTATTATAATTGTTTACCTGTCTACTTCATAACTGAATAGCGCCTAACGTATACTTGCCTGACACACAGTGTGGGCTCAGTAAAAGTGTGTTGAATAGGCAAATGATTGAATCACCACTGATTCAAGGAAATGTATGAGGGTTCTTGGCCCTTCTCCATTGGACTTTGCCATTAAGTCTATGTTGGAAGCCGTGAGGCAACCTTTTAAGTGTTCAAACTGGAATATGCTGACTTTCTTAAATGTTTCCAAACTTATCTTGTAACCTAAATAACTTAGCTTCTTAAAATTTTTGGAAGTAGAAGTGTACCTTTTGTTTGGTTACTTATACCAGTACTAATAAAAAATATTTTGTATTTATTATAAAGCTTTAGACAATGCTAAGTCTTTAGATTAAATTTTGGGGATATAAGTGATTATGAATCTGTTGTTACTTGAGTTATATTTTTTTGTTTTCCCTAATGTACACAGAGAGGGAACTTTCTTCTGACTTCTATTAAATCAACATTGATTAATGCTAATTAAATTACATGGCTCTTTTTAAATCGTGCATTTTTGTAGATTTAAATATATACCATAGAAATTGAATGCCTGATGTTTTAATGGGCTGTGGCATTTTGTTTGCATGTAACCTAACCTTACTAAAGGGTTTGGAAATATTAACCCTTTTGGTAGCGAGCCACATTTTTGAAGGATAAGCTCATTTTACTTTTGAGGAGGAAAAATAATTATTTGAGGAAAGAAGATCATCATGTTGATTTTTTCATGCAATCAAAGCAGGTCCTAAAATATTCTTTAATGGGTCCAATCATTTAGTTGCCAGTTTACTGCATGAATTCAACTTGTTAATTTTCTGTAATGGATTATGATTTTGGACAATATTAGTCAATCGAATTTCTAACCAGTGTGGTTGCCACATTAATTATTGCCCCCTCTACAGTTCCCCATTTTCAGGGGTATTCTCTTCCCTTGGATGCAAAGATGTAGATATACTACATTTTCAACAAATGGGGAGACAATAGTAGCCAATCCCTTAAAACATTCAGTCTATTAAAAAAGAAAAAAAAATCCATTACATTGGTTAACAAAATTCTGCATTTCTGTTGCCTGAATAGCAACTTCAAATGCTTTATAACATCAAGAAGTAATAAAATCTTTCATTAGACAAGGTGTTCAGCAAAAATAGTCTCCAGAACTAAACTCAAAAAGAAGTTCTTAAGCTTTATTACCTTCCTATTCTTGATTACAACACTGTGTTAAATGAGTATCAAGGGTCAATAGTTTTTTGGTTTTTTTCCCCCTAATTGAAAGACTCTCTGCTGACACTATCTCTACTCATCTTAGGTTTACCACCCTAGTAATTTTAAGTGACGCCAAGTCTCTACACTTGGCAATGTACACCTATCAGAGTGATTGTAGGAATAAAACCCTCATTAAGCAAAGCAGTTATCTCCTGGGTGTAGGTTATTTTCATTCAGGCTTTTCTAGTGTTCCAGGAGATATTATACACGGGAGGCACTGTTTCTCTTTTCATGTAGATTGTGCAAAGGGCCTCATTTTCTCACCTATCGCCACCCTGCAGGTCGGAGACCACTGGGCTGCCTCCTTTAGTTGTGCTGGAGGACGGCTGAGGCGATGTCCGTCATCCTGGGCCTGCTTTGTTAGGCGTGTTAAGTACAGAGTGCCAGGACTGTGCTTGGCCTTTGGCAAAATATAAAAGACAAGGACAAGGGCTGTATCCTTACCAGTGCTCATTCCAGAATATAAAATAGCAGGTAGCAGTAACGATAGCAGATTGGCTACCAAAGCCAGGTTTGATCATTATGAAATGCCAGGTAAGTGAGCCAGTTTCAATGAGCATCATGTAAAGAGGTGACTGGGTGGGGCACGTTGCAGTTATTCAGAGGAACCCCATAATATTTGTTGGGAGCTAGTTTATGGTTTTAAAAAAATGAACATATATTCACCTTGCCTAGAGTGTGTGACGTAAAACACAGCAAGATATCAAAAGAATGGGCAGGGGTGGGAAGAGCGGAACACAATGAGAATCTAGAAATGAGGCCGTATTCTCTTGTAACTAGCCTGGAAATAATGAGCTATGTTTTACCTTTTCGGCACCACTCTCACTGTTGAACTTGATTTTCCATGGGGGCCCTGTCAGGCCAGCTTCCTTATTGTATACTTAATCCCCACCTCCTTTCTAGGGCCATGTAATTCCTCCATGGACGGCGTTTTTCTTTCTTTCAGTCTTCCATTCTGCCTGTACACATTCTGCCCACCGCTCCGTGCAGTTGTTTCTAGCGCCCTCACCAACGTTCTCCAAGCATGTAGTTCACGTACCATCCCAGAACACCATTCTGATGTTCTGACAGTTTTTTCCACTGGTTTTCTGAAGAAATTGTGTAGTGAATCTTGACTCTCTAAGATACCTCAGGGAAAGCTGGTGATTATTTTATAATATAAAACTCACTGTACACAGCAGGTACTCCCGGAATACCTGACTTCCAAACATTATTCCAGTTGTTGATGTTAAGTGGTTGACTGTCCACACTCGTCTACAAGATCTTTAGTCCCAAAGTAAAATCTGCTATCACCACTGTCATCAGAGCTTTATTACCCTTCCCTTTTCCTCCTTTCTCTCCCGCTCCCTGTTTTAATGTGTTTTTCAGTATATGCACCCTCCCTGCACCAGATCCTCTCCCAAAAATATATCTCCCACCAGCTAAAAAGTTGGCTTGCTGTGCTCCTCTGCTGTGGGCACACCTTTTACCTGACCTCTCTGCATATCCTATCCCTGCTCCTTAGAGGTAGAAGTTTATTTTTCTTGCTTAGAAAATCGCACTTTTCCTGGTACCAGCCATGACAGTCTTTATAGGGAGCTTTTGTTTGGTCCCTTTGTGAATTAAACGTTAGGTGCAAAGGATGAAAGTCAATAATATTTATGAATCAGCTTGAAAAGTACTTAGCAGGATGAGGATTTCATGAGGTAGGTGCCTGGTTCACTGACACCTTTGGAGAAATCACACAGTCCACCCCTGGAGAAATTTCTGATTGATTGTACAACTATTTCATTATCACCAGAAATGTTATTAAGCACCTCCTTTTCTTCTTTGTTATTTTCAACAATTTAATCATGTGTCACTTAGGCTTAGTTTGAAGCATAGTGTTTCTCCCCTAGGCGGTGCTTAATAAATTCTGAATGGATGGATGGACAAATAAAAATGGGGTGTTGTCCATCACACTTGCAGATGCTCACAGACCCAAGAGAGTATTGTTTGCTTTTGAATTGTACAGTCGTTCTCTGCCAGGGCACCCATATACTACTATATTCCTCCTCGGAACAAAAGACAGTTGACAGGTGAATGTGGTGGGATGGTATTTAGTGATAGTAGTGATAATTTTAGCTTACATTTGCCATCAAACACTTTTCTAAGTGATTTAATTTATTATTTTATTTTATCTTTGAAAACCCTATTATTGCCAAAAGATGGCAACAACTCAACAGATGTCCATCAACAGATGAATAGGTAAGCAAAATGAGGAATATACAATGCAATGTTATTCAGCCACAAAAGGAGTGAAGTTATGATACAGGCTAATATATCCATGAACCTCGAAAACATTATAATAAGTGAAATAAGCCAGACACAAAAAAAGACACATATTGTATTACTCCACTTGTATGAAATATCTATAATAGGCAATTCATAGAGACAGCAAGTAGATTAGAAGTTACCAGGAACTTTGATGGGTATGGTGGGGGAAGAGAGGATAACAGTTATTGCTTAATGACTAGAGTTTTTGTTTGGGGTGATGAAAAATTTTGGAAATGGTGGTAATGGTTGCACAGCATTGTGAATATAATTGTACACTTAAATGTACACTTAAAATTGTACACTTAAAATTGCCACTGAATTGTACACTTAAAAATGGTTAAAATGGCAAATTTTATGTTATATATATTTTACCACAATAAAAAACAGTGAGGAGACCCTATTATTAACTTAATTTGAAATGTGAGTATATGAGGAATGTTTAAACAAATAGGAGTTATCTATTCTAACATAACAAGAAGTCTAAGAGGGCGATATGGCATTGGTTCAAAGCCTCAACAATATCTAGGCCACCCTCTCTTTGACTCTCTCGGCTTCCCTTAATGATAGCAAGATGGCTGCTGCAACTTCACATATTCCATGTTCAAGGTGGGGAGAAGGGGATGACATCAGTCTGATGTTTTTCTTGTATCAGGAAAAAAAACCAAAAGCTTTCCTCACATCCCTAATAAATTTCCACCCAGATCTCCAGGCAGAACAATGCCTAGGGTATCTCTAGCTAGAAAGCAAGGGAGGCTGATGAAATGAGTAGTTAGCTTTTCCAGCCTCTAGAGTGGAGGCAGCAAGGAGAGGGGTTGAAAGTGTCCATGAAGGAATGAACACTGTCTGACACAATGACGAAAATGAGGGACAGAAAGGTTAAATGAGAGTTTCTCAGTCTTGAAGTTGATATTTTGGACTGGATAATCCTTTCTTGTAAAAGGCTGTCCTATGAATCTAGGATATTTAGTGGCTCCCTGGCTTTTACCCATTAGATGCCAGTAGTCTCTGACTTCCCAGTTCTGACACTCAAAAATGTCTCCAGACACTGTCAAATGTTTGGTGGGATGGGGACACAGAATCACCCCCAATTGAGAACCACTGGCTTAGATGAGTGGCCAGAGTCATTGCTGAAAGTGGTGGAGCTGAGTTTGGAACCCAGGCCACCTGACTTTAGTGCCTTTCCTCTTAGCCATCCTGACTGGACTATGCAGTTGAACAAATGGGTCTTGTAGTTGGCAGGAGCTACGGATCAACTGAACTAACTTGCCATAGAATGACTTAATGAGACATACATGAGATGCTATGCTGACTATCCACATGCCTTTGCTGAGCATGTGTGACTTATCCATTACCCTTTCAGTTTAGAAGGAATAGCTGGTATAGGATGGAGGAGCAGGGATCAAGTAGCTAGAATCCAGACATTCTCGACAAGGCAAATTGGCTCATGGGACAGCAAAAGTGTCTTAGATATTAAATGGTTTGTGGCCCTCCAGAACTCAGCCTGACCCAACAGTTCTGAACTTGGTATTTAATTTCTCTATAAGGTAGTATTTAATTTCTTTTCTTTTTGAGGAAGCAATTGAATTTAAAAAAAAGTTTGAGAAACACTGCTGTAGCTTCAGAAACCAGGTGGAGCAAGGAGTATGTTTTAGAAAAGGTGAGAAATCCTATTACCTAAAATGAGATGATGTGAGATCTCTAGAATGTAGATGGTGAGTGAATTTTAGGGGCCCTCTTTGGTGTTTTCAATAGATGCATCCGTTTAGCTATTGTTCCAGTCACTAGTCAACCCGGTTAATTCATTTTCATGTCTCTCTATTCATGAATATAAGTTTTTATATTTGTCTCTTTTTATCATCTCATTTGTTTCATTGGTATATGCCTTTCAATTTACTTGTTGAAATTTGTTCACATCTTCATTATTCAGAGGTATCTCTCCAATGTTTTCTTTAAGTGCCTAGAAATACACTCAACAATATTCAAATGTTTTTGGATCATCAGCTGATTGTTTACATCATGGACTCATCAGTAAATATAGGGAGGCAAACAAGTTTAAAAGCCATAAAATTCAATATGTCTAGGTTTAATTCCTTAGCTTTGGGCAAGTTATATCATCTCACTGAGCCTCCATTTACTTTTCTTTGAAATGGGCACAATGTTTACTTCATAGTACTGAGATAACAATTAAAGGAGATATCACATGTCAACAGCTTAGCAAAGAGCCTAGCGCATATAGTAAGTTGCCAATTTGCAGCAATTATTGGCAATAGTATTTGTAAATAATATTTAGTAAGGTGATTTTTGGGGAAAAAACAAAAGCTAGCAGTATGAGAATGGACTGACTCAAATCAAAGTGATATAAAAAGTTCCTCTTCAATCAGTGGTTGGCTCAGGAGAGTAGGCCAGGATTGACTGTACACAAAATGAACCAAGTCATGGTTCTTGTCAAGATGCCCAAAGTCCATCCAGGATACAGGGTGGCACTGACCCATCTTCCTGATATTCCTCCTTAGAGATGAGGCTGTCCTGTCCACCACTTTTGGCAAATCACTTAACATCCATTGATCAATATCCTCCTTTAGGAAGATGGTACCTGCCTTTCTCTCCTCATGAAATTGTTTGTGGAGATCAAATCCACTCATTCATTTATATCTGTTCCGTGCAAGACAGAATAAGGTATGGTTCCCATCCACACAGAGTTTACATTTGATCTGCTGACCATAGAACCTTATTTATTTAAAACCCTTTGCTTAGTGCTTAACACAAGGTAACCACTCAAAAAGTAATAACTGCTTCTTGGTGATGTTATTCTCCAAAATATAGCAATTTACCTTACATCGTTACACCTTAACAATGTAATGCTGACTGATGACCTTAGGAAAGTGGGTGCCTATTGTTGCCTGGGGGTCTGAAGTAGGTGGTCTGTCCAAAGAACTAGCTGTACCCCTGGGGATACAATTCAGTTGTCTATTGATTCTGGATTATAAAATGTTTGGAGAATACTTGCTTTTATAATGGAACAGGTAGAGATGAAAACTAGAGGACTTTTGAAAGTAACTGTTGTTTCTATTTTTAATATCTCATCTGAAAATAACGATTTAGCTAGGATTTCTTCTTTGATCTACTAAAGGGGTTGAGAGAGAGAGGATACATCATTCTTTCTGAACCCTACATTTTTGACACTTTTTTCCAAGCTGTTAAACTATATGTGAGATAGTAACATTAAGGAGATACAAGAAAATAATCCATAGCTGTATTTTATATTTATGGATTCATCCGGCTGTATAGCAAATGGCCATGGAATAAAGCAGTCACTTTTATACTGACCATACTAGTTTAAAATCACGAGAACAACCACTAACAATGACTTTATTTGCTAGAAAGGCACCTATTCTAGACTAAATTTTGGCCTAGAGAACTGCTATTAATTCCTGCACATGAAGAGTCACAGGATAACCTTACAAAAAGTTCATAGCTAAGCACTGCATTTTGTCTTCTCTGACACTGTACTAGATTTTTAAAAGAATTCCTTCTTGCTTAGGTCTGGCTGGGACAAACCCTCCCAGAATTCAGCTTGAAATTGTTGCTGGTCCTAACTATTTGACTTGCAATTCTTACTGCTTTTAGCCATTATCTCAGACATGTTACTGGATATGCATATTCATCTCTCCTGGAACATCATTTTCCTTCAAATCAACCTAACTGACCTCTTCTCCCACCCCTTGTAGTTTTACCTTTATTATTATTATTATTTTTAACTGCAATGAAATTGTCTGACTATAAAGTTGAAAGCACAAAAGTCATGAAATGTTAGGCTCATGCACTCTCTACAACAATAAATCCTCCTTATGGTCCTTTTGCAGACTCCATTATTCATTAAAAGCCCAACTGGTCATTCTCCATTCTTTACAGGAAAACATTAATTTTTGGTTTCCTGGCTTTTTGCATGATTGTGTTCAAGCATTTCTTTTACTTTGGAATTTCTGGTTCATTTTTGTTTTTTCTTTTTATCTTATCCCCTTCATTCTAAGGCAGGGTAGGGTTGGAGATGATTTACATTGAAGAAAAATATACAGCCCCAAATTGAAATTCCATGGGATTGAGGTAGGTTTCTTTAGACCTTGGGATGACATTCTTTATCCATCTCTTTTGGTTTCTTGGATTTGGTAAGGAATTCCCACATCTCTGCTACTGTCCTTTGGGATCCAGTAGGATCAATAGAGATGCTCAGGAAATGTGTCTTAGTTAATGTAACAGTAAATGCTCCTTAACGTGTTTATTTTATTCCCACATTTTATCTCATTTGATACATGCAGTGTGAGTTCTGCCTGGTGGATGCCAGCGCCTGGGTCATATCACCCTGATTAGGACTCCCTACAGGCATGGTACTAACTGAGCCAAGGACAATTATTATTTTCTCCTATAAAGCAGAATTTTAATGAAGCACATAAATACAAATATAAAGAAATGCTCTATTTAATTAAAAGTCACATAATAAAATAAACTTGTAATCCACATTTTAAACACACATTTTATTTATTTTTTTATTTTTAAAGATTTGATTGGGCTATTGGGGGAGGGGAACAGCGTTGGGGAATTGGGGAAGGGGAACAGACAAGTTGCTGTCTTTTTGTTCTTCAGTCTAGTTGCGGAGGATGTTGCTTCACTGGCCCATGTTGGTATCGTCATTGAGCTCTTCCCGGATGAGGCAGATTGGTCGCCGGCCTCTGGATGGTTGCTCACTGCGGCTATTGGCAGCTCACGCTGGCTGCCGGCCACTCACTGTAGCCTATGGCAGCCCACTGCAGCAAGGGCTGCAGCCTACACCGTCGCTGGGGCTCGCACAGCCCAGCTCCAGGTGGAGCTGTTGTTAGCTGTAGAGGTCAGTGTCACTGGCCCTCATATGTGGGATCCGAACCGGGGCCACTGGCATCCCAAAAACAGCTCTTAACCAATGCACCACTTGGCCAGCCCTAAGCACACATTTGAGAAAGTCACATATAGAGCTAGGGCTAAAGAAATACATATATCTAGGTACAATTAAATTCCTCACTAACATTTAGCCATTCTCAGTGACTGTACTCCAACCTCAGTATTTCCCTGGGCTTACGTAGATCCCAAATGTAAATATAGAGCCATCCAGAACTTGCCCATCTAAAGCTCTTTATGGATATTTCTAGAAAGCCTTAATTTCTCTCTAGGAACAATGATCTTTGCCTGCTAGTTCTCAGATTAAAAGAGGGAAGAAACTTACATGCCAAGAATAAAATTCATTTGCTTTCCTAAATTACTACTCTCTCATTTAATCTAAAACATACAGAAAGAGAAGGTCCAAAAAGAGATGATAACCACTAAACCTAATCAAAATGAATTTCACTGTCATTTCTGCAAAAGCCCCACCACTTCCCCGTATCTACTCTAACTTCAATCTGCCTTATTTGAAAGATGAATCTCCTTTCTCAGGAAAAAAAAAAAAAAGCTCAATCATACACAACATTAATAGTATTCAAGTTGGAATAAGGATTTTTTTTCCACCCTTTATTGTGTTTATAGTGCGTTTTAGCTACCAAAGTTATTTAACAATTTATTAAACTTTGCAAGGACATGAAAAACCTACCTAGTAAGCCTTTCCTAAGGAAGTGACAGAAAAATCCCCCCCAATGTTGCCTGCATGGAAAGTCAACTAAAAGTGTAGCGTAGAGGAAGTGACATTGAATGTTTGGCAGCATGGAATGTGCCCCTCTCGAGAGGCTGCCCATGTGCACAGTTGGCAGAAGGGACCTGGGTGGGCATCAGAAGCTCCACCAGCCACTCAGAATTCAGGGTTTTGATTGAATGAGGGAGAGGGGAAGAAGGGGAAGCGGAAACCGTGGTTGATTTCATGCTCCTCTGGCTTGCCTCCTGTACTCTAGGCAGAGCCCAGAGATGCTCTGGCAAGAGTGGGAGCAGCTGGACAGATGAAGAAAGGCCTTTTGTCCTGGCCATTCACTAAGAGACCCGATTTGGGGTGACAGATGTAAAATAGACAGGCGGGTCCAGGATCATCTTAATATTGTGAAGCTTATTCTCGATTAGCAAGATTTAGGTTTTGTTTGGAATTTTTTAGACAGAATGTTTCTTCCTATGGATGTTTTTAAGAGCATTTCACCCCTCCTCCCAATAAAAAACTTTCATTTTACTATATGACGTTAAACACATTTTCGTTTTCCTTCAAAGTTCATCATTAAGGATGTTTACAAGGAAATCATGGGAAATCAACTCTCTCAAAATCTATTTTTATGTACCGTTAGAAACTACCACATAATTTCTTTTTCTCAGTCATTCTGGAAAAAAGAAAAAAAAATTGTGACCAAGGATGGTGTGGAAAACTACAGCATTAAAAATAATAGCATAAGTAATCCAAAAGGGAAATTAATTTTCACTTTGAAGGTGTTCACGATCACAAACACTAAAATAATGAGTGAGCTGGCTCTCCTGAGACAATGCCAACTGTCACCTGCAGTGTTCCCCTGGGCTCCAGGTGTAACGAGCTGCTCTCGCTGCCCTAACTTCTCACTCTGTGTCAGGAGACATAAGAAGGACAGCTCTTCAAGCAATCAAAAACAATCCATTGTGTTATTAGACACCAACTTTTCTCATTGTTAAGTCACTCAGAACTGGCGGGTTTCCTTCACAAGGGAAACTGTTGTTGCTATTGAAAAGTAAAAATAGGGACCGGCCGAGTGGCGCAGTGGTTAAGAGCTGGCTTGGGATGCCAGCGGCCCCGGTTTGGGTCCCACATATGAGGGCCAGTAACTCTGCCCTCAAAAAAAAAAAATAGTAATAGAGTGCAAAGGATGTTTAAGGTGATATCTCATTTTGTAGCCCTCTTGGGGCAGCTGATGTGATGGAGTACACATGTACACTCAGACATAGAGACCAGTCCCTGAGGGGATGGCTTTGTGGGAAATTTCAGGGCAGTGAAATGTATCAATAATTTCCCTCTTAAACTTTATGGCATATTTGAAAATACGTGTAATATAAATCATTTAAATTCATCTTCGATAATGTTCCATGTTATTATACAAAAGGTAGACATTCAAAAGAAGAAACAAAAGTCCTGAGTTATCTGATGAATGATCCTTTACTGACAAGTTAGAAGTTGACTCTGGGAATGCCTTACAGATGGGGCTTGTTGAAACCATCTTCTTCCGTGTCCCCTGCCCTCCAAATGGACTTATCTTAGTGTCTCCTACTATATTTTTAAAAATTTATTTATTTATTTTTAATTAGTTTCAGGTGTACAACACAGTGCAATAGTTATACTTTTTACCCCTCAAAGTGACAACCCCCCTCCCACATTTAGCCACCCCACTCCTCCCCCCCATATCATATATATCTATTACACTTCCTCTGACTCCCTTCCACATTATAATCCACATCCCGTGACTATCTATATATTCAATTACAGTTGGTATACAATATTATATTATATTTTAGAGGCGATCCAGGCTCTGCCACTCCAAGCTCCATACCTCAACTCTCACCCATAAAATGCATAAATCTCTTCATCTGTTAGTGTTTTTCAAGAGTAGTAGCAGATGTGGACCACGCGGTGAACAATCTCAGCAATACGGATTTTTTAAAGGTTTACAGTCCCCCCCAAAAGAAAACATGTCAACATAACTACAAAATATGCAAACTAGTGTCACATTTGACTGAAACAACACCTACTTTTGATACGTGGAGCTATATGCCAGAGGTTTTGAGGGAGGAGGGTTGGGGGGAGGGGTGGAGAATCAAAACCTGAATGGGAGAGAAAGTCAAAGGAGAGAGAAAAAAAAGCTTGTAAGTACATTATGGTCTCTTGCCGTGGTAACATGGATATAAAAATTAAAGACACTAAAATGCCTTTGGGGGAAAAACATATGAAAACTTTAAAAAAGGGATATATAATGATTTATATGGCCAAAGTATCTAGAAAGAACTTTAAGAAACATTTCTCTCCACCCTGATCCTCAAAATATCTAAAATGAAGTTTAGGACATTCACTCAATGATTTTAACTTTAAAAATACTTTTCCTAAAACTAAACTAATAAAATAGAAACTATCAGACAGGATTTATGAAACCTCAAGGTCACTTCCAGCAGCTATTCCCTAACTTTGTTGGAATGCTGATGTATCAGAGGGTGTGTTTCTAAGCCTTTCCTCTCAGGTTCCCTGATAGCGGGCTTCCCTAAATTGAAATAACTCCTTCGCTGATTGCGTCTGGTTTTTCCCCTTGCTGTCCCTGAACTGTACTATTAATTTTGTGCTATGCTAGTGGCTGTTTGTGTTGACAGATATCCTGAGGACTGTTGAAGGGCATGGCTCACAATGAATCCCACTTTTTCTCTTCACTGGTGGATTTGTGTAGTGTATCATTTTAACCTATGAGTTAACACAATAGAGAGATTATTTAAAGGGCTACTTGAGATATAGTATAATATGGATTAACATTGCTAATTCAAATCATTATAATCTTTACCAGGAATTATTTGCTTTTGTGCATAAGTAAAACCAAATATCTTACATGTACAATGATTTTTATTTGAAAGGCCATGCTTATTAAAGAGAAGTTTAGGACTTTGTAGTTCCTTCCCTTTAGTGCACCCTAAGTATCTTGCTTATAGTCATGCCTGTGTATACATTAAATTGTATGTATTGTCGTTTCTGTATAGGTTTGGAGTTATTTAGGTATATATGTGATTATACCAGGATCTATGTATCCAGATTTGGGTAATGCACAGATATAAAAGTAAAATTATAAGCCTTGTTATAATACAAATAGTTACAGATAGAATTTACTATCACACATCTTAAAATCAGGCCTAAAGAGTAGTAGAATTTATTGAAAAGACTACTGAATCAGACATAAAACATGGTTTCTAGTCCCCCATTTATCACAAATTAGGGAAATCACTTAGACTTTTAGGCCCCAGTTTCCTATTTGTAAATTGAAAATACAAAAATAATTATAGATACTTGATTCTTTAAATCATAGTAGGGCACCTTGGGCTGGGAAAACTGAGACAGAAATTTTAGCATGTGTTTTATTTATTGAACTTCACAGATTAATAGAGTGTCCACCTCCAGTAGCATGACACTCTGCCGGACATGACACTCTGCTGGACACCAATGAGATCCCATATAAAACATTTGGGTTTGTTGCTGGACTCCCTGGAAGTGGGCAAAATAACCTCCAAGTTCTATCCTTCTCTCTTCTACTCCCCAAATAAAAAGGAACACTCTGAGTCAACTTCGGAGCTTGGAGCGGTGAGCAGATAAATGTGCTGAGCAAGAAGCAAAGGAGAGAAATTGGGTTGTACTCGGGAAAATGCCAATAGGGTAATGTAAATGCAACCAGATACTGAACCTAGAGCCAACAGCGAGGAAGGGGAGCTGAACCTGAGATTCTGCAATAAGCCAGGACTTGCAAAGAAAGCTATGTGGCCCCAGGTTGGTAGTCTCCCCAGCTCCGCGCTGAAACAACCCAAATCTCCATAGGAGAGTATCCTACCATATATCCCATCAGATTCCCACAATTTATCATCAAGCAAATATTAGTTCACAATCAAAGACCATCAAGCCCATGAGGAGTAAGGCATCTATCTTTGAACTGTCAGATATAGAGTAGCTGCTTATGAAATTCTTAAAAAATTAAATACAGAATCAAAAGAATGAGCAAGCAACAGAAAGCTCTCGGGAATGATCAGGCAGTTCTGAAGAATAACTAAATGGAATGTCTAGATATAAAATATGTAAATGTTGAAAGAAAAAAACAAAACATGTTAAAAAGCACATTAGCCACATCTGAAAGAGAATCAATGAACTTAAAGACAGAAATGAATACATTAACGAAAATACAATCCAGAAAGAAAAACAACTGGGAAATATGAGAATAATTTAAAATATTGAGGATACAATGAGAAGGCTGAATAATGTCAAATCAGAGCCACAGGAGAGATAAAAAAACTAAATCAAGGAGTGATAATAGCCGAGAAATTTCCAGAAGTGCTGAAAGCTATTAAACCACAATTTCACACAGCACCATATTCCTAAGTGGGATAAATAAACTCAATGCCTAGATATCACAGAGGACTGAGTCTATAGAGCAACAAAGACAAGTTTTTAAGGCAGCCAGAGGAAAGACATCGCAAAGCAATCATCAGTTTATGGACACCAGACTGCTCAACAGTAATAACAGAAAACAGAAGGCAATGAATTAATGCATTCAGCATTGAGAGGAAATAACTATTAACGATCAAACTTCAGAGTGAAATACAGAGATTTATAGTTAAGCAAAAATGAGAGTGTATCATCAATTGACACTCACTAAAGGAATTTTGAATCTAAAGTTTACTCCTTAGAAAGTAGTATTCTCTGATGACAATTGAATTAATATAGAAGTCAATAGCAAAAAGACATTTTTAAAGTTCTCACATCTTTGGAAACAGAATAATAATTCATTTATCAATTAAGAAATTATAATGCAGTTTTTAGATACTTAAACCTAAATTGTACTGAAAATATAACATGAAAAACTAATATTTTTGAGGGACATCTATCAGCCATAATGCTTATATTAGAAAAGCAAGAACTCGGAAAATGAACTAAGCACCCATATTACTTAGAAAAGAATAAGAAATTAAATGGGCACAAACAATGAAAGTAAGAGCAGAATTCCATGAAACCAAAAACAAAATTACATCAGAAAGATCAATATAGATAAAAGCTTTTTGAAAAGTCTAATAAAATAGACAATCCTTTGGCAAGACTGATTGACTACAAAAAGAAAATGCAAATAATTTAAGGACTAAAAAGGGAATGTAAATAGAGATATAGCACAGATTAAAAAGAAAATATGACAAGCAGTTTTATGCCAATGAATTTTAAAACCAAGATAAAATGAAATAATTCTTAGAAAAATTTAACTTACCAAGACTTACTTAAGAATAACAAAACTTGAATAGTCCTAAAACTATTAAAGCAATTGAATCAATATCTTAAAATCTTCCTATCAGGAATGACTAGGCCCATGTAACTTTATAGGTGAAATTACTAAACACACAACAGTTAATTTTTATATTTTTTATAGACTTATGCAACAAATAGTGAAATAATAAATACTCCCTAAATCATTCTGCATAACGTGAACACCAAAAAGAGACATGTACAACTTGAGAATTGGAATCATTCTCACCCAAGGTCCTCAAAAAAACATTACCAAATATCACTCAAGAACCTAAACAAGATATTACAAAATACCAAATCCAGTGGGGTTAAACAAAAAATTTTATTTACTGTGACCTAGTTGGGTTTATCCCAGGAATGCTGGATTAATTTAACATTAGAAAATCTAGAATTGTGATCCACATAATAGAATAAAACAGAAAATCTACATATAACTTTAATAGAAGCAGGAAGAGCATTGGATAAAAGTTAACCATTGATTTAACTTAAAAAGTCTTAGTAAACTTTGAGTAAGATAGAATTTCCTTTACACGAATGAAGGTATCTACCAAATTCTCCATAAACATTAATCTTAATGATGAAAAGTTAGAAGCACCCCATTTGAAATCAGAAACAGAACAAGTTTGCCCACTATCACATTTTGATTCCCCATCAAAGCTGGTGGCTCTAGCCAGACAATAAGTTAAGCAAGTAAAGGCAAAAAGATTAGAAAGGAACAGACCCCTCATTAGTTGCAGATACTATGATTAAATACACAGAAAACCACAAACAATCTAAAAACAACTTATTAGTAATAATAAGACAGTTTAGTAAAGTGGCTGGCTCTAAAACCAATCCACAAAAATCAATTGCCTTTTTAAACAATGTTCATAATCATTTTTTTAAATGTAGTTTAAAAAAAGGTACAATTTATAATTGCAACAAAAGCATAAGACATCTAGGAATAAATCTAACAAAAGGTTTACAAGATTTGTGTGGAGAAAATAATAAAACAATTAAAAGTCATTAAAACTAACTAAAGAAGATGTACCATGTTTATGGATAGCAGTACTTAATATTGTAAAGATATATATTCACTTGAGTTTACATGGAGATTTAAAATCCCAGCAGGATTTTTCATGGAATTGGCAAGCTAAGTTGAAAATTGGTATGGCAGAGCAATGGGCTAAGAAAAACTGAGACTCCTAAAGAATTGAGTATGACAATTTGTCCCAGATATGAAGACTTTTATATAAAACTATAATAATTAAGGCAGTGTAATTTTGGCAGAGAGTTAGAAAAATTGGCAAATGGAGAATGATGGAATAGAACAGAGAATAGAACCAAACATATATGGGAACTTTATATATAGTAGAGGTAGGATTTCAATCAGTGGTGGTGAGACAAGGTATGAAGGATCAGGGCAGGAGGTTAGGAGTGACTGCAAACGGTTACAAGTTTTCTTTAGGGGGTGGTGAGAATACTCTAAAATTAGAAGATGGTGATGATAGCACAACTTTGTAAATACACTGAAAGCTATTGAACTATGTATGTACTTTAAATGGGTGAACTTTATGGTATATAAATTATATATCAATAATGCTATTAAAAATAAGTGCTCTGTAGTAACACAAAACAGCAGCAATGAATCTTTAAAAATCTTATATTGAATGAAAAAAAAAAGTACCCTCCTCCTTATCTGCAAAGGAAACAGTCCTAGACCCTCAGTGGATGCCTGAAACCATGAATAATACCAAACCCCTATATATACTGTGTGTTCTTTATACATGCATACCTATGATAAAGTTTAATTTATAAATTAGGCAGTGTAAGAGTTAACAACAATAACTAAAAATAGAATAATTACAACAAAATACTGTAATAAAAGTTATATGAATGTATTAAAAGTTATATATATATACATATAAGTATATATAATAAAAGTATATATATATATATATATATATATATATATATATATATAGAGAGAGAGAGAGAGAGAGAGAGAGAGAGAGAGAGAGAGAAAAGAAAGAAGTATGAAAATGACCTAAGCACCCATATATATCTGGTAACTGATCTAGAACTGATATGGCTACTAAATAACTAATGGTATACAGTGCACATAGCTGGACAAAGTGATGATTCATGTCCTGATAGGATGGAGCAAACACAGTGTGAGATTTCATCATGCTACTCAGAAGAGCGTACATTTTAAGACTTATGAATTGTTGAATTCTGGAATTTTCCATTGAATGTTTCAAGCTGCAGTTGATTGTGGGTAATTGGAATCTTAGAGAAAGAAACCATGGAGAAGGGTGCACTGCTGTATACAGCATAACCTCATTTTTACATAACAAAAGAAACAAGCAAAAAGAAGTAATATATTATTTATGGTACACACATGATAAAACTCTTCAGAATATGGCAAAGGAAGGATTAACATGCAGGAGAGTCTTTCCCTCAGGGGGAAGAGAGGGAAATGAGAAAGGGAAGGAAAGCATTAAGCAGACAAAATGGTATTGGTGATTCTCTTAGTTCTTGAGTTGAGTGATTACGTACAAGTTTTTATTTTATTATTTATATTTTCCATATTTTCTATTTAATCTTTTGAATGTATCAAATGTTATATTAAAAGGATACTAAAAGAAAATGCCTTTAAAGTGATAATAGTATAGGTATATCAGCAAACAGTAAGTCCCTTATAAAGGAGGAAATCAGGTTGACCCCAGACTTCCCAACATCACCCTCAAAACCAGAGACGCTGCGGCAATGCCTATAAAGTTCTGAAGAAAAGAACGTGTGACTTGATGATTTTGAGCCCAATTAAATCATCTCCTAGGATAAATGCAACAGATAGATAGTAAACATAAAAGAGCATAAAGAAATAAAAATCCATGTGCTTTTCTTTGAATAAAAAATAAATTAATTAAAAACTACTGTACGATGAAATCCAGGCAACCAGGAAGATGAATCAAAGCAAAGGGTGCAGAAGTGGAAAAGCCACAGCACAGACAGTTCTGGTGGTGAGCACCAAATCATTTAAAATAGGACCAAGAGTAAACAGCTGCATGAATTATGGTTTCAGAACAGAATATTAATGTTACAAACCCAAACATTGTAAAGAATAATGTAACTAAGAAAAAAACGGGTTTAGAAGGATAGAGGTGGAAGAGAGTGAAATGGTATCTGTTTCCTCAAATTTCCTAACGAGGTCAATAGACCCTATGCAAGGCTGAAACATAATTAAGAAAAGATATTGACACTACCTCAATGTTTGTCACTGGGGAAACTAATGACATTTGGGGTGTGCATGTCTTTGGTATTTGGACTGTCCTGTGCATTATAAGATGTTTGGCATGTCTGGAGTCCAGGTACTAAATGCCAGGATCGCCTCAGTTATTGTCTCCACCAAAAATGCATCCATGCATTTCTAAGTGCTCCTTCCTAAGGACGTGGCACTCACTTGGACTGATAAACACTGCTCTGACTTCTTCAAGTTTTTCCCAGTACTTTTCTCTTCAACTTAGAGCAAAGCTAGAGAATTCACATCTCTCGATTTAAAATCACAAAGACATCATTTTACCTGAAATTCATTGAATTTCATGTTGGTGTCTCTTTCTTCTATTAAATAAAAATAAATGTAATACACAATAAGCCTGATTATCTAATGCAACATTTCTAAGTTAACAAAACGTACTTGTTCAAACAAGGAATCTGAAAAAGAAATACATTATTTTTTATTGTAATAAAATATACAGGACAAAATTAACCATTTTTAAGTATACAGTTCTGTGGCATTAATATATGCACATTGTTATGCAACTATCACCACTTTCCATCTGCAGAACTTTTTCATCTTCCCCAGCTGCATATTTTAACATAAACCATATAAAGAGTCATTTGCCAATCTTTTGATTTGGGGCCAAGAACTTTTCTTTGAGAGTGGTCCCCTGATTGGAATTCCCCCTGGCTATCTTTTTTGCATTAATTACACCAATAATGAGCTCTCTAGGATTTCCGGTTTCAATTTCTTTAAAATGAAACAAGAACTGAAAGATGTTTGGGAAAGAATCTGAGTTCAGAATCCTCTTAGATTCTTCCCCGCCACCCCAACCTTCCAATATTTTACCATTGTCACGCTCACATGTGATTTGAAAGAAATTTTGGGTTACCTTACATCTATCCATCTTCCTAACACACTCAGCCTAGTCTTTATGGAAACAACAATTCATTAATTTTGAGTTGGTATTTTATCGGTTTTCATAAAATTTAAGTTATATGGTTTTAAAGATTTGGGTTCAAATACAGTTAACTCATGGAAAATATCCAGGTGAGCCAATAGGGACAGAAGGCTAGGGGCATCTAGGAGCTGTCTGCTTACTGTGAACATTCTAAGTGAAGGGTGTCCCTTATGAAATGATCTGGCAAGTTGGATATTATATTAAATTTAATATAGTATGTATACCTGCGATGGTTAATTTTGTATGTCAACTTGACTGGGCAGTAGGGTAGCTAGACTTTTGGTCAAACAGTGTGTGTGTGTGTGTGTGTGTGTGTGTGTGTGTGTGTGTGTGTGAAATGGACATTTGAATGGGTAGCCTGAGTAAAGCAGATTTCCCTCCCTAATGTGGCGGGGGGGGGGGGGGCCTCCTCCAGTCAACTGAAGACATGAATAGGACAAAAAGGCTAAGTAAGGAGGAACTCCTTCCTGCTGCCTGGCTGCTTTGAACTAGATGTTGGTTGTTTTCCATTCTTTGGGCTTGAACAGAAACATTAATCCTTCTTGGGTCTCCAGCCTGCTGGCTTTCAGAGTGGAACCTGGGCTTACCTGGGTCTCTAGCTTGCTGCCTGCAAATCTTGGACAGAAAGAGGATATTAGTGGAAAAACTGGTTAAATTCCAATAAGTCCTGAATTTAGTTAACAATCACGTACCAATGTTGGTTTTGTAGTTGTGTTAAATATACCATGGTAATAAGTAAGATATTAACAGTGGAGAGGACTGGGTGAGGGATATAGGAGAATACGCGGTACTCTTTGCAGTGTTTCAATAAATCTAACATTATTCCAGAACAAAAACTTGCTTTTAAAAAATAGCATGTATCATTGGATTCAAATCTATCTTTCTATTTGTATTTATTGATGCGTTCACCAAATTTTTGTGCTTTGGGGAATTACTTCTTTCTTTGTACTTTTCTGTATTGCTTGAATTTTTTTTCAAACAATAACAGCCATACATATTATTTCACGAAAACTATTAAGTCATTCTTTAAAAAACACTGGAGTCTGTTTGACAAGGTGACTTCTAGAAATCATCCAGATTTTAAAAGCACTGTGATGTTTGATTTGGTGGTAGTTTTTAATAACATGGTTTCGTCTATAACACTTTCCTTGTGGACCCAAAGATGATTTTAAGATTAGGCTCTAAGATGAATACTATGCCATAGAACTAGAAAAATGAGCAAGTCATGTGAGTATAAGAATATGTTGTTTCTGCCCCATACATAGCTTAATGGTTTATGTCTCTGTTACTTTTGCCTTTTGCCAACTGTAACAATCACAAGGGAAGGAAAGGCTCTTGGCTGTGGTTCTGGGATTCTGTTCAGTTGAGCAGTGAGGGAATCATGGCTTGTCAGGGATCTAAATCTCCAAATCACAGAACAAATGCCACGGGGGAACTGGAGGGATTAAAAGGACAGAATCCTAAATATCCTAATACACCTAATAAAATCATTCAATGCTTACTCTCTTTATCTTATTGCTCCTCTTTTATCTTGTTTCTTTTCATCCTGTCTCTACCAGCTCTCCTGCCTCTAATTCCTCCCTTCAACTTTGACTATTAGATATTCATAAATTCGCAAGGGAGTCCTTTTTTTTCTCTCTCTCTTTTTGTTTTGTACTCCAGGATGGTGAAAACTCTTTGCAAACAGGGAGAAAATTTTCTTCATCTCCATTTCCATCTCCCAGGACTGTCCCACCCATCAGTCAGAGTAAGGTTTGTGGAATGAATGACTGAGGCTGGAGAGTGATGATGTCCGTGAGCTTAGCCACAGCTGTCAATGGAACCTCTACAGCCTTCTAGTTCCTCCTATTCACCAAAGTCCTATGTCTCTCTCCTTCCCTACCACTTTTCTTTCTTGGGCCTATTTCTTCTTGTAATATATAGCTAGTGTCTTATTGCCTTTATTCTGCACCTTCTGACTATGTAAGCTCTTTGATTGAGGTCAGGTCTTCTCTTTAACTGTGTTTCTAAAAAGGAATCATCAACTGTATGCCCTCACTTAACGTCATTGATAGGCTCTGTGTCTTTAAGTGAAATGACGTAAAGAAGCCAATCTTAACATAGACGAATTGGTATAAACAAGCGTTCAGCTCCTATGGCATCTCATCAATGTGATAATGAAACAACATTGAATGACATGACGTTATTCTAGGACCCGCTGTGTACCAGTGCTTCTCAAACTTTATCAGGCATCAGAAACACTGGGAGGACTTGTTAAAACACCGATAGCTGGGCCCCACTGCCAGCGTTGATCATTCGGTAGGTCTGGGGTAGGGCTGGAGAAGTGGCATTTCTAAACAGGTGTCCAGGCGATGCAATACTGACGCTGTTGCTCCAGAGACCACACTTTGACAATCACTGATCTGTACACCACAGAAGTCCTGTCCAGTTAGTTGTCTAATCCTGTCTGCTAAGGAGACAAAAAAAGAGATAGAAGTGTTCATTGTCTAGAACTTAACTGTGAGATAAAAGTAACAGGAGGAATATGCATGTTTTGTTTGAAACCCTAAAAGTAGAAAGGTTTTTTCCCTTATAATCGTCATTCTTTAATTCAAATCATTCCATAGACCATAAGTTAAAACTGCTAATGGTGAAAAGACTATAGATATTTCTATCAGAGTATATAAAAAGGTTAATTATGGTGGGCACATATTAAAGATCTCCTTGCCATGTGAGCCATCTCCAGAAATACTTGCCATAGAACTGAAATAGAAATGATTATGTGAGTAAATTATCACCCACACTCCTTGCTTGCATCATTTCATACTGCAAGCCTTTTCTCTTTTCAAGGAATAATGGTTTTACATTTTACTTTGTGATGGCACTCTAATTGCTAAATATAATAGGGGCATTATGCTACGAAGTTAAAAGATTCCAAGTGAAAAGATAAGTCAAATCTCATCCAGCCAATGACTCTTTAGAGGGTGCTCCTCTTTTTCTTCCAGCTGTCTCCCAGTTCTGAACTCTCACAGAGTGTGATTAAAATGGAATATGATGGCAGAAAAGAGCTAAACGGAGTCCTGGAATTCATCTAGTCCAGGCATCTGCAACAATGACCCGTTGGCCAGAGCTGGCCCCCTCGCCTGTTTTTGTATAAGTAAAATTGTATTGGGAAACATGCATGCCTGTTTGTTAATGCGTATTTCTAGGGCTGCTGTCACACTACAATGACAGAGTTAAGTGGTTGCAGCACAGATCATGTGATCCAAAGCTGAAAGTATTTACCATGTCAGCCTTTACCAAAAAAGTGGGGCCCAGCCGTCAGTGTTTTAACAAGGCCTCCTCTAGTCCAACCTGCTCATTTGACAGTTGAGAAAAGTTATCGAGAGAGAGAGAGAGAGAGAGAGAGAGAGAGAGAGAGAGAGCGAGAGAGAGAGAGCGAGAGCGCTCAGGGTTACACATTTACACACACAAACTGGAGAGTGCCAGGCACTGTCCTCAGAGGCTCCCGTAAGAGCCCTGGTCCCCGAGAGGCACAACCGTCCTTCATGGATTAGTAGAGAATGGGTACTGCAGTCAGTTTGCATCTCATTACAATTTTCAAAGAGCCTCCATATGACAAACCCAAAAAGAACAGTGTGACAGAGTGGGCTTTGATATAAGTCCAAAATGAGTAAATGGCATCATTTTTTTCACACGTGTATAAAACACAAGAGCAGCCTAACATTTAGGGCCTGTTTCTAATAATGAAAAAGTCCTCTTTCATTGATGAGAGGAGCATAAGGATCATTTTGTCTTACAGAAAATATACTAACATCCTTTCATGTAACATACTTCACGGTGTCCACAGCTTTCAGAGCTGGCGCCTGACGGTGTGAATTCTCTTGTCGCAAATTATTAGATTCACCAAAGTGACAAAAGCATGTGGGTGTGTGTTTACAGAAGTGTTTTTATGTATTTTATACATCTGTGTCTAAAACAAAATGATACAATGATGCAAGGTGTCATTGTTCGCCCAATCTCTTACTTGTATGTTAAGGAAAATATGTCTTTTCTGTAAATGAACCCAAATTCTATGGTTTCAGGTACGTGCACAGAGCTGTACGATGAATACAGCAGGATTTGGAAAGTAAAATAAAACTGGAACCCGGGCAGTCTGCATCCAGGGCCCACGTCTCTCTGTGATTAATTCTGCTTCAGTGGGGGCAGTGAGCTCCACCCGGGCAGGGCCAAGGCTGGTACCTCCAGAGCCTAACTCAGGACTGATGCATAGTAGGGGTCAACAAGAAATGACCATCATTTTATTTGTTCATTCATCAGTATCTCCTCTGTGCCAAGAACCCGCTGTGCTGAGATTGATGCACAAAGAGAATAAGAGCACCTCACTGTCTGATGGGGGAGGCCATTGTCTAAAGACAAGCAGTACCGTATCTCTGCCAGTTCTAACGTGGTGAGAGCACTGAAGGGACGTGTGAGCAGAGCCCTGAAAGATCAGTAGGGCTAGCCATGCAGATACACACATCCCAGGGAAACAGAAACTCTATTTAAGTGTTGCCTCTCTTGGGAGACTTTCTTGACTCATCAGTCTTATTTAGAGATCTGTCCTTTGTGTTCCTATCACCTACATCTATCACAGGACTTTTCTCTAGGCTTGGCCTTCAGTAGGTATTCTGCAAGTGAATGAATGATGAGTGAGTTAGTGAACATACAGAAGGCACAGGTGTGAACCGCTATGGCCTCTTAAGGGAACTGTTTATTTACATGGCTAGAAGTCAGGGCATGGGGAAGAGAGGACAAGCCTATAGGAAGAAAAGGCTGGAGAGGTGGGTCAGGGTAAGATTATGAAGGACCTGCTATACCACACTAGGAATTTAGATGGTATTAATTCTTTCAGTAACTCCTTGTTGGCCCCTACCATGTGCCAACCCTGTGTTAGGCTCGGGAAATACCAGCTCTGGTCCTGCCCATGTGGAGCTCACTGCTTCCTTGAAGCAGAATTAATCATGGAGACACATGGGCTCTAGAACAAGACTGTCTGGGCTCCAGTTTGAACTTACCCTTCACTAGCTATGTGGTCTCTGGTTTCTCAGTGCTTCAGTTTCCTTATATGTGTAAAACTAGAATAATACTGGAACCTGTCTCATAGTTGTTAGGATGATTAAAATGAGCATGTATATACAACTGCCCTGCACATAGGAAGTACTCAATAAATATTAGGCACACTTACTGGAGAAAAGAGACATGAACAAAGAATGTGAAGGATGTTGGAGAGGAATGGAAGGCGAGGCCCAGAGTGCAATGAGAATATGATGGTGGTGGGCATGGGGCTGCCAACACAATCTAGAGATTCAAGGAAGGCCTGTCTAGGGGAAGAGCGGGTGGAACTGTGTTGCAGAATGAGGAACACTAACAAAAGGGCAGAGACCATTGTGAGAGTGAAGTAAGAAGAACACCCACCTGACTACAGCTTATGCACCAAGAGGAGCAGGGAGGGAAGAGTGGCTGTAATTGAGACTGGAGAGGCAGGCAGAAGCCAGCTCCAGGCGGGTCTTGTAAGCCATGCTGAGGTTTTTGTATTTGCCCCAAGTTAGTAGGAACCACGAAGGGAGTAAGGGAGTGACAAAACCTGAATTGTGTTTTTAAAGGCTGTGTGGTGGGGGCGAGAGGGTGGGAGTAGACAGACTCGAGAGAATAGGAAATTAATTGGTGATTGACTGGATAGAAGACATGAAAGAAAGGAAAGTGTAAGATGCCTTCTAGATTTCTGGATTGAGTTGTTGAATGGATAGTGTACCATATACTCAGGTAGGAATATGAGAGGAAGAGCAGACTTTCAAGGTCAAAAGATGATGCCAGTAGAAACTGAAGTGCCAGCAAGGATCGTGATGGAGTTCAGTACATAAGTGAGCATAGGAACCTGGGCATGGGTAGATGGCCAAAGAAAGTATATGAAGTGAGACAACAATCAAGATGGAACTCTGGGAAAAAAGGAATCCAGAGAAAACTGAACAGAACTGATCAAAGAGATCAATTAAAAACTAGGAGATGCTGATATCACAGGCACCACAGTTGGAGAAAGGAGGATATGGTCAACATTATCATATACTGCCTCATTTTTAATCAGAGCTAAAAATTGTCCATTGGATTTGGCAGTTAGGATCTCTCTGAACAGAGTCATCTAAACTCTCCTAGACCCCAAACACAATAATTTTTGGAGATCCCATTGCATATTATAGCAAACATAAAATGTACCAAATTCCGCCTTAAATTTATCTCTTAAAAATATTAGGAAATTTTTCCCCTTTGAAATTAGTACTAATTAAGATTAGTTTTAATTTTTTTGTATTAAACCAATGATTTTTCTGTAGATCTCAACCATTTTATAAGTTCTTGAAAACCCAGAGGATCTAGGGTCAAATCAATGATGACCACATTCAGAGAAGGCTACTGTGGGTTACAGAGTGAATGATGAGGCGAAGACCGTAAGTATGGACTTCTTTTTGACAAGCATAACTAGGAAAGAAAGGAAAGAGGGAGAGAGAGTCAAAGAAGGGAACAAAGTCCAAGGAGGGTATGACTTACTTAAGATTACAGCTTTTCACACAGCTTGAAAGAAAAAAAAAAAGATTGGTTTCAGATGTAGGCGAGACTAGAAACTTTTGATTAAAATGCTAGTTGGAGGAGACAGCAGATAAGAAGGGATCCAGAACATAGGAATGATTCACTTTCTTGAAAGTCCCTCTTCCTCTGAATCCAGATGAAAAGAAAGAAGGATAAGTGGGTGGATAGATATTCACACTCTATAACTATTATTAATAATAAAAATGTTACAATCAAGACTGTCGAGTAACTAATACCACCATTCAGCAATTGTTCTTCTAAAGATCAGAAAATAAGAGTGGCACAGGGAGGTTATAGCAGTTAACAGCTCTGTGTTTCATACATAATCCCAAAGCGCACTATGATGTAGAGTGATATAGATATATATATATATCTGTTGGGGGTTGGGGTTTGGCTCTGGCTCCTTTATGAGCCAAGAAGATGCAAGTACTGTAGGGGTAAAATGCCGACCTGTGTCAAGCAAATTGACTTGTCAAGGGCACCATCTGATAGATTGGTTGATTTACACAGAGAAAGCAGGAGGTATACAGAAAGTGCATTAACTCTTTGGGGCCATTGGGGCAACATGAGTAAATCATTGCTACAGTACTAAATGGTTCCCTGAATGGCCCCAAAGAGTAAATGCATCCCCCAAAATCTCAGATGGTCCCAGGTGGTCATTTGCCCTCAAGACTCAGAGTGATTACAAGTGCTTTACAAGAGCTGGGTCAGTGCCCCAATTTCCGTTGTACAGATAAGGAAACTGAAGTTTATTCTAGGCCACTTGGCCAGTTAATGAAAGAACTCAGATATTAGCCAGCTAACATGGTTAGCTAATAATTAGCACTGTTTTCCTGTGATCATCACAGTAAATGTTTGTCATTCAAAATGTTATTCTTCAGGGTGAAATACTCCATATTTTTGTCCTCATGGAGTAGATAGATGATTCCAATAAGATGGAATCGAATGGTCTTTTGCAAAAACGTTTTAGTTGTGGCACTTTGTTGTTGTTAGATGGTTGTCAGTTGCAGAAATAGAAAAGAAAACTCAGTTAATAAAGGAGGTAGGAAGTTGTTTCATAATAGATGTTGGGAGTAGGCCCCAAGTTTTGTGAGTGTGTTTATCATGCTCAGGCATTGAATAAATTGGATCATCTTTGAAGGAGTTTCTTGACAAGCTGTGAGTGTTTCAGAGCTATAAGAGATCCTTGACTCAAGGGCACTTATTTTACAAATGGAAAAAAATGGCCCCAGAGTGACCTAGCCAGGCTTTAAACCTACAAAGTGAGAAAGCCCAGTTACCTGAGGGCAATGAGAAATAGTGGCCATGGACCAAGTCTAGAGGCCACTTTCAAAGCAGTGGAGAAAGACAGCATTGCACATGGTCATTATTATAACTCAGGTTTATTGTGGGGGAAAAAAAAAGATGGTTACCAGTTCTTTGCAAAACATACATTCAGTTATTAGGCCTTCTCCCCCTTCCAAAGAAATGACTAAGTATGCGTGGGGTGGGGGGAGCAAGAAAAATTAGTCACCAAATAATAAGCATGTAAAATTTGAGTCAAGAAAGTTCCCGTTCTAAGACCTACCTCTACATTTCCAAGCTAACTTGTATGATCATGGGCTGCTAGGAATTTAGTGACAACATGCCCAATTGTGAAATTTCTAGGAGAAAAATAAAAGCTGCAACAATAAATCATGCTCTGAGCACACTTCAATATCATTTTTATGATGCTTCTAGTATATTATAAATGTGTTATTATAAAGCTTACACAGAAGGCAGTGGCCTGTGCAATTTTTGCCTAAAATCATAGATTTTTGGTCAGTGGACCAAGAATGAGGGCAGCTTATGGTTCTGGAGTTGCAAGGAATGGCACATTGCTTTGATTTTGTTTTGTCTTGTCTTTGGTGATTAGATTTAGAACATAAGTGCCCAAAATAGCCCATTTTAATCTTCCCTGTGATGTCTTGCCTGAGTTCAGTGAGTTTTGTAAACACAGAAAAAGCAGACTTGAGTATAGGCAGAAGGGTGGCCCCAAAATGGAAATTTAGCTTCTTCTCTAAATAAGAGATACATGCAATTATTAATCAAAATAAATACAAGGGTCAAATAATTACAATCACATAAATCTCTTTGGGGATTTAGGACTTCTCTAATATCTATAAATTAAGAATTGTTAGTGAATTCATTAATTAATAATAATCCCTTGCAATTTGTATATCATTTTACAAGTTATAAAGTGCTTTCACCTATTATGACTTTGATATTTATGTGGAAGGGCAAGTATTATTATCCCCATTTAACAGATGAGCAAGCTGAAGCTGCAAATGGTCCAGGGCTCTTTCCGTAGACAATCCTGACTCTAACGTCCTCTTAGCAGTCCCTCTGTGATGAATTATAACTTCTTTGTTCAAGTAAGGGCTGGGCCTTTAAGCATGACTGTCATTTAATATAAATGTTGACTGAAGATGTGCCCATCCTGCTCTGGACACATAAGAAGTGTGCCACTGACATGTCTTTATGAAATTCAATTAGGCTGCCTTTTCCTAGCAATAAGGATTGAAATAAATTAAGAAAGTACAGATGAAACATATGTTTTCAGTTGATGGTAGGAATGTAGAGAGTGGCTCTTCCCACTTTGCTGGATGCCCAGTTATCAATGCCAATCAGTTTTGGATTTTGGCCATAACATGTACCTGTTTTCCAAAAGGCATTTTCATTTATACTCAAGTTCAGTTTACCCAAGTTGCACAATGCACTTTTGCCAGCCTGGTGGAGGTTCTGAATGCCTCCATACCAGTGCTCCCTAAGAATCTGTAAAATACTCTTTGCATGTCAGCTGTTGAACTCCTTTGACCTCCCTATTTGCATATGGTACATTACTCAACAAGAGAGTTTTTCTTTCTGTTCCACCAAACGCAGGTGCACAGTCATTCCGTGAGAGCTCTCATAATCGGCCATGTAAATTACCTGCCAGGTCCAAGGTCTGAAAAAATTAGTTTTTCACAAAGACAATGAAAACCACCATATTTGTACTTTTTTTTTTTCAGTCTTCTGAAAAAGCCTTCTTCCTGCCTGTCGAAACCTCATAAATGGCACCGGTTGTTGTGGGAAGGATATTTTAGCTAGTGTAGGTTTGTAGAAAAAAGAATTTTCCTCAACACATAAGTAATGATATGAAAAATATTGGCCCACTTTGTTTTCTGAAAAATCCCACCAAATTCCTTTTTTTTAAATATTTACTTTTAAAATCTTGCGAGATACTTAAGAATTCTTGGACTCTGTATCTTCTCAAGCATTATTTTTTAATTCTGCAGCCATTTTCTATAAAATATACTTGTTTCACACCAAGAACACCAAACTGAAATACTCAGGTGGAAAAAAGTTTCCTTTCTTCCTCAGTTACATTTATGTGCCCAGATGCTAACTCGAGTAGAATAAATGGACTATGAATCTTTAGACATTATAGAAAATTTGGGCTTATTAAAATATGTGGGGCCTTTATCCAGTGTTACTAACCAGAAGTCCTAAGGATATATGAAAGACCAAATATTTATCCTATGTGCAAACCAGACCCCAATAATAATAGTTTATCCTTTAGCTCTTTTAAAGTGTCAAAAATTATATCACATCTCATAAAAGGGAAAATATGTTATTTTCATGCAAACTAAGAATTTCATTAATAAGATTTCACTCACCATCAAATATAATTTTGAACATATTGTTTCTCAATAAATATAAAATCAATTTTCATTGATATGAATTATTGCTCTATTCCAATTTTTCAAAATAATTAAATAAAAATATAAAGAGGAACACACACATTTTTCTCACATGACTCCTTTCATTCTTAAGCTTTGTTCATTCTTAAGCTTTTTTCAAAGCTTGAGCAAATACTATGAAAGGCCAAAAAAAAAAAATCCCTCTCTGTTCTTTCTTTTAACTTAGTTTCCAAGTCAAATTTTATAATCACATTTAGGGTCACTGAACTTTTTTAATGTTTACATTTTATAGAAAGAAAAAAAGTATTATACTTGGAATCCTTTGTACTCCAAATAAGGCACAGTATAGCCTTAAATTGCTTGCAATAATAATTCGGTCAGAAGGAAATACATCCTTTTATATTAGACAATATTCCGTTGGCTAAACTCTTAACTTCCAACCTCTTACCACCCCACTTCAGCTAACTGGATGGGTCACTTCTCTGGATGGTAGTTAAGTAGCCCACGTTGGTAGAGGTGGGGGACCCTAAGACAAGTGAACTCAAATACCATCCTCAGGTTCAGATTCTAATCCTAATGGGCTTTGCAGAAAAACATAATTTTGTGCCATAAACATGGACAATTTTTCCAAATCTTTCCATCTTAAATATGCCTTCTAGTCAACCCTCTTCACTTTCTATTGATCGGGCCATTTGGGACAAATAAAAGGATTTTTGCAAAGTATTTGTCCTTCAAGGAGACTGCATTCTGTATGTGAAAATATATAACTCCCACATCCTTTCCTAAAAGCCACCAGCCATTTTTCCTTACCCATCTGAGCTGGGAGTTCAAGTCCCATGTTCCTTTTATTCATGGGATGGGTTTCTTCTCCATTTTAGATTATGCCAACTTGTTTTCTTCAGCAGACTGTTGGTGCATATCGATGGCATGATTTGTAGTAATAATGATGATGGTACTGAACCTTAAAACACATACCTAATCCCAGTGGACTCTCTTGTGATGTTAAGACTGTGGACTACATGGTTGACTAACAGTGAGAACAACTGAAAACAAGGCAATAAATTACTATGCAGATTGCTGATGGCCTATAATTGTCTCAAAATGAGGATGTTACATAACAGACTAATCCTATTTAAACAAATACATGTGTAGTAATATAGACATATAGGACTGTATCTGTACAATTTTGACAATAACCTGCTCCATAAAATAGAGAGACACCAAACAACTTGGACAAACATTGCTGAGGTCAAGGGTCACAGGAGGTGAGAATTAAGGTTGTTTTTGCTCTTTCTTGAATGTTGCATTGTTCCTGGATCTGTAAGCATAACTTTAGAGACTCCACCAATATAAACACAAAACTACCTAGTTATGAGCCTGTGTTTACACAGTCCAGATCAAAAGCACAGACACTCAACTAGGGTTCATTTGCATTTGCTGCCAAAAATGTCCCGATTCTTCTTTAGAAAAGTAGCAATAATTCATATTTTGATTCCATTTACAAATTTGTATATTTACAAATTTGATAAAAGGCCTCCTATTCTTTACCGTGTTGCCAGTACTTTTTTTACTATTGAGGAGCATTGTTCTTTTCTAAGGCACTGATTGTGTGGCAGATCATCGGATCATTGCAGGGAGCATAGATGAAAAGCCTGTTATTCCAAAGGATTAAATTACAATTCTTAGTGAACCATGGCCAAGCTATTTTTTTTCAATCCCAGGGAGGATTGGAAATAGGAAATGTCATGCCTTGAAAAGGGGTGGGAACAGTTGAGTGGATGAAAAAGAATAATCATCCCAGTAAATGTTATTAAATTCTCCTCAAGTAAAATCATGAAGCAAATAAAAGATGATAAAGCCTGTAAAATATCCAGATGATCAGGCTGAGTTTATAAGAACTAATGATAGCATGGAATGGAGTTTTATTGAAATAGAAAAAGGAATCAGGAAAAGCATCTAATGGATGTAGCATATATATGTGAATACACAAAAACGATTAAGATGCCAGCTTCACTTCAGCATCTTCAGTATTCAAGGAACATGGGGGCAGAAGACTAAGGTTTGCAAATCACTGATAACTTGCATATGAGCTCTCTTGGGAAGGATGATAAAATGCAGTGGGAAGACAAAATGAAAGGGAGCCTCTACTAAGGGTACTTGGGGCAACATACACAAGCACGTTCAGAAAAGTCTGACTTTCTAAAACTAGGAGGAGGAATCAGTTCTGTTTGAGATTCCAAACACCAGGTAGGTATATAACCTGTGAAGGAATAGGAGAAATAAATCTGGGAAAGAAAACACTATACAGAGAAGAGATGTTTTGAAATTCAATTCCAAAACATATTAATGCATGTGGAAGGAGATAAAGGACTTAGGTGCCCAGTGGCATGGAGAGCCTGAAGGAGAAAATAAAATGACAGTTTAGCTGTGTGCTGTCATTATAACAGGGAGTCTACAGGATGCCATTGTGGTTTCTGCTAGTGTGTCACTATAAGAATAACTCCTTATGAAATGCTGTAATAGAAAGTTCAAAAATATGCACTGAGGGTTTCCCACGCTTCAGTCACATATCAAGTATGATGGTGGGTGCTTGGGATAAAAGGAAGGATAAGATACAATCTGTGCTCATTAAGAGTTCACAGTATTTTAGAAAAAACAGAAAAAAGCAGATTATCCCAGTGAAAATAAAAGAAAATTTAAAAAAAATAGAGCAAATGCAACAAAGATATGTAGTACAAAGGAAGCTCCAGAGTTACAACTTGCTTTGCCTGGAGAAGTCAAGAAATGCTTTGGAAAGGGAGTGACGTTTGAATTGGATCTTGAGGGATGAGTAAGAGTTCTCTAGGCACAAACAAAATAGATGCAAAGAATAAGGTGCAGGCAGTGTGATGAGTTCTGGCTGCGTGAACTGAAGGAAGCCAGGAGATGAGGTTGGAGGGTGGTGGAGTCAGACTAGGAAAAGGACCTTTTGTACTGTGCTGAGGGGTTTGGCCTTAGCCAGGTGAGTAAAAGAGAGCACTGCTAGCTTTAAAACAGGGAAATGACTTGATCTAATGTGTGTCTCAGAACGGAAGCTCTGGCTATAAAGGGTAGGGTAAAACTCAAATTAGCAGGTGGCAGTCAGGGGACCATCACAATGGCCACAGAAGGGAGATAAGAGGATGGATTCAATGGATATTTTGGAGATAGTATGAATAGACCTTCATGAGCTAGTAGATATTAGGGGAGAGGAAGAAGGAAAAGTTTATGAGGACCCCAGTTCTTAACACGGTGATTAATTGAAATAGAGAGTACTACGAAGGGAATTATGTCTATGGGGCAGGGGGCTTCGGGGAAGGTTAGCAAATCTGTTCTTGAAAGCCTTGTATAGGGGAGGAGACTGCAATTCAGAGAGAATCAGCCAGAAATGTGTCCTCATTCTGCCCTACCCTAGTGTCCTTGAGGAGACTCAAGAGGCAGAGAGCATTCCATTGGCATTTTACTAAATTGTTACAAAACAATATTTTGAAAGACAAGCACATTCAAATGTGTGGCATAACAAATGTTATTACAATAGAGATCATCAACCACAGGCTCATTTGCCTCACCAAGTTCACTGTCTCAGTGCAGACCTCAGAACAAATGAAGTTCCCTCTCATTACTTATAAAGAGAATCGTATCCTGAGAATACAAGGGAACTTTTTCAAAAGTACACACACACACACACACACACACACACACACACAGATGGTGCCAAAAAATGTATACACATTTTTTTTTTCTTTTTAAGCTGAGCCATCCTGCCAAGCTCAACTGCAGTTCAGCTCGGGCCAAGAATCAAACCGGCAACCCTGTTGCTCAGAGCTCACACTCTTGAGAGAGCTCTTAACCAACTAGATACGTGACTGGCCCTGTATACACATTTTAAGACAGGAAAAAAACTGTATTAAAATTACACTGATGGTAACCACTTTGAGCACCTCTTGTAATTGCAGAAGTCAAACTTAACTTGTATTCATTCATCTTTTGTTATCAGTATATATTGAGTATTACAATTTTAATTAAAATGTGTTTACATTTTTATCACCCTATGTATGTCTGCATATATATGTATATGTGTGTGTACCGTATATATATAATATATATATTATATATATAATATATATATTTAACCATTTCCAATAGCTTATCTTTGTAATCAAGAAAATCAGGATACTATGCAACCAATAAGAAATCACAGGGATAAATTGGCTGCTGAGGCTCATGCAAGATGATAATTGTCATCTAAGCCCCTAATTTTAATTTTTGGTGTTTAGCAAAACAGCCTTGTTTTTGTCATGGAATAAATACGATGAATTTGAACTAATGAAATGTGTACTAAAAATATTCTTACCTATTTTATATATTCTGTTTTATATTTTGTGATTCTTCATAACATTCCTTCTAAAAGGGGATTCTACTTCTAGAATTTTGTAAAAAATGGAATGTAATTGTATTATACTACACCTGTTTCTACTGACTTTTGTTTTGAGATTGTTAAGCAAGTCTTCAATTTGTTAGATGCATTTAAAATTATAAAATCATCCTTTCACCCTATTCACACACATGCATATTTTTCTCCTTGCTCCCCACTTGTCCCCCTGAGCTTGGTATTTATGTCAGGCAGTAACAGGAACAATCTGATTTGGCAGGATAATAATAACCAACCAAAATGTGTCTCTCCTGTTTTTCATTTTGCTTGATTCTGACATTAAAATACAAGAATGGGTGAACTATTTTGAAGTCTGGGCTTCGAAAACACCTGTTTACTGTTGTGGACGTGTGTGAATTTTCCATTTAACAATAATAGCAGTGTACTGTGTGTTTTTCATGCTTGCATTGCAAAACCAGTGGCCAGGATATATTCTGGCAAAATACACTTCAAATGTTATAGTAGAAGCTAAAATTTTCATGGAAAAATAAAAAATGTACATTAATATAATGTACACTTATTAGTTTCTACAGTCTTTTATAAGCCACGATCAACTCCTCTGTCATATATAACTTTTTAATGTGTTATTTGAACTTCATCAACAGCTTCTTGATTGGGTTGGTCTCAAGCACTAATCAGGCCCCCCCACAAGTTCTAACAGAGATTTAAACATCTTACATCCATCATGAAGAGTACGTAGGATCATAATGATGAATCACATTAGCATAATTTAAAAATGTAGAGCATGAATAGCTTTCCCCTCCAAAATTTACAGTAAAAACATATGCACAATAAGACTGCAATGATTCATTATACCATGGCTTATTTATATTGTAACATATTTATATACCAAGCAGAATGAAACCATAAAACCTCCATTAACAAGTAGAGGAAGGAGTTTCTTTTCTCAACTAAATTACATGAATTTGGGATAAATCTATCATCTATCTATCTATCTATCTATCTACCTGTCTCAAGGATGGGAAATTGCTATCTTCTTATGTCCTCTTAGGACATTACAAAGCCCATTATATCACACTATAGATTTTTTTTTTTTCAGTAATCTATATTTTGTACTTCCCATTATGAACCAGTTTCTGGCCAAACAATGAGCTGCAGGTAAAGTCACTGCGGATCACAGAAGCATAAACATTAAGGGGGAAACAAAATAAAACAAACCACCTTTTTGTATATTGCCCCCCAAATGTTCCTCTCAGGACTCTGGGGTGTCTGTTAGGACTGAATCGGTTTAAATATGATCTACTGAGCCCAACCCTGAGCAAGGTGCTTTAGATGAAATTGTGAAAAATGACAAACAAAAAAAATCCTGCCTTCACAGGGCTTACCCTCTAGTGAGGAAAGCAGAAAAAAGAGGCAGACATCTAAGGTAGGGTATCAAGAGTTCTGTGGTGCAGGAAGCAACAGACAGGCTTCCCAGAGGGTGTAATGACAGCATTGGTACCTGCAAGCTAAGCAGGAATTCGCCAGGTGAAAGGACACGAGAATCCAGACAGAAGTATTCCAGGCAAAGAGTAGTAGTTTATGTGGAATGTTTAGGGAACTGAGAATAGTTCATTATCAGATAATTATCAAATAAATGTTGGCTTCTATAGGTTGCAAGGGAAAATGGCAAAGAGGAAGCTAGGAGTTCAGGGGGCCAGGGTTTTCACTTATCAAATATTTAGGGGCCACAGATGTCTCAGTGCACTAGACAGACATAGCATTTGCCCTCAGACAGCTTATAGTTTAATAGCGGAAGCATACAGACATAATCAACATCATCATGTCAAATTGTGAAGAACAAAAAGGTGTCAGGAGATAGTAACAGGAAGAACCTACTGTAGATGGAATCAGGGCTGACATCTCTGAGGAGGTAAGACTCGAAGAATGAGAAAGGGTCAGGTCACAAAGGGCCTGGGGAACTCATTGGGGAGTTGGGGTTTTATCTTGATGATTATTCATGTTTTAAGGTTTTAAGCAGGGGAGAGATGCTATCAACTTGCATTTTTGACAAATCATTCTGAGGGCTCTGGGGAGAAGAGATGAATGAGGGAGGAGGTAGGGAGATAAGTCAGATGGCTTTCCTAGTAATCTGAATGAGAGAATTTCCTAGTGCTGGAATATCTCAGTAACAGTTCTATTAGGCAGGGATAATATTAAAATGTTTAAAAGTCTGTTTGGCATGAGCATGGACCCATCAGGATGGATGCAGGCCTCTGCTGGGCCCGGCCAGATGGGACAGCTGGATCCCAGAGGTGGGGCCAGCAAGACAGGGATGTAGGCCAGCAGCCTCTTTATAATCCGTGTGGAAGTATTTCAATATTTTAGCAACAGATGCAGCTGTACCAGCCTGGGAATTAGGTATGGAGAGCCAGGGAAATATTCGGGAGATGATTAGGAAAGAGGCGTTTGGGTAATACATGAGGTAAAGAGGAGTTAGCAATGAGGCTCTGGTTTCTGCTTGGGCAACCAGGTAAACTCATCTATTTATCCGAGCCTATTTATTCAGCACTTTACATTTAAGACACCTGAGAGACTTGACATATCAAGTGGGCAATAGGGTATGTGAGGAAGGAACAGAGAGAAAGATTTGGGCTGAATAAATACACTGGGGAGTTTTCAGCATAAGGATGTCATTTAAAGCTACAGAATGGCTGAGGTCCCCAAGGTGAGAGTAGGGTGAGAAGCAGTACTCCCCAGGGTGGCGCCCTGAGAAACTCCAGCATTTACGGCTGGTGAAGAGGAGATGAGCTGTGGATGACTGAGAAGGAGCGTCTACTGCTGTGGGAGGAAAACCAACTGCGTGAGGTTTCAGGAGCTAAAAGTGGCGAGTGTTTCCAGAGGAAGGAGGAAGGAGTGGTTGGCTGTGTTAAAAACTGGAGAGATTGAGTAAGAAAAAGAGGACTGGAGTCTCTAAAGCATTTAGCAATGCCGAAATTGTCGGTGACTCTGACAAGGGCAGTTTCAGTGGGTGGTGAGCACAGAGGTCAGACTGTCTGGCACTGAAGGTAAATGAGGTGGAGAAGTAGAGGTGGCGAGTACAAGGCAACTTTCCGCAGAGATGTGGGACTTGTTTGATTTTTTTAGGGAAGAGACTTGAGCAAGTTTAGTTGCTAGTTGGGAAGACAGTGAAGTGTTTTGATAGATTACAGGTGTCAGCAAACTAGGGCTTCTGCCTGTTCTTATAAATAAAGTTGTATTGCAAAACAGTCACTCCCATTCATTTACGTATTATCTATGCCTGTTCTTAGGCTACAACAGCTTACTTAGTTTAGTAGTCACAACAGAGACTCTATGGCCCACAAAGCCAAAAATATCTCCCCTCTGACCCCTTATAGAAAAAATTTGCTGGTTCCCAGATTAAACTAAAGTGTTACATGTCCTAGCCCATTTAATTTCCACAGGAACCCAAATAAATACATGCACATATAAATGCATACATAAATACACAACTAACAAAATTTCCCAAGTCAAAAGGGCTATGAAAATTCTCCCTAGTCAGTTGACCAATTTATCAACAAAAACCACAAAAAGGCTTAGCTATTTCTCTTCTGTTGATAATACAGTAAGTCCTCACTTAACGTCCGAGATGGGTTCTGCTACTTTACGTATAACGAAACCAATATTATCATAGGCTAATAAGAACAAGAGTTAAACGGCATCTCATTAACATGATAAAATAATGACACTGAAATGAACCGATGTTATTCCAGGACCTGCTGTATGTATCTGTTGTTGACAACATAAATAAGCACATTTTACTCACTACTACATACCTAGTACATGGTCCTGAGCCTGACACATGGTAGGTGCCCAGTAAGTATTGGCTAAGGAAGGAGAGCAACTAGGTGATGTACTAGACAATCCCAGGGGCCAAAGGTACAGGGTCTTCGCTAGATTTGGGGAGATAGCAGAGGTTCCCTGGGTCCATGAATTTATATGGAACCATCCCAATGAGGATTGTGGAAGTTGGAATAAATCATACTCCTCTGGAATTAGCCTGGGAAATGAAGGGGTCTAGGTTGGGGAGATCTGGCTAAAGCTAAGAGGTATCCTTGATGTGAAAACAAAGTCACAAAGTGGCAGTTTGTAGTTTGGCAGCAGGAAAGGGCAGTCTCGACAGTTCTTTATTTGTTGTGATGAAACAGAAAGCAGAGATGAACTGAATTTATGTACGGTCCAAGCCAAAGCATCCCTCAGGAGGTGGACCAGGAGTTGGTCTGTTAAAAAGTAGGTTAAAGCAACAAATCAAAAAAATATTTTCCACCCACTTGTGTAACTGACAACAAATAAGTATAATATATATGAATTGTCCGATCCTTTGACACAAGGACAAGCATGGCTTTTTCTTTACACGCAGGGCATCACTGGGGAATAAAGCACACCTATAGCATATTAATTGAGATTTAAAGTATGGGTGTCTTAAAGGAGAGGGAAAACTTACAGAAAAATGGGAAGCGAACTGAGTGCAGAATTTTTCTAGATATTTTTCCCCACACTCTTTTGCAGCTCTATCACTCACTCTTTATGAAGCTTTCAACTTGTCTTCATAGAAACGGCTCTTTTCTTTGTCTTGAAATTTCATCTATTTATGTAATGTTTAATAAAATCACATTATTATAATAACAAAATATAACTGTCATAGACGGATGTAGGAAACAACTGCCTCTCGGGGAGCTCACAATTCACATCAGAGAGAAGCCTACTAACTTGGTTCTGTGTGTGGGAAGGTGAGGATACAAAGGGATTAGTGAGTGATTGTGGCAAGTCTAGGAAAGAGAGGAAAGTTGAGTGTTTCTCTGTGAGGGTGGTACGAGCATGTTACGGGGCCCCAGCTGGTGCTCCTGGAGTCACTGACAAGCTGCCAGCATAGCTGGGTCCCCTGAATATTGACTGGGGGCAGCTGTCCCCAGACATCACACTCTAGGGACCATGGAGTATTGTTGGAAAGCACACATTACACACTTGCTTTAGCTTCTTCTGGAATGTAGTATGTGGAATTATAGATGATTCCTCTCAACAATGCAACTTGCAGAGAATTACAACTGATGAGAAACCAAGCCTTATATATTTCACATTCAGCTCTGCAAGGCATACTTAACATTCTCAAGTTGCTGAATCTAGACAGAGACAGTAAAATCTCAGTAAGCATATTCTGGCAGCATGTTACCTGGTAACTCACAAAGAACACCCCAAACAGTAGGCAAAGATCACTAAACATTGTAAAAGTTGGAAATGAGAGCAGTGGTTAATGTATTATTGTGAACTGAGACTGGGGAGCCCTCTGTTCTGCAGCAATTGCCTGGCCTGCTTTCTGATTTATTTTATGCTAAAGTTGGGCTGATAAAAAAAAAAATGATCCTATTCGCTACTGTCAGTACTTTGGAAAATTTTTTCTAAAAGTTTAGAAATGAGGGAATAAGATTGCCCTGTGAGAGTTAGCTGTAAAATCAAGAATATCTTTGATCAACTATAGATATGCAATATCTCAAGAAAAGACAGAATATTTCCAATATGAAGCCTTTTATAATATTAAATTTTCTATATCAAGACATTAATTAATGTAGAACTTGAAAGGGCTGGAAAGGTCTAAATAGTAAGACTCAGAAAGATTGTATGATTTGTTCAAGGACCCAAGGCCAGTTTTGAGCTACTCCAGCCTACTGCCTAGGTCTCCCAGATCTTCATCTTTTTCTCGTTATAACACCCTCGTATATGGAATTTTCTGATTAGTTGGGGCCATTCCCTTCTTAGTACTCTGGTTACTGTAGCTGAATAAGAAATCACCCTATAACTCAATGATGTAAAACAACCATTTCTGATGCTCATTGAGTCTGTGGGTCACAGATTCAGACAGGACACTGTGGGGATGGCTTGGAGTTGGGATCATCTGAAGACCCACTCACATATCTGCTGATGGATGGTGGCTATTACTGGGACCCCAACCAGGGCAGTGGGCCACAACCCCAACTAGTAGCCTCTCCATGTAGCCTAAGCTTCCTCATAACATGGTGACTGTCTTCCAAGGGTAGGTATCACAAGAGAGAGCCAGACAGGGGCCATATTGTCATTTATGACCCATCTTCAAAATCATACAGCATGACTTCTCTCCCATTCTTTGTGTGTGCGTGTGCAGGCAGTCATAAAGTTCTACTCTAGTTCAAGGGTAAGAGAATAGGCTTCACCTCTTGATAGGAAGTGGGAAGGTCCTAGAGCAGCAAGTGGGGTCAGAAATATTGCCGTGGCCACTTTTGGAAATCACAGTCTGCTCTAATTAGAATGAAAGACATTCTTTACAAGAAGAAAATTAGAGGGAAAAAAGAGGCAGCAAGAGAAAAACTAACAAATCATGCCTGAAGGCAGAGTGGACCCACTCCCATGTCGTTCCCTCTGGGGAACTTGGCAATCTGTGCTTACTGCAAATTGAACGGGAATAAAGCGTTTTAACTCTACGTGATTGAAGCTTTTATTTCATTTAACTGTCTAGTTTGGTGTGTTGGAAAGCATGTTTATAGGACATATCCCTAGCATAAAAACGTTCACAATGAGAAAAAGGGGGAAAATTATTTTAACTGAAGAAATTATTTTTAAAAAATAGACTGTGTACTAGATTACAAAGAAAACATCAATAAATCTCCTAGAGCACAAAGCGCACAGACATATTCTCTGACCACAGAACAATAAAACTACAAATTAGGAACAAACATTTAAACAAAAATTTCCCACCCACTTGGAAATTTAAAAATGCTCTTCTATGAATATATATATCTCTTGGGCATAAAAGGGGAACTAAGGTTGCAATTACAGAATATTTAGACAATATGAATAATGAGAACACTACAAATCAAAACTCATGAGATAGAACTCAAGCTATGTTTAAGAGGCATACAAGTATATATTAGTGAGGGATGAATAATGATAACGCCAGCAGTGGCAGCGGCGGCTGACACCTCACGTGTCTGGCACTATTCTGGGAGCTTTACACGTATCAACTCCTGTAATCCTCAGAACAACTTATGGGTAGATTCTATTATTTTCATTCTCATTTTACAGAGGAGCAAAATGAGACACAGGAGGTATGAGTGATTTGAGCAAGATCATGCAATTAGCCCCTATCCTAGGCCAGGCAATGTTCCCAGCCTTGGTGTTACAAGAGTGGCCCAGACAGACAAAGTCCAGCTCTCTTACAGCTCCTCATTACTGCTGGGCGGAAGTGGGGTTCTGGCTCCCCACGAGGCCTCCGCGGACACCTTCCTGCCTGGGAGGGGCAGACATCCTCATTATTGCTCCACATGTGGCCTCATTACTGCTGGGTGCAGTGAAAGCCCTGAAGCTCTGCTAGGCCTTCCCTGACAACAGCACTCTATCTGGGAGGGGAAGAGGGGCCTTGTTACTGCCAGGTGGCCGTGGATGTCCAAGCTCCTCACGGGGTCCCCACTGGTACGTGTCATTCCTGCCTGGTAGGGATGAAAATCCCAGCTTCCTCCTTCGCGGGCGTGGTAGGTGCCTTCGTACAGCCTCACAGATGGGTGAAGTCTAGGCTTCCCATTAGGACTTTGCTGGCACGGGTGGGAGCTGGGCCACATTTTTTCTGTGGCTTTTGGCTAGAGTAGAGCAGTTTATATAATTCTGAACATTTTCTATTTTGCTAGGCCAACCTTTTCCTGGTTCTTTGGCTAAACAGAGCAGGCTTTTGTTGGAGTTTTTTTTTGTCTATGCCTGTTGGTGTTTGCGAATTGCTAGCTTCTTCAGCTCCAAGTCTACCATATATGAGGCAAACAAAGAAACAAACAAGATAGGAAACTAGACATTGTCTTTCCTTAGGCCCCAAAGTCCCTACGTGGTCTGCCTTCCTCTCTTCCCTTTCAGTCTTCTTATATTTTCTTTTAGATATAATGTCCAAGGGTTTTAGTTTTACTTAGTGGGAGGAATATGGAAAAGTATCTCGACTGCATCTTCTCAGAAGTAATCTCCTGACAGCATGTGCCCATTCTTAGAGCAGGTGGAGAAGCAGAATGACAGAGAATCATGGATAGTGATGGGTAGAAGGGAGAAAAGGGGACAGGATCTTATGACAAGGAGACAGGGTGGCCTGAAATATGCACATGGATAGCTTATCTAAAGTCACAAGAGGGAAAGCTGAGAATACATTACAAATGGCTGGAGTTTGGTGGGTTTGGTAGTGAGCAGATGAGGAAGATCTCTAGTGTTGGATTCCATTGTCTCAATGAAATAAGAAAGGAAGCCATCAACTGAGAAGGGCTGGGTGAGCTCAGGATAGGCTGAGGGTTTGCAGAGAGAAGCTGCTTTGAAGGCTGAAAGAGTGAGGTGACTAGACATAGATACAGTAATAGGATTGCTGAGCATACTGAAGCCCCATAAATTTAGAACGAAACCAGACAGCATCGTTGCTTGTTTTCCTCCAGAACCAGGCAGACAGATAGATGTGGGTTTAATCAAAAGTGGTTGCCAGATCAGATGTTAGAAGGGGAAGGAAACATGAATTCTGTGTGTAAGGAAGTGATGATGATGATGGAACACAAAATCAGTACCATAGCATGGCATGGCTCTGGAAGGCACTATCTATATTGTATTTTGTGACACAGGACCTTACATAGACTCTAATTTGGATGAGGATGAACCTGAGAAAAAGGACAGTAAACTTTTGGGCGTGACTGGACTGGGAATCCTAATAGGGTTGAAGAATTGTTAAAGTGGGGCAGATACATTAGAGGCACTCAAAGATGGGAGATGATGGCCACAGAAAAGATATTTGAAATTGAGATTTAGGAGGTGAAACAGATATTGGAAATAAAAAGACCTGGGGTGTAAGAGGGCATTGCTAGGGTGGGGTGGATGGAAGACCCTGGGCAAACTGAATACCCTTAACAACCTTATTTCCTCTAACAATAAATAAAAATGATAAATAAAATGGTGAAATGTGTTTTTAACTGCTTCAATGAACTGGTAATAAAGTCAGGCCAAAATGCATTTCCTGGTGAGTTGCCCCAGATGCTGATGCTGGTTTTTGCACTGAGGACTTTTGACAAATCAGGGAATCTTGAGTTCCAGTGTTCACAGCCTTGTGAGATAGGGAAGATAGGTGACAAGTCCAGGTCCAGCCCAAAGACAACATCTCACAGAGAGCTCAAAAGGGTATATCCTAGAAATAAAATGGCCCCCATAGCAGACAACAAGGACATTTGCTTATCTTAAAATATGGTACTGGGTAAAGGGGAAGAAAAGCCTTCACTGAAAGTTGCTAAGCATAAGCCAGGCCTCATGTGGGAGTTTTTCTGCCTGAGTTGCATTACCTGGGTGCTCTGGAAAAACTTCAAGTTGAGAATTACAAGTGGCCCTCTTTCGGTATTACCCATGGGCACCTGGCAGAAGCAGATGCAAATCCTTTTTAAACGAATGTCCTTTAGTCAAGGCTTCAAAGAATTCCCATAGAAATATGAATCCACAGTTTAAAAAAAAATAAAGGTACCATGACTGATACCCAAGAAAAGTAATAAGCCAACTGCCTATCACCCACAAAACGTTAGTCAGGTACGAGAAATATCAGATGGTACAAATGGGTATATAATTAATAATGATCAGAGAGGCAGAAACTAAGGAATCATCATATTCAGGAGATACTTTTTTTTTTTACATAGAAAATACAAAAGGATCTATATATAAATCAGAATTAAGATTTCTTGGTATAAAATTGCTACTTTGACAAGGTCAGTACAGTACTTTAAAAATGCATTTCTATATACCAGCCACAAACAATTAGAGTGTGTAATAAAAAAAGATATTATTTACAGTACTATAAAAAATATTAAATACCTACAAATAAATTTAACAAAATATAAATAAGACCTGTATACAGAAAATCATAAAATTATTGAAAGACATGAAAGGACACTTAAGAAAATGGAAAGAGATACTGTGTTCATGAGTAGGAAAATTGAATATTATAAAGTTGTCACTGCTTTTCAAATTGATTCATAGATTTATTTTATTATATTTAAAATCCCAACAAGGTGCTTATTTTGGTAGGTGGGCATTAAGGAATGGCTACTTGGCAAGTTGATGCTCAGGTATATCACAGCTGACACTGAAAATCAGTTGAGAAAGTATGGGCTTTACAAAATGATGATGAAGACAACTGGTGATTCACACAGAAAAAATTAATCTGAACCCTTACCTCACACCACATGCCAAAAATCAATTGTAGGTGAATGAAAGATTCAATATTAGGTAGAGTTTTAAAACTTCCTGAAGATGATATAAGATAATGCCCTTTTCAATTAAAAGAACCTTTTTAATTAAAGGGTTTCTGAAGCTTTTAGACAGAAAAGCACAGATAGCAAAGGAAACTATTACAAGGTTTCTGGCTAAAATGACTAAATATAATAAAGATTTAAATTCTTTCCAATTTAATTTACAGGATTAAAATAATCCCAAACAAAATCCTAGTGAAGTTTCTTAAAGTGATAAATGGTTCTAAAGGTCCTCTGGAAGAATAAATGGGGCTATCGATGATAGAATTCTGAAAATTATGAATTAAGAGGTTATACTTACATTAATGGATACTAAACTGTATTATAAAGCAACCATTATTGAACCACTAACGATACAGCCAAATAGGAAGTTCTTAAACATCTACTAGAAAGTGCTCAAACATATCTTTCTACTTTTAAAAATGTATGATGAAGGAAATAATGGTAATAAAAAAAGTTGATGAACTGTTTAATACATGATGTTAAAATAATGGCTAGAGAAGTGTAGTGAATTTCTCATCTTAAATTGTATTCCAAAGTAAGTTTAACTGCATTTATCTAAAATAAATTCTCGATAAATGAATGTAAAAAATTTAAATAATTAAAACGAAGGAAACACAAAATATGTAACAATACAGGAGAGCATAAGTCACTAATTCCAGTGACTTTGCAGGACCAATTGATTGTCTTAACTACAAACCCTTTTCCTTCCTTTTGCTTCCATTGGCTTCCTACAACACTTACTGCCCTGATTTTTCTCCTGCTACGTTAGCCACTACTTCTTCAATTCCTTTGCAGAATTATCATTCTCAGGAGGCTGTTATATGTTTGAGTACCGTAGGGCCTATTCTTTCTGTGCACTGTCTCCCAAGGTATTTACATTCATATCCATAGCTCCAATTACTACCTCCACTCAGGGGACTCAATTTAACTTTAGTCCAGCTATATCTTATCAGTATTAGTCAGAGTTCCTGAAAGAAATACATACTGTGTTTCCCCCAAAATAAGACCGAGTCTTGTATTAATTTTTGCTTGAACAATCTACATTTATTCATTTATGCATGTACAAAAATCTACATTTATTCAAACAGTGATGTCTGGCTGATGATCTTAACTGGGGCTTATGTTTGGGTTAGGGCTTATATTACGGGTATCATGAAAAATCATGCTAGGGCTTATTTTCCAGTTAGGTCTTATTTTCAGGGAAACATGGTAGATGGCACACTCAAAATTAAATTGGTAATTAAGGAGACTTTAGCTAAGTGATTATTTACAAAGGGCTTGGGGAAAGAAACAGTGGATATTGGTACAGTATCTAAAGGAGCTATTATTGCCTTAGGCCTAAGGAAGCAAGGAGGAAGAAATGATTACTGGATGAGAGAAAGAAAAGAGGTGGGAGGACTAAGGGTCGGAGAAGGAGGAGGCAAAAGAGGAGGAATTGAAGGAGGTAAAGTGGAAAGAAGAGAGATAATATGGGAAAAATAGCTTTTACTTTCTTCCCTCAATCTTCTGCCTGTATCTCCCATTGGCTGAACCCAACTAGAAGCCAGAGGACATGGGAGCCAGGCGCTGGGAATAGATAGAATCTTGGTGTATTCCACACAGGTCAGTCTCTCTGGACATGGAGCAGAATAGAAAAGGGTGGAGAGTGGCTCTAAATGTGTAAACAGAAGATATCTACCTAATATTCACCTCCTTCTTGGCTTCTTCTCTAGGACACCCCAAGAGTATTTCACACTCAACAGGTCCAAAATTAAACTCATGAACTGCTGACTTCATACCCTCTTATCTCAAAAAACAAACTAACAGAAAACCAAACTGATCCTCTTTCAGTGTTCTCTATGTCATCAAATGTCATATCTACATTCTCATAACCATGTAGGAATGGATTGCAGTGGGGCAAGAGTAGGTGCAAATAGATCACTGAGGAGGCTATTCCATTAGTCCAGGCAGAGGGATCATAGAACAGACCAAGGAAGTGTTGGTAAAGATGGAGGGAAGTGGATGGATTGATGCAGACAGATTGAAGAGATATTTAGAAAGCAAAATCTCTAGGATTTAGTATTGGATTGGATGTTGGAGGTAAAGTTAATGTGGTTGTTAAAGATGACACCATCAATGATTTCCCATAGATCTTAGGAAGGAGATGGACTTACTGGCCCTTGGCCCTGCATGGTCAGCATCCCCACCTGCCAACCTTTCCATCTTCATCTTACACCAGGCCCCTCTTGGGGTGTGTGTGGGCTATATTTACATTCTTTCAGTCCTTCATATATCCTGTGCTTGCCCGTAAGCAAGACCTTTCCACAGAGCAGTACCCTGGTATTTTGACTGCCTGTAACACTCTAACCCAACTCCTCTTTATCATTTATAGATCAATCACCACTTCCCCCATGGCAGCTTCCTCTGACTTCCCTGCATAGATTGATCTAATCCTCCTATTAAAGCTCTCATAAATTGTGACCTTCCCTTTGTAGGATCCATCCATTAGCAGCTCACATTCATTGGTGTGGCTTCTCAGTTAATGTCTAACCCATTAAGCCCCCACTAGGGTATAAACTCCATGAGGACAGGGACTGTGTCTTTATTAGCTCATTATAAAGTCTCATTGCCTTTCATAGTGCTTGGAACCTTTTAGTTCACACACACACACACACATTCTCTCTCTCTCTCTCTCTCTCTCTCTCTCTCTCTGGAATAGAAGTAAAAGCAATGTTATATCTAGATCACAAAGAAAAACGCTGATCCATTTAATAGATTTAAATTATAATCTCTATATTAAACAAGAGTAAAAAGCAAATGATAAGTGATAAATTTGGAGGCAAATTCATAACATAAAGACAAGCAAGATGATATCCCCAGTAGGGTTCTTGTGACATCAACAAAACTAAAAATAATAATACCTAACATGAATCCACAAAAACAAAGCAAAACCCAAATCCCACAGAACAGAAAGGGTTATGACAACTTTTCACTAAAAATCAAAACTCCAAAGCTGACTAACCTAAACAATAAGAAAATATATTATCTCATATAACCAGAAGGACAGGATGATTTCTCTCAGGATCTTAAGACAGTACCTAGCACCTACTAGGAGGGCAACAAGCTTTGTTGTTCACATCCATCAGAAGAGAAATGGAGTCTCTTTCCTAGCAGTGAAATACAAGTCGTCCTCTTCAGCCTTGAGTTGATTTAGGAGCAAGCTGGATCAAATCTGCTGTCAGAGGAATGCATGTTCTGATTATGAACCATTCACTAGCAGGAGAGATTTGATTACCATGCTTGGTTTATGTTAATCAGGGCCCATTCCTAGCGCTGGGGTCAGTTCCAGAAACCACATTGTTGCTGAGGAATCAAATACAATGTCCACTAATATTGGCCACAACCGTAGGGGAGAAATGGTCAACCTTAGGAGTAAGGAAGATACAAGGACAAAGTACCACAGGAAGACTTCATTGTTCAAGTCTTACATTGAAAGTTTGTTTGCCTTTTTTAAAGAATCACATTATTCATTGAAAATGGATTATAAATTGATTTAACATTTTGAAGGGCAATTTGGCAATATATGAAAAACCTTTAAAACATGATAAATTTTGGAAATTATATGCGTGTGTAGACATAAGAAGGAAATACACAAAAATGTTCATGTGGTTGTCACTGGCTGGTAAGCTTATGGGTGCTTTTTATATTCTTTTAGTTATTTTCCAAATAGTATCTAACAAGCCTAATTTCATGTGTTTAAATATGTCATTTCAGAACATGGACAGCTTTAGTCCAATATATTTTCTGGAAGCTTAAGTCATGAGAAAAGTAGTTCAAGGGATTCATTTCCTCTCTTAAAGTGATAAAAAGAAAATAGCGACTGTCTGAATCAAAGATTCTCAGTTATGGAATTCTCTGCTTCTGATGTTCTAGTTTAGCCTGGCTGGTCTGGAATCCAGTCGGGAAAAAAGAGACAAAGCATAAAATCCTGAAGAAACACATGTAGTTACAACAGATCATTTAGCATGAAGCTTGTTCTAATTCATCTCCATCGGCCCTTGCCTGTTGGCTCTGGTGAGTAAACCACTGAGCCCACATGACCCGAGTTAGCTTGAAATGTCACTGTCATTGATAATAGCTTGGAGTTTTTAAAAATATAGGAGCACAGGAAAACATCTGAATTCACTTTTAAGTTAAGAGTCTGAACACTTAGGACACAAGAATGTGTGTTACTGAACCGGGATTTCCAACAGAGACTTAGTCCAATGCGAGGGGTTAATTAAATGACTTTTATTCGGTGATGAAGTTTTTTCTCAGGATTTAATTTGATAATTTCCCCCATTTAGGATTTTAAATACCTATTTAAATACCTATTAATTTGCCCCATTCTTAGGCCATTGCCTGAATTCTCTTTCTGCCTCTACCATTATGCCTCTGAATAACTCTGGGCAAAGTCACGTAACCTCAGCTGTATCCTTTTGAAACAGGCCTCTGAGGTGGATTTCCCTGTTTCTAAAAACACCTCTGAAGTTTCACTGAAGTGAAGGATCAGGAAAACCTCTCTGTGAATTTAGGATAGCCATTTGGCTAATGAGGGAGGATTGTCGTTTACACAGTTCTCCTTTTAAAAGCTTAAAAACAGATCTTTCACCTAGATAAGAAGGGAATATGGCCAGCAACAGATTCCACTCCATCAGTCTCCCCACAGTTACAGCAGCCAGCAGCCCAGCCTGTGCCTAAATTGGCCATGAATAGACAAGTGAGGATAGTAGAGAGGCAGGAAATGGGGTTAGGTTGATTTCCATCTATTAGCAGCCGCTTAAACTGGCGTGCTGGGCCGCTCTGTCTCCCATTGGCTACAGCTGCTGAGAGCAGCAGGATGAGGGTTGACCTATATCTGTCGGGTGTAAGTCAAACTCTGAATTTGTAGCAGACATCAGTGTTCCAGAACGCCAGGTTTGGCTTATACCCAACCACATACAATATTTTTATCAGGAACTGTGATATTCTCCACCTGTGAAGAACTGACATCTGTGGGTTTCCCCCCCTCCTAGATTCTCATACCTTCTTTCTCACTGCCTTTCCTTCCTGACACCCTCTGACAATTTTTTGTCCCCGTTTTCTGTGTCATCCTCTGACCAAGAGGGGTGGTGATGGTCACAGCTGTGCTCCTTATAGCACCCACAGTAACACTGGCCCTTCTCTGCCTGCCCCAGTTTCCATCTGACTAGGTTGTGCCCATTCCTTTAGAGTTGCAGTTGCTACCCCAGGTTGGCACAGCTTCATTCCCATATGTGCCCTTCTGGGCCACCAAAAGTTTCAGAATATGTCAGTTGCTAAAACAACTGCAGCTGTGCACAGAAATACAGTATAAACACATTTGAGACGTGGGTCCTCAAGTTCCTACACAGCAAATGTTTCTTAACAGTTTTTGAAGGCCACGTAATTTTTTTCCTATTTTTTTAAAAAAGAGTTTTAAGTGTTTGGACATTTATTTTCCTAGAGTAGAGAATAAACTACTTAAACTTTCATTTAGGCAGCCACCATCCAAATGTGGCAAAGCTTCTTTCCCCATGTCTTGGGTCTCAGGCAGTATGTATGTGTAGTATGTATGTGTATGTTGTTTTGGGTCTCAAGCAGTAGGTATATGTATTTATTTACGCTGACATCTCGATACAAAACAACCTAGTCAGTTCTGCTTTCACACTGAAGCATCATTACACTCACTGTAGGCTTCCATTTATACAGAAAATGCTATCCATTACCTATTATCATTTCTTCGCCGAGGCCCTGTAGTAACTGAAAGGAAGCCCAGATGATGGAAAATTATTCTAGCAACTCAGATCCCCATGCACGCAAGCCACATTGCAGTAATTTGAGATGGAAAAGACCTATTAAGTCATTCCACTGATTCTCTGAGGGCATGTGGTGTTGTTGTTGTTTTTTTCCCTCTCTCTCCAATATGCTGATCTACTTTTCCGTGCCTTTTCCAATTGTAAATGGCGTAAGTGATGTGGTTCCAACCATCCTGGGGGATGGGACAGCATAGTCTATAACAGAGCTCTCCATTAGGGCCTGAGATTTGCTCAGCCGCCTAAATCATCTTTGTTTTGACTTTCATTTCTGTCACTCCTCCTGCTGTCCCCTTGGACCACACTAAATAATTTCTCTCTGTCCCTGCTGTTTTCACCATTCAAGTACTTGTGTCCGATGAACCAGTCCTTGTTAGTTAGAGCCGGTGGTCATGCTGGTGGACTTGTCTCTTTCATCTTCCCTTGGAAAGCAGTCCCTTCAGGATTCTAAATCATATTTGTTGCCCTTCGATGAATGCCCATCAGTTTCTCAATAATTTGCCTCATTTCTTTGTCACTCACGCTGCTCAAGAAAATCCCCTTTGTCTCTGTTGGAGCAAAGGAAGAAGATGATGGTGGGAGAATCTGTACTTACAGAACAGAGCAGATTTCTTCAGCCACCAAGCATCTGTCTATCGCCAGGACACAGGAGTCATCTATTCCGTTATCTTTTTTTTTTTTTTTTTTTTAAAGATTTTATTGGGGAATTGGTCGGGGGGAACAGCGTTGGGGAATCGGGGAAGGGGAACAGACAAGTTGCTGTCTTCTTGTTCTTCAGTTTAGTTGCGGAGGATGTTGCTTCACTGTTGGTATCGTCATTGCGCTCTTCCCGGATGAGGCAGATCGGTCGCTGGCCTCTGGATGTCGCTCATCGCGGCTATTGGCAGCTCACGCTTGGCTGCCAGCCACTCACGCTGGCTGCGGGCCACTCACTGTAGCCTATGGCAGCCCACTGCAGCAGGGGCTGCAGCCCACACCATCACCGGGGCTCGCACAGCCCACACCATCACCGGGGCTCGCACAGCCCAGCTCCAGGTGGAGCTGTTGTTAGCTGTAGAGGGCAGTGTCACTGGCCCTCATGTGGGATCCGAACCGGGGCCGCTGGCATCCCAAAACCAGCGCTTAACCAATGCGCCACTCGGCCGGCCCTATTCCGTTATCTTTAACTCGCCCACTTGGGGTGTGGAACTGATGTGGTGACGAGACTTAGGTGTATATGTGGAGACAGAAAGGAACTGAGCCACATTTCACCGGCCAGCCTTGTGGTGTATTTAGTTAACGCCCATTAGCTGTTTAAATCATAGTTCACTGCCCATCTCAATTCTCAGTTGGAAAAGCTTCCCTGAACTCTCTCAAGAGAATACTAACCTCCTCTTTTCCATTAATACTCCCACACTTACTGATACTAAAGTGGATAACATCAGTCACTTCAGACACCTTTGCCTGGGGGAGTTCCTTTTCTAGAAGAGAGGCAGAGCGGACCCTTCACCTTAAATGAGTATGAATGTCCCCGCAAGCCAGGAAATTCTGGGGCTTGGTTTTGTAACGCCAAGGTCAGCATGACTCAGCCTGTCCTCTCTGCCTCTCTGGTTAATGGCTACTCTGAGTGCTAAAGCACCCAATTTAATGAAGTCTTTTCCAGTGTGCTCAATGCTCATAGTTAGACAATAATAACAACCAACATAGTGTTTTACAAACTGTTGTCATCTTACTACATCATCCTTTTTAATAGTCACAACCACTCTGCTAGGAAGAAATGATCTTCTTTATTTTACTAGACAGGAAACTGAGGCTTAGAGAGGTTCATTGCCCGATTTCACAAATATTCAGTCAATTTTCCCTTCTATTCCCTTTTATTCTTCCTCAGAAATCACTGGAAAGAATGCTCTCTGAGCAACATATGAAGTGCTAACTGCCTATAACTTCCAAAAGTCACTAAAATGCTAACCTTCACATAATGTTTCTCTCTGCTCTTATTGGATTGTCGGAAAAGTCATGACGTATTTTTTTTTCCGTTTTCCATTGCAAAAATGCGTCATGACTTTTCCGACAACCCAATAGTTAGCAAAAATAGAGTAACCAGACATCATTCACAGCTTGATATGAGTTCTATGGTTTATCAGTAAGATAATTCACTTGTTATTCAATGACAGAAAGAATATATTAAAACCTAGAAGACATAGCCTGCTGTCTCTTTCTAGACAATAATGTAATGTTATTATGCATGAGCTAAAAGTGAGCTTACCTCCTCAAATACCAGTTCAGATCCTCAGGGTATCTGTTTTTCTTGCAAAGCTGATAAAATGATACACACCTTAGATTAAAAAAAAAAAAAAAAAAAAAAAGGAAAGTGCTCTATGCCAATAAATGTTAATAACATGACTTGGGGAACAGAGATCCTGAATAATACTGACTTTTTCTGAGTAATATAAAACCCAGAAATATAATACATGGTAAAGGAGGCATCCTAAAGTTTAGCACCTACTAAAATTGTGCTCATAGCTGAGCAAATGAGGACATTTAGTATTGCATCGCTTATGTTCAAATAGTGCTGATCAATATTTTTCATTAGGAGCAAGTGTCGTTAATGTAGGAGGCGAAACATTTTCCTTCTATATCAGCTGTGGGCCCTCACTGTCTTGTGTACGACTTCAAATTGGGCTTTGGGGCTGGATTGAATGGTGCCTGTAACTTTTTTGGAAAAAATTATTAAGTAAATGTATACTTGAAGATTCCAGCTATACTTTCTAGTCCCTGCTGTTTAATTATAATAAAGTCCTTACTGCTTTTTTAAAATTACTGAAAATTCAATACATGTTTACTGTGACACAGTTTAAATATATAGATGTGAAAAAAAAAACTTGACAGTTTTCATTCAGAAGTAACCACTTTTGACACACTCTTCCACAGCATTATCTATATATCTATGTATGATGTGTATATATAATCACTTTTTAAAAATAATAAGTTATTGATTTTAACCTTCACTACTACTGATTTCTTTGCTACTTTATTCCTTGAAGATCTCTGAAGCTCTTATGGAAGAACTGATGCTGTTCTGAACTGATCTAAACAGGTGAAAAAAATGCTTTCAGTATTTTAAAAGACATTTACTTTATATGAGTCTTACAAGGGTCTAAATTGTTTAAAAGTATAAAATACCCTTTACAGCCAAACCCTGGATAAATACAATACCTAGACAATGTGTTATACCTACGATTCTGCTCAGTATTAGAGTATATAATCTTTTCTGTGGATTCCAGCTTTATTGGCGAGCATAGGTATCAGTGACCTCCAATACAACAGGAAGGGACTGAAAGTGACTAGACCTCGCTTTAGGAGATTTGGGAACGAGGCAGGAGAGACCTGGGTGTGATGCCAGACCTGAAACAATGATGTTGTCATTAGGCTTATTTTCTTTGCCCACCAACCTCCCCCTGGCCACAAATGTCATTTTTTCTTCCCAAAACAGACTTTCTCAGGAGCATTTCTCTAGCATTTTCCAGCCTACTGTTAAATAACTCACAAATACTAAAACAGCTATGAGGTCCTTAGGATTCTAGACAGAGTTTTGATTTTTTTTAAACTGCATTGAATACTATACTTCACAAATCTGAGACATCGTCTATGTAAATTGTGTCATTTTAAGTGGTGCTAAGAAAAAAGATGCTGCCAATTAAACTATGACATGCCATTAATTCCAAATTTATCCTCATTTCAGAGATGTTAAAATGTGAAAAAAAGTGTCTAAAAATAAATGAACTACTGCGTTTACTTAACATCTACATATTGCATAGAGAATATTTAATCCCATTTTTAGCACCCACTGCCTATTAGGTTTAGATACATAGAAGTTCAAATTAGAATAGACATCTTCGACATTTAATTCATTTATTTATTTTTGGATTGAAATCAAAGTAAAATGTTCATATTTTAACATTTAGGGTTATAGAGAGAATATCCCTTTTCCAGTTCTTCCAGACCTTCCAGCCTCACAGCGGGGGCAGTGGCCATCCAGGTCAGCTTGAGTTTCTTTATTCTTTGTAATTTGTCCTCAGAGACAACAGAATTTTTAGTTCGACTACTCTTTACTTCAAGAGGCATGACTGGGTCCTTTTCTTCCGCCTTCAAGGTTCCAGTTAGTCACTTACTTCCGTTTTTAAAATTCATCAGGCTTAGAAAATGCAGATTTATTCCAATCTATGTTTATTATATCTTCTGCTTGACCAGTTTAATCACCACATGTTACAGTTGAAGGAAAGTGAAACTCAGGCCACTTAACTATTTGCCCCTCAGCATTCAGGTGGGTTCTTTCCTGTCCAGGGAAGTTTGTCCAATGCAAAGTACAGTCTTCTTTTAATTGTACAGACCCAAATATGTTCTTTCATTTGCCTGAGATATGTATTCTTTTTCTTTTTTTAAAGAAATTTTATGGGGAACAGTGTGTTTTTCCAGGACCCATCAGCTCCCAGTCAAGTAGTTGTCTTCAATCTAGTTGTGGAAGGCACAGTTCCTTGGCCCATGTGGGAATTGAACCAGCAACCTTGCTGTTACAAGGCCTGTGCTATACCCACCTGAGCTAACTGGCAGCCCCGAGATATGTATTCTTTTCTAAATCCACTGATAGAAAATAAATATTTCCATCACCTTTTTTTAAATTAAAAATTAATTTAAATTAAAATTTCTTTTTATTTTAAATTAAAAAAAAATATTTTCCATCATCTTTTTAAACTATTCTGCCCCATAGTGGCAGCTGCTGTTTAGTATGCAAATCAAGAGCCATGTAGTTTCCTCTTGGCGAGAGAAAGAGCCATTCCCTGTGTATCCACAGGTATAACTTGCTACCTGGAATATAAATGTAGAACCACTACTCAGTCAAATATGAATTTGCTCTAAGTGGGAGAGGGTAAGGGAACTTTTCATAGGCTCCTATCCTTTCCCCCTTTGGATTTTACCTGTATTCTCATTTTCTTGCTGTAAAATTAATCTTCTTTAAAGCACATGACAGAAACAGAACAAACTATAAAAATGTTTAAAATATGAAATGTTAGTGAAGTTTTAAAAATCCCACTGAGCATACACGAGGAAAGATGCAAACCTGTGGTCTTTGGCAGAATTAGTTCATCCAGCTATGTACTGAATGGTGATGGTATTTTGAGCTCCCTCCACAATCCTCCCCCTATCCCTAGCCATCCTGCCTCCTGGGGCCAAAATAAACCTGTTATCTAGAAAACAAGTTATGAGGCTCGACAAGGGTTGCCATATATCACCTAGGACAAACTTTTTCCTGAAGAAGCAAAAAAAACAACAACAAAAAACAACAACCTTCAATAGCTGTAAGGAAGGTGGACCCCAGAAGGTATTAATTAGCAATGGTCCCTGTGGGAATCATGCAGTGGACTTCTGAGAAGATGGTCAGAGAATGAGGGCTGAGATAGGAAGGGGCAGGGCTGATATGTGAGGTATAGTCCTTAATTGCATTTTGGAAATGGCTGCATTTGGCAAAAGACATCCTTATTCTCCAAATAACAAAAATATTTGCCACCAAGTTATCTAGATATTTTACTCTCATAAATAAATTCTTGTAATTGATCTCAATTGGAGTGGGAGACAAATGAGCCTAAGTCTAATCTTTAAAATCCCATTCATATTTCTTTTTTTTTTTTTTAAGATTTTTTTATTGGGGAATTGGGGGAGGGGAACAGACAAGTTGCTGTCCTTTTTTTTTTTTTTTTTTTTTGTTCTTCAGTCTAGTTGTGGAGGACGTTGCTTCACTGGCCCATGTTGGTATCGTCATTGCGCTCTTCCCGGATGAGGCAGATCAGTCACCGGCCTCTGGATGGCCGCTCACCGCGGCTATTGGCAGCTCACGCTGGCCGCCAGCCGCTCACGCTGGCTGCTGGCCACTCACTCTAGCCTATGGCAGCCCACTGCAGCAGGGGCTGCAGCCCACACCATCACCGGGGCTCGCACAGCCCAGCTCCAGGTGGAGCTGTTGTTAGCTGTAGAGGGCAGTGTCACTGGCCCTCATATGTGGGATCCGAACCGGGGCCGCTGGCATCCCAAAACCAGCTCTTAACCAATGAGCCACTCGGCCAGCCCCCATTCATATTTCTGAACCATTTTCTTACCAGCTATAATTGTAACATCTTTCAATTGGTGGATAACTGAGGTTTTTATTCTTGATTTTGAAATGTGATGATAGAGCCAAGCCATATTCTTTTAAATCATTAGGTTAATGAGTCTTCATTTAGAAATGTGACCTCTACTAAAATGATTTCCCTTAAAAAAATGTGGGACATTTAACCATTCCAATTTTTCCTAACGTAGATGATTCAAACACATAAACAGGTAGTGTATGTCTCTGTTATATACTGTATGTTTGTGTTCCCCCAAAACTCATATGTTGAAATCCTAACCCCCAATGTGACAGTATTAGGAAGTAGGGTCTTTGGAAGCTGATTAGGTCATGAGGGTGGAAATCTCATGAATGGGCATAGTGCCCTTATCAAAGGGACCTTAAAGAGCCCTTTCACCCTTTTTGCTATGTGAGAACACAGTGAGAAAACAGCCATCTATGAACCAGGGAGATTTTCACCAGACCCCAAATCTGCCAGCACCTTGCTTTTGGACTTTCCAACCTCCAGAACTGTGAATCATAAATGTTTGTTCTTTAAGCCATGCAGTCTATGGTAGTTTTGTTGTAGTAGCCTGAACTAAGACACTCTCCAAATGGTTGATGGTATTTTCAAAGAATTTTAGATGTGCTTTTGTTTGTATTACATAGTAAAGGGCATACCTAAAATTCAAAGCTGTTTTTAATCACAATTTTAAAATTTAGATGTAGACAAATATCAGTTTAGTTATAAGGTACTAATTCTTTTTATATTTCAATCATATGGGTAATATAAATATCAGCAAAATGATTAAAGAAAAATTGAATTATATCATGGCTTCATTTCCTGTTTTCATTACTCATTAAAACAGTGTGGGGAATGAAATGCACTACATAATTACAGTGTGCCAGAGATTCCTTTGGACGCCACCCACATTAATTGTATGACTATTTAAAATGAAATGTGTGTGCCAGGTGGCTGATACAAACTTCTCTGATCAATAACCATCTTCCTCTGTACAATTATTCTGTTCTTTAGCACGTCGGCAAGAACATAACTACCAAGACAGTAAGCACTCAAAGGTAATAACTATGTGCCAGGCACTGTGCTAGGAGCTTTAGAAGTATTACTTTATTTAAATCTTTTGAGAACCCTGTGAACTATTTTACACAGACAGTGCCATATGTTTAGCTTTGTGTTTTCTGTTTGCCTTCTGAGTAGAAGGTTTTAGGCTGGTGGCTAAAAGAACTCTGATAGTAATATATAATAATTTTAGCATAATAAGAAATTACATGAAAGTCCAATTTTATTTCCATTGATGGGTACACTAGCAGTTTGCTCCCACCAATGGGCTCAATGCTATTTAACAAATTTCCCTTATCCTAAACATAATTGCAATCATACTACATTGTTATTCTATTGCTAAATTTTAAAACTTTTACAGGAAATCTATTTTTCAGGAAGTCTGTTGTGTGTAAAGCATTTTTTTTCTAGTAATATATATAAGACCTGTTTATTTTAGAGAAGGCCAGAGATGAAAATAAAAGTCACCCATTAGTCCAGTTCCCACAGGGAGCTATCATTAATATTTTGGGATATATTTTCCCAGTTGTTTTTATCCATGTATATGTAAATTTGTATTTAAATTCAATTTAAATTCAATTGGAAACATACCTTATAGCTTGGTTTGTTTTTTCTGATTTTTAAAATTAATTTGATAACATATCAAAACATTTTCTTATACCATTAAAATTCCTTCCATATACTCTTTGATACCACTCTTAGCATTATGTTTTTGGATATGTCTCCTTGCACATAATTCTAACCATAACATAGAATTCCATCATATGGTTGTACTCAAATTATTGGACCGATTCCTTATTATTGGACATTTAAGTAGGTGGACAATTAAGTGGATATTTAAATATAAAAACTTAAAGTCTTACTCATGCCATAGGTCTCAGGTCTTTAATGATTAAAAAATAATAATAACGTGCTCAGTAAAAGCCCTGCACTAAATCTCTATTGATCTGAATTTTAATCTAAAATTACTGCTGAAGGTGACCTTGGAGGAATTGGCTATTTTTCCTATTTCTAGATAGGAATACTATATCACTATCCCAGATATATCTCTAGAAACGATTCATGAATTTAATGCAGGAAGAGAAGTCTATAACCCTACCCAATGTAGTATTACAGACACTTAGTGTCAGGAACACAGGACTTAGAGGTAAAGAGAACTTAGGAACAAATACCAGATAAAGGACTCTGACCTCTGAACATATTACTTTCTTGCATTCTCAGGCTCCATTACAGGGTTTCTGTGAAGATTCCATGAGCTAATGTACATAGAGTACCCAGCACAGCATAGGTGCTGAACATACGCTAGTTCTTTCTATTTATCCTGTCTTTCTCAAATCTATAACATTTCTTTGCATTCTTTCTACCATGAAAAAAACATACCCAGGGCCGCCTGAGTTGCATGTTGGTTTAGAGTTGGCTTGGGACACCAGCTCTGAGCAGCAGGGTCCCGGTTCAGATCCCACATGGGGACCAGTGTCGCTGCGCCCTCTACAGCTAAGATGGTGAACAACAGCTCCACCTGGAGCTGGGCTCCTATGAGTCACTGGGGATGGCATAGGCTGCAGCCCCTGCTGCAGTGGGCTACCGTGAGCTATGGTGAGTGGCTGGCAGTCAGCATGAGTGGCCCACAGCCAGCGGCGTGAGCTGCGAAGGGCCTCTGTGAGCATCCGTCCAATGACCGGTGACCAACTGCCTCAGCCAGGAAGAGCACAATGATCACAATACTAACATGGGCCAGTGAAGCGATGTCCTCCACAACTAGACTGAAGTAACTTGTCTGTTCCCCTTCCCTGATTCCCCAGCGCTGTTCCCCTCCCCCAATTCCCCAATAAAATCTTCAAAAAAACAAACAAAAAAACCATACCCACACACCAATATTTAGGGCCCTACATATACCCACCAATATTTAGGGCCCTACATATACCTTGAAGACCATTACTAAGCCCTCCCAACTGCTTCTCCAAACCAAATAAAACAACGTAATTCATTTGCGTCTTTCTAGTGTCTACTTTGATAATTCCTTAAACATTCGGACCCTCCTAAATTATGGGACCCCAAATTAGACAGGATAAATTACCATCGGTCTGGCCAGTGATGCATATGGTGGGAAATTCCATCATACATTATATGTTATTAAGTTGCTGCCACTATAGCAAGAACTTGCTGAATTCTTAAGAAATTAATATATTATTAGCTCAGGTTCCATTTATAGGCCATAATGACAAGGACAACTGCTTTTCTGTCTTATTTCTTGATACTGATTCTTCATCTTGCTTAGAAGCAGTTCCCTCATTGTTGCAAGTTGGTTTCATTAACTTGGATCCATTCTCCAATGTCAGACTGCTGTATTTGGTTTTAATCATATGGTCTTGTCATCCACACACGTACTGTAGTCTATTTTTAAGTCACTGATTCAATTTAGAGGCAAATGAGTTAATATGCGCCCCCACAGATCAACAAGACAGTTGCATGCCTATGTAGGAGAGTGTAGCAGTGACAGAGAAATAAAGCCTACCTCTTTTGTAAGCAGTTTTCTTTTCATGTGAGTCCAGCAGCACTGAACATCCTTCAGGCTTACATGTTTGAGTAGATTTTAGTGTGTCATCTCAGTGGCTTATGGGTTTGTAGGCTTGGCTCTAAAAGCTGTAATTACTGATGTTTGAGAGACATCTGTGAGGGTGAGGATATGGAGAAGATAAGCCAAATGCAAGATATATAATTACCACAGCTTGTCTTCCTATCAGGAACTCTGGATGTTTAAAGCAAATTAGGACCTTTAGACAGGTCCTGCTCCTATCAGGGTGCATCATCAGGTGGCCCTGAATGTACGTAATCAATCTCTGAGGCAGGAAGTGTCCTCTCGCACATACAGCATTAGCTCAGAGGGCCTTCAAAGACTAAGGATGGAAAAGATCCATGCTTCTCTACCACCCAGTGATCATATCCCTGATTCTCTTGCTACAAAGGCAGTCGTTTTGGTGAGGGAAAAACACTGCGCCTCAAGTCAGGACACCTCCTTTTTAGCCCCGAATCTCTCATGTGATAACTGTGATCCCAGCCAATGCTGCAGGCCACAGTCACTCCACCTGTAAAATTGGAAGTCATATATGGGCTCTAACCACTTCACAGAATTGTTTGCATAGAGAAAGGTTATAGATATGAAAGTGCTTTAAACATACTATGAAATTTCTATAAAATTCAGGATATAGAAAGGAAAAAAATCCTGTAGAGTCACACCATTTTGTTGGAATTTTGAACATTTGTTTCTGTTTTCATCTATGGCTCAATACTTAACATATGTTTTCAATATTTATGAGTGTGTTAAATGTATTGCTACACCTTGAGTAGCTATGACTTGGTAGTGTTGGGAGAAATGACAAGATTCCTAGTCATTGATAATTAACAAAGGAACCAATCCTTTCAAAGGTAAATGGAGCTTACACCTCACTTAAAGTACTTATGCCCTGCCTGAAATTTTTAGATTTTCCTTTAAAGAAAATTCCTTAAGAGGTTTCTGTTTTTAAGAACAAGTGAAGTGAGCTTGGCCCTTGAGTAAGGAAAGTGGGCACAGCTAAAGCTTCTTTGTTCAATCATATGTTTAAGTGCCTTAATTATTTTTGTGTTATTAAGTGGCAGTTGTATAAACACCTTGTTGAGTAATGGTGCTCTGGCAAAACTGAAGTTTATTTAGAACAGTGCTCCACCCAAGGTGAGCAATGAAAGCAGGTATGCAAACCAGGTCCCCTTTGGTTCATCCACTCAACCCATAAGCAAATAGGACTAGAAATGAAAACCAATGTGAGGCATATGGTGTGGCTGGTGGTGAGACAACATCGGAAGCGCAGAAATCTCTCTGAAAGAGTGGAGAATGTATGAAGGGTGGTAGGGAAGCTGTAAGAATTAAAAATGGATTCTGATTCTGATATCAGTTTGTCAAATGAATGCAAACTAAGGTGGCATGAGATTGGTTAAAAAGCTTTCCCCCATACAGTATAATAATAACCATCTTATTTTAAATGTAGCCAGGAAGGGCCATGTTTGCTCATGTGATCAGGTTTCTGTGCTTCCCACACCTGGGGAAGTATCAGCTAATATTGATTTAGCACTAATTTATACCTGATGGTCAGGGCCAACTATTGTAGAAGAGAGGAAAACTGGTACAAATTAGTGGGGCCTGGAGTCCCAGAAAGGGGTCTGGGGCCTGACTATTGTATATCAATACAAATCACCCTTTCGGAGAGATTGGAAAAAATATTTTCAACTGAATCTCCTTTTAGTGACTCTACTGCTAAGTGCTCAAGATCTCCTTTAAGAATGTCAGGAATGGATTAGATCAAGTTACATTCTTAGATTTCATTATGGTTAGCTTATTAATCTGGGAGCTAAGCAAACTAGAAACAGAACAGGCTTTAAAGTATCTGATGCTTTATCTTATAAATAATTGCTGTTAGCCAGTTGGTTCCATTTACCTTTTCCTCAATGAAATTCTCCAGGATAAAATATCTATAAACTAAGTTTATATTTTAAATATCACTGTAGATTATTTGGAACCATAGAATTAGATACCAATTCTTTCAAAACTGTTCTCTTTATGTAATTTCTATCAATATTTCTTTGTTATTATCAATATTTCTTTGTATTTGGCTAAAAACTGAGAAACTATTTTGGGCCTGTCATAAAATTCAGTTAACTTTTATTCATTTTTAATTCATTGTTTCCCAAATTTGCCTAGGAACCTTGTTAAAACTTATACAGTCATACTCCTCACACTGTCAGACCTGCCAAATTAGACTCTCCAGGAAGGGGGCTGAAATCTGTATTTTTTAGCAAGGGTTCCAAGTATGCCCGATGATCTCCATGTTTGGAAAACACTGTTCTGCATTCTCGTCAAGTTCCTTGTGATGTCAGATCTCTTCAAGTCCCCATATTTCCTTCTGCCTACTCTTCTTCTCAGTGACTGCAGACTTTTTCTGTTCCATCCCACCTAAGAAAGAAGGCGCACTCCCATCAACCATTGCAGCCTTCAGCAGCAGTGGGTCTCTACAGTAGTGGCAGTGGACAGCGGCTGTAGTCTGGGGCAGGAGGGAATGGAATAAAGAGATGGAGCTGTGGTTTGAAAAAGTCTGTCAAGAGATTCTGGCCCTCCCCTTGACAACCGGTTGTAGATGATTTTGCTACCTCCTGAAGTGGTCACACTCAACCTCCTTTGCCTGTACATAAAATTTTTCTTTACTTTATCTTCCCTCCTTCCTGTCATGGAGAAGGAAACACTGTACTTTTTGTCAAACTTGTGCTCTCAATCAATCCTCTACTGCCTCATGGAAGCTAAATCAATTAATCCTCCTCCCTATTCAAACCTTGCTTCTCCAGCTTTTTCTCCTTTGGTGTATAGGCATTATTAATAGATGTTTCTCCCCTACTCTTTTTTTTTTTTTTTTTTTTTTGAGGGCAGTGTCACAGGCCCTCATATGTAGGACTGAACCGGGGCCTCTGGCTTCCCAGGCCAGCGCTTAACCACCATGCCACTCGGCCGGCCCTCCCCTACTCTTTTTAAACTAAACCAACATATAGTTTCTTGGACTCTGCTCAAACCCAAGATCCCATTTTACTTCACGCCTTATTTTTACAGTCAGACTTCTCAAAAAGAGCATTCTACATTCATTGCAGCTACCTTCTCACTCTTCCCAACCCAGCTATAATCTGGCTTCCATGAGCCACATCTTACAGACACTATTGGCTTAAAGATGATCAGTGATGAGATCCGGTGACTTTTGCTTAGCCCATACAGCATTGGAAATTGCTAAGCACCTCATCCTTTTAAAAACTTTATCAATCAATCATTCAATGATCAGAACAGAAACCTATAAATGAAACTGAAACAACACAGGGGATTTTAAGAGAAGACTATAGGGAACTCTCCCACAGAAAATGTAATAGGTTCAGTGGTTATCAGAGGGTAAGAGGGAGGGGGAATAGAAGAGGGTAAAGGGGGTCAAAGGTCAAATATATGGTAATGGAAGGAGAACTGACTCTGGGTGGTGAACACACAATGTGATATATAGATGATGTATTACAGAATTGTACACTTGAAACCTGTGTAATTTTACTAACCATTGTCATCCCAATATATTTTAATTAAAAAAGAAGAAAATGTAATAGGGCTGCAGAAGGATTAGTATCAGGAACTAGGAAGCTATCAGTAAGCAATACAGTTTTAACAAATAATTATTGAGCACCTGTTATATTCTAGGCACTGGCAAGGTGTTAAGGGATCAAGCAGTGGACAGAAAAAACAAGGTCCCTACCCTTAGAGACTTTACAATCTGGTGGGGAAGGCTTAAACAAGCATGTAAATAAATGCATATTTACAACTTGTAATGAACACTACAGATGAAAAAAACTGGCTTAATGATAATTATAGGTGAGGACTCAGAAAGGATACTCTGAAGACATGACATTTAAGCTGAGACCTGAAGAATGTAACGAAATCCCTCCCAGAAACCGAGGAGTGGGGATGTGGAAGGATACACCTGTGTAAAGGCCCTGCAGGGGCATCTTAGGGGAAGTGAAGAAGCCACGTGGCTAGAACTTAAAGGGCGAGGGAGGAGCATATGGCAAGATTAGATAGAGAAGGAGGCAGAAGTCAGAGCAGGACAGGCCTTTTACCCTATTATATTTTAAGGAATTTGGATTTCATTGCAAAGACATTGGAAGACATTGAACTGCTTTAAGCAGGAAACAACATGGTCCAAGATAGTTCCAGGTTTACCCTGCCTGATAGGCAGAAAATAGATTAAGGAAGGTAAGAGCAGAAGCTGGAAGACCAGTTGGCAGCTATAGCAATAGCTCAGTTAAGAGATGATGGTGGTTTGGATTAATGAAGTAACAGGATATGGAGAGAAGTGGAGGGATTAGACATCTACTTATGAGGAGCAAATTATAGGACTAGCGAATGGGTTGGTGTTGAAGAGGGAAGAGTGAGAAATCAAGAAATTTCTCAGGTTGTCTTGTTTAGAAAAACTGGGTGGATGGTGATACCATTTACTGAAGTGGGAAAAAATAGAGTTTCTTTTTGATGGAGGGGAAAGCAGTAATATAGAAATGAAGAGTTTAGTTCTGTTTCAGAAACCTTAATTTCAGATGTTCATGAAGATCTGCCAAATCAAATTGGCAACTGGGTATCTCAATACAGAATTTGGAGGAAATGTCTGGACTGGAGAGATTGATTTGGCAGTTGCATGCATTTTATTTAAAGCCATGAAAATGGATGAGATTACCAAGAAGGTGAGTTTATAATGAAGAAAGCAGAGAATAGAGCCCAATTTTTAGAGGGAACTAGAGGAGAAAAGTCACTAAAGAACCCTGAACAGCAGTGGTTAGAGAAGCAGGAGACATACCAGACAATTGCAGTGTCCTAGACTCCAATAGAAGAGATTTTTTTTCAAGAAGTTGAGCCTGACCAACTATGATAAAAACTACTAAAAGTTGTGGTAGGATAACTCCCATGGAATATCCATTGGGTCTGGCAATGTGGAGGCTGTTGACGATGTTGATGAGCAGTTTTCAGTGGCATGGTGGGGTGGAAGCCAGATTGGAGTACATTGAATAAGAAGTCACAGTTAACTTATAGGCCACTCTATCAAGAAGTGTTGCTGTAAAGGGATCAGAGAAGTAAAACTGTAGATGGAAACAGACAGCATAAGAATCTTTGTTTTTGTTTTTGTTTTTTTAAGTGTCAGGATATAATATGTTGGGAATAATCAAGAATTTCATGATGAACAGAAGAGGGAATAACTGAAGAAATGAAGTCTCTGAGAGGAAGAAATTTAAATCACAAGTTGAGGAAATGGCTTTTAATAGGGGAGGAGAAAATGGATCAATTGTAACAGAAAGAAAGGAGAAATGAGTTCAAATGCCAAAAGATTTGTAGATTTGATGGTAGGAATATACTGAAGTTGTAACAGACGTAGGCAGGCATGGGGATGGTTTTAGAGGATTGAAGAAAAAGGATAAGATATAAAATAGTCATCATGGGAAAACGAACATATTCTCAGTCTCTTTCAGTCTCTCTCTCTCTCTCTCTCTCTCTCTCTCTCTCTCTCTCTCTCTCGGCCTCATTTCTATTTTCTGCATGTCACTTCATTCTTTTCTCTCAGAAGGTAGGTTTTCTGTGTTTCTCTGTGCCAGGGACAGAAGATGGCCACCCCATTCACAAGTTTCCATGTTCACCCAGTAAAGCTCTTAATAGAAAAATGTTGCTTTTCTTTTTTTTTTTTTTTTTTGAGGGCAGATGTCACTGGCCCTCATATGTGGGACCGAACCGGGGCCGCTGGCTTCCCAAGCCAGTGCTTAACCACTGTGCCACTCGGCCGGCCCCTAAATATTGCTTTTCTTAATTCCAAATTTCCAGAGGAGAAATTTGATTGGTCCAGCTTTGGTCAGTTGTCAAACTCAGGTCAAACCAACCATGATCAGAAGAACAAGGTCATTTTGTACAAACAGCTGTTGGCCCAAGCCCTCTGTGTGTGGGCAGGATTGGCTCTTAGAGAAGAGGACATGAGCTGCTAAGTATCCCATGAGGCATCTACTTACCAAACTTACCTTCTGAGATGCCAGATTCTATTAAGGAGTGTTTTCCTTCAGCCTTCTTCTCTAGTTTTTTTGTTTTGTTTTGCTTTGTTTTAACTCTTCCCTCATCTACTAATGTATAATTTCTCAAAATTTTGTCCTTGATCCTTTTCCTTTATTTCTATGCTTTTCTCCCTTGTCAACTTCATTTTGCCCATGGCTTCAATGACTATATGTACATGAATAATCCCAAAATCCATATCTCTGGTCTTTTCAACTTCACTATCATTTTAAAACTGCCTCCGAAACATCTTTTTCTCTTTTTTTCTTGTATCTGTATGAGATGAGGTATATTGACTAAATTTACTGTGGCAATCACTTTGCAATATATCAATTAAATATTTATGCTGTATACCTTAAACATATACCATGCTGTACATCAATTATATCTCAATAAAACAAAGGGGAAAAAATCTGCCTCCACTTCAATATCCTCTGGTTGTTTTATTTATAGCTGAACTCATTATTTTCTCCCCAAACCTGCTCCTTCTCTTGGCTGCCCTGTTCTTGCTAAAGCCACCACTGTCCTCTCATGCAGCCAAGCCTTCCAAATTGCCTGCCCTCCTACTTTCAAGGTCCATCAGCTGAGAAGAAGCATCATCTGCATCTTTCCCTCCTCTCCATGTCCTCTGTCATTCCCCTAACTCCCATTATCTAATCCCATGTGGACGATTCTCAAAGTCTGACAAATCCTCACCCAGTTTGCAGTCTCCAATTCAGGATATAAACTGTCGTTGCATTAATCTTCATGAAGCACAGCTCCACTCATGTTCTCCCCACCCACTCAAGAATCCTCAACAGCTTCTCACTGCATACTTAATAAAGTGCAAGTCTTGCCTGGCAACCTCCAGGACCTGTCATCAACAGACCAAAACTTACCTTCCATTAACCGTTAGTCAAGACAGACTGTTCAGTCATCTCCTAACATATCGTGTGTATGCCTAAGAACAAGACTTCTTCATCCACTGCTTTCTGAAGTCTTTCTCAAAAGTTATCTTCCCCTTCACCCCCATCACTTCCATATTATTTTATTTGCAGGTCTCCTATGGAACGCATATGTTTAAACATGATTTTTACCTTTATTGGTAGGCATACCCTTTGGCCTCTGATAGACTAAAATAGACAAAAGTGAGAGAACAGGTATGCCCTACAGAGTATAACAAGGTGTCTGACACTTTGAAGATGTTTAATAAGTAACTCGATGAGGGTTACTAAGGCCTGATGCCAGTATTGCTGCTATTAAACTTTCATATAAGCTTATTAGCTCTATCAATATGGACCCTTTCAATAAGATGTTAAGTTGAACACTGAAAATTGTGTGCTATAAAAAGTTTAAAATAATAAAATGGAACTTCTCTAGTCAAGGACTGCTGATGAATGGTTGGTGTCTTAACAATAGCCCCTTAGCACGTTCATGTGGTAAAAAGTAAAATTCAGCCACATAGGAGGAAATTAATCCATGACACTTTTTTTTTTAATAAAGGTTTTATTGGGGAATTAGGGAAGGGGAACAGCCAAGTTGTTGTTCTTCAGTCTTAGTTGTGGATGGTGCAGCTAGCTCAGCTCCAAGTCCAGTCGCCATCCAGTCACCTGACAGCAGCTCACAGCCACTCAGCTCAAGTTCAATCTTAGTTGCAGGTTAACATAGCCCACCATCCTATGTGGGAGTAGAACTGGCAACCTTGTTGTTAGGAGCAGGTGCTCTCACCAGCTGAGCCATGCTGCCACCTGTTGGCAGCTCAGTGGCAGCTCAGCTCTGGCCCAGTTCACTGGCCCATGTGGGAATCAAACTGGCTGCCCTGTTGCTCAGAGCTCGTGCTCTTAACCAACTGAGCTACTCGGCCAGCCCTATGACACATTTTAATCACTCTAAACTCTCATTTAAAAAATAATGTTATGATAATCAAGCATACTCTCTTCTTAGGACTACTATTGCTCTCATGTATTGTTGACACCATGTTTGAATATAAAACAAATGGAATATCACAGCATGGAAAGATTTAGAATATTTGCAGTACTTTGGTACCCAAGTCTTTAGCCTCTGAAAGTGCTGACTTTATACAATATAGTCTTTTAGTTAAGTGACAAAAGTCTACTTATGTATCAGCCTAGGGGAGGTGCCCCTTGCATCATAGTTGGCAATAGGAATTGCTGTAGAGATGAAAGCTGAAAAAGACTGGTGGTCTTCATGACTGTTTTCTATCCTTGTGGAAACAATTGCATACTTGCTCTTTTAATATTACCAGTTAAAAATAAAATATCCTATTTCTATTGATTCCTCTGAACTTCTTTTAGAGCCAAAGTATAGGGACAAGCTCCTTCACATTGATCTTAGCAAGGATTTTGTGGATATGACACCCAAAGCACAAGCAAGAAAAGCAAAAATAAACCATTAGAGTTATATCAAACTAAAAGGCCTTCTGCACAGCAAAAGCAATGATCAACGAAAAGACAACCCACAGAATGGGAGAAATATTTGTAAATCACATATCTGATAAAGGGTTAATACTCAAAGTACATAAAGAACTCATACTACTCAATAGCAAAAAATAAAAAAACAAAAACAAAAAAAAACACCAAGCCAATTAAAAAATTGGAAGGATCTGAATAGCCGTGTTTTTCTCTAAAAAAAACACCATCCAAATGGTGAACAGGTACATGAAAAGGTACTCAGCATTACTAATCATCAAGAAAATGCAAATCAAAACCACAATGACAAGATATAATGAGCTGATGAAATGTGGAGAAAAGGTATCCCTTGTATACTATTAGTGGGTATGTGAATTGGTATAGCTGCTATGGAAAGCAATATGGAGATTCTTCAAAAAATTAAAAATATAACTACCATTATGATCCAACAATTCCATTCCTGGTATACATCTGAAGGAAATGAAATCAGTATCTTAAAGAGGTATCTGTATTCCCATGTTCAGTGCAGCATTATTTACAGTAGCCAAGACATGGAAACAACCTAAATGTCCAGTGATGGATGAATGGATTTAAAAAATGTGCTAAATATATACACTGGAATATTTTTCAGTCATAAAAAGGAAATCCTGCCATTTGTGATAACATAGATGAATCTTGAGGACATTATGCTAAGTGAAATAAAGCAGAGAGAGAAAGACAAATACTATATGATCTTCCATGTAGAATCTAAAAAACTCAAACTCATAGGGACAGAGAAGAGATTGGTGGTTGCCAGGGGCAGGAGGCTGGGGAGTAGGGGAAATGGGTGAAAGTGGTCAAAAGGTACAAACTTCCATTATAAGATGAGTAAGTTCTGGGGATAATGTACAGCATGGTGACTACAGTTAACAATAGTATGTCATATATTTGAAAGTTGCTAAGAGAATAGGTTTTAGAAGTTCTCACCACAAAAAGAAATTTTAACTGTGTGAGGTGATAGATGTGTTAACTAACCTTATCGTGTTAATCATTTTGCACTATATACCTGTATCAAACCATTTAGATTGTATACCTTAAACTTACACAATTTTATATGTCAATTATATCTCAATAAAGCTGGAGGGAAATAAAGCCTTTTATTATTTACATGAAATGTTCTTTTCTACTTAATTAAATATAAGTTTTTTCAGTTCCTTTACACAGGCCTCTTGAGGATATCTGTTCCTAACAGTAAGATCGAGCTAACTAGAAATCAGCAGATGTGACTGACTCCCTAACTGATCCTTCTCAACTGTCCTTCACTGTCAATTTGTCTGTTACTGTTTTTTGTGCAAATTTCAACTGCCTTTTCTCCATTACCAATTTCATTTTCCATTTTCAACCTCTCATGAGCCTCTAAGAACTAATATTTTTCACTTTACCTGTAGAAGGACCATAAGATACGCCTTCTTTTTGAATGTCAGCCCCCAACTCAGATATCTGTATGGTTTTCAGAAAAAAAAAAAAATGGAACATTTTCCTACTCTGTGGCTATGCCTTTGCAGCAGAGATATACCTGTTATTACCCTATTTTTTTTTTCTGACAAAAGGCACAGTTTTAGTTCATGGGACAAGAACTGGTTAGGATTTGCTACTTTTTCAACAACATTGAATAAATGGTGTCTACCACGTCCTGTGCATTGCTGTGGAGACTCAGCAGTTATAAACCAGATAAAAAGTCTTGCTTTCATGGCTCTTACATTCTAGACAGACAGAACAAAATATAATAGGTGGCAGGGTGATAGGTGCTCATGAAAAAAAAAATAGGCTAGAGAATTGGGAACGCCTCGGGGGTGCTTGCAATTTTAAAAACGGTTTTCAGAGAAGCTGTCATGGTGAAGGTGGGGACATGTGACTAAAGACCTGATGAAAACGTGGGAGAAAGCCATGTGGATATCTGGGGCAAGAACTTTTCAGGCAGAGGGAACACCTAGTGCAAAGGCGCACGTAGGCTGTCACAAGCAGTAAGGAGTTTCACTGTAAGCATCTGCCAGGGACAAAAATTCAGGCAAGGCTTTTTTTGTTGTTGCTATAAAGAATCCACCTACATGAGTGCTTAATCAGCTTAAGATGAACATCAGTGCAGATCTGGTTAGTGTTCTCCCTCAGCCATGACCTCATTGCTAATACTGACAGCGCGACTGCCTCTTAGACTTGGATGGGCTTTGGAGGAGCAGCCTGGCAAACCTGGATGAAACTACAATAGAAAGACGTTTTAGTAGCTCCGTAGGCCTAATGGTTCCTTATCTCATTCTCTCTCCACATGGGGCTGCATATTAATCATTGGTGGCCAACGATTATTCCAAGTTTTCCATTTAAACCTAAACTATAGTCCATTACCATATGTGAACTAAGAAGTATGTATAAGGTAATTCTACCTCAGATTGGCTAATGGTGGATTCTTGTCCCACAGACAGACAAGAGATAGGGCTACTGAGAACAAAGGTATTTCCGGTGCTGCCAAATTGTGCTTTTGATGTTGTCTTCTTCTAGTCAGGACAACACAGTGACGAGGTCATTACTAACATCAACTCTTATGTAGAATTTCCCGAGATTGTTACACTTATATTTAACAAACAGAGATAATCTGTACTGGGCCTATCTATCCCATAGATAGCATAGTAGGGTAAAAGTGCTCTTCTAGCCCAGCAATCCATACCTCCTTCTAAGGAGTTTCCAATTTACTGAGGAAAACATTTTCCTAAAGCTTCTATAATCCCCTTAGAGCCCACTCCCATCCTTAATAAAAATAAAATATTAAGAATTTAACAAATAGACATTTGAAAGCAGACACTGGGTTTAGTTTATTTCAGCTCACCTTTGATTTGTTTGGAGACAGAATACCTTACACATGGAGATCACTACTTATTTCATGAGAATAAAAGTTTAAGAGACAACCAAGATGTCTTTAGCAGAGAGAAGGTGATTAAACACCCAAATAGGTCATGATGATGTATCAGTAACTGAAAATAGTATTTTATGATCATACTAGTTCTCTATGTGGGTCATATAGATTTGCTTTAGTTGTCTGATTTAAGTTGGCTTTTAAATTGGCTATGGTAGATTTGAATAAACACAAAAAGCCTTTAAAGTATGGGCAAGTATGTGCTTTTAAATCCAAATCAAGTATTGTTCATTATGACTGTAGCTTGGTATAAATTTAGAATTATTATAATATGATGTGTTGAGGTTGTTCCATACTTATATTTAGGAGTGGCCAGAAATGACATTTTTTTTTTTTTTAAAGATTTTATTGGGGAATTGGCGGAGGGGAACAGCGTTGGGGAATCGGGGAAGGGGAACAGACAAGTTGCTGTCCTTTTGTTCTTCAGTTTTAGTTGCGGAGGATGTTGCTTCACTGTTGGTATCGTCATTGCGCTCTTCCCGGATGAGGCAGATCGGTCGCTGGCCTCTGGATGTCGCTCACTGCGGCTATTGGCAGCTCACGCTTGGCTGCCAGCCGCTCACGCTGGCTGCGGGCCACTCACTGTAGCCTACGGCAGCCCACTGCAGCAGGGGCTGCAGCCCACACCATCACCGGGGCTCGCACAGCCCAGCTCCAGGTGGAGCTGTTGCCAGCTGTAGAGGGCAGCGTCACTGGCCCTCATGTGGGATCCGAACCGGGGCCGCTGGCATCCCAAAACCAGCGCTTAACCAATGCACCACTCGGCCGGCCCCAGAAATGACATTTCTATAATGAAACCATGCTGTAATCAAATCAACAATTTAGAAATTTTCCATCATTTTTTTCACCTTTACATATTTTAATCTGTCATATTTTTTTTGTTCATAATATGCTGAAAAAGTCATCAGAAAGAAGCAAGGCATTTATCATTCTCTTGATGAAAAAATTCAATTTCCTAATTAATGAGGAATCTTCAATTTTAGATGGAAAAAGTAACACAATGGATCAATTATACCAAATTTGAAAGAGTCAAGTCTTTCCTCTATTTTATTCTGCAAAGCAATACACACACACACACACACACATACAGTGGACTATCTTCATTTGTAAAATTTCTTTTGAAATAAAGGGACCTTTTTTCACAGGTGAGATTTGTGGACCATTGTAAATATTCTACAAACATGTTCTCCACAGCTTTAAGCTGTGATGTGCTAGAGCAGAGGGTTTACTCACAAACTGGAGTTAGTCCACCTGGGTTAGATTCTTAGCACCCCATTTATTCACTAAGTAATCTCAGGCAAGGCATTTAGCTTTTCAGTGTCTTAGCTGAAAACACAGTGCAGCAGCTAATAATATTGTAGTATCTACTTGTGGATTATAGGACTGAATGAGTTAACACATACATGTTCTTAGAACAGTGACTGGTGCATGGTGATTGTTCGATAGATGTTAACTTTTTCTAGCATATTATAAAGTTATGAACTATCATTAGTCTTGACAGGATGAAGTATTGGATGCAATTCTAATATTTATATTGGGTTTCATCCACTTTTTACAGAACCTAGTATGCTTTCTGGTCTGAGGGCTCAAGGAAGCAGAGAGGGGTGGCTCCTTCAACTGAAACTGACCCCTGCATATAGCGTCTGAAATTCAGAGGAAGCTTGCCAGTGTGGGCAGACACAAGACTAGACTAATGGGACTTCTCACTTCTCTTTTTTGTTTGTTTGTTTTCCTCCAGGAAATAGGGGGTACTAATGCAGACCCTTAAATTAATTGTTCCTGCTCAATGTAAGCTTTAAAAACTTTGTTTGCTCTAGGATAAACTTGGGTTTTTGATAGTCATCCAAAATCTTTTGTATCACTTCAGTTTCGTAGAAGAATAAAAACCAAATTTATCACAGTGGGTTGGCATTATTAAATCTGGTATTATTTCTCCCAAGAGGCCATCTGCTTTGGGGAAAGGGTTAATATATCTAACTGATGGTGTAATGATGTACAATCCCTTGTTGACCCCTGCAATTCGGAGTTATTGTCTTGGAACCTAAGATTTGATTATGTCATTTCACTGCATAACTACGAATGTGAGGATAGGCTGTGAAAGTATCATCAGTCCATTGTTTAACCCAGCTTCCAGACATTGCTTCTGATGGCCTGAAGTTCTTTTCATCAATTAGTCTACTGGCCATGAAAACGCAATTACTAAACTTAGAGGGGGGAGGGATGGATTTTTCTGGTTCCAAGTCGAAAATATCCCACCAGCACAGGTGTACTCGCAAAGTAAAGTTTGCCTTACGTGTTTCTCTGTCTAAAGTTGTACAATCGACCCGGGAGGGTGGCGCCCTCTCAACTGGCTTACCGGGTCGTGCGCGTGTCTGTGGGTGTCCGGGCACGCGCAGACACACACAGGGACCCACTTTCCTAGGGCAGCCCAATCAAAGTCACGCTCTTACCTCAAAGGCTGTCAACTCTCACGCCCCTCCCTGCGTGCTCAGCCCCCTCCTCACTCTTCCACCCCCTCATGCACCGCCTCCAGAATCAGACTCACTACTTTCATTGGTAGACACTCCTCTCACTCCTACTCCAGAACCAATCACTCGCAGGCTAGCGGAGAGCGGCGGGGCCAATCAGAGTGCTCCTTGAGGCAGCTGCCGGGTCCCGAGTACCGGGAGGCGGTGCCGAGGGCGGGGTGCTGGTGGGGGATTAGTTGCCATTCGGAGTGAGGAGCGGGCAGAAGCGGCGGCGGCGGCGATCGCAGTGGCGCGGGCTCCGCGGAGAACCAGCTTACTTCCAGGCCCTTACTCCTCCCTGCCCGGTCCAGCCGGAGTCCCCGGCCCTCCCTGCAGCTGCCGGGCTCTCCCGCTCGCGCAGCCCCGCCTGCCTGCGCACGGGCCCCCGGGGCTGCGCGAGCCGAGCGGCTGTCCCTCTCCCCTGTCAGCGCGATGCCCGGGGCGGCGGCGGCGGCTCCAGCCGTGACCGCCACAGCGAGCCCGGCCGGGCTGTAGGGGCCGTTGGACGTTGGTTTTCGCAGCCTTCCCCTCCCCCCTTCGCCAAAGCGGCGGGGGTGCGCGTTGGGAAGGGGGAGCCGAGAGACTCCGCCCCCTCCCCGAGCCCCGCGCCCCTCCCCCTTACACACTCGCACGCACAGTCGCGCCGGCTGCCACACACCCGCTCGCCCCTCGCTCCGCGCCTCCGTGTCGGCCGGCGTCGTCCAGGGCCCGCGGGGCCACCATGTCCACTGCGTCCTCCTCCTCCTCCTCCAGTTCCTCCCAGACCCCTCATCCCCCGCCGCAGAGGATGCGGCGCAGCGCCGCGGGCTCCCCGCCCGCCGCCCCCGCTGCTGGCAGTGGGAACGGCGCAGGCGGCGTGGGCTGCAGCCCGGCTGCGGGAGCCGGCCGGCTGCTGCAGCCCATCCGCGCCACGGTGCCCTACCAGCTCCTGCGGGGCAGCCAGCACAGCCCCACGCGCCCGCCCGCCGCCGCCGCCGCCGCGGCCGCCGCCGCCTCGCTGGGCAACCTCCCGGGGCCCGGCGCGGCCCGCGGCCCCAGCCCGCCCAGCCCGACGCCGCCGCCGCCGCCGCCGCCGGCCGGGGCCCCCCCCGAGCAGACGCCGCGAGCCAAGGGCCGCCCGAGACGGTCCCCCGAGAGCCACCGGAGGAGCAGCTCCCCTGAGAGAAGGAGCCCCGGCTCGCCGGTGTGCAGAGGTAGCGAGCCCAACCTTTCCATCCTCCCGGGCTGCGTCTCCCCGACGGTGCCCTCCGCGGAAGCGCCAGCCTCTCCGGGCTTCTCTTTGCTAGTGCATTACCGAAGGTGTGAAAGTGGCTTTGGGAATCTCACCCTCCTGCGGTCGCTGCGGGGCTTAGCACAGCGAACGGCAAAAACCCAACTTGGATTCGACCTTCCTGCCACCCCTCCGATTGTATCTTTCATCCCTCACCTGCGTGGCAAGGTTTTCCAGTGTTAAGAGCTCATGAGCTCGCTCGTGTGTTTGCTGTTGGTAGCGGTGGGGGGGAAGGAGGAGTGGGGCGAAACACTTTAAAAAAAACAAAAAACACGCACACACACTCGCGAGCAACCCCTAAGGTGGTGCTTGTAATCTCTCTAGCCTCTTTGTGCTTTCCTTCCAAGTTCCTAATGTCTGTGACTACTGGGATACTTTTTTTTTTCCTCTTTTTTTTTTTTTTTTGGAGGGGCAGTGGCATTAGTCATGATGGAAGGATATTTGTTGGGTGTGTAGAGGGGACAGTTTTGGATGTGCAATTCAAGGGTATAGTGTCTTGCCTTTTTTTTTTTTTTTAAATCACCCTCTTGTCTCTCTACTTATATAGTCATACGCATCAGAGCAGTACTGCACTGGAAACAGTTTATGCCCAACTCAGGATTCTCGTGGTACATTTTAAAGACCTATTTGTGAAGTGTGCTCACTTTTCCCTTCCATTTCTAAGTACACTTTACCAGTTCAGTTGAGCTGTTAAAGGATCTCAAGTTTCTTTTTTGTTAGGTGTCAAAGGTAATGGGGAGCTGGTGGATGCTGTCCGCTTCCCTTCATGTGGTCTGTTTTGGCTTGGTTTTGTTTATGTCTAGGGACACAATGCATGATCTAGTTGAGTCCTCGGGGAGAAAAGGAAGATTAGCCAAAACAGGGACTTAAAGCTCATCAGGGAGAGTGGAGTAGCTAATAATTATTAGACACCAGGCTAGAGCTACAGATACCGCTGCCGCCGCCGCTGCATTGTGGAGAGAACAGATCATACTGAGTGGAAAAATCTCTGCTTGGAAGGGAAACACTGTGGACCTCTGTACGATGTTTATGTGGTATGTGGAATTTTTTTTTAATGGAGCTTTCTTGATGAAGGTCTTAGACTTGGAGAAAATGGTTGAATGGTTGTGTTATGGTAGATTGCAGTTTGGGTGTTTATGTTTTAATATTTCTGACCTGTAATTAACATGTTGCTAAGGCACTTGTTTTCAGACCACTTGATGGTGAGGGAAGGTAGGATGTAGTGCGGTGGTATGTGTACACGAGCACCAAGAAATGCGTCCTGTAATCTGTATGCACCAGGAGGAATTTGCTCCCCCACTCCTCCCCCAGGTCAAGCCAGCTGCTGCAGAAACTGACATCCTCCAGCAAATCCTGAATGAATGAATGAAAACAACGTGATCGCCCTAATAATGACCACCACTGAGCACACATCTTTGGCTGTATTTTATAGAAAAGGCCACCATTTTCCATCAGATTAATGCCATATGCAACTCCCTTGCACATTTTCTAGGGCTCTATGAAATGAGAGGTAACAGAACGAACAGAAGGCAGCAGTTACATAAATTTTTGAGTGATTTAGCGTCAACAGTGCATAGATTGAGTTTTGGGATTTTCTTTTAGGGACTCATATAAGAGCCATAAAATAAGTATTGCTGACCAATAGTGTACGGAGGGTTTTGTAGGCAGAATAAGAGTAGTTTTGGCAGTTGCTACATATAAATGGCCATCTCGTACCTCCTCCTCTTTTGTTGATAAACACATCTTACAACAGATCATAGTACAACTTGTTTTACTACACCCTTCAAAAGCCTTAATTGCTTAGGAATTACATGGTCCATCATCAAGTAGTTTTAATGAAATTTGTGATCGGGCTTAAACTGTCCTCTTTGTTATATGTAATATGGCACATCCGAGTTTAATGCAATCATGATGAAAACCCTTTGCTGAGTCTGGTTGTGCTGTAGACAGATTTGCATCATCAGAGAGCTTCTGCTGGGAATGGAACCGACCTTTCTGCTGTTTTAACACCAGGTGGTTTTGTCAGTTTCTTACATTGAAGTGATTTTGAATGCAGATTCTTCTGAGCCCAGCTCCCTGATTCTGTTACCTTGATGGTACTTTACATCCTGCCTTGCTAGAGACCTACCCAAATTAAAGCTGTGCAACCATCCTATTCTGTTGACTTAGCCATTTCAAATCCATACTATGAACAATTTTTCAAACGATTATTTACTCCGTTTCTTTTGAATTCTGCAAGGTTGTGACTTAAGTGGATTTTAGCCTCCTCAGGTCAAGGCTCCTGCCGCTGCCTGTGCCGCTGCCTGTGCCGCTGCAGACACTGACATCACTCTACTGCATGAATGAAAAACAACAACGTGCTCCATTTCTTGCTCTCCACCTCCTTCCTTTTCTGCATGCTCCTCTGGGGGGGATGTGTGTGTGTGTGTGTGTGTGTGTGTGTGTGTGTGTGTGTGTGTATGTGTGTATGTGAAGATAGTGTTATGCTGTGTGTGAAACTACATTTAAAAATGTTAAATTAAGTAGATGTTGGCTGAAGGGATATGTATTTAGTATAAAGGCATATTGTTGACAAAAAGCTTTAAGTACTGTGAGCAGTTAGACTAGAGGTGACATAACTGAGCATTCAGTATTTTTTTAATTGGCCTGATGGTTATGGAAGAAAACATAAAAGCTTTCAGCAGTTTTCTTTGGAATTGTTTTGCCAAGAAGAAATTATGAAACAACATAATTTCTAAACATGTGAAATCACTATTATCTCTCTTTTAAACATCATTAATGTGCATATTTAATAGGGTTAAAGCTAAGAGTAATAAAGAAATGGTACTCATTATTTCAGAAGGCTAAGGAAAAGCTGTATTCTTTAAATATGTGCAGCCAAATTTAATATATTAATTTATAAAATCCAGCAAGAACATGGTAATTCCCTTTAATTTTGTAACACACATTCAGATAATTTAAATCTGTAACATCACAGAGATACATATCTTCCAACACCTTGCTTATATAGAGAGGACATGGAGTTTTACAAATTGAAAGTTTTTTTATGCATACAGATCATGTTTTTGTTTGTATTTTAAACATTTCTCTAGTATTTTTAAAACTTCAAGGTTTGTTATTTATATTCGTTTCTTCTGCCATTAGCAAACTGTCACCCTCCCCCTTGTTTGGCTCTGAAGGCTCTTGAAGTGGTGAATGACAAGCTGCTGAATGCACCCTCAGGCTCCCTGTGATGTGTTGTAATAGATGTAAAATCATAAAGTATTATGCAAATAGTTATTTTTTTGTAATGGTAATAACGTAAAGTCTACCTTTGAGATAAATAGAATAACTCAAATAAGGATATAGCAGAATGTTAGTGTTCAAATTAATGCTCTTGAAGCTAAAATCATGAGTGACAACCAAAAGAAAATATTATAAATTTGCTTCTTTTTGAAAGCTCATACAGCGAAACCTATAGATTTAAAAACAAACAAATACAGTTTTTACTGTGCACAAGAATAAGCAGCAATTGCAAATCCTTTCGTTTTTCGTAAAGATTGAACATTAGAATGAATTATAAATTCTAAAGATAAAAAAACAGTTGTTGTAAAAGTACTTCGGATAGAGAATAGTGCTTATTTTTATGTGTAACAAATCTAGTTAAAGACATGGAAGAGCTTGTAATTTATATAGCTCTTGTTATGAAAAAGAGCATGCATTGATTCCTGATTTAACGTAACAGATTTATTTAGGCCCAACACTCTTAACAGATTACTAATGATAGAGTGAAATTTGATTAGAATTTTTCATGAGTATCTTGAGAGCCTTATTTTATACATTAAGAAGTTATAGTTATATTTTAAAAGAAAATACAAAGCAAGGCAGCATATAACATTGAATGGCTGCATGCAATGTGTGTGTGTTTGTGTGTTTTAATCAATTAATTTGCTTTCAGTTTTTTATCTCTTCATTAAATTCCCCTTTCTGAGTCATTTTATGCTGTACTCAGTTTGTGGAATGCCAACATTTTAAATTACTTTTTTCTGTTATTTTAAAAAGAAACTCAGACATTCTTTTCCTATAAAGTTACTTCTCAGGTGGATATCCTTGCAAATTAGGTCCTCCTCCTGTCCCTACCTTTTAAAATTAATTTTCTTAGAGTACTTAGAGGAGCTTGTTTCAAAGCTTTCCTATACTGGAGTGAAAATATTTAAAGTTTGGCTTTTTTTTTTTTCCCTCCTAAAGTGACAGGTTTCAAATACTGATTTTGGGGAAAGGTTTTCAGCCTTTGAGAACTACATTAAGTATCAGCAACATTCATTATTTATGTATCTAATTTTTCCTACCAGTTATGGAGCATAAAATTTCTAGATCAGCGAGTGAATAGCAAAATAGATTTTTTTAAAAAAAGTGAATTTACAGAAGTTGTTCTTAAAATACTGCTTTATGATCGAAGATTGCATTTCTCTCAAATAACTTTAAACATATTGACTATCATATACCTCAGGGGTATAAAGCACCTAACTGTATATAAAGTTTTGTGTGTACATGTTGAACTAACAATTATTTCATTTTTTACAGTCCGGAAGGACATTACATTTACTGCAGTGTACATTGCTTCAAGGATTTAATGCAAATTGGATTTATACACTGGGGAAATGTTGAAGGGTAATAGCATCCTTGTGATTTTTATTTTATTTGTGATAATGCAGACTAATGTGAATTAGAAAACAAAGGAATAATTGGTCTCCATGGCAGTGAATAACAATGGAAATAGCTGGCAGTGTCCACCAATGACTAATAGGAGAGGGTTTTTCTTAAATCTTAAATTAATAAAAAAAAAATTTAAAGCCTCTTCTATCAAAACTTTCAAATGTAGTTAATAATCTGCTAAAGAGTAAATACTAATGACTTCGTTATTTTTAATTTTATTTCAGCCTTTTCTCTAGAGCTTAAAATTCCCAGACGCCACCAAGCGAGGCTTTCCCACAGCACCTGTCCTGGGCCTGGCGTTGGTGTCTTTTGTCTTCAATATATAATTTTGTTGTCTTAGTAAATGTCAAAGAAACCAAATCACTCATGCTGTTTCTGTCCTCTATACTGTTTATTGTAACAAGAGGTTGAACTTATGTGATGATGCTCTCAAACTGGATTTGCCAAAAGTAAGTGGAGGAAAGACAGAACACTACTCATTTATTGATATAGAAAGTAAAAAACTGATGGACGAGCCGGAAGCTTTCTCTTGCCTTCTACCCCTTGTCATGACTCCAGCCATCATCCAGCTGATTCTATAAGAATAAGATCTGTGTTTATTCTACAAAACAAATTATAATGGATTAGTAGTAATTCTGAAGAAAATAAGGATTTGACTTACACCGTAAACAGATTTTGGGAAAATACTTTTATAGGATTTCATTTTAGTAGAAATAAACTTGGCAGATACCTGTAAGCAGTGTTGTTTATTTCAAGTGAATGTAATTGAGGCAAATACTGGGAGGCAAGTTCGTGAATACCTCAGAAACTTCCCCTGTAGTATGTTGTCTCTAATTGTAGGTGGAAAGAAAACATTTGATTGCTTACTATATACAAGGCAGTGTATTCTTGCATTCATCAGGAAAGTGGACGTGAAATGCAGATCTTCTGATTTCAGATCCATTGTTCATTTTACAAGACTATCCTGTCACTCCTAATTCCAAAAGACTGATGTTGGTGACCAGCCATGTTTTCTGAGCTAAAAAAATTACTAAAAAAAAGGTTTTCTGTTGTTTCCACAGCACTACTGCTGCACTGTGCTGGGATATGCTTTGACATTTTCAGAATGTCTAAGAATGTAAGACCTAGAGTGTTGAATGTAACTGAAATAGAATATGAGTGGATTGGTCGTATTTCTCCATTTGTTTCTTAAATAAAAGTGTGAATGTGAGAACAAGAGAGTAAAAGAGAAATACTTGTTCCTGAGGGCTCAAGAATATGAACTTGATTGAGCCTGGCCCTCCTTACATCTAATAAAAAAATCTGTGCTGTCCTTGAATCATATTATAGTGAGCAGAAGTACTTTTCTCTGGGAATATTAGAAGATAGTTACACATGGTGGTAAACATGAATAATTCAGGAATCACTAAGCAGAAACTCTGGTCTCAAGTGATTGTCCCAGCAACTGATGCTAAGTTAACTGTGCTCTCCCTAGAGCTAACAGTTATCATCACTGCATTTGTGGGTTTGAACTCTGTGTTTGTAACTTAATGAAGTGCCACCGTGGTACTCCTTAATGGTGGCTCACCAGAAATAAGGATGAGTAAAATTAGTGAAACCCATCATTTCATGGCAAGGTTCGTGTCCAAAATTGTCATACAGTGATTAGAGTTAAGAAATTCACCAAACATCTGAATGTGTTTTCATAACAAGAAGGCAAAAACTGCTACAACTTGCTCCCTCGTGTTTCTAAAGATCAAATACCTATCAACTACCAACAGTGATAGCCGCTTATTTAGCCTATAGACCCCAGGGAGAACTTTTTTGAATAGTCCTTATAGGGAACTTTAACTTTTACATTACTAAAAAAATTAACTATTTGATGAAACATTTTCTAAAATTGTTATATAATCATTTTCTTAAGCAAAACAAGACATAAATGAGCTCTTTGTGGCTTGGTTAGCATTATTAATACCTAATAATACCTAATAAAGTGATTACTGTAGATAGTATTAAATATAGACTGAATGAGCATTGACTGACAACTAGCGTTGCTCTATAACTGATTCTATACGTTTGATTTGGGGATTGTCTTTTTTTTCTAATGAAGGTGAAATGAAGTAATGTGTGGTTACGTTATTCCTTCATAAAATAACCTGTCTCTTTTCTCTGGAATGGATTATCAAGTTAAAGATCGAACAAATTATTTCACAGATGGTTTCATAAAAAACTCAGAAACAAAAAAGTATATTGGAAAATATTAGAGTTGGAGTCAAAAGACTTGGTTCTACTTCCAGTTTTAACAATTGACATGTCAAGTCACTAACCCTTTGCATCTTATTTTCTCTTATCTGTAAAATGAGCGAGATGGTATTTTTAAGATTTTAGTTGGGTATGGAGGAAATTCTGCATGGAAGGAAAACTAAGTTTATTACACTAGATTAATTTTTTTTTTTTTTGGCATTTCTTCCCCAGCTTTACTGAGGTATAACTGACAAATAAAAATTGTATATATTTAAGGTGTACAATGTGATAATTTGATACCCGTAGAAATTGTGAAATGATTACCACAGTCAAGCTAATAAACACATCAGTCACTTCACATGGTTTCCTTTTTTTATGATGTTTGATGAGAGCACTTAGCAAATTTCAAATGTACAGTACAGTATTTTAGTCACTTGGCTATACATTAGATCCCCAGAACTTACTCATCTTAGAACTGAAAGTTTGTTCTCGTTGTCTAACATTTCACATTTCCCGCACCTGCCAGCCCCTGGCAACCACCATACTGCTCTATCCTTCTATGAATTCGACTTGTTTATATTCTACATATACGTGAGATCATTTGTTTTTCTGTGTCTGACTTGTTTCACGTAGTACAGTGTATTCCAAGTTCATCTATGTTGCCAATGGCAGGATTCCTTTTTTTTTTTTTTTTTTTTTTTGAGGGCAGTGTCACTGACCCTCATATGTGGGACCCGAACCGGGGTCGCTGGCATCCCAAGCCAGTGCTTAGCTGCCACGCCACTTGGCCGGCCCAGGATTTCCTTTTTAAAGGCTGTATAATATTTCATGGTGTATTTATACCACATTTTCTTTAGCCATTCCTCCATCAGTGGGCACTTAGATTATTTCCCTATCTTAACCATTGTGGATAATGCTGCAGTGAACTTGGGGATGCATATGTTTCTTCAAGAAAGTGATTTCATGTTCTTTGGATATATACCCAGAAGTGAGATTGCTGGATTGTATGGCAGTTCTATTTTTAAGTTTCTGAGGAACCTCCATACTGTTTTCCATTCCTACCCATTTATATTCCCAACAGCTGTGTACAGGGTTCCCTTTTCTCCACATCCTCACCAACACTTGTGTCTCATCTTTTTGATAATAGCCATTCCAACAGGTGTGAGGTGATACTTTATTGTGGTTTTTAACTTGCATTTGATGATTAGTGATTGTGAGCACCTTTTCATGTACATGTTAGCCATTTATATTTCTTCTCTGGAAAAATGCCTATTCAGAGCCTTTGCCCACTTTTAATCGAGTTACTTGTTTTTTTGCTATTGAGTTATATGAGTTTATGTTTTTTTATATGTTAATCCCTTATTAGATGCATAATTTGCAGATATTTCCTCCTATTCCATAGGTTGCCTTTTCATTTGGTTGATTGTTTCCTTTGCTGTGCTTTTTAGTTTGATATAATCCACTTGTTTGTTTTTGCTTCTGTTGCTTGTGCTTTTGGTGTCATCCAAAATGTCACTGCCCGAGACCTGTCGTCAAGGAGCTTTTTCCCTATATTTTCTTCTAGGAGTTTTATTGTTTCAGGTCATATATTTAATTCTTTAATCCATCTGAGTTAATTATGTGTATGACATAAGATAAAAGGGTCGAGGACCAGCCAAGCAGCTCAGTTGGTTAAGAGCTCGGTCAAGAGTGTGAGCTCTGAGCAACAGGGTTGCCTGTTCGACTCCTGGCCCGAGCTGAGCTTCCAACAGCTGCCAACAGGTGGCAGGATGGCTCAGCTAAAATAAATAAAATAAATAATAAAATTTAAAAAGAGACATAAGGGTCCAGTTTCGTTCTTTTGCGCCTAGATATCCAGTTTTCCCAACACCATTTATTGAAGAGACTGCCCTTTTCTCATTGTGTGTCCTTGACACCCTTGTCAAAAATTAGTTGAAAATTTATGTGTGGGTTTATTTCTGGACTCTCTCTTCCATTCCATAGTTCTATGTGTCTCTTTTGATTACTATACCATTGTGTAGACTAGCTGATTTTTAATAAAGTTAGTTACCATTTATTGAGTTTATATGTCAGCCTCTAGTCTTTACTGGAACCCAATGTAGAATACTTTCATAACTTCCTTCACAGATGAGGAAATGGCATCTTGAGAAGTTAAGTAATTTGCCCATGGTCAGGAAGCATGCACAGAAGGCCGTTTAACTCTCTAAGTCCTGACTTCAAGTTAGCTGAAAGTTGCCTTTGGAACCCAATTAATTATGGGGTAGGAAAGCATGCACAATGGGTTATCCCATTGCTTATACAGTTAAGTCATGGAAAGGCCAGAAATAGCTTTGGGGGGTTGCGTGAAGAGAGAGCTAAATGAGACTAGACTCTAGGGTCCACAGAACTTAAAATAGCTGCAAGTGTTCCCAGAGAGTCAGGCCTCAGGTATGCACAGAAGAATGTCACAGCACTTCAGAGCCTTATGACGCCATCCGTAGGCCTTTCCCTTGGTCTTTAAAGGACCTACCACTTTGTTAGGACAGAATTTAGAGTTAATTTTTTAAAACTGCCTTTCACATGGAATCACAAAATCTGGGTGTAGAGTAAGGTCTTTTGTATTCTCAGATTTATGACTATGTAAGCTTTACACTTGTAATAAAGCATCATAAGGCTCCTTTCAACCCTAACGTTCTTTATTTTTAGCATCCTTTGATATTTTAGCTGCATTCAAAATAGTATCTTTTTACATATAACCCTCATGGTATACTATCTTCTCAGTTTATACCTGCTTGGGCTCTTAACAGTTTTTCCAGGTTTGCTGGTGTGATACAGAAAAGATAGTTTGATCCCCATTGTAATAATTTCCCCCAGGGTGCTTTGGCAATTTTTTCAGTGTCATGTGTGCTTATTGTAAGTTAGTTCTCTTTAATAGTCAGTGTGGAGCATGAGTCTTTTCATAAGTAACATTAAAAATGGTATTTTTATTAAGATATTAAGTGTTATAGAGAGCCTATGTGATGGATGAAGTTTCTCATGACATTTCTTCTGTAATTATAATATATTTACTTTTCTAGTTGAATACATCAGTTTATTAGTGGAATTACTGAAGAAACATTTATATCTTAGAAGATAAAAATTGGTAGGGCTTAGTTGCTCAGGGTTACATCAGGTCTACCCATAAAAAAAAACAAAAAAACTTTACTGTTCTCATGTAAACATGTGAAGTGATCTTTCCATGAAGATACAAAAGGATTATAGTAAAACATGGATTTGTTTATATATTAGCTGGTAGTCTATAAACAAAATACACTCCTAATATCTTTGAGAGTTCTATGGCAATGTCATTTTCTTTCTTCTAAAGCATTTTTGAGGTAATCGGATGCATCACCCTGCAAAGAATCAACTGTCCTTTTCCTGCTTAAAGTCAGATTATTTAAGTGCCTAGTACTTACTAAACAGAGGTTAACAAACACTGCTAAATGCGGTTTCATTAGTATTATAAAATTGGGGAGTTGGACTATGCTCAGAAATAAGGATTATTGAAAAAAAACCTACAATATTCTGCAGTATTTTCATCACATAGCTTTACAAAATTTAATTTAAAACCCTATTCATTCTTTACATGCCAAAATACCCATGATTAAAAAATACCTGGTTTAGTCATTTACACTTGTTTACTCTTTGTCTTTTTGGTTAATGTATGGCTAAAGGTTAGTGTAGCTTTAGTGTAATTTTAGAAATAGCTGTTGATTCATTAAAGAAATGTTTGTTTCGGGTATCATACTGGTTGTTGGCAATATGTTGGTGAGTAAAACTAATGAGTTTTTTTCCTTTTTTCACACAATAAATATTGAATCCCTACTATGTCTAAGGAACTCTGTTTGACCCTTACAGAATATGTACTCTTGTAACCATTGGTGTGTTCACACTCATATTTCTCATTTAAAGTTTGCCAAGAACTTGACATATTATTTTCTCTGAGCTTTGGACTTCATATATGAATTATTATTGTCCTATGCTTACTTTCTAAGTTAGGTTGAGCTGTTTGGTATACTTGTTGAATACCAAATGTTCTGTTTATGTGTGTTTTTCTTTATTCGAAGCTTAGGAGAGCTTCATCCTGTGGCTTCTATAATACATCTAGTTATAAGCCATATTGCTGTCTGGACATGATATAATATTCTGCTATAGTTTGGCTTAGGATGATGTCACTGGCGCATTCTGTGCACACATGTACACACACTTCCTTTCAGAATTCTGAAATTCATTGTTGAATGTGGTTTCTTGTGTAGAAATGTAGTAATCTGTAGTAACAATATTATGTAGTAATACCTGGCCAGTGGTGCCCTGTATGGTTATTGAAATGAGTAGGACTTGACTTGGACTCAGTATCTGCTATTACTGAGCTAGAATGGAAAATAAACTTTTCATATGTTGTATTACCATTTACTTGATATCTTAGTTGAATGCATAATGACTTAGTTGACTTTATTATACTTAGAACTTACTTGTTTTCAATTTTTATCTATTTGCAGTTTTTACCTTAAAGAATTATTAGCATTATATAATTATATATTTATAATTATATATTTATATATATTTATATTCATATATATTTATAATTATATAATAATTATATTATTATTCAGCCGTGTTAGTTGATCTTCAGTATAGTTGCCCTCTTCTACCTTGCACTAAGCCAGGTGGTCAAAAAATAACTTATTTATACAGATACTCCTATTTAATGGACTAGGTGTTACACTTAATCTCATGCAACAGCAGCTGTTAGGTGAATCATATTTTCTGAGTTGATTTTTTTTTTTTTTTTAGCTTGCATATGGAACACTGATAAAAGCTTATAGCCACTGCATATAACCATATAATAAACCAACTAAAATTGCATGTAGGAATTTTATGAAATAGGAATGCATAGGAAATATAATGAAATTAATATTTGTTTTCATTTTTAAAATTTCATTAAGTGCCTCAAAATGTAAAAGAAAGTAAATATGTAGTACAGTAGCTGAATCTTTGATTAGTCATTGTATTGTTCCCATAGTTAATACAGCAATTCTAGAGACTTTATCAGTTTAGTTGTGATTTTTCATATATCTTCACTAGTTTTTTGTTTTTGTTTTTTTTAAGATTTTATTGGGGAATTGGGGATGGGGAACAGCCAAGTTGTTGTCCTTCACTCTTAGTTGTGGAGGGCGCACGTAGCTCAGCTCCAAGTCCAGTTGCCATCCGGCTACCCATCGGCAGCTCAGGGCCACTCAGCTCAAGGTGCTGTGTTCAATCTTAGTAGTGGGGAAGTGGGGGCAGCCCACCACACCATGTGGGAGTCGAACTGGCAACCTTGTTGTTTTGGAGCATGTGCTCTCACCAGGTGAGCCATCCTGCCACCTGTTGGCAGCTCAGTGGCAGCTCAGCTCGGGCGCAGCTCACTGGCCCATGTGGGAATCGAACCGGTGACCCTGTTGCTCAGAGCTTGTGCTCAACCAACTGAGCCATTGGGCCGGCCCTATCTTAACTAATTTTAATGTTTCTGTAACTGTATTCAAGGTAATTTGTAATCTGGGTGGATGTGTCTTCTTCACCAGGTAGCATCTTGTCATTTTTAACATCCCAGAATCCAGCATCTTGACTCGGTGCTTGAAGACCCTGCAGTAAATAATTGTCAAATCCTAACAGGATTTACCTAGAGATGCCTGTTTTAGGTATATATGTAGCTGGGTTCAAATCACTGAACAGTGATGATTATGGCATGCAATCCTATAAACATCTGACAAAGATGAAAATTAACAGATTATACTTATATTGTCCATTTTCTAAAATGCCTAATGGTTTAGGTAACTGTCGACTGTTATCTTCATTTAGGGCCTGTCATTATCTGGTGATGTGTAAGCTTGGAAATACATAAGAGTTATTTCTTATAACTCTTAGATTGGAAGGCCGAGTTAGGCCTTCATATAAAATAGGAGTTGGGTGCTGTTCCTGGTAGAAATAGGTGGGACAAAGATGTGGGGTGATGTCAGTGTGGTCCACATTTTGAAATGGAAGATAAACTTCTACAGAGTGAGTTCCTAAGTTATATTTAGAGCTCTGCTAAATGAATTGGGTCCAGTGAAAAACTCCATGGATTCAGCTTTGGAAGCTGTTAATACTATTTAGAGAAACTTAAACCGCCATGCTCAAAATTTGGTGGGCTTTTTCCAATTAAAAACCTAAATGTTTTATAGTCTGTTATAAACATCATGATTATTCTAAGCTCCAAGAAAGGAGAATGTAAATTACATGTTAATTTGTGCTTCATTATAGTGTAAAAAATTAAAACTAGAGCAGATTTTGAGGTGGTTATTTGCTTTAGAGAATGTTTAACTTATGTGCAAGTAAAATTATTCAATTTACCAAAGTGTTATTTACACAAACTTTTTAGGAAGTCAGTTACACAAGGTTGAGGTTCATCTGAGGTTGTAAAAATGCATTACTGAGTAGTGTAATTTTGTATTGCTGCATAAAATGTTATACTGACATTTAGCAGAATTAACTAATATTGTAAGTTGTTACAAATGAACATGAATAGATCATTTACATTCCCTTTCTAGTCTTGCTTTAAAGATTCTAAGAAATTTGGTATTGAAATAACCCCTAAAAGGGAAATAACTCAGGTATTAATAATTTTATTTCTTACATTTATCTATGGAAAGATATGCTTTTAAATTAGATAAACATTCCAAGTTTTTTTCTGGAATATTTTGTCCTTACAAAAAGAAGTTATTGCTTCGGGAATAATTTCCTAGCAAACTGTTTCTGACCAGCTTCATGAGAAAATACTTCTTTCATCAAGAAAAAACTTTCATAAAACCTTCTGTTGTTATTATTAACATCAGAAGGACAAAGCAGGATTAAGCACAATTAGACTAGAAATATGATTAGTGTGATGGGTTATGATTTTATTTATAATTGTATATTCCTGCAAGCCAATTTTAAAGTGTGTGTATATACTTAGTGACCAAGAAATTAATTGATCAACTAATCTGTTTATTCTTAAGATCTGCACATTATGGAGGTGTGTGGTGTGTGTGTGTTGCATGTATGCACACACATGTGTGTGTAAGGCCCTAAAGTTCACATTTCTTTCTCAGCCATCACTGACTCCTGACGCTTTCTCCATACAGAGATTCGTGGTCATCTTTTCATAGTACTTTACATAATTTTAATATGCTGAGCAGTATTGACTTTGGGATTGGCTTATCTCATATAAGGTAAAACCACTAGACATCTAACTAGATACAATTCTGACCATCATCTTTGTGATTATGGGGAAATTTACTGTTTATAATACTACAATTATATTTCCTTCCTGGAGTCATGTTTTAAATGGTAAATTATTTGATCAAACAGTTCATTTCAGGGTTATTTGGTAAAAAAAGGTTGTTGGGTGGGTTTGGAGAAACAAATTAGTTAAATATAAATTTGCTTCTCTTAATCATCTAACATAGTTCAGAATGACAGTCTAGTGTTCTGCAGTTTAATTTTCTTAACAAATGTATGATAATTTTCTCTGCTGGAGTTGGTTTTGTGATTTTGAGCAGGAGATTAAGTTGGTATTAATTCAAAGTTGAAAAAAGCATTGAAAAGTTTTGTTATTGCATTTCTCCTGACTAGAGTGGGTATTCTTATAGGTAGTACCTCTGTATGCAAATTAAAATAGGCATGGTCCTTACATTCTGCAAGTTTACATATCCTAATATTCTAAAGTATTGTAACCATCTTTGGATGTTTTGCTTATGCCCTTTACCTTCTTGCTTATTTTGTTACCATCTGTATAAAAAGTTTTAAAGTGTATTCAGCCTATGTTTTTCAGAGTATATATATCATATTTCCTAAATTAACATGCTTTGAAGAAATGGCCTAGTGTCTTTTTCTAAGCTACGGATAAAATAACCAATAATGTATTAATAAATTTTACCGTATATAATTCAAAATTTGGGTCATGTGTTTTAATTATTCACATGTAAGAAGATATGATTAGAAGTGCAGTTATCAGCCCGAAAGTATTGAATGATTTAAGTTTAAACTCAGAGATTTGGTACAGAAGTGGAGTTAAATGGTTTCTTTTATTTGTTTTTTGCCAGTATGGAGGACAGCATTGGTTAAAGAGAATCTTTGGGCTGAGTTTTTATTTCCTGCCTGCATTCTCATTGAGCCTTCCACTCCCTCGTTTCTCTCATCCTACTGATCACCATATCGTGTCCCATCTCTTCAGCGTTATCTGCTGAATCTGATGGCTTCTTTCCGTCCCCGTCGTGTTGTGATTATTACTATTGCTTGGACCGTTGGAACTATCGCCTCGTAAGTGGTTCCCCTGCCATTCATCCCCCATCTTTAATTGAATCATTGCACTACTATAAGCACAGCCTTTCTTTAGAAAAATAAAAGAAAGAAATGATTTCTGAAGTTCAGAATCCTTAGCTTGATATAAAAGACTCATCTACACATCCTCCATTGTGTATCTTGTGTTTTGTGCAAACTAAACTCACTTTTTATTGAAAATTCTATTATCCTTTTATAACTACATACTTGGAATACATGTTTCTTTCTCTTGTCAGGGTAAAGTAAGATAGATTACTTTATATTAGATTAAGTTAGATTTTCCTGTTTGTGGTGACAGGTTATAATAATTCAGTGAGACTCACTCTAAAATTTGGCTCAAACTATCTCCAAGGGTAATTCAGACAAATGAAATTAAGCTCTTCTATAGTAGAGACTTGTATGTATTCGCCAAATCCTGTTTTTTCTCTCTCTTGATCCCACATCTAGACTAGATTTCCTACCCCTTCTTTCAGTTAGGGAAGGCTACATGATATCCAACACTTCTACCCTTAGTCAATAAAAAAAAGCACTTGAGTTTGACCCTCCTTGTTCTTTCTCTTCCGTCACCTGACAGCTATATGCAGAGATTCTAGCAGAGGACTACAGCCAAGGCCCTGAGGGAAAGGTGGAGTCATAGGTGAAGGAAGTCTGAATCTGTCTGAATAGATCTTGAAGGCCATCTGTCAACCATGAAGATACACAATGGGCTTTTATTGTGATAAGGCACTCTTTTTTTTGTTTGTTTGTTTGTTTGTTTGTTTTGAGGGCAGTGTCACTGGCCCTCATATGTGGGACCCGAACCGGGGCCGCTGGACTCCCAAGCCAGCACTTAACCACCGCACCACTCGGCTGGCCCTAAGGCACTCTTTTTTAAAAATTGTCACTGCTAGCATTACCAAGGCATTCTACCAGCTACTGCTACTGGAGCTACTTTGAAATTTACGTTGGGAGTCCCACTCTTCATCTGATCCATCACATTGGCAAGTGGGGTTCATTGTTGTCAGTGCTTCTGTCAATATGCAAGAGACATTTCATCAAGTTTGGGTGTTCTTGGTGGGATGACTTATTTTTATATAATTTGCAATTCTAGCTAAAGATGCTATATAACTTACTCTTTGATTAAAATTTTAAGAAAGATAATTTTCAAAAAAGTTCTGAGCCATTTTAAGCAATGGTAGCCTTGTGAAAATAAGTCCATGGTCTCTCCCAGAATGTCTGGCAAAACACGAAATTTAGTACATTTTAAGTGGTCTTATCATTTTATGTAAACATGTTATAGTTCTTGGAGATATGCACTGTATGAAGAGTTCTGTTATATGAACCTATCCTAATTACCTGTTTATGAAATACCTGAGAATAGAAAGCATAGCCTTTTATATAAATGTGGAAAATAGGATGGCAGTAGGACCTGAATTCAAGTTATTTTTTGTCACTGTTTTGCACTTTATTCACAATGATTTTAGATGGGCCTCACATACAGAATAATAAACAGAAATATAGGGCTATTCTAATTGAGGCCCTTCCAAAAAGTGTCCTTTGGTAAAGGAGGTTCAGAATACATGCCAGGTGATTTCCAGTTTTATTTCATCAAGACTAAAGAAAGGATAGATAAATGATACAAGTTCAACAAATGTTTTTTGAGTAGTTGTGCTAGGTGTTAGAGAAACACCAAAATACAAAAGTCTTAATTTTACGTTGGAGCTCACCCTCTGGTAGACAAGTCTTAGATTAATCATTTATGTACACATGAAACAGATTAGTGAGTAGTATTAGGTTTTTCTTTCCTATTTCATTTAAGTGAAAGTATAATAGCTACAATACACAGTAGTTCCCCCTTATCCGCGGTTTTGCTTTCCACAGTTTCAATTACCCACAGCCAATGGTGGTCCGAAAATATTAAATGGAAAATTCCAGAGATAAACAATTCATAAGTTTTAAGTCGAATGTCAATCTGAGTAGTGTGATGAAATCTAGCTCCGTCCCACCTGGGACGTGAATCATCCCTTTGTTGAGTGTCTCCACACTGTACATGCTATCTGCCCGTTAGTTACTTAGTAGCCTCTGTGTTATCTGATAGACTGTCACAGTATCACACCGCTTGTGTTCAAGGAACCCTTATTTTACTTAATAGTGGCCCCCAAAGCACAAGAATAGTGATGCTGGCAATTCGGACATGCCAAAGTAAAGTGCTTCCTTTAAAAGAAAAGGGAAAAGTTCTGACTTAAAAAGGGAAAAAAAAGTCGTATGCTGAGATTGCTGAGATCGATGGTAAGAATGAATCTTCTGTCTGTGAAATTGTGAAGAAGGATAAAGAAATCTGGACTAGTGTTGCTGTCGCACCTCAAACTGCAAAAGTTACTGCCACCGTGGTTGACAGGTGCTTCGTTAAGACGGCAAAGGCATTCTTTTGTGGGTGGAAGACAAGAGCAGTAAACTTGCTCCTATTGACGGCGGTGCGTTTTGCCAGCAAGTATTGAGCCTGCAAGAGGACTTCAGCAAGGAGTCCCCGGAGACGAGTAACACCATGCCTTTTATTGCAAGTAAGGATGGTTACATAGATTCAGGAATAGGTGTGGCATTTTATCATTTCACATCATCAAATGAAGGAAGACAGGTGAGTACAGTACAATGAGATAATTTGAGAGACCACATGTATATAATTATTACAGCATATTAGAACTATTTTATTAGTTGTTATCATTAATCTCTTACTGTGCCTAATTTATAAATTAAAGTTTATCCTAGGTATGTATGTATAGGAAAACATAGTGTACATAGGGTTCAGTACTATCCACGGTTTCAGGCATCCACTGGGGGTCTTGAAAAGTATCCCCTGAAGATAAGGGGGGACTACCGTAGATGGAGATAGAGAATGATCAATATTACCATGAAAAATTATGCTTTTATATTTGAACCTATATTATTCAGTACTTGTTCTATCTCAACATTATACAGAAAGTGTTCAAAAAATTCTAATCAGAGATGAAGAGGGAGAGAAAGGAGAGAAGAAAATCGAATTTGCCCATCTTTTTGTGTACTTAGCTTACTGTGGTTTTGTTTTCCTCCCATATTGAATCTTTCCAGTACAACTGGATGCTAGTCAGTTTTTTCTTCCATATGCCTCAGCTCTTCTAGGTATTGTTAATGAGTCAGGCTATATCCAAAACTGTAGTCTGATATTTGTTTATTTTTATATAAAGAAAAAAAATAACTTGGACGCTAATCACAATAAACTCTGGAACTTTATGACTTTAGTCCATTTGTAGCTCCTGGGCACTGCCCTTTTGACTCAAGTACAGTTCAATGAATAGTATCAATAGACTATATTTGACTAAGATTGTACTGGCCAGTTCTATGGGTATTGTAGAGGAATGAAGTAGGATGCCATTCTAACATATTTTATGACAGTTTTCCCCTACGTTTAGTCATGCCACTAGTAGTTTTGTTTTCTCTTAAGTTGCTTTCAGTCCTTGGCAACATTTCCTGGCAACCTTTTATGCACAATATTTGTAGGATTGTTGAGGTGGAAGGTGTTCTCTGTATGCAAACACAACTGGTTGTTACCATGTTCTGTTTTACTCTCAGGCCTCTACAAAGGCGGCATTTATATAAGACATTTTCCTTCAGGATATTTCCTGCAGCTTTTGACCATTTCCGATTTTAATGAAGCATTCATTTTTGGACAGACTTCTGCTCCACAGTTACATATTTGATTCTTTGGTGTCAATATTTATGGAAGTAAATGCTAGAATAAACATCTGTGCTTCCTTCGTTCCGAAGCCTTCATTCTATTGAGCCTTTTGATTCTGGGTTTCTTCTAGAGAAGTATAGTTAGCTGTGTATTTCCTATTTAACAACATAACATGTTGATGTCTGAATTTAGGGACACAATGTTAGGGAAAATACAGCTTGTAGGCTACATTTAATTGACTGGATTCTTTTGCGTTAAGCAAATCAGTGGTATCCAGACATTTCAATATAGATTTCTGTTTGTCATTTGCCTACCTGAGTCAGTAAATTAGCTTGCCTGGCAGCCGTATCTCATTGAGGTTTACGCAGTTACTCTTTCCCTAGGCCTTTCCCCTTCATCTCATCTACATTTAACCATGGAATTAACTACTTAACCCTATTATCAGGCTATTATGAGCTAGTCTATAGTTCTTCCCTAAGCAAAGTGTTTTATAGCTTCAGCTGAAATGTTTGAACCTTACTTTTTTTTTAATCAATTGTATGTCGTTAAAATATATTTGGACTTGACCAGCCGAGTGGCTCAGTTGGTTAAGACCTCTCTCAAGAGTGTGAGCTCTGAGCAACAGGGTCACCGGTTCGATTCCCGGCCTGAGCTGAGCTGCCAACAGGAGGCAGGATGACTCAGCTAAAAAAAAAAAAAATCTACTTAAAAAAGATGTTTGGACTTCAAAGTCTATAAATTCTCAGTATAGATATCATGAGAAGAGATGATTACTTGTCCAGAAGACTGTTGTGCTTTGTGTGACATATTAAGTCATTACTCTTTATTCAAATAGAGATAAGAAAGCTGATAGTTTTTTTCAAATTGTTATTCAGAAGAACTGTAGCCATCATACAGATTTCTAAAGATCTCATTTTACCTGATATAATTTGATTGTCCTTTTGAGTAGCTGTAAGACTTTTATTCCATAATGCTAATAGTCATAATCAACTCTTTCTTGGCTTTGAAATTTATTTTCGGACTCTTTGTTCTTTACTGATGTGTTTAGTAGCTGGTGGGATGATTGGAAAGAGCCTGGTTATTTGTGTCCCTTCGGAAGGGAGGCCATTTTGGATTTAGTCCCTTTCAAGGTGAAGATCCCCTCCAAGGCTTTTTGCCTTGTTGAGGGAACTCTCTCTTCAAGCCTTTCTGTCCATTGTCCTACCATTTCCCATGGTAAGCTCCACCTTTCCCCATTAAAGGAATTCCTCTCCCTTGATCCCTTCCTGGTTCTTGTACAGGCTTCCATAGGATGCGCTTTGAAACTTGACTCCCTGATTGCCAGGGGATTGGCAAAAACCCTATGGATGGAGTTGACTGTGGATGCTTCAAGCCAGCTAGTTTCTCTGGATTAGACAGGCAGGAGCTGATTCTCTACCGGGTTATCTGGGAAGCAGGTATACCTCTCTAGAGCTAGTATTAATTTTTCTCAGAGTCAACACAATCAGAATATTGAAAGAATATTTTGAATGTTTAAATAAATATTCATTTCTACTTCTAGAAGGAATTTAATAACCCACTTGGTTATCAGATATTCTGGAATTTCATAGTCTTAAATTCAAATGTGCTGAGAAGATAACTGAATTTCTGACTCTCCTCTGGTTGGTTCTTTCCTGTGGTGATAGAAGACTTTGCTTAGAGATACTGAGCATCCTGCTGCTGTCTTCTTTGAGTTACCCTGTGTGGCTCACACCTCCTAGCAGGCCTTACGCTAATTCCTTTCCAAACTGTTGGTTGTATGAAGCTTATTCTCTGACAGATTCTTCAGGAAAGACTTCTAGGAACAATATTCCTTGAATCCTGCATAGTTTATGTAGCATGAACTCAGATATAATTTTTGTCTGTGGCTCTTATACTTGAAGGTCACTTTGGCTTTATTAAAATGTGTTTGATGTGGGCTCTTCTGGATCATTTCCCCCCAGATGTATGTATGTTCTTTGAATATGTAGTTTCAAGTCATCTTGTATTTTAGGAGAGTTTTATTATAGTTTTTAGTATGCTTTTGGTTTTTATTGCTTTGGTCTTCAGGAACTCCTGTTAAACATATATTGGACTGTCTTGCTTATGTTACATATTAATCATTTTATTTTGAAAGCTTTTTAACTCATTTTTATTAATTCTAAAATTTGTCTATTAATGCACTACCTATTGTATTTATTGTAATTTAGTTCTTCGTTCCTGAAATAAGTTTTTCTTTTATTTCCATGGGTTTCCTGAGTTTGGCCACTTGTCTTTTCATATCTTTCTTGCCCTCAAACATATCATTTCTGAGATTTTCTAATTCTGATGCTTTTCATTGCTTCTACCATTTAAAACAGGTTTTTAGCTTGTTTTGAACTGTTAGGTTATAGTTTTTATATGGACATGTCTGTCTGGTATGCTTTCAGTATCCACAGCGACTTCATTTATTCCTTGTGCCGCTTTTCCTTTATGATATAATTATGAGGGATTAATTTGCTATTCTTTTCTGTTGCTCACTTTGTAAGTGACATGAATTTTCCTATACTTTGAGGAGGGAAGGATCATTTAGGGTACCTTTTCTATCTCTAATCTTCCTACCTCTGTTGTTTTTAAAATGAGTTTTTTAAAACATTCTCTTGCTTCCGCTATCAGTCTCCTGACTCGACTCTCCAACTTTATTTCAACTTTCTCTTTTCTTTGCTGTTATTGCTCTTGTTCTGTTCAGTTTGGATTTGACTCCCAGTAATTTCTCCTCCACGTTGGGCTTTGTATTGGAAGCTAGGTTTGGGACTGACCCTATATCACAGCACTTTGGACTTGATTCACTTCGTGTCTGTCCTCTTGCACTCCCTCACCGGACGGATCTTGTGGAATTCCCTCCGGATTTTGGCCACTGTTCTCAGAATCACCTTTTATACTGACCCATTAGCGATTAGTGCTCTTTTGGGGGGACCATCAGAAGCCCAGTGGCTTTCCTTCCGCAGTGATGCTTTGCCCTTGTCACCTATAGTTGAAGTTTTTGTGGGGCTACTTTGTGACATTGTTATATTGTAGATATTGTCCTTGAGTCTTTGGTTCTGCTATCCTCATTGCTCTGTCTGTTGCTGTGGGGAGATTTAAAATCATTCCTCCTACCTTTCGGAATATTTTCTGCTACTTTTGAAATACTTTGACAAAACTTTATATAAGTAACTATCTTGATTATGGATTCACTGCTCTATGTAATAGACAATGCTGAATATATTAGAACTCCGCCATAAATCTAAAATAAAAACTAAGAGACAGGTTAGTATTATGAAGTGAAACTGTTACGTGGACAAATATGGAGAGAGAGAATATTTATGTGCATATGGATATATATCCCAAATAAAAGCAGCTGAATTTTTTTTGTAGTAAGTATCCTCTACTGGAAGGATGAATGTTTTTGTTTTTTGTTTTTAAGTTTCTTCCTTTTTCCTCATTAAATGATAAGCTTTGAAAAAGAGTTTTGGGGAAATAATTCCCTACTTTAAAAATCAGGGAGTTTCATCAATAATGTTGGTTGTCATACTGTGGTCAAGATACTTCCTATTTTGTAGACTTTACTGTAGCTTTTTTGTTTTTTTGTTTTTTTAAATTGGGATAAAATAGTGAATCTATCTCATTTGGTTTAAAATTTTCCAAGTTCTACCAATGCTTTAACTGGAAGTTAGGTGTTTTTAAACAGAATTATGTGAAATAGTCTTCTAATTAAGGAATATTTGCTTTCCTTTCACTTATAATACTACTTTCCATTTTTGGTCATCTAATTTTGGTTTTTATAGTTGCTAATATTTTGTGGTTATTTCTGTAACATTGAGCCATTAGTCCTATTGAATGTTAGATGTTTAGATTGTCTATTAATTGAATTCTTTGGAAGTTTTTGAAGCTTATGGAACCTTCTACTAATTATGATTTTGCCAGGGTTCCTTAAAGGACTACCATTTTGCCACCAGAAACAAAATGAACTTAAAAACCTTTAGCATCTCATCTGCTGTATATATAATTCTTTTGTAAATACATTCCAAATGTCAGAGCTCCATCTTAATTTGTTGTGTATTCATACAGTGCTTGTTACTAGGCTTCATGGCCACGTTAGTGAAGTATTCTTTACAATCTTGATCCAAAAATATACTTTTATTTGAAGGCTGAAGGCCTTCCTCCAAATGTCTTATTTCAACTTATGTGTCATGTGACACAAATTTTATTGAGAAAGCTGTAACCTAGAGAATCATTCCTAAATGGCTGCTTGACTCCATTTTTTTTATTGTTTTTCCTAACAGACCTCAGGTTACAGGCCGTGTCAGGCCTCATTTGGTCAGAAGCATGTTTGTTCCTCTTGTCAGCTTCTTGATTGGTTCCTTTCCAGATTTCTGTAGGGCAGCCATATGGTCATTCATGCATGTTTTCTAGATTGCTTCTGTGGCAGGATTCCACATCTGGTTGATAAGTATTTCAGAATTATTCACATAGAGATAGCTTCAGTTTTTGCCCTTTAGTTTTATTTCAGATAGCGTGTTCATATCTAGTGTCCTTCCTATCTCTTCTCTGAAGTTCATTTGATTTTGATGATTTTATTTTACGTGGCCCATGTATTTTGGCTAACTTTTGATCTTCTTCTATGTCAAGGAAGAAAGACCCATAAAGGCCAATAGTAAAGTGCCTGGATTATACTAATTTTGGAAAGCTGCATATAGTAATACTACTAGATTATCAATATTAGTGTACATTAGACTGTAGAGAGAGGTATACCAGTCTCCTTTTTACAATTTTTTATTCTTAGTTGTACAGTTCTTAAAATTTTTCCTTGAAATTTATTTTGAAAATTGTTCACTGTATGTGTGAGACAAGGAGAAAATTATTCATAATGTTGGTAGTGATGTGAAAACAAAAATTATTTGTGACATCTGTTAAGGATGACTAGGCAAACTTTATTTAGGGGGACTATTGTGATAGGCGTGGGATTTTGCAGTGGGGGAGAGAGATTGGGCTCAAACTCTGAATACAACATGGAAAAGTAGGCATTTATAGCCAAGGAGCAGAGAAGTGGGTGGAAATTTACTAAAAGGAAAGAAGCTTCGGGGTAAGTTGGGGATTCCGGCCAAACAGACCTAACAGGATTGTTGCTGAAGGTAGGCCAGGAAGATGGGACATCAGTCACATGGGGAATGACGGAGGATGAGGATCCTGATCAGATATCAAGGGTGACCAGATACGGAGGGAGGGGGATTCTGGTTAAACTGACTTAGTGAGATTCTTGCGAAAATTGGACAATGCAGAGATGAACACGGAAACTCAAAAGTTGGGGCCTCGTTGAGAATTCAGAGGAGCCTGACTCAAGTTTGGCCAAGGAGAGAGTCTTTGTCAGTGATATAAATTTAAAACTATAACTTTCAAGGAAGTAGCTGTCATTACAGAAATACTGGAGCAAATCTCTATTAACAAAATAGAACTGTAGCAAATTTATGCTTAACCTCAGTGAACCAATAGCAGGCTAAGCGCCACTAGATTAGAAACTGTATCATTTCAGGATATTTTAAAATTGAAGAAAAGCAACTTAATGTCTTCAGTCTCTGCTCAATAAATTCGTTATTTTGATTTTGATGAAGGTTGAAATAATATTTATGAGTTAAGTTAGACTTCATGAAAAACTCATTGATTTTCTATTAGATAAGGTTGTTTAATAAACTGGCTATAATATTTTCAGACTCAGGCTTAAAGTCTTTAACCAAATTAATTATTAAAATCTCAATTTCACTTTGCTTATATATCTGATTTAATTTTGCTCTGGCACTTTCATTTTATAAGGGAACTGACTTAATAGATTTTTCAGGAAGTAAATTTTATTGTAGTTAACTTTTATTTGTGTGCAAATAGCCCTGGGTGGGAGGATCTCTTTCTAGAGGAAGCTGTGTTGAGCTTGATCTCATCTTTGCAGTGTTCCTAAGCCTTCTGCCTAGAGTGATCTGCATTGAGGTTTGATGGTTCTTATTGTCCTGGCTGGCACTCAGTTTAGAAAGTGACCTTTTGAAGGAGATGACTAATGTTTAAATTTATTAGATTTTACAAGTTTAGCTGCTAGTTGCAGATTCCAAAGAATTGGCTGACTTTTTTGCAGCAGGATTTTTCCTTGGGTGTATAATCAACCTTTCAGTGCCTCTAAATGGAGTAGGTTACTGTCAAAAAGGATTTTATTTTTGAGCACCTATAATTCCAAAGGATCTAGTTCCAGTCCTTCAGACATAGTTCTTAGGCTTTTAGTATTATAGCATTAGAGTCTCCTGAGATGCTTATTAAAAATTCCCTTTTCTTGGTCCCACTACCAGAGAGTCTCACAATGTTGATGAGACAATGGGCCCAGAAATGAGCATATTGAACACATGTCTCACACTTTGAAAAACATTGCTTTCGTACCTCAGTGGTTCCCAAACCTGATGATGCCTCTGAGTGTGGTTTGGTTGATAACTGGCTCTCTCCTCTAACTGCTTAATTAGAATCTCAGGGAGTGGGGCCCATTACTTGCATTTTTAACAAGCTTCCTGGTGATCTTTATGTGGAAAACCACATCTCAGGATCCCATCCATGAGGCCCATTTCTTAGTCCACCTTTGAGTTAGCTTCTTGAGGGATTTGTGCCTTTATGTTCTAAGATCTCCCAAGATTTAATTTCTCAGTGGAATATGAAAGCTGTTTCTTCTACTTCTCACATATGCCCAGATGTTGACATTGTAGTGGCTAAAATGTGTTGCCAATTTTTTTAAAACATCTTTACCATTCTTCTTCTAATCAGTACTAAGTAATTTAAGGCATACACACACATATACATTATGGGACTTAATAGCTGTTTTCATTTTGGACACACAAAGGTAGGTGGTAGACATGCTTTTGTTCTGTTAACTGTTGAAGAATAAAAAGGTTTTACACACTTTAGGAGCTTAAATTTAAGACAAAATACCATTACATATGCGTGTTCTGATACTTTTGGCCAGCATTGTCAATATGATATTTGTGTATAAAAACTAGTTATGAGTTCTGTGTAGTGAAGAGCTGGAAAAATTGGTATTAGTACTAGTTATCTTGAGCATTTTGCTGAATTGTGTGTCCGAAGGATTCTTTACAGTCGTAATCGGTGATGGATTTTTTTTTTTTCTTAAAGATTGTTATTGGGGAATTGGGGGAGGGGAACAGACAAGTTGCTGTCCTTTTGTTCTTCAGTCTAGTTGTGGAGGACATCGCTTCACTGGCCCTTGCTGGCATCATCATTGTTCTCTTCTCAGGTGAGGCAGATCAATCGCTGGCCTCTGGACAGCCATTTATGGCGGTTCTTGGCAGCTCACACTAGCTGCTGGCCACTCACTGTAGCCTATGGCAGGGGCTACAGCTATGCTGTCCCTGGGACTCACAGCAGCCCAACTCCAGGTGGAGCTGTTGTTAGCTGTAGAGGGCAGCATCACTGGCCCTCATATGTGGGATCCGAACTGGGGCCGCTGGCTTCCCAAGCCAGCTCTTAACCAACGCGCCACTTGGCCAGCCCAGTGATGGATTTTTAATAAAGTAAGAAGCAGCTCATTCTTGGTGGTGGTGTTGTCACGGCCAAATTTCATTGAATCATAGCTCTTATCAGTAGTAATAGTTCTTTTTCGAAAGATTTAAATAAATTATTTAAATGTTTTCTTTAAGTTTGGATGTGCCTTGCTTGGATGTGCCTTGCTTATGTAATCACTGTTAATGGAAAGCCTTGGCTACTAATCATTGAAACCTAACACAGAGAACAGACATTTTTTATTTGCTTATGCAGAGTAAATTAGCCTATTTCCTCCTTATGAGCGTAGGATGAAATGATTGGAGTGTGTTCAAGTCCAAGGAAAGAATGTGAGCACTTTTTTTTTTTTATTATTATGTGTGTTGGTTTACATTCTGTATAGATACATTCTGGGCACTCAAAAATGCTTCATCCTCTTTACTAGTAGGTAAGCTGAGTTTGGCAGGTGTGGTGGCTTATTTCATATTACTCTGTAGCTTAAGTTTTTAAAGCTTCCAACATTCAATACCTTTTTATTTTTAAATTGCAGAAGTTCCACTTAATTTTGTTAATTTTCCACTGCAGATTAGCTTGCGATATCAGATTCCCAAACTCACTAGTCAATCTCCAGTCATTGCCACTAAAGGACAGTTGCTGTTGGGAACAAATTAATTTAACATATTACGTTGCTCTGGCAGTTAGATGTTAAGCACTTTTTGCCTGTGTATAACAAGGCCTGGTCTGATATTCAGATGCAGAGTTATCTAATATAGCTTCTTGTTTTTAACCTATTTTACTACTAGTACTGTAAAGTTGAATTTGCAGTTGGCTGTTAGAGAGCAAGTGTTATTTTGTCTAGTTCTCAGTAGGAACCGAGGAGCCCCAGCACTACGCGTTGCTGCTGCCATGTGGCTTTCTATTCAGGGAGGGGAAGGCGGGAGGAGAGGACAGCCTTATATACATGGGTGTGATGAGGATTCCTTTTTACATATTGCTGCTCTGAGCTGCCACTCTCTGGTCCTGAAATGGGAGACAGTACTGGAAATACACTGGATTTGTTTAAACTCATACTTCATTGCTGAATTTAGTTATTCCGTATTTTACCCTCAAACATTTAAGAAAGATGTTGGCAACAGGACTGCAAAGTGCTATGACAAGACGCTGACCCCTCCTTGAACGTTTCCCTTAGGGCAGTTAGAGAACCTCATTCTCCGTCTGCTGCCTAATTTACTTTTGCCTAATTCGCCTCCCTAGCCTTCCTTGGTGTGCCTGCGCCATGCATGCACTGCTTTATATTATAGTTTGATTATGCATATCGAATCTCCCCCAACCAGAATGGCAACTCCTTGAGGAGGGTCTGAAACTGATTTTGTAATTCCCCTTGCTACATGGAACAGTGCTTTGCATGTAGCAGACAGACATTCAGCAAGTTTTATTTAGTACTAAATGCTTACCTGGTCTCGCCACTTCCTGATGCCCGTTTAGCTTAAGTAACAACAATAAATATTTATTGTATTGATTTTCTTTCATATTTCCATATATAATTAAATATTTATTTTAGCAGTTTACTCAAGCTCTTGTAAATTAATTCAAAGATTGTTTGACTATATTAATATATGTTTCTAGTTGATAAGGTGTTCTTTTGTTTGGTGTGCTTGAGTTGAGATCACTTTTTTAATAATTAGTAGAGAAATATTGTGATCACTCAACTCGAAACCAAATACATATTCTAATAACTGTAATCATGAAATAAGAAAATTTATTGTGTTAAATATATAAATAATGCAAAATCAGTTGATTTTTTTTTCCCCTCATTGCACTAAATTGTAAAACCAGAATTGGTAGGAGATAATACCACAAATTAAATAAAAATTGGGGTGAATCAAGGCTTACATGTTGAGGCAATTAAAAACTAACTCATTGCTGTAATACTTTGGGTAATAAGAACAAGTCATCGTGTTGAAATAGAATTTCACTGTTTATGATAAATCTTTTGAAAAGTCTAAGGCCCTAGAGATATTTGATAAGTGGTGTTATTGAGGCTAGTCGTATCTTGGAAGAGTACCATCCTTGTCAGTTTTTAAACTTACTCTGAATTCTTACCCTTCAAATAATTTACATGGATGAAATTACTAACAACTTCATACCTTTTTTTTATTATTATTAGTTCCAGGTGTACAAAACAATGTAATAGTGAGACATTTACACCCCTCACAAAGTGATAACCCCCCTCCCCTGATCTATTACCCTTCTGACATCATATATAGATGTTATAATTCCAGTGACTCTATTCCCTATGCTGTACTCCACATCCTGGGACTATGTATATATTAAATTATAAAGAACTCCATATCTTTAAAATTGTCGTGGTATGAGGAATGGTGAGAATCTTTTAAAATACATGTTTTCAAATATAACCTTTAAAGTATTGTGCCTCATATTCTTTAATTCTTTTCAAGGCAGACTTTTTTTTTTTTGTATTGGTAATGTGTGGTGCTATACATTCTTAACACAGATCCGCAAAGGGTTATATCATAGAATTAGACCAAACTAATAGCCAATCAGTAGATTGAATTAGCACTCAGTTTCAAGTCCCGTATCCTAGAGGTCTTCATACTGAAGTAAGGCCACACATTGAGATAGGAAGAAAACATCATGACTTCTAGTATTTTTCATACATGCACTTTTTTTAAATTTCATACATATAAATTTCTATTTCGTCTGTTTTATAATATAACATTAATAATATAGTACATACGCCATTTATAAATAAATAACTACACATGTTGCTGCACGCTTACGTATTTACTGATAGGAATACTTAGTCAAAATCACTTGGCGACCACAGTTCTGACACAGTAGCTAATCACAGAGAGTGGACACTCTGGAGACATGTGATCTTTTGAAAGTGATAGACAAAGGTCCAATGATTAAAAATATATGAAAGTTAGTAAATATAAATTAGAATATGGTACAGATCAAGGGGCTCATTTATAGCTTCTTCATATACTTACCTCATTATAAAATATAAAAATGGTCCCTGTTGTTTATTTACCAAGTTAGAAGGCATTTTAATAACTATTAGTAGACTACATACAACTTTTTAAAATGTTTGGAGCAGTTTAAGATTTTAGCACAAGTTTTTCACTTGTGATGACTTTTCATTTTCTGGTTATAGCTGACCTTTATATAGGCCTTTTTTAATTTAGTGGTGAACTGCTATAAATTTTGGCTCTTTTACAAGGGATAATCTGTTTTTGTCTTTTGTTTTTCCTGGTGGAGGGAATGTAGAGTAACTTTAAAATTTTTTACACAAATTACTATAAATAAGATTTTGAGAGGCATGTTGTATAATTGCTAAAATTTGTGGATATTCCTTTCATAGCCAGAAATTTTTTTTTTAATTAATAGAAATAACTTCTAATAGTAGAACTGAAAACAGTCTACATATTTTCCAATTCACCTATGATGGGGAGGTAAGAAGAAACAACCAATAAAACATAGAAAACAAGTAGCATGGAAGCATTACAAAATAGAAAGAAAAAAGGTAAATGACAAGTTAAATCAGATTTGTTATAACAATAAGCATAAGTGAATAAGCTTACCTTTTACAAGAAGGATTACTATGTTTTTTTTCAAAAAGCCCAAATGTATACTGTGTACAAGAGACACACATAAACAAAAGGATGCAAAGAAATTGAAAGAATAGGCATACCAGGCAAATTATACTAGAAAGAAAGCAAAAAGGGATTATAATATTCTATTTGACAGAGTTTAAAAGTACAAAGTAATGAATGGAATAGATTATAATGGTGAATCATAAGCCTAATGATGATGTCATGGATTAATATCTACCCAATTATACAGAACTTAAATATAAATGATAAAAATTGCAAGAGATAAGGAGAATTGTTAGATCTCAATAGTAGTTTAGAAATTTTAGAGTACTTCTTTAATCTGTGACAGATCAAGTTGATAATTATCTTATCCCTGTATTCTGTATTTTCATTTAAATTAATGTACAAGACAAAAAACTGTATGTTCTGAAAACAGAAAATATATCTTCTCCATGATTCATGAAATGCTTATAAAAGTTTGCCATGTTTTTGGTTACAAGGAAAATAGCAGGTAATTCCAAAGAGTAGAAATAGGTCATCCTAGATTTCTGCCGATGGTGAAATAAAATTAGAGCCAATTAATAAAGATAGGGAGGAAACTTGGTAATTTTCAGGTCTTTTCTAATACTCTTGGGTCAACAAAGAAGTCAAAACTGCAGTTGTAAGACATAAGAAAAAAACGATAACATCAGAATGTACTACATTTACTCTTGTTTTTTGACTTAAAGAAAACTATTCTGGTTTTAGGGTGGTATTTAAAGGATGGCATTCAATAACAAATGTTTCTTGACCCGCTGTAATGTGCAAGGCATTTTGTTTGATGTGAGATATAACTGAATAAGACTGTGAGTCTTAGAACTTGTAATCCACTGGATTTTATCAAATGCACATTGATAGTAAATTATTTGGGATATACATGTGAAAAATCTTCTGTAGGTTAGTTCACTATGATCATTTTAATTTTCAACAGAGGTTCCTGTGGTCCCTATAAGGAGAGAAGCAGATTGTTACAGTGTTTTGACTGAACTGTGTAGAATGTCTGAAGACCTTGGTTCTTTTTTTACCTCTGTCACCTGTTAGCAGCTCTGTTTCATTGGATGATTCCATTTTATCCCTTTGGGCTTTAAATTCTTCATCCATAAATGGGGAAGTTGAAATAAAATATAAGTTTCATTGTACACGTCGTTTTTACGTAGCTGTGAATAACTTCATTAAGTGTTGAGCACTGACTCCTTTTCAGTTTGTATCAACTAAACGTACGCACTGGTGGGGGCAGAGATAAAGCTGGGTTCCTGCAAGCAGAGGCGGGCTCATAAATCTTAAAGAAATAAGAGTTTGTCAAGTGAACAGGGAAGGAGAGAGCTCTAGGCTCAGGAAATAGTAGAATGTATGGAGACAGAGATGCGATTGTTTTACGTTTGGTGAATTGCAATTATAATAGTTTGTGTGGCACTTAGCATGGGTTTATGGAGGAGTAGGAAGACATTAAGCATTGAGGCATATGGGAGCCAAATTGTGAAAAATATAGGCTTTATGTTAAAGACAATAACCTTGGGGATTTTTTTTAGCAGTGGAAGGAGGTGACACTCTAAGATTTCATTGAGGAGGATGCAGAGATAGTAGTTAGGAAAGTGGCAGTCCAGGTGAGGTTTGATGGAGTCTGATAAAGTGATGGCCGTGGAGATGATGAGTATAGATGTTAGAATAGGTCTCTGAAATGAATGGGCTTCGTCGGGTCTGTGACAGCCTCAGAAGTACATGCAAGATTTAACATGTGAATGAGTTTTCCTTTGGGGAGGGTCTGTAAATTTCATCAGATCATAGAAGAGGGCTCTTAAGGTAAAAATATTGTAGGGAAAATCGATAGGGTGACGTTCTACAAACTAAGTTTAAATAGAGTTGAATTTTACTTTATTCATTAGAGATTAATCTAATTTTTTGTTTCACTTTTTCTAGTGGACAGATCAAAATCTCAGCAAGTTCGATCCTCTAGCACCATAAGGCGAACCTCTTCTTTGGACACGATAACAGGACCTTATCTCACAGGACAGTGGCCCCGGGATCCTCATCTTCATTACCCTTCATGCATGAAAGATAAAGCTACTCAGGTAAAATAAGCTAATCAAAATTAGCGCTGTTACCCTGCAGTTCTTCTGTTTTGATTACAGTAAAGACAATGATATTTTATCAGATATTCCCCAATGTGAAATATAATATATTCAACCAAAGAAGAAAGCCATTTCTTTAATAAACTTTAGGCTATTTTCTTATTGTCATCTGAGTTTTTAAAGTTTTAAAATTACTTAATATTTAGTAAATAGCATCTAACTCTGTATTCCACGGCTTTTGAGACTCACATTATAGTTTTAAGAATTGCTCTTTAAGGGAAATCAATACAATGAATAGGAACTGTATTAGAAAATATAAATCGTTTTTGAAGAAAAGTTTTCTCAGTGTTGTAAATAATTCATAAAGTATTAACACCTGGCTAAGGAAATTTATATTAAAAGTGTTTTTGGATTTGTTTGTTTGTTTTCCTGTTTAAAGGATTCTTGGATTTGTTTGTTTTCCTGTTTAAAGGATGGAGTATTTAAATGTGAGGGGATTCAAAAGAATGAGAACATTTTGGGCTTTGTAGTTTAGGAAAATAGAAGGATTAGAGTTTCATGTCTGAAGAATGCGACAAAAAAAACAAGGGTGGAAAATTTTGGACGCAATCTGCGAAAATCTTCTCAGTATTTCTAATTTTCTCAGACAAGCTTGAAACCAAGAAATTAGCTTCTTTATCATCCATCCTATCAATTCACCCTTTATAAAATTTTATTCCATCCTTATTCTTTTGCTTTCCCTTCTTCGATTTGTGAGGAAAAAGATTCATTTGATATGATAGCCATTGGGATTCTCAAGTTATTTGCTACAATAACTAGCAAAATGTAGAGATGTGGGCCTGGACACTTTGAAATGGACACAGATAATTCAAAACCATCTTTGTGGAGGAATTGGGTTCACAAGTGTTGTAAATGTGTAGATATAGAGTATAAAGAAAGAAGGTTAAGGGACTGAGACTTTGTTTTTTAAAATGCTCACAAGGAAATGAGAAAAAGTAATGGAGTCACCTGGAGGCAATAAGAATGAGGAGGGAATTAACGTATACTAACTATGTACTATATGCTGTATGTTTTCTATCCTGTATTTCATTTAATTCTCACAAGAACATGGTAAGATTACACAGATGGGGAAGCAGAAACTCAGGGAGGTTGAGTGACTTACTCAGGATCATAAAGCTATTGTAGAAGGGTTGGAGCAGGTTTCTAACCCAGGTTAATTTGTCAACCAATCTGAGCTCCGATTTTATGGTACTGTTAGGATAAATGGAGTAGCGTGCATGTGTGTATCACGACGTGGAGTAACTGGCACGGTACTTAAAAATGTTAGTTATTCTTTTTAGATTATGAAGAAAAACAACTATGTTTTATTGAATGTGCTTTATGCTGACACCAGCCAGAAACATTATCTTATTCATCGTTCAAAACAACTCTGAGAAAGAGAAGAGGCGCCAGGGAAAGAGGAAAGCTAAGAGAACGGAAATAGTCTAGCCTGAGAAGCCAACAGGAACGCTGTTCCAAGAAGGAAAAATTATTAACAGTATCAGGTGCTATGAGAGTCATGGAGAAAGGGGCTGGGTTTCGGGATGAGGGCACGATGTCTTGAGAGTACAGTGCTGATGATACGGCAGAGGAGGAAACCCAGATACCGGGTAGTTAGGAAGAGTGATGTGGGGATGGAAGGAAGGGGTGCTTGGGTAGGTGTAAACACGTCTACTTCTTTACCTGTAGATGGAATTAACGTAACCTAACTTTTGATAATGTTATATGATAACATTTGAAATAATGATAACATTATTTGATATGATAACATTTGAAAATGAATATGGTGGTACACATGTGAGGTTATTAGTGGTAGATATAGACAGGCCCATTTGTAACATTTGCAGTGCCTGGGGCAAATATAAATGAAGACCCACATACCCTATCTGCATAAGTTAAATTAACAAACTAATTGCATAAAATATATTTTATCCTCTTAGTTTGACAAATAGATTTTCATGTGACTCTTAGAATTCAGATTTGAGCTAAGAATTCCTGAATTCCTCAGAGTTACATGCCAGAATGTGTCTCCATCCCCACCGCACCCACTCGGAGCCTAAAGCCATATGTCTCCCTACCCTGCACTCCATTCTGTACCCCGAGGAGTAGCTTTACACATATGTTTGAACCCCCAGTTCTCTCACTCACCTTCCATCCATTCTCCCGCAGGAAGCCAGACACAGGGAGTAGGTCCATGCAGACCTTGGGAAAGAAGGAAGTCCTCAGCCGTGATGACCCAGGGCACAGCCTATGGCAGAGGTGTGGAGGTCTCTTTGGCCCCAAGGTCTCTTCACCCCGTGGGCAGCAGCATAGCTAGAGGAGGGCCCGAGCGATTCCCACCGAACCTTGAAATCCCTGGTGGCTTCTGTTGCCAGGGTTTGCATGTAGGTCATTCAAGAAACCTGACATTGAAAGGAAGGAAAAATACAGGCCTCATTTTATGAAGGAGACACTGAGGCTTAGAGAAGTTAAGTAATTTATACATGGCTTTATAGCTAATAAATATGAAGAGATTTGAACCCAGATTTGGTGTATTAGAAAGCTTTTTCTTTTTCTCCAGTTCCCCACCGCTTCTCAGTAACCATAGTCTCACAAGCATAAGAAATAATTTTGCCCCCAACTACCTATTAGTTTAATTGACGATACAAGAGATGAATGTATGAAATGGTTTTTACTGTCACATTCATTCCTCCTGGATTAACTCTTGAATTCGTGGGGAGGGAAGTGAAAATTTTTGTTTATTTAGTGGGAGTTACTAGAAGGAAGGTGGTACAGTCAACTTGATTCACATATTAAATACCTAGGCTCTCTGGTTTTGGTGGAGGGCATCTCTCGTATTTTCTTTCTGCTGTATTTCCATATTTCAGCTACATTAATTATTGAGGATTAGAAATAAAATTATTAACATTTAGTATGCTTACACTGTGGGCCTTTTAAAAAGAAGTAGCATAGTGTTATGAAAAAGACTGGACTTTGGAGACTGATCATGTGTCGAAATCAAGGCCCAATGTTAGGGAACCTTCTGGGATGATGGAAGTGTTGTGTATCTTGATAGAGGTTTCGGTTACATGAGTAAGATTGCATTTATCAGAACTTATACACTTGTGCATTACTTGTGCATTTTACTATATAACTTAACTTTAAAAACAAAAAACATGAACAAATATTGAACTCTAATAAGATATTTAGGGGTGAAAGTATACTGCTGTCTGCAACTAACTTTGAAATGAATCAAAAATAAGCTCAATTGATGGATAGACATGTGATAAAGCAAATACAGCAAAATGCTAAATACAGACTCTAAATTGTTGGCTTTGTGAGTACTCACTGAGCAGGTTTTTCAACTGTTCCAGATGTTAGATCTTTTTTTTTTTAATAAAATGCTGGGGAAAATTGTGGCCCATTGAATTAACTGCAGTGTGGCCCAAACTTCAGTTTCTTTTTCTATAAATTAAAGTTAATAATACCTGGTTTGCATATTCACACATTTATTCTGAGGACTAAAAGAGAAAGCTTCACATTTTTAAGGCCAATGAAGAAAGGAATCATTGCCAGCTTATTCGAATAACCTGTGTCGCTTAATAGAAAAACTAAAACCCATTTGTGGAATTCAATGTTATTTTATTATATTAGCTTGCAAGTACAACCTTTTTTAAACAAAAATTTATTAACCGTTTTTTAAAATTAAACTTGTACTTAAGGTTACTGTAATCAGACAGCAGTGTTCCTTTAGTTTTCACCCTGTAGTCTGAAGGCTGAAACTTTGTCTCTGGACAAATTTAAAATTCTGTGTGTGAAGGAGTTTTTGAATGAGAAAGTAACATACACTTTTTGTAAAGTGGTTAAGCAATAAAAATAGTATAGAGCAATAATCAAAGGTGTTTGATTATACCTCTGGTTTTCCAGGTATAGTAGCAATGAGGGTTGTTAAACAAATATTCACACTCTCTCTCCTTGGTACATGGTAGGATTTTACTTCTCTGCCCACTTGAAGTTAAGTGTGGCCATGACATTAGCTGTGGGTAGCAGCTTTAAAGATCTAGTGCACCAAAACCGGACAAGGACACCACAATAGGAGAAAATTACAGACCAATACCTGTCACGCACATAGATGCAAAAATCCTCCACAAAATATTAGCAAACCAAATTAAGCAGTACATTATAAGGATTGTACACCATGATCACATGGGATACATTCCAGAGATGCAAGAATGGTTCAACATCCGCAAATACATCAACTTAATACAATGCATTAACAAAATGAAGGATTAAAATCATATGATCATTTCTATAGATGCAGAAAAAGCATTTGATAAAATTCTATGATAAAAACTCTCAAGAAAGTAGATACAGAGGGGACATACCTCAACATATTAAAGACCATGTATTATAAGCCTACAGCTAACATACTCAGTGGTGAAAAGCTGAAAGCTTTTCCTGTAATCAGGAACAAGACAAGGATGCCTACTCTTACCACTTTTATTCAGCATAGTATTGGAAGTCATAGAGCAGTTAGGCAAGAAAAAGAAATAAAAGACTTCCCAATTGGAAAGGAAGAGGTAAAACTGTCCCTATTTGCAGATGACATTGATACTATATGTAGAAAACCCTGAAGACTCTACCAAAAACTGTTAGAACTAGTAAATGAATTCAGTAAAGTTGCAGGATACAAAATCAATATACAGAAATTTGTTGTGTTTCTACACAGTAATAATGAACTGTCAGAAAGAGAAATTAAGAAAACAGTCCCATTTATAATGGCATCAAAAAGAATAAAATACTTAGGAATAAATTTAACCAAGGAAGTGAAAGACCTATACAATGAAAACTGCAAGATATTGATGAAAGAAACTGAAGAAACAAATAAGTGGAAAGATATTCCATGCTCATGAATTGGAAGAATTAAATATTGCTTTAGAATGTCCATACTGCCCAAAGCAATCTACAGATTCAATGCAATCCCTTTCAAAATTCCAACAGAATTTTTCACAGAAACAGAATAAACAATTCTAAAATTTTATGGAACTACAAAAGACCTTTAATTGCTAAACCAATCTTGACAGAGAACAGCAAAGCTGGAGGCATCATGCTCCATGTTTTCAAACAATATTATAAAGCTACAGTAATCAAAACAATATAGTATTGGCATAAAAACAGACACATAGGTTAATGGAATAGAATTGAGAGCCTAGAAATAAACCTATGCCTGTGTGGTTAATTCATTTATGACAAGGACCCAAGAATATACAATAAGGAAAGGACAGACAGTCTCTTTAATAAATGGTGTTGGGAAAACTGGACAGCCACATGTAAAAGAATGAAACTGGACCACTATCTTACACCATGCACAAAAATCAACTCCAAACACATTAAAACTTGAACATAAAACCTGAAACTGTATATCTCCTAGAAGAAAACATAGGCAATAAGCTCCTTGATATAGGTCTTGGCTATTTTTGGATTTAACACCAAAAGCAAGGCAGCAAAAATAAACAAGTGGAATTACATCAAACGAAAAAGCTCCTGCACAGCACAGGAAACCCATCAACAAAATGAAAAAGCAACCTACTGAATGGGAGAAAATATCTACAAATCATATCTGATAAGGGATTGATATCCAAATTAAATATATTAAAAAAACCTCACATCTCAATAGCAAAAAAAAAAAAAAAATCCAATTAAAAAATGAGCAGAAGACCTGAATTGGCATTTTGCAAAGAAGATATACAGATAAGATGGAGATGGCCAACAGACACATGAAAAAATGCTTAACATCACTGATCATCAGTGAAATTCAAATCAAAACCACAGTGAGAGAGTATTTCATTCCGGTTAGAATGGTTTTTATCAAAAAGACAAGAAATAAGGGTTGGTGAGGACATGGAGTAAAAGGAAACCTCATACACTGCTGGTGGGTATGTAAATTGCTGTAGCCATATGGAAAACAGTATAGAGGTTCCTCAAAAAATTTAAAAAACTACCGTATGATCCAGTAATTTCACTTCTGGATATTCATCTGAAGAAAATGAACACACTAACTCAAAAAAAGATATATGCTCCTCCATGTTCATTGCAGCATTATTTACAAGAACCAAGATATGGAAATACCCTAAGTGTCCACTGACAGTTAAATGGATAAAGAAAATGTCACACACACACACACACACACACACACACACACACACACACGGTGCCAAAAAAAATGGGTACACATTTTAAGAAAGGAAAACTGTATTAAAATTGTAATATTCAGTATATACTGATAATAAAAGATGAATACAAGTCACATTTGACTTCTGCAATTACAAGAGGTGCTCAAAGTGGTTCCCATCAGCGTCCAGACACTTCTGATTATGTGAACTACTACAGTTTGAGCTACGTTGACCAAAGTGTCAAAGTACATATAAAAATGTATACAAGTGGAATATTATTCATCCATTAAAAAAATAAAATCAGGGCCGGCCAAGTGGTGCGGTCGTTAAGCGCTGGCTTGGAAATCCAGCGGCCCCGGTTTGGGTCCCACAATTGAGGGCCAGTGACACTGCCCTCAAAAAAATAAAATAAAATAAAATCATGCCATTTGCAACAGCATGGGTGGACCTTAAGGGTATAATGCTAACTAAAAGACAAATAGCATATGATCTCACTTATGTATGTAATCTAAAAACAAAATAAAACAAAGAACCAAAGAACCCACCAAGTTCATAAATACAAAGAACAAATTGGTGGTTGCCACAGATGGGGCTTAAGTGGTGGGTAAAATGGGTGAAGGATGTCAAAAGGTACCAGCTTCCTTAAGTCTAAGGGATGTGTAATATGCAGCATGATGACTATAGTTAATACGGTATTGCATATTTGAAACTTACTCAGTAAACCTTAAGTTTTCATCACACAAAAAAATCCCACAACTATGTGTGGTGACGGATGTTAACTAGACTTAGAGTGGTGATCGTTTCAGATATGTGGGTATATATATATATATATATATATATATATATATATATATATATAAAATAAATCATTATTTTGTACACCTCTAATTAATATAAAATATGTCAGTTTATCTCAATTTTTAAAAAAGATGGTGTGTTCACTCTGACAAACATATGCTTATTTTAGTAATTGTTTTTCTTAAAATCGGGTGATTTCTGTACATGCAAAATGCCATTTCATCATTAAAATGAATGTGTTGTTTTGACTTATAACCTATAATATGGTGAGCTGCTTTAATAGATTATTTAATTGGTTATGATTACATTTATGGAATAAATGCTATTAGTTTATGGAGTTCTCTTTAATATGAAATAAAAATAATAAAATAATGCGCTTAACATGTATTAAATTTGTTTCAGTATTCAGAAATGAGGTTTTTTTTCTTTTTTATAATGTAATCCTTAGATTAGTGTTAGATTTGCTTCATAAAATGGTTTTGCAAGATTTCCTTCCTTTGTGCTCCGGCATGGTGTAAATACCGCCTCAATTATCTGTTACTTTGGTCTGAAAGAATTTTTTACTTATGAAGCTGACTAACCTATTATGTTTGGGGATTGCAGCTCGTTCGTAAATCCCAGTTTTTCCCATGGCTCTTGGTCTCTTGTTTCTGTTTATTTAGTTTAATTTTTTCATTTGTTTTGTTAGAATATAATCCATTTCATCCAGATTTTCAAGTGTGTTTGCATAGTTTCACAAAGCACTCTTGTATAATTCTTTTAATTTCTTGTGTATTTACAGTTTTTTTCTAATTTTTTAATATTGCATATTTGTGTTTTGAGTGATTAAATTTATTAGGTTATATAGTTTTAAAGTTTTTTTAGGGTGTTGAATTTATTTTCCTGTGTTTTTGGTTTTTTACTAGTTCATTGCCCTCTGACTTTGCTCTCTCATTGCCTTCTACTTTCCTGTTCTTTTTCTAGATTCTGGGGATGAATGCTCAACTTTTGCATTTGTGATACCGCTTGGTTAGTAATATAAGTGTTTTACGCCAAGACTTATCCTCTGAACTCAGCTTTGGCTAGTGTATAATGTTTCCATTATTTATATCTTCAAGATATTATGTAATTTTAGTGTTTATGTTCTGTTTAGCATATCAGAGCTTTTTGTGTTGTTTTGAATTTCTAAGTGGTTAAAGTTTCTTTTCCTAGTAAAAATTTAATTTCTATTTTTATTATATTATAATTAGAGTATAGAATTATAGGTCTTTGGAAACTTCATTGATATTTTCTTTGTGACCTAATAGATAATTCATTTTTTTCTTAATATGCTGTGTTTGAAAATGAGGTACAGTCTTTTCTTTTAAATATAGAATTCATTATATGTTTATTCAACCTTATTAATTTTATTCAGTTTCCATATAGCCCTCCATTATAAATTTCTTTTGTTCTGTCATGAGTTGGCAGTTGTTGAGTTAAAATTCCTGTTGATACCTGTTTTCATTGGTCATTGCCTTATGTATCTTGATAATATTATAGATGTTTAAAGATGTATGTCCATTATATCTTCCTTATGGTTGGTATTATTTATTATTACAGAATACTCTTTATCTTGATTAATGTTTTTATCCCCGAATTTAACTTTTTCATGATATCATATTGTGAACTCTGTTTTGTTTTCATTCATCAGAAGCTGTGGTTCTGGAATTTTAACTGCTTGGTTTTGAATCTTGGCTCCAGCATTTTCTAGCTTAGTAATTTAGGCAAATTACTTTACCTCTGTGCCTCAGTTTCCTGATTTGTTAATGGGTTATTATACCTCGTAGGATTGTTGTAAGGGTTAAATTAAATTGAGTTAATGTGTTCAAAATGCTCAGAGTGGTTACTGACACTTATTAAGTGTCAGTAAGTAACTGCTGTTATTATTTACATTTACTAGCAGAGAGGGGAAAAGATAGATGAATGTTTGGATATTGGCCATGGCACTGTTAATTCACAGCTGGAAAGAGGAACTCCAGATGAAAATTTCTTCCTCCATTCTTCCCCGCTCTTTCCCATGGTTTCTATTTCTTAGTTTGTTTTTGTCTTCTTTTCATCTTTCCGTTTTGGTAAATCTTGCCTATTGCTGGAAATAATTAGCTTTGAGCCATTTATTTATTTATTTATTTTTGTAGTCATCTGCCATATTTCCTCCCTGTTAGGAAAAAATGATACAGTGAGCCTGGCAGTTTTTTAAAAAATGTCTGATGGATAATTGCAATGAGAGTCATTTTTACTGTACATAAATCCTTCCACTTTGACTACCAATCTACTCCCCTCATTTATCTTCCTTCCGAAGTTGATATCACAGAAAGGTTTTAGAGTTTTTCTCATTTACCTCTTGTGTTTGGGAGGTGATAGATGGGATGCTTAGATCCTAAATGAAATTCTGCATACTTCTTCTTCCCTTTCTCCAGATGGTGTTTTGCTTTTATTGTTTTAAATTTTAAAGTATGAAACATTTAAACATGCCAAAAGGTACACAAAACCACCTCGTAATCTATTTTTTTAAATTTTGAGTGGATGGAGTTTCATGATCCTACCTTTATGCCAGCATCTTTCCCTAGAAATCTACTTTTATTTATTTTTAAGAAACAGATCTGGAATCATTCCTTAGCATTTGGCTTTAGTCAACATTAAATAAAGTCAACAACTCTGGACTAAAGTACATAAATTCCTTCCTATTGAAATTATATTTAAAATACTCTATCCTTTTCCCCCCTTCATGAAAGTAGATGATACATCTTAAATAGTAATAGATATAAGGAGAACTTTCAGTTTTACCGCTCTGATCAGAAACTCATTTCCTGACCAAAAGTCATACTTGATACAGCTGTTTGGGTTTCCTGTGCCCTCTTTGAAGAGCTTGCTGTTGAAGTTTAAGAAGCAGCGGTTGCTGAAACAATTTGTTGGTGGAGGAGGCTTTTCTTGAAATGGAAGCAAGTCTAATGATTTGGCCATCTTGGCCTCTTAGATTGCATTGCAGGGATCTAAGTTGTTTTTATGGAGCTGGTTCTTAACTGGTTGTTGAGTGACTATAAAAAGTCCTGCCTGTACAGGATCATTTGTACTTTTTCATTCAGCCACTAGCTAATTAAGAGACAGAGGATTGTATAATTCTAGAGTTGAACAGTCCACACGAAAGTAGTCACCCTCCTAGTTTAGCGAGTAATGCTTTTGGCTGCCAAAGGAATACACTCAGCTGTAGAGATGACAAATTTAAATCCATGATTAAAATATTTACCATTTTATTTATCACATTTAAATACTATTCCCTAAACCAGAAACTCAAAATTCTACTTACTGATTTTTAAATAAGTATTCATTTGATTCAAAATCAAAAGGTATATAACAAAGAGCCTTGCCCATACTCCCCCCCAACCTGTGTACTCAGTGTTCCTCCATTTTGAGAAATAATTAACAGGTAACAAAATTAACCTGTTTTTCCTTTGTCTCTTCCTTTGTCTCTTTCCCCCTATGCTAGCTAGCCCTAGGTAAAATTGTGAAATAAATGAGGTTGTATTTATTTGAAATAACCCTCTTAGTCCTCTCTTCTTGACTTTCGTTTTCTGGTACATTGGTTCTCAACCTTTTATATCTTACAACCCATCTATTTTCTATCAGAAATCCTATGAGTAATAAACAGCTATCATTTACTTAGACATTTGTTAGATGCGTAAGCTTTAAGAACCTAAGAATTAAATCATAGTTAAGGGTATAGTCTGAGAAAACAATATGCCTTTTAAGTTATTAATTGTATTTTGTATAAATGAATAATTGAAATAGGATATATCATATTGGTAGGAAACATTAGTAAAAACCAAGTAAAAACAGTTTTCTGTGCTGTTGGAATTCTCACAGCTTTGGGAAGATAACCTACTGCGGTGAAGATTGCATAAAATAATGCATGTTAAGCTTCTCGCACAGTATCTAGGACATAGTAAATGTAAAAAATGTTAGCTGCCCTTGTATTAGAATCTATGATATTTTGTTGTCATCAGGTTAAAATATAATAATATTGAATTAAGTGGACAGAAAAAGACATTATTACTAGTATCAACAATTGATTATACAATTATGAACATTAAGTTGAGATTAGTAGGAAATGGTATAAAAGTGATATACAAGTAGCTCCAGGCGGGGCATGATAGAGCTCTGAAACTCAGTAAAACAATTCCTGGTGGGTCATGATTCATTCAGTCAGAAGTTGCTATTGTTGTCTACTGTGCAGTCTTACAAGTAAGAAATGGGACTTTAGACTTGGAGGTCTGCATACGGGAGAGTGGACTTACAGTGCTATGGAAACTCCTACTCCCTTCCTCATTACTAGATGTTCTATTGATGATAGTTCATACCATCAGTTGAGCACTGTTAGTTTTTAGGATTTCAGAATGGCGTCGAAATACTTTTGGCAGCTATCTATCTAGTAGTCACCTGTGTTTCTGAGTTTCTGTCAGGTATGAGAGATTTTAAAAAGCATTAAAAGCTATCAAGAAACAATAAAAGTAATTTATCTCTTACTAATTTCGAGGCAGCTATACTCCAATGTGATTGTTAAATGTATTATTCATGTATTTGGGAATGTTGCTTTTTGAATTAAATTTATTAGGATGACATTGGTTAATAAAGTTACATAGGTTTCATCTATATATTGCATTGTGTGTTCACCACCCAAAGTCACTTCTCCTTTCGTCACCTTATATTTGACCCTCTTTACCCTCTTCTACTACCCCTCCACCCCCTAAAACAATAAAATTGCTCTCATTCTTTTACATGTGGAATCAATTTTTTGAAACAGCAACCAAAGCAAATTGTAATTTAAAAAATTGTAACACCAAAGAATAAATACATTTTAATACTCTCTAAAAACTGAAAATTAGATCTTATTTGACTTTAAATCTATCTTCAATCGTAGTAATAGCACTTATCAGAATGGATATAAGTGCATATACCAAATAATAAATTGAAATATTGTTTATACTTTAATTCTTCATATAACCGTCTCCTTTTGGTTAAAGCAGAAACTGGTTATTTATCAGGAGTCTAATAATTGTTTCTGTAAGAAGCCAGAAAATAATAATTTAATGTACAGTTTATGTGGCATCTTCAGTTCCTTTATTAAATATTCTTGTGATGACTTGAGAAACCTGATTGGATTGATTATTAATGTGCAGTGCCCCTTATCTTTTTCTGTCTTATGTAATCAGCTAGTGCTTCTATTTGATTTGAAATTTGGCAAGAAAAGTATGACAGAAAATAGCAATTATTTTTGAAAAAATACAAATAATGCCTGGAACTTCCAGATTCAGCAATATATGGCATTTTTTTCAAGTTGGAAAAAATGAAGTTGATTTATAATTGCCTCTTTAACTGAAATAATTTTGTTAAGTTTTATTGAGATATAATTTATATACCATGCACTTCCCGTTTTTAGAGTGTACTATTCAGTGGTTCTTAATATATTCACAGAGTTGTACAGTAATTGCCATAATCAATTTTGAACATCTTATAACTTCAAAAAGAAACCACTGTGTCCATTAGCAGTCACTCACTGTTTTGCCCCAATCAATCCACCCGCCCTCAGAGTTAGGTACTCACCAATCTACGTTCTCCCTCTATGAATTGATTTACATATTCTGAACATTTCGTATAAATGGACTCATAGAATATGTGACCTTTTATATCTGGCTTCTTTCACTTAGTATAGTACTTTTAAGGTTCATTCATGTCGTGGCTTGTATCAGTCAGTACCTTATTCCTTTTCATTGCCAAATGATATTACAGGGTATGAACATACTAGGATTTATTTATATATTCACGAGTTGATGAACTGCCGTGGACATTTGTGTACAACTTTCTATGTGGACATGTTTTCATTTCTCTAGGAATTGCTGAATTATGTGGTAGCTCTATGTTTAACCTTTTCATAACAGCATTTTTGTAGATACTTTTCCTTCCCATAATTAAAGGGTACCATGAAAGGCATAACCAAACAGAATTATAACTTCCTGTCAGTATTCTCATCAATAAATTCCCACTAATATTTCTGGGTGTTTGACATTTCAGTGACCTTCAGTTTTCAGTTACTCTCCACGTTTAAGTGTTTTGGCTTTTCTAAAGTTTCCAACTCCATTTCCATAGCCAGTAGTTGATAATCTACATATAGGCACTTATAATTGTGTTAACCCCAACCTCTGAGTCAAATGGAAACCCTGTCTAGTGAAAAATATTTTATGTCATGTGTACTAACATCCTAACATGTAATTTTCATGTAACATAGTACATCTGAGGTTTGTATCTAAAGTTGGGATTTTTGTAATTCTGTATTGGGCTTTCTCAGAGTCGATGTACATCCACACTTCACCAATTCTGTAGCATAGCTATCTTGCTTTTTTTAAACCAGTTTCTGATTTTGAAAACAGAAGTCACTGTAGAAAATTTAGTTGCTTATATTCCTGCCATCCAGACATAGCCATTTTTAACATTTTGATGCATATCCCTTTATATTTTGATTATTTAAATTTTAAAGATAAATTAAAAATTTTAAATTAAAAACCGTTTTAAAAATAGAATTCAGATGATGCTATAGGTAGAGTTTTGTAACCTTTTTAATTTACTTGGTTATAGTATTTTCCCATGCCATTAAAGATAACTAAACATGATTAAGTCTTTTATTTTCCTGAGTTTTTTTTTTCCCATTCAGCTGTGAAAAAAAATGTTATGGATTTACTATAGAATTATCTAGAATTCTCACCACTATGTATATTTTGAAATATCTCTTTCTAGTCTTTTTTATTATGTATTTGCTTACTAAAGTGGGATTGTAGTCAATGTGCTGCATTTTTTTTTTTTTTGTATTATAAGACTGTGCCACAATTTTTCATTTCCTTATTGATTGACCTTTAATATATTTCCAGTGCTTTTCTTGGTGTACATCTCAGGTCAATTCTTGAAAATAGAATTACTATGAATATTCTTAAGGTTGTTGGCACATTTATGATTACTTTTTCTCAAATTAGCATTTCTTACGGAGTAGGGCAAATTACTTCATTTTATTGTGTCTAGCACAAATGCAAGTTGATTTCTGTGTTACTTCCTGTTTTCAAAAATTTGCAGTCCAGAGGTTTAACACCAGTACCCTCCCTCCCCGTCAACTTGAGATCTGGAAACAGAAATATAGCCTCTAAATAAGTTCCGTGGTTAATAATCTAGAAAATCACAAATCGTTACTTCACAGACCTTCTTTCAGTTGTGTGTTGAACACATTAAGGACTAAACAGACATGGATTTTGTAAATTTACTTAAATTCCCAGGCAAGTTAGTTCTTGCTAGGGGCTACTGTTTAATGTTCCTCAGTAAAGAAAAATATCTCTCTATCCCTATAATTTTCTACATGGCTCCAAACAATATTTATGTTAGCTTCTGTTAATTTCTAAAGTGTAATTATGTGCAAATTGATATTATGCTTGTTAATGATATCAGCATACAAGAAAAATGAGTGGGTATATGGTCAGCATAGCACCTTGAGTGCAGAATCTATTTCTTACTCATTTTTATTTTCTTACTCTTAACAGTGGTTTTTCAAACTTCAGTTTGCATCAGAATCATTTAGAAAACTTGTGAAAACACAGGTTGCTGGACTTTAGTGTAAAAATTCCAGATTTAGTCATTTTGGGATTGAGCCTGAGAATTTGCATCTAACATGTTCACAGATGAGGCAGATGACACTCATCCAGGCCCATACTTTGGAACTGGCCTATTATAATGAGCACATAACTAAGTATATAGTTGGAGGGTGATTAAAAAAAAAATTGGTGTGTAAATGCTATCACTGAATTCCTAATGCTTTTTTCAGCTGAACTCTTCCTTTTCTACACTGTTTGTTTTCAAGTGAAGCAGCTAATTATATCTGTTTATAAGACTATATATACAGTTACCAGAAAAACAAAAGATAATAGTATTGGAATCATAATCTTTTTGTGCTCCTTTTAGAAGCTTCATCAGGATAGACTTTTCAAAATGGCTTTCTAAGTTAAAAGTTTAAAAAAGTTTAAAATTTTTATTAGTCAAAACAAAATCTCTAAAGTATATATCCATAAATAATGAAGACTTTTTCATTATTTTAAAACCTTTAAAAACTTAAAATCAATCTATAGTTAGAATTGATTAGCTTAACTATCATTGATTTTCAAGTATTTCATTTAATTTGTTGCCAGGTTTATTACTACTTTAATACTAAGGATCATCTAAGTACTGTAAAATAACAGTCAGTAATCGTATTTCCATAAGAGATTATAAACTACAATAAATTTCCAGGGCAAGGATGAACCTTACAAAAATAAATTTTAAATTTGTATATAAGATTTAAATGAGTTTAAAATAAGTATAAGAGAATATTGTGAAGTTATTCTTTTGTTTTTGTGGGGTTTTAGGAAGTGGTTTTAGGCTCCTAAATATGAAAAACAAATATTTTCTTGCTAGGAGTTAGTTTGATCTGTTTTGAAATTGATAAAACAGGAAAGTATATTTGTCCTTGCTGGTTTATGAATAGATATTTAACAAAAGGACCCATATTCACATCTGATAAAGGACTGTTGAAATTCAACAATAAAAAACCAAACAACCGGGCCGGCCGAGTGGCGCATTGGTTAAGCGCTGGTTTTGGGATGCCAGCGGCCCTAGTTCGGATCCTACATGAGGGCCAGTGACACTGCCCTCTACAGCTAACAACAGCTCCACCTGGAGCTGGGCTGTGCGAGCCCCGGTGATGGTGTGGGCTGCAGCCCCTGCTGCAGTGGGCTGCCGTAGGCTGCAGTGAGTGGCCCGCAGCCAGCGTGAGCGGCTGGCAGCCAAGAGTGAGCTGCCAATAGCCGCGGTGAGCGACATCCAGAGGCTAGCGACCGATCTGCCTCATCCGGGAAGAGCGCAATGACGATGCCAACAGTGAAGCAACATCCTCCGCAACTAAACTGAAGAACAAAAAGACAGCAACTTGTCTGTTCCCCTTCCCCGATTCCCCAACGCTGTTCCCCTCCGCCAATTCCCCAATAAAATCTTTAAAAAAACAAAAAACAAAAAACCAAACAACCTGATTTTTAAAATGGACCAAAGACCTTAATAGATACCTCACTAAGAAATATGGCAAACAAGCACATCATATATCATCAGGGAAATGCAAATTAAAACAATAACAAGATACCACTACATACATAATAAAATGCCAACATTCAGAACACTGACAACTGCAAGTACTGACCAGGGTGTGGAGCAACAGGAACTCTCATTCATTGCTGGTGGGGATGTGAAATGGTGCAGCTGCTTTGGAAGAGTTTGGTGGTTTCCTACAAAACTAAACATACTCTTTCCATATGATCCAGCGTTCATGTTCCTTGGTATTTACCCAAAGAAGTTGAAAATGTATGTTAACACAAAAACCTTCTCGTGGATGTTAATAGCAGCTTTATTCATAATTGCCAAAATTTGGGAGCAACCAAGATGTCCTTCAGTAGGTGAATGCATGAATAAAGTGGTCCATCCAGACAACAGTATTTTATTCACCACTAAAAAGATGAGCTATCAAGCCGTGAAAAGACATGGAGGAACCTTAAATGTGTATTACTAAGTGAGGGAAGCCTCTCTGAAAAGGCCACCTACTGTATGATTCCAACTATATGACATTTTGGAAAAGGGAAAACTATAGAGATGGTAAAACGGATCAGTGTTTACCAGGGGTTGGGGCTGGGGAGGAATGAATAGGCAGGGCACAGAGGGTTTTTCGGGCAGTGCAAGTACTCTCTATGGTATTATAATGATGGACACGTGTGATTGTATATTTGTCCAAACCCAGAGAATGTACAATACCAGGAGTGAACCAGAATGTAAACTATGGACTTTGGGTGAAAACGACACGTCACTGAAGGTCTGGTGGAAGATGGCTTTGTATGTTTGGGGGCAAGGGTAATGTCCTCATTTTTGCTATGAGCCTAAAACTGCTCTTAAAAACAAGTGTGCAGTCCTATACAGTAGTACTATTTTCTATGTATTTCTCTCAGAGAAGAAGCGGTCCTCACAGAGGAAACCAGAAGTAAGAGGATGAGCCTGCGGGTTGGAGAGATAGCTTCATGGGTTGGACTTTGGATGATTCTGAGAGATGAAAATTAAAAAATGGCCTCTTCCACCTATAAGTAACCTTTTTGAATAGAGAGAAGTTTTCTAGCCAACCACTGTTTTGTCCTCAGTTAGAAATAGGCTTTGGTTCTGTATTGCCCAAGTGTCTGAAGGGTTCGTTTTCTCTTCCCTGGTGGTCTACGTGGAGGCAGCTAGAAAAGAAGAATCCCCTAAGGTATGGTGGCGGGAGAGCAAGCCCTTATATACAATACAAATTACTGGGGATTATATTTCTTTCCAAGCAGCCTATGGAGGATGTTAATAAGCATATTTTTAAAATAAGTGTTCTGGGGTCATATAAGAAAGAGAAGGAAAGTAGAGGATGTTTTTTAAAAAGTGTGTGTGTGTGTGTGTGTGTGTGTGTGTACGTTTGAGGTTTTGAAATGCTAATTGCATTGTAAGTTGAGCAGAGGAAGCTATAATGAACATTATTTCCCAGATTTATTTGACCTTGGAACCCTTTTGTCATATATTTCACTAACATCCATGAGCAGTGTTATAAGGAGCTTAGTTCAAAAAAATTCTACTCTAGGTTAATGGACAGAATAACAGACTCTCTGGAAAAAATTGCTTGCTGATATGAAAAGAAAGAACTTTTGCTACTTTGTGTTGTTTTCCTAATTTAAATAATAAAATATTTCTCAAATACTCAGATTTAACAAATTGGATACAAATTATTTCACCTCTATGACTTAACAAACATAAGCTTTGAATAGATTTTATAAACCAAGTAGCCATCTTTTGGTTTTACTTTGACTAAAATAACTTGTTAAAAATCAGGGACTAAATGTATAGAATACTGCTCTTAATAGAACTTTCCACAGCGCTGGTAATGTTCCACATCTGTGCTCCCCTATATTGAGCATTTGAAATGTGCTAGTCAACTAAAGAACTGAATTTTTAGTTTTACTTAATTTTCATTAATTTAAATTATTGTTTGTGGTTGGTAGCTGTTGTATTGGACAGTGCAACCTATAGAATATATTTGTAGACTAGAGCATTTTTCATACTACTTATTTTACATTGATGTGATTATAATGAAATTACTCTTTGGGGAGTATTTTTTAGAAAAGTTGAAACTAATGACTGTACTTACACTGTTTATATTCATGTAAATCTATAGCCACATCATTGAGACTACTCCTTCGTTGGTTTTACACTTTTTAAAAAACTTATTTTATTAGCTAGCTTTCAGGAACATAAATATTCTTTTGTAGTTAGTTTTTGTTTCTTTTATATAATACTATATTCTGAGATAAATAGGTTTTCACATTTAGCTTTAGGAAAGAAAAATAATATGAAGCAAACAGCTTTCTGTTGAGATAAAAGACCTCAAATGTAGTTCCATTTGCCATGGCAATGCTAAGCAGTATTAAGGCAGTCGTAAACTTTTTGTGGCTATTGATTTCTCTCTCATTTGGAGATACAGTTTATGTAAATGTCCTTTGAAAATGTTAGAACCGTACAAAATAAAAATAATTAGGGCTATATGTGTTGTTAATAATTATGAAACGTGTCAGAGCCACAAATTTGACTCATTTTTTGTGAATGCACTTTTGAGTTTTAAACATTGTGATGATCCCAATCAGTTGATTGTTGACAAGGGCAGTGTTTCCACTTGGTAGAAAGGCAGAGGAATGAAGGCATATAAATTCTCATAATAAAAGTTAAACTTAAGATTGAATACTTTTAGAAAAAATGATTATTAAAGCTATGATTACTTGGGGGGCTAAATTATTTCAGAGTAGTTTGTCTTATGTAAGACTGAATTTAGGAAATGTTTATAACTAAATAGTTCTTTGAAAGCAGATTATTCAATATATTGATACCTCTTATCCTTGCACTTGCCTATAGGGTAAAATCTTTTATGCTCTCAATTATGACTAAACAGCTTCACTTTAGTATTTATTTGAATTGTTTAAGCAGTTTATTTGTGTTTTTATTCAATGAGCATTCAATAGTTATTTGTTTCATTTTGGAATTTCATTATTTTTAAGAGGTGGTAATTATTTTAAAAGTTGCCTACAATTTTAAATTGTATAAAATAGAACAGATGTCTTCTTCATAAGAAGTTATATATTATGTAGTCACAGGTGCAGCCTGAATATAAGAGATGATTTTTTTTTAGTATGTAATAAAAATAATTTATAAAACCATATATATTTATTGTGATAATCATTACTCTTTGTCTTTAACTTGTGGTTTTTACTTTCCCTAATTTACATTACACTGTGTCCTCTCAGGTATTAAGAATGAGACTTTAATATTGTTTGATTTTTTTTTTTTTTTTTTATACAGCTACTAAATGGTCTTACTGTTTGGGATTTAGTGTTTTTATTACATTTTGGTGTTTCATTAACATTGATGTGAACAACAAAGTGTTTTGAGCAATACTACTCAGAGACATCTGAAATTTATCATGTCTAATCAGAATATGACAGCGTGTTTCAAACATTTCACAAAGTCATGAAAATGTTAGTGTTTAAGGGATTTTAGTATTTAGTATAGCCCCTTAACTGGTACAAGCTAAGATTTTGAAATATGTTTCAGTTGCTGTGAGAATAAGGAGTAAAGATAAAATTCCGTCTTTTTTTCTTTTCTTTTCTTTTCTTTTCTTTTCTTTATTTTTTTAAGACACCTAGCTGTTGGGCAGAAGAGGGAGCAGAGAAGAGGTCACATCAACGTTCTGCATCATGGGGGAGTGCTGACCAACTAAAAGAAGTAAGTTATTTCTGTTTTCAGCCTAGAACCTATTTTGGTCCTAGCAAATTATCTTACTATTTCCTGAGTATAATAATACTTCCTTTATTTGTGCTAGCTAACCTTCCCTCTTTCAGGGTTTAAGGGTTGCCTTCCACATTTTAGTCAACAAGCCGGAGTTGACCTTATTGGTGCCCTTCATGTTCTTGGTAAATATTTGCAATGCATCCTCTCAGCTTTTGCCTTTCCAGAAAGATTTCTGATTTTGTGTGATTATCTCTATATCCTCTTCATTTTCATTATGGTTTGTTCCCACTTCAGCTTTCTTGTTTTTGAGTTATCGCAACCAGAACTGGATTACAGCTTCGTACAGTAGTAGGGAAGTGTTGGCTGCTTCTAATAGCTTTGTTGTGAAAGCCAGCACGTTGTTGCCCTTTGAGATCCAACAGCACAGCAGAACTCACATCTTCTAGAAATAGCTTTCATGACCCACTCCCTTGTTATGAGTAATCCAAATTATGACAATCTTTATGTGTATTTTAGATGATTTTTCCTGTTAGTGTTATCTCGTATCATCTATATTCTTTTCTGTTTGTTTTATTGTAATAGAAGCTTAGAGTGGAAAGGTCATCTAGTGTATCTCCTATGTAAACTCTCCTTAAAAAGATGGTCATCTGGACTGTTATAATCGTTCTCAGTGAGTGAAGCTCATCAATTTGCAGAGAACCAAACTAGTTCAGTTGTTTTAGCGTAAGTTGTTAAATAGCTTGTTTTGGATCTTGAACTCAGAATTACACCTCTTAATTTTGACTCTTTCCTCTGTATCATTGTATAAGTATACTTTAAATATTAACACTAACGATATGGTATTTTTCTCCAGGGCAAACGTTGACATTTCTTACAAATGCTTTTCATATGCCACAGTTTCCTTTCAGTATCATTTGCTTATACTGTGGGTTATCAGCAACTTGCATATACTGTGTTATCTAGACTAAGTAGATATAGTTTATTAGCATGATTTTAGCTGTGACTGTACTATAGTTTTAATAGCTTCTTTATAATATTGATGTACAGCAATCCTCAACTTCTTTTTACCCTATACATAAACACATACACACAAAATCAGTTTTACCCAGCAACAAAAAAAGAGAAAGGAAGCCGAGTTGAACATATCTAGTCTAAAGTAGCTACATAGCGATGCATAAATATAAATAACAAAAAAAGTGAACTTGTAATTGTATCTCAGAGGTAAATATAGTCACAAAGCTGTAACCAAGGTTTGGCATAGTTGAGCTTTGGACTACAGCAAGACTTGATATGCACGATTAACAAAGAGATAGTTACTATAAGAAAAGATAACAAAAACTCTAAAATTAAAAAGCATAGTAACTAAAATTAAAAATTAACTATTGGGTTGTTGGAAAAGTCATGACGCATTTTTGCAATGGAAAACATAGAAAAAATACGTCATGACTTTTCCGACAACCCAATAGATGGCTCAATAGGAGATTTGAGGTGGCAGAAGAATCAGTGAATTTGAATATATGTCAGTAGACTTTTATACACCCTGGTGCTAGAGAGAAAAAGATTGAAGAAAAGCCAAAAGGCCCTCACAAATCTGTGAGGAAACAAATACATGCACATACATGTAATGGGAGACCCAGGAGTTAAAAACTATTTGAAGAAATCATGGGAGAAAACTTTCCAGATTTGATAGAAAAAAAAAAAAGAAAATCTGTAGATTCAAGAAGCTCAACAAACCCGAAGCAGGAAAACACAAACAGGTCCACACCAAGACACATCATAGTTAAAATGGCAAAGGTTAAAGACAGAGACAGAATCCTAAAGGCTGCAAGAGAAAGACAGCAGGTTACATACAAAGGAACTCCTGTTAGACTAACAGCTGATTTGTCTACAGAAACTCTGCAGACCAGAAGGGAGTGGCAGGAGATATTAAAAGTGACATGACACAAAATGAAGACCTACAACCAAGATTGCTCTACCCAGCATGGCTATCACTTAAAATTGAAGGAGAAATAAAGAGCTTCTCAGAAAAGAATAAGCTTAAGGAATTCATTACCACCAAGCCAGCATTGCAAGAAATGTTAAAGGGCTTTTTTAAACAAAAGAAAGGGATAAATAAGCTAACCCAGGGAGACCAGGAATACAAATAAAATGGCAAAACATATGCACCTATTAATAATCATTTTAAATGTGAATGGGCTAAATGCTGCAGTCAAAAGACAGAGAGTGGCTGAGTGGATAAGAAAATAGGACACATGTATATGCTGTTTACAGATGGAAAAGATATTTCATGCAAATGGAAATGAGAAAAAAAAAAGCTGGAGTACCAATACTTATTTTGGACGAAATAGACTTTAAAATGTCTACAATAAAAGACAAAGAAGGGCACTATAACCCTAATAAACATCTATGTACCCAACATAGGAACTCCTAATTACATATAACAGATTTTGACAGACATAAAGACAGAGATCTACAGTAACACTATCATAGTACGGGACTTCAACACCATTTTCACCAATGGGCAGACCCTTTAGACAGAAAATCAACAGAGAAAGAGGGGCCTTAAATGACACTTTAGACCAGCTGGACTTCGTTGATATTTTTAGAGCATTTCACCCTGAAAAAGCGGAATATACATTCTTCTCAAGTACACATGGGACATTTTCCAAGATAGACCATGTTAGGCCACAAAACAAGTCTCAGTAAATGTAAGAAGATTGAAGTCATATCAAGCAGATATAAAGGAAAAACTGATGGTTGCTGGCTGGGTGGTAGTGGGGAAGAGGGAGAGGGGGAAGGTTTGGACAGCGTAGGTGGGTGACTACCATGTTGCCACAGGGATATGGGGGCAGTTCTGGGAATGTAGTTGATAATGTTGTGAAGAGACTATTATGTTATGTGAAATAAGTCAGTCGGAGAAGGACAGGTACCATGTGATCTCACTTGTGTGTGGAGTCTGAAGAGCTGAGTGAACGATCAAAGTAAACAGACTTGTAGATGCTGAGGAAAAACTGAGGGTTGCTAGTCGGGAGGGGGGTGGGGATGGGGGAAGGGGAAGGGATTAGACAGCATAAATAGACAACTACAATATTGCCACAGGGATATGAAACACAGTTCGGGGAATATAATAATGTTGTAAATATTTTGTGGGGTGTCAGATGGTCACATGTCTTGTTAGGGAGACCACTTCATGGATGGAGTAGAGGCTTGATCACTGCACTGTATACTTGAAATTGATGTTGTATAATATTGTATGCCAACTGTAATTGAATATATAGATAGTCATGGGATGTGGATTATACGGTGGAATTGAGTCAAAGGAATTGTAATAGATAGTATGATATGGGGGGTAGGAGTGAGGGGTTAGAATTGGGGGAGGGGGGTTGTCACTTTGAGGGGTAAAAAATATAACTATTGCACTTTGTTGTACACCTGAAGCTAATTTTAAAAAAATATGTAAATAAATAAATTAAAAATATATATATCAGAGATGGATAAAATGGTACACTAAAAAATACCACCAAAAAAAGCAGTAAAGGAAGAATAGGAATAAAAAATGTGACACAAATAGAAAATGAAGAGCAAAATGGCAGAAGTAAATCCAGTCATATAAATAATTACATTAAAGGTGAATGGACTGATTATTCTACTCAAAAGGCAGAGATTGTCAAACTGGATTAAAAAGCTACACTATCAGCTATATGCTGTCTTAAGAAACACACCTTAGATTCAAAGACACAAATAGGTTGCAAATAAAAAGGTAGGAAAACAATGTAAACAGTTATAAGATTGTTTATCAGACAAACTAGATATAGAACTTATACACAGAATATATAAGCACTCATACAAATCAATAATAATAAGACAACCCACATAAAAATGAGTAAGATACTTAAATAGAAGTATTTCACCAAAGATGTATGGGTGGCAAAAGTTGTTTACCATTAGTCATTAGAGAAATACAAATTTAAATTATTAGCTACAACTACACACCAACTACAACTCTAATTTAAAAGACAGATAATGCCAAAGGTTGGCAAGAAGAAAGAGAACCTGGAACCCTCAAATTTCGTTGTCATATAAAATGATACAGCCACTTTGGAAAACAGATTGTCATTTTCTGGAAGAGTTAATAAGAAACAGCATGTAACCCAGCAACCCCATTCCTAGGAATCTGTACAAGAAAAATGAAAACACGTGTCTGCCCTGAAACATGTACACAATTGTTTATAGCCGAGTTATTGAGAACAACTAAGGAGTGGAAAATGGATAAACAAAATGTGGTATATTTATGCAATGGTGTACTATTCAGCAATAAAATGAAACAATATTCAAGTACTAATACATGCTACAATGAATGAATCTCAAAAACATTTCTGGGAAAGGCCAGAGAGTGAATATTTTAGGCTTTGTGGACCATATTATCTCCATTGCAGCCACTCATCTCTTCTGTTGTAGTGTGAAAGCAGATACAGACAATATGGAGTGGCTATGGTTATGTTCCAATAAATTTTATTTACAAAAACATGTGGCAAGCTAGATTTGTCATGCAAATTGTAGTTTGCCACTCTCTGCTAAGTGAAAGGCCAGATGAATAAGACTACATATTATATGATTCCATTTACATTGAAATGCCAGAAAAGGCAAGTTTACAGAGACGCAAAAAGCACCATAGTGGTTGCAGGTGGCTGGGAGTGGGGATAGGGGAGTGGTGATTGGCCACAAATAGAGTCAAAGCAAATTTGGGAGGTGATGCAGAAAGTTCTAAAGCTGCATTGCAATCGTCATACAACTCTACAAAGTGATTAAAACTTACTGAATTTTACCTCTACAATGGATGAAGTTACAGGAAAGTAAATTATGCCTTAGTAAAGATGAAAAAAAGGAATAGATATGTAAGACTGGTGGAATTTCTGTGATATGTCATGAAGTTATTAAATTCTATATGATATATAACTGTGGCTGGAAAAATTATAAGAGTGAAGAGTAAACGTAAAAAATGAGAATACTTATAATAGATAACAGCTGGAATTTGAGAAAATAATGAAAAGCGAAAACTATTATTGAAACAGGAACATTTTAAAACTTTATATATTACTAACATCCATTGTTTTTTTTTTTTTTTTTTTTAACATCCATTGTTTTTAAAAAATAGCTTGACCTGCCTCCTTGTCATAGGATCAAATTCAACTGCATCACATCCATTCTTCCTGAGTCACATACATACTCTCCCCACCAGATTATTTGCATCAAGATTTCTGATTAAGATGTCAGAGAAAGCACCTGTATAATCTGCCTCCACTTTGTTCCAAGCTTATAAGAAGGCAATGTGAAAAATTTTAAAGAAGTAAATAAACATTTTCTAGCTACCTGAAGGCAAGGAAAACCCCTGCAGGCCACTACAGAAAAGGAGTCCCCTCTGGTGAGCAGATGTCAGTGCTGTCTGGCTCACAGAAACCTGGGTCATGGTGGCCGGGGCTTATGGGAAGATTTTTAACCCAAATTTAAGAGAGTATGTAGATTCCTGCACATTTTAAGAGCACCAAACATGTCTTGCAAATGGTGGGAGATTAGAACAAGTCTCCCTGCGTAAAGCAAGGAACTGGGACCATGTTTCTAGGCAGTAAAACTAGAGCTGAGATAATTCTATGTGACATTCTTGGTGTTTTCCTGTGGGCCAGAGGCTGCTATGTAAAAATGGAAATAGTAACCATATGTCGTGTGTGTGTGTGGCATCTGGAATAGAGCTCTACCCATGTGGGACCAAAGCCCCAGTCTTCTTAATTTAAGACCTGCTCTGGAGTTGTGCAACTCCGGGGGATAGTCTGAGCAACCATGGAACAACATGGCGGGACAGAGCTCAGAAAGGATACAACTTCCACATAAAGTGAGCTGGCAAACAGGTATTTCAGGGAATGTAAGGAATCTGTTGCCCATAAGAGACAACCAATGCATTAAATAGGATCATTCACATCTGAGGAAATAAGGATAAGAACACAATCCCCCAAAAAAACTTAAAAATAAAAAAGTTTAAGAATGTCAAATGAAATAGTTACTTGCAATGAGAATAGGAGTAAATAAGAACAGGCGGAATGATAAAGGTCCATTTGCACATCTTGTAAGTAACAAAAGTTGTGAAATAAAAAACTCTTTAGTGGATTAAGTTGACATAACAGAAGAGAATTAGTGAATCAAAAGATTCAAATGAAAATTGAAAGGATGGATGAGCAAATCATGTAGAATATAGAACAAAATGATAAGTTGAAACATGAAAGAGAAGTTAAGAAACATGGAAAATAGACCAACTTAGGAATTCCAGAATGTAACAATAATAAGCATTGCGGAAGATAAATTTTTTTAAAGTTGAAAATTTGCTGAGTTTGGAGAGCGATGTGTATTTTTATGTTTCCTCCAGGTCCAAGCAGGAAAAACAGGACAAAGAATAATATTCTGACCTTTAGGTACAGTGTAATGGAATTGTAGATCAAGGACACACACACCCCCCTTGCAATTAGGGAAGAAAGCAAATTACCTACAAAGAAGTGGCAATCAGATTACCAATACAGTTATCAGAAACTATAATTGATACCAGTATACAGTGAGGCTGTGGTTTGTGTCCATGTTGAGGAAATGATTTCAAGTGAGATATCATTTTCCTTTATGAAAAGATTAATTTTCTTCCTTTGAGTTACGTGTACTACGGAGTTGTTGACCCAGCCTTTATTTAGATTTTACAAACTAAACAAGTGTACAAGTGTACTTTTCCATTGGTTAGATATGTGGTTCCCTGTTTATATTAACACAATTTAAAATTAATTTATACAACATAGAGTTTAAGAAGCCTGCTAAGTAAATCATAAAGGTTTAATTAATACCTACCTCTTTGTATGGTGCTTGGTTTCTGTATGTTCAGTAGAGGTAAAAGAGAAGAAAGGTAGATTTTTAAGATATTTTTTAGCATACGTCATCAGCCAATGTGTGGCACGCATTCATGGAATAACATCAAATGAATAAGCTGTATGCTCAATATTGTGTAAGCATCTAGAATTTCAAAAGGGCCAGCAGATAATCTGCTTCTTAAAGAACTTAATTACATATTAGGAGAAGCAACTAAGACTTTAAGGGATGCTCTCTAAAGGGCTTTCTGTTCAGAGAGACAAGTTCGTTTCCTTCCTGTAGTACAAAACCAGAATCTGATTTACACTCCTGGGTCCCTCCATGTGAGCATGCTTTCCAATCCTTGCATTAGTCAAAGCTCTAACTTCCTTCATGGTTATAGCTACTCTTCTTCTCCCAACTAGGGCCTTCTACAGCTGGGTGGCTTCATGGGTGAAGGGATCCTGGAGGCTCCTTTTCTGTTTCTTGCTCACCTCCTTCCTAACTCCGTAGCTGCTGTTTCTGAACCCTCTGGAGTTGGAGCATGGGGGAGAGAGGGGAAGGTAAGGGGAAAAGAAATGTTCCTATTTGACTGGTACTATTATAAAATGCCTTTACATTCCCTGGGCTTGACAGATTTTTCAAACTGACTTTTGTAATTTCATGGGCTCTTTGGCGATCCCTTGCTGCACATCTCTGACCTACAGTTCTCTCTCTCTGGGTTGGTGAATCCCTTACTCTCTCCGTAGCTTCTAGAATTCTAGAAGCAGAATTTTTCAGCTGTTGAGCTCTGTTTCCCATTCTAGGTGGCCTTCTTACATAATACCTAAGACAACCTTCCACAGCGACTCTCATACTCAAATTTCCTAAATGATTCCTGGGAAATTCACACACATTTTTTGGTCTGGTTGATGTCTAGGAGCTTAAGTCTGATTCTGATGTGACAGTGAATCTCAACATTTAGCCAAGCTCAACATTTTCAGCACCTGGAGTGGGAGTCAGATACCAGTTCCTCACATCCCCTTATCTGTGGGAACGTACATCAGTCTTTCCAAGTTGTCCCATTAGAACTCCTCTGTCTTCATTTGAGGTAAAGGAGAAAATACACCCTCTCAGGTCTTGGATTTAATTTTTTCCTACTTCCTGCCTAAGAAGTATGTCTTTTACTATTTCGTGGATGCTGACAGAGACATGAGACTCCTGGTTTAGAGACAGTGGACTTGATTATTCACAGCACAGCAAGTATCAAAACAATCAAGTTTCCATTGGTTTCCCTGAGAGCCCCAGGTCCTGTGGGAGTGATGGGAGGGCCCAAGGGGTTCCTGAACACACAGTAGATCACATTACAGGAGAGAAGCACAGAGCCTGGGGAATCCACTGTTTTTATAGTAAGCAGTAAGCAAACCTCTGTATCCCAGAGGGTGACATTCCCAGAGAGAACAAAAATAATACTATTGTATTGAATTTTTTTTTCTTTTACTATTCCTGACTTAGATAAAGATACACTGAAAATGGTGGGTTTACTTTCTTAAGTCCTTCAGTGGAAATAAGGAAAAATCATGGGTTGCTTTTTATCTCATCAATAAGCCCTCCTCTCATTAGTAAGATCATTTTTCTTAGAGGGAATCATTGGGAGCAGTAAGTGAAATGATTAGGGCTGTTACTCCTCACTCCTGATCAAACAATGATTAATAGATAATATTGGTCTTCCTTTTTTAAGTAAGAAAAAAAAAAAGTTTCCTTATAGTTCTGCTAAGAGTATATCATTTGCCCAAACATTCTGTTAGTTTTTGGTATTTAAAAAAAAAAATTATCATACTATGGTAGGAGAAAATTATTTCAATAATATTTTGTCTGGACCTAAAAGGTAACAGTATGGAGAATTTTGAGTATCCCTTTGAAATCAAAGGAATTATGTAATAAACCTTTTAAAAGTACATGTATTTATCTAATGAAGTGTCTCAATCCATTCTAAATTTGAGTTATAAAGATGTTTTTATAATTTTTTCAGTATTTAAATTGTATCCAACAGGCACAGTTTTTAAGGTCATACAAATTGCTAATCAAAAAAATGGAAACTTTATCAGTAGGCTGCTGTGTAGTCAGTTAATTGCTTCATCAAGTTTTTGTCCATCTTTATTTCAGTTTCACATCTTGCAATATCTCCAGCATGAAGTAAGGAAGTTACTTTGCAAAGTGGTTGAGATTATGAGCCAATACATAGTGACTAGTAGTTACTTGCAGTTGAACATTTACTTAGTATTACTTTCAACAGTGTTGGCAGGTAAAAGAAAGAGGTTATGAAATAGAGGGTAAAGAACTGGGTCTGCCATTTATTAGCTGTGTTAATCAGGAAACGTACTTTATTTTTGAGAGTGTTTCCTCATCTGTAAAAGAGATATAATACATCTGTGGAATCACGTGGGTCTGTGAACTGGTTTTTGTTAGCCTGGTACCATTAACATGCCTCTTTTGACAAGTATGCCTTATTGGTAGTTGTAAATACACTTCTGTACTAGAAGTTCTTTTGTATGTATATCTCTTGTCCCACTTGCTGTATTTGTGGGGATGAATCTGTGTGTAGGAGTATCTCTGTCTGTTCCTGCAATAGCAGGTATATGTGAGTCTGTGTAAGGATTGCTGTGTGTGCAGGTGACCTCCCCATGTGTATGTGCATGTGTGTGCTCTTTATGCTCGTTTGTTCATGCATGTACTTGTGTTTGTTCATTTGATTATCTTGGGGCTGAATGAATAGCAGTTAGTTCATTTTAGGGTTTGCTATTGGTACTTCCAAGAAAAATGGAAAAATAACACTGATTATTCATATTTATGGAAAGGCAAAAAGAAGTTTTAAATTTTTATTTTTAGTATTAGATTAGGTAGTGTTGTATTTTAAATTCCTTTGAACACTGTCAAGGGGTCCGATATGTACAATTTATTTGTGGACTGCAAAAAATTTCTTTTGAGACACTTGATCTTTATAAGCACCGAAGTTTATCACATATTCCCCTTTTTTCATATAAAAGTATATGACAGCTTGAGATTTACGACTTCTCAAACTACATTTTCAGAAACAAAAATCTGTTGGGTTAATACCGGTAGTAATTATTTGGCTTTTGTTGTTGTTTAGTTCAGCTGTTGTCAAAATTTTTCATTCCCATTTCTTTAATTCCTTGTGAGTTAATAACTTGATGCTTTAGCAATATGGAATAGTGGTTAAGATGGCAGACTCTGGAACCCCACTTCCTAAGTTGAAATATTTGTTTTATCACTTAACTGTGTGATCTTTATGTGTTGAGCAGGAAATCCTTTGTTGAATCGTAACTGTTTTACCTGTTGTGTCTTCGAGGGGAGAGACCTAATGACGCAGTGCGATTCAGTCAGCCGCCATGCTTGTGATGTCACTCTACAACTTTTAGCAAGTTTTTTAACCTTTCTACCTCTGTTTCCTCACCTATAAGATGGAGATAATAATAGCACCTATCTCCAGTGCTTTTGTTGAAAAATGAATGAGGTGTAATTCACATAAAAGCAAGTGGCAAAGTACATTTTTTCTGGTTTTCAGTTCGCCATTCCGTTCTGTTCCGTTCCGTTTTTTCTTTTTCTTTCTAAAGCCTCAGGATCCTGCTTCCCTTCCTACTGCTACCCTTAGTCCCTTTAGGTTAAAATTTCTCATTTTAAGATCCTACAGTGTCTTTCTCTATCTGACTTACTTTACTTAGCATAATACACTTAAGGTCCACTCAATTTTTTTCTTAAGGTCACAGAGTAGTTACTGAATATTTAGAAACACAAGTTCATCTAGAGTTTAGTTTTAGAAATCCAGTCAATATAACTTAATGTTCCCTTTGTAAGAGTAGGTTGTGTGGTCGTTTCATCATTGTAACTAGGATGGGTAAGCCCACCAAAGTGAGGACCCAGAGCTTCTGTGTGATGCTAGGAATGTGGGCTCAGAGAGGCGCCTTAGGCAGAGGGTCAGGGATGAGGATGAGGTAGGAGGTGTGTCTGGGGTGGGGGGAAGGGTTTACAGTTTCCTTCTGTGCCTTCCTCCCTGAGGACACCTTTGTGTCTGCTCTCCACTGATGCCAAGGTTAGGGAGAAGAGGTGGCTTCGGGTGGCCATGGGGTCTTGAGCAGCAACGGGAAAAGAGAAGGGAAACTCTTAAGTGCAGGCCGTGGAAAGCAAGAGCATTTGCAGTTGTTATGTAGCCTGCCCCTCTGCTGACTGTGGTACAAATAACATAGGAACCTCTTGTGTTTGAAGCAAAGGAGGATTTATGGTGGCTTGCTTTCATGTCACATAGTTCTTGACTAAAATTTAAAATGTTCTGAGCATATATATTTAGGAAGACGAGCTTTACTTTTACCCTAATCTCTACTGCATTTTAAACAAGAGCACAACCATGTTATATTCCAAAGATGAACAGCATTGTGTGGAAGCCACAGGGCTGCGTGGTTTAAATTGGGATTAAGGTATGCAAGGGGAAGGACTGCTTTTGTTTTCAGGGGTTTTTAAAGCTGTTTAGAATAAAAATTTTTCTGGCTTATTTCGATATTCCAAAGGCCCTTATTTTTGTTTATTTTTAAAGAGATTTTTAAAATGAAAAAGTGCAGATTGACTCGATTAATCTCTAAGCGTTATGGGCTCTTCTGTACAAGCTCATGTCTGTTTTTAAACACCACTAAACATCATTAATACTCAGAAAACAGTTAATTTTACACCTCTCTCCTCATTAAATGACTGTACAACTTGCAATTCTATTTATTTTGTATCATAGAGAATACACTCTCTTGATTTATGATAATTACCTACTAATTTTGATTCCTTTTCTCATGAAAGTTAATGTTCTCTAGCAGAAAGTTATATCACTACAACAGAGCACAGGGAACACAAATAATAGTAATCTTATTTGTATTTCTTTGCAAGGCTGTTGTATGAGAAGTCCATCAGCTACAAAGACCGTTGAAAAACTAAAGGAATCAAAGGATCCTAATATAAAAGCAAGGATGTAAATTATCCCTTTGTTTAGGGGTTTTGTTGCCTTCCATGCTGTTTCTCTTCTATCTACCTCAGGTGAAAACAAGCTTTCCCAGCAACCTGTCTGCTTTTTTCCTTGGCATTTACAGGCTTTAATAACAACTCTTTATGTTTTGTGTTTTGTTGCTATGGCTATCCAAGGTAAGTAGCTAATATTAAACTCCATTGTTTTTTGGCTTTATCTCTGAGGAAATCAATAGATTTTATGGACTTTATGTTGTATTTACACTTTGCCTGGTAGTTAGCATAAAACTGGGCTCACTATAGTTGTTCATTGATATCATCTTTTTCACAAGGAAAATAATACATGTATTAAATAACTTCCCTCCAAATTGCAAACGATTCCCTTTAAAATGCTCAGGAATATGTTACTCTTGGTTTAGCACACTTTCAGCAGATTATACGACACCTAAAATATATGAGTAGTTTAATGAATTCCGAGCCATATTATAGTAAATAACCTGTCTCTTAAGCTTGGGAGTATTACCATTCCACTTAGGAGAATAAACCCTAAGTTATATTTGTTTTCAAAAGCTGTGTGATATAGCCATGTGTCTGTCAGTGGATGAATGGATAAATATGTGGTATGTATACACACTGGAATACCACTCAGCCATGAGAAGGAAGGAAATCCTGCCATTTGCAACAACATGGATGAACCTTTTTTTTTTTTTAAGATTTTATTGGGGAATTGGGAGAGGGGAACAGTGTTGGAGAATTGGGGGAGGGGACCAGCCAAGTTGTTGTTCTTCAATCTTCGTTGTGGAGGGCCCCAGTCACCATATGGCCTCCTGTCGGCAGCTCGTGGCCTCTGAGCTCAAGGTGCTGTGTTCAATCTTAGTTGCGGGTGGTCGTAGCCACCATCCCATGTGGGAGTCGAACCAGCATCCTTGTAGTTAAGAGCGCCTGCCCTATCCACTGAGCCATCCGGGCGGCAGCTCAGCTCAGGGAGCCCAGTTCAGTCTTAGTTGTGGGTGGGCATAGCCCACCATCCAACAGGCAATCTTGTTGTTACATCAGCTGAGCCATCCTGCCACCTGTTGGCAGTTCAGCGACAGCTCAGCTAGGGTGCAGCGGTCACTGGCCCATGTGGGAATCGAACTGGCTGCCCTATTGCTCAGAGTACACGCTCTAAGCCAACTCTTTACCAACTGAGCCACTCTGCAGGCCCCAGCATGGATGAATCTTGAGAGCATTATGCTGAGTCAAATGAGTCGGACAGAGACAGACAAATACTGTAGGATCTCACTTATATGTGGGACCTAAAAAAAGCCAAACTTATAGAAATAGAGAGTAAAGTGTGATTACCAGGAGATGGAGGGTGGAGGAAATGGGGGTTGGTCATAGGGTACACACTTCCAGTTATAAGATGAATAAGTTCTAGGGGGGGTCTAATGTACAGCATTTTCATTATGGTTAATAATACTGTATTATATACTTGAAACCTGCTAAGAATAAATCTCAAATGTTCTCAGCACAAGAAAAGAAATGGTAATTATGTGACAGGATGGAGGTGTTAGCTGATGCTATGGTGGTATCATTCTGCAATATATAAATACAGCAAATCAACACATTGTACACCTTAAACTTATACAATGTTTATGTCAATTATATCTCTATAAAACTGGAAAATAAAAGTTGTATGACTGAAGATTAGTATAGGAAGACATTAAGTACTAGTAAGTTACTAATACTAAATGCTTTGTTTTTCTTCACTGCCACGGGATTTACAATTTTAAAGTGTTTAGTAATTGATAAACCAGATAAGATGGGGACTTAGAAACTAACATTGTCCCTATATTATGATATTGAGTTTGACTTTAATCAATAGACATGTGAAATGCTAGGTTTTTACCTTACCAAAAGTGTTTAAAGAGGAAGACATTTCTGGTGTTACGAAGATTAAATTGTGTAATTGAAGCATTTGTAGCATATATTTATTTGTTGTCTTCAGTAGTCTTAATCATTAAAACTTAGGAGAATAAATCACTGTTGTGAAATATTATCTTTTCTTGAAACCTTTGAGAAAAAAATTCATTAATATCCCAAAATTAAAGAAATAAGTACTTAAAAATTGGTAGTTACTTTTGTTCTCTTCTTACTTCTCTTCCCCTCTCTCCAAAGCAGATTGCCAAACTGAGGCAGCAACTGCAACGCAGTAAACAGAGTAGTCGGCACAGTAAGGAGAAAGACCGGCAGTCACCTCTCCATGGCAACCATATAGCAATCAGTCACACTCAGGTAGGCTAACTTCTTGAATAATTCCTTTTAAAGGCTTCATTATAAAGGGAGAATCCATCATTTTAAGATTTAAAAAAAATTAATAATGTAAATCCCTAGCTCTACTAAATTACTGTTTGTTAAATTGCTTAAGAAGTGGGTTTTTAAGAAGTGGGTTTTTTTAGCCATGTGAGTAATCTTTTTCTTTTTTTTTTTTGAGGGCAGTGCTACTGACCCTCATATGTGGGACCCAAACCGGGGCCGCTGGCTTCCCAAGCCAGCGCTTAACCACCGCGCCACTCGGCCAGCTCATGAGTAACCTTTTTTTAATAACAGATACACAGAGTGTCGTGGTCTCAAGGATGATTGATATTGGCCTGGCCTAAAATCCTAGCTCATTCACTTGCTAAGCAACTATGGGCATTATCTCATTTAATCTTCCTAATAGTACCTTAACCCCATATCTTTGTATCTCTTTATATATTTTGCCCCTATTTTACATATGAAGAAATTGAGGATTACAGTTTTGTTCCCCCCTCACAGGAACATGTGCTAACATATTCCATGGAACAAAATTTTGTAAGGGCTGGTCTAGGATAAAAAAAATTATAAATATTGGTGTAAATTTTAGCAAATCAAATATAGTAGTATTGCAGAAAAAAACCCAAGGAGTGTATCAAAACAAGTCCAATTACGGGCTGTTTCACAAATGAAAGGATGATTCAACATTAGGAAATGTTAGTTCGTTGCATCAGAAGATCAAAATAGATGCTGAATAATACTTGATAAAAACTCAGTATTCATACGCAATAAGAGTTTATTTAAAAATAGGACACTTTCTAATGTGACTAACTGCAAATGTAGTGACATTCTACCAATAAAATATTGGAAGCATTTATGTTGTGATAAAAACAAGTCGTAGATGTCTGTAATTAATATTATTTGCTAGTAGTATAGAAGTTCTAGACAGCAGAGTGAGAAAAAGAAGTCATTGTTATTACTATTTGTATATGATGTATATTTAACAAATCAAAGTGAATGAACTAAACTATTAAAACTAATGATAGGAGAGCTAAAGTGGGCGATACTGACAATACCAAGTGTACACAAGGACGGGGAATGACAACAGCCCACGTTGCTGGTGGGAGCGTAAAATGGTACATCCACTTTGGAAAATAGTTGGGCATTTTTTTAAAAAGCTAAACCTACACTGGCCATACAGCCTAGTCATTCCACTCTTTGGTATCTGTCCACAAGAAATAAAAACATATGTCCACACAAAGACTTGTACATCAGTGTTCATCAAGGCATTGTTTATAAAAGTGAAAAATGGACACAAATATCCATTGACTAGTGAACACATAAACAACATGCCATACACCCATACAGCGTAATACTACTTAGCAGTAAAAAGGAAGGAGCTACTGGGACTCACATGATTAAATCTCAGAAACCGTCGTGCTAAGTAAAAGAACCAAGAAGCAAAAGGCTAAATACTGCATGATTCGTTATTTTAAATTTGGGGGAGGCAAAATTTTAGAGACAGAAAGTATTAGGAATTGACTATAGGCAGGCCCTAAGGAATTTGGGGGATGATAGAAGGTTCTAAAATGTGATTATGCTCATATTGGATGACTATGTATATTTACAAAGCTCAGTGAACTGCATACTTAAAATGGGAGGATTTTATTGTACGCCATTTATACTTTATCAGAGCTATAAGGCAAACATGCAGTTTGCTAGCAAGCCTCAGACATTTCAAGTGAAAATTCAAATATGCCTTCCTTTTTTTTCTTAATCTGATAAAATTAATATATTGTTACTTTATTTCAAGCCTCTTTTCCATAATGCGTTTGTAGTAGATCTATTATTGACTTGTTGGCTTGACAAAAAAGACTTATGTACTTTTCCCAATTTACACTGAATTTTTTTGCCTTATGGTTATGTGTGAAAATAATTATCTTTTGCCATACATACTGAACTATTTGTGGGTGAAATGTATGGTCTAGAATGTGCTTTAAAAATACTCTAAGAACAGAAAGGAAATGGATGTTTAGATAAAATAAGATTGGTAAACGTTGATAATTTTTGAAGCTGGATGATGTGCCCCTGAGGGTTCATTATGTTATTCTGTTTAATTATGTTTATGATGATAATTTTTCATAATAGAAAGAAAAAGCTGAGAACTTAATGAGATGATTGGGTAAAGTAGAAACATGTAAAAATCAGTAGTTTCTCTTATACTAGTAAACTACTGTCCCCTCTGCTTATTAGCTCTCCTGACACCAAATGTGTGGGGTTTCCCTACACCAGCAGCTCTCCCAGACACCAGCTGAGTGTGTCCTACAATTCAGTTATAACGCTAGCTACCTGGAGTCAGCGCAAGACCCCACAGGTTAAGGACTCAGCCCCACAGGACTGCCCCAACTGCAGATGTCAGTTGCAAGTCCCGAGGTGTCATCTACTTCTGACCAGCTGCCAATAAATAAGGGACTCCCACAACCCCTTCTTCAGGTTCAGCAACTTGCTGTAGTGGCTCATGGAACTCAAGGAAACACATTTGTTGGTTTATTTTAAAGGGTGTAATGAAGGGTACAGATGAACAGCCAGATGACAGGAACATAGGATGAGGTCTGGCAGGGTCCTGAGGACAGGAGCTTCAGTCCCCCTGGAGTTAGGGTGTGCCACCCTTCAGGTCCGTGGATATGGGTATGTGTGCACCAACCCAGAAGCTCTCTGAATCCTTAGTTTAGGGATTTTTATGGAGACATCATCACATCGGCATGAGTCACTGCTAGCTCCATTTCCAGCACCTCTCCACTCCCCAGAGGATGGGGGGTGCAGATGAAAGTTCCAAGCTTCTAATCATGGCTTGGCCTTTCTGAAGCTGTCCAGGAACCCACCAAGAGTTGCCTCATTAGAACAAAGACTCTTGCCTCTATCACGCAGGGAATTTTGAAGGGTTTAAGAGCTCTGTGTCAGGATCCATGTTCAAAAACCCAATATTGGAACAAAAGATGCTACTGACACCCCTGTCACTCAGGAAATTACAAGAATTTTAGGAACTTTGTGTTAGGAATCAAGGGCAGAAGCCAAATATATATATTTCTTATTATGTTATAAGTGGCAATAACATGTTAATGTAAATAATGAAAACTATAAAATGCCTAGAATTAAACTTAAATATGCAGACTATCAGACTTTATTAAGGATATGAAATGTAAAATACAGACATAAATGGGAAGTCTTTTTTTTAAATAAATAGGAAGTCTTAACACATTTATGGATGGGAAGGCTCAATATTTTTTAAATAGTAATTCTCCCAGAATTAATGTATAAATTGAGTTCCAATGGAAATTTAGAAAATTGTTTTATTACTTGAAAAGTTGTTTTCAAAGATCATATGGAAAAGTAATGCCAGTTAATAGAAAATAATATTAGAAAAGGCTTTTTCCTACCTACAAGATACTAAAATACACTATAAAATTATAGCAAGTAAAGTGGATCTCTGTATAGGGATTATCAGCTAACAGCTCAAGGAAATCAAATATAGAATCCACAAAGAAATGTTGGGGCAAGTTGATTACTGTGTGGGGAAAAAAAAAAATACGACCTCACACCATACACAAAAATAAGTCATGATGGGTTAAGTATTTAAATATGAAAAACCATCAAAGTACTGAAAGAAAGATAGGCGATACTAAAATAGTAAATGTGTGACAGAGTTACAACTTCAATATGAATAAAGTTTGGGCATCAATAGGAGACAAAGGACATTAGTGGGCAGCAGTCCACAGACGGCAGGAACACAGTGCTGAGCATGGGAGTATTATTCATGTGTCGGTCAGTGATTAGCAGTCCGCCTCATTGTGAACCATACAGATCAACTTTAATCATTCAGAATAAGAGATCATATATTGCTTTTATTTGTACCTTGTTAATCTTTATCTTCCTTTGTTCATTTCTGTTATATAAGCTCCTTGCATATCAAAAGTCTTCTCTTATACTTTTTGGTAACCCTCTTGACAGCTATGAGGGGTGGTTAATTTTTAAGAACTCTTTCAAAGAGACTTTTGAAAATAACCCAAAAGTTAAGTGAGTATTGTTGAACTTATCATGATATTGTTGCCACATTAGTTAGTCATCCAAAAGGTTTTCTTAAGTGATTGACAGAATGGAAGTGAAAGATTCTTGAAGGGAATTGTCCCAGTGCAGGAAACACACACACACACGAAGCTGTACAGTAGAGTCAACAAGCCTTAGTGAGTTAAGCACACTTCACTTACATGGTTGCAGCTATGCTTTTTCAGTGAAAATGGAAAAGGGGAAAATGGAAAAGCCAGAAGATTCTGTCTGCCATTTCACTGCAAAAGTGTGCACATTATACAGTTACACCTATACACTTGCATAAAGAGTTGTTTGACTCTGATTTTTATCATACTTCCTTACTTTAGAACCTAGGTTTCAGGATGTGTATCTGAATTTATGTTGTATTTGAAATGTCCAAATAACTCGGCTCATTGAGTTTCTATTTCCAGGTTTACCATGCTTGTTAGTTTTGATTTCTGTGACAATTAATTTGGCAACACTTATCTCCTGTTTTGCAGTCTACTGGACCCAGATCCGTCCCCATGCCACTGTCAAATGCATCAGTGCCAAAATCATCTGTTTCACGTGTGCCCTGCAATGTAGAAGGAATAAGTCCTGAGCTAGAAAAGGTATTCATTAAAGAAAATAATGGGAAGGAGGAAGTGTCCAAGGTAAGGTGACATGGGATGTTTGCATCCTTTTTTCCTTTAATATTGTGAACTGTCTCTAAAAGTCCCTTTTTCTTTTTTTTCCAGTAACAGCTTTATTAGATACAATTCACATACCATACCCTTTACCCATTGGAAATGTATAACTCAGTCAGTGGTTTTTAGCATATTCACAGAGTTGTGCAACCATCACCAAAATTGATTTTACAGCATTTTCATCACCCCAAGAAAAAAACTTTGTACACATTAGCAGTCATCCCTCGTTTCCCTCTAGGGGCCTCAGCCTCTAGCAACCACTAATCTGCCTTCTCTGTCTATGGATTGCCTATTCCAAACATTTCATATAAGTGGAATCTTGCAGTACGTGGCTTTATTCACGTAGCATAATGTTTTTAAGTTTCACCTATGTTTTAGCATATATAAGCACTTCATTCCTATTTATTGCCAAATCATACTCAGCTATGTATGGATCTTATTTATCCAGTCATCCGTTAATGAACATTTAGTACTGTTTCTATTTTTTGGCTATCACGAATAATGCTGCTGTGAAATTTATATATGAGTTTTTTGTGTCGACTTGTTTTTCACCTTTCTTCGGTATATACCTAGGAGTGGAATTGTTGGTATGGTAACTAACTATTTAACCCTTTGAGAAACTGCCTGACTGTATTCCAAAGTGACTTCACTGCACTATTTTCCATTCCCACCAGCAGTTCCAATTTCTCCATCTTCACCAACACTTAAAATTATCTGTCTCTTTTATTATCGCCATCCTAGTGGTATCTCTTCATGGTGTTGATGTGCATCTCCTGATGACTAATGATATTAAGCATCTTTACATATGCTGTTGGCCATCTGTGTATCTTCTTTGGGAAATTGCCTATTTAGAGCCTTTGCCCCAATTTAAAATTGGGTTGTCTTTTTATTATTAAATTGTGAAATTCTTTATTTTCTAGATGAAAGTGCCTTATTAGCCATATTATTTGAAAATATCTCCCATTTTTTCGGTTGTCTTTTCACTTCTCACTTTCTTGATGCCCTTTGAAGCACAACATGTGTAGTTTTAATGAAGTCTGATTTTTTGTTGTTGTTGCTATCCGTACTTTTGGTGCCATGTCTAAGAAACCATTGCCTGATCTAAGGTCACAATGGTTTCTTATTTTGTTTTCTTCTTAAGAGTTTTGTAATTTTAGCTTTCTCTTATATGTAGGTCTTTAATTTAGGTCTTTTCGAATTAATCAAAAAGACTTTATAAATACCCATGTCCCAGAAAAATCTGGACACTACTACCTATGAACCTATATTTGACACATTTTAAAGGTACACTCAATAAAAGAAACCAACTACCCTTTGGCTTAATTACCTCTGATTTTTTTTTTTTGGAATTAAATTTAATTTATGTCCAATGTGTATCTGTTATACACATTATCCAATAATGTATAGGTTTCATTGGTCGTCAGAAAAGTCATGACGTATTTTTTCTATGTTTTCCATTGCAAAAATACGTCATGACTTTTCTGACAACCCAATAGAACTGATTTAGAGTTTAAAATCCCCAAGTCCAAACAGTTCAATTTTATATTAAGAAAACAAAATAATAAAACTTTTTTCTATTCTCACTATTGGTTAGCATATATGAGCATTATTTATAGTTTCCAGCATATCCTACTTGATATGAATGTGGTTGTGTGTGTATGCAAATATATATAGCAAATCATCATATGAATGTACCATAATTTAGAAATCCTCTGTTGCTGGGCATTTGTCTTTTTATTATTGAACTGTAAAAAATCGTTTTCAGTTTTTGTTATCACAAATACTTTGGAAAACATTGTGTACTTTTGCAAACATTTTTCTGGCAGTGAAATTCCTGGGTCAAAGCATTTGTACACTTTATTTTGATAAATATTGCTAAAATTACCCTCCCAATGGTTGTGCCATTTTACCCTCCCTAGACATTGCATGTTAAATTTTTATTTTATGTTTATTATGCCATAAGGGAACCCTTTGGAAATTATGCCATCTCTCAGCTGTTAACCATTAAAATATTTCCTTATTTACATAAGTAATATGTAAGAACAGTAATGTAAGAAAGTGAAATTAGTCTAATTTTTTGAGGATGAGAAAATCAGTCACGTATTTGCTGATTCCTTTAGAACTTGAAAGCAAAACTATACTAGAATATAAAACTTACTAACAGTTTTGCTTTTAAATAACTCATGTTCTAATTTCATAGTAGCCATTTTAAAATTATTCTGGGGTAACCTACACACTTATAACTAAAATAGTAATATTTAGAATTTTTGGATTTATGATTAAGTATGCCTCAGAGTTTTAATAAATCAAAATGTCACCATTAAGGCATCTGCCAGTAGCTACAAAAAGGAAATTGTCCTTTTAAGTATGTCAGTGTTCTAAGCCTTTATATTTCCCATTGTTATTTTATATAAATATGTAGATTTCTAAAATCTGTTTTGCTATTCTAATTATTCTAAATCCCCCTCCCCAACAGAACAAAAGCTGGTTAAGGAAACTAATATATATTATCAGTTACAGATTAAGACATGTGAATACAAAAGATTGTGTTTATCAAATAGGACATAAACGAAAGATAACTCTAATTCTTAAACATTTTCAGCCACAAATTGATACATTATTCTTTTCCTGATCACCAATATTGACACTTTTAGTAAAGTAACATTTTTATTGATTTAAATATCCAAGTTTTAAGAAATAACTGTCATGAAGCCCACAAATATATTTTGCAAAATGACCTTTGTTTATGGGTTCCTCAGAACCTCACACAGCTTACCTTAAGCATCAGACACCTTTGTCCATAAAAAATTGTGTCAGTGATTTTATTTGTTCATTCTAAGATTCAGTACAGAGTCGCAATTAAAATTTAGATTTAGTTAAATAAAAGAAAAAAATTATAATTAATAAAGTAACATTTTCCTACCATTTGACCAATTAAATTAATATTCCTCTAGGAATATTTCTTTCCTAAATTAGAAAGTTATACTTTTTTTTAATTTATTTGTTTTTAATTTATTAATTCATTTATCAAATGAACTAATTCTTATATATTGTCTTTATAGTAGAATAGTAATTCATTGTCAGATTGTAAAGATGGTGTAGTTTTGGTTTGGCAGCATTGCATAAATAAATGAAGCTTTTATTCCAGTGAAATCACTTAAGTTGTTTATTATAGAAAAAAAGATACACTTGGAATCTAGCCTAATTTTATCTTGCTTTGTTTTTCTCTGACTGTTTCTAAAAACTCTCAAATGACAAAGCTGAGTAAGAACAGTAAATAGTGAAAATAAATTAAGAGTATATTGGTTCTTTTTCCTAGCATTACTACCTTGTCTCAGAATAACAAAAATATTTTAAATATATAGAATTTTAATTGTTCACCTTGCCTTTTTAGCACATAGATGAGGAAAATGAAATAAGATCTACCTTTGTAGCAGAAGCAGAGTAGGAAGAGTTTAAATAGAGGCAGATGCTGTGATACCATTTAATTAGTCATGTTGCCAGGTGCTCTAAAACTGTAGGCTCTTTATTTATGAAGACATTAGACTAATGAGCTTTAAGGTCTTACCAGGTCCAAAATATATGATTCCGCGATTATAGTTTCTGTTTTTTCTTTTTGCCACTCAGAACAATGCATTGGAACTAAGCAAAAGTATGGGTAGTTCTTCTCAGTTGGGTACTAAGTTAGTATTAATAGAATTGTTCTGAGTTATACTAATATCCTTCATTGAGTACTGATAGAATAAGTCCCTTTTGGGTTCCTGGCCTCCAAAATTAAAATAAGAAAGAATGAGCAAACAAAGTTTCCTACCTGTGCATATGAGATTTCACTCTTCTTCTTAGCAAGGCAAAGTGATTTCTTGAGCAATTTGATGAATTCATGCAGCATATGTTTATTGAATGCACTGCTTGGAATTAGGAATACAAGAAACCCTTTAAAAGACGTCCCTGGTCTTGAGGAGTACTATGGGAAGTGCTGACCTACAGATACAGACAGCTATGGATTTTTTAAGACAATTTATCCTTAGTATTTGGAAACCTAACTACTTCAGGATTTGAAAGAAATTTTTCCTTTGATAAAGGGGAAATACAGAAATTAACTTCTGACATAAGACTGATATCCATTTATTCTCTGAAGCATCAATTCTGGTGATGATGGTAGTAGACCTAATCAGAGGAGATTCCATGTGTTGTCTGTGTGCGTTGGGAGTAGGCAGTGCCATTCACGTGTCTGACCGTTGGTCGTCTTACAGCCCTTGGACATCCCGGATGGCCGGAGAGCCCCCCTCCCCGCTCACTACCGGAGCAGCAGCACTCGCAGCATCGACACTCAGACGCCCTCTGTGCAGGAGCGCAGCAGTAGCTGCAGCAGCCATTCACCCTGTGTCTCTCCCTTTTGTCCCCCGGAATCCCAGGATGGTAGCCCTTGCTCAACAGAAGACCTGCTGTACGATCGTGATAAAGGTAAGAAAGAAACCATCCACTTAGACAGAGGGTTTGTCGTAGGGCCTTGCTCATTATGCTTTGTCGTCGACCATTGCATCTTTTTTTTTTTTTCTTTTGTTGAATGGTGGGATTGTAAAGGCTAGGTTTGTTTGTCCATTGGTTTCACATACCCCCTTCTTTGTGACGCTTACAAACATCTTCCATAAAATGTGTCAGAGAAGCACAGCGTGTCGCTCTAAGAGCGAATGTACAGCTTCACATCATGTAACACACAGTTTTTTCCCTTGGGATTGTCCAGAGCTAATGACGATTATGGTAGAGTTCCTATTTCTCGTGCCTAAAGTTGGATTTCATAATCAGATTGATTTGGGAGGAAATAATTTCTAAATGTTCTGTTTGGAAGAATGAGTGTATTTTTAACGAGGTAGATGAAGTTTAATACATATCTCCTGGATATGAGGGATTATATTATGTTTGTACATGAATTATTAACTAACTCCACTATGAGGGCAGAGCCTCGGGGAGTTTGTGCTGTTTCTCAAGCCTGAACTGTTTCCCTCTGCTCTGTTGTCCTGGTGTCAGGCACGCGTCTCCTCGCGCTCTCTGCTTTCAGTGTCTGGACACCTCAGATGTAGGCCCAGAAGGTGACAAAGGCTGCCCGGCTTCCGCCTTCCTAGCTACTTTCAAAGAAACGCTAAACTTTTTTGATAACACGTTTACTGCTTCTCACCATAGAGAAATAGATCGTAGGAAAAAAAAAAAAAAAAAAAAAAAAAAAAGATTAATATAAAAAAGTTAAAGTTTATAGAATCTTAAAGAATTTTCATGGTCCTTGTCCTACTTTGACCCCTACTTCCTTTAATTTCTTTTATTTTGAGGTATTTTTACAGGTAAAGTGCCCAGCCCAGTGAATGTTTACATACATCTGCATTTATGAAACCATTGATCAAGGTGCAGAACATTCTTAGACCCCAGAAGGCTCCCTTGGCCCCCGTCCCAGACAGTATCCTTCCGCACTCTACCTGGAAGTGACCACTGTTCCGACTTCTGTGACCATAATCCAGTTTTTCTCTGTGAACTGGGTTTCATAGCAATGGAATGGTACAGTGAGGATTCTTCCCGTGTCTGGCTTCTTCCATTCATCACTGTGCCTAACTCGCTGCCCACATGATACATGGAGGCTACTTTACACTTTGTCTTCTGCTCTTATTTCTGTGGGTGGATCTCTCCAGCTCTCCCCTTTGTTTCCACCCTTTCATTATTGAAAGCCTTGTGAACGCCCTTACTCCATTAAGGTGGTGTTGAAGGCAGTGTGTACCTCAGGCACCTCTTTGCCTCTCACCATAGTGGGAAGTCTTCCTTTTGTAGAATGTCAGACTAGGAAGCCTTCACTTCACTGAGGCATCCTACCCAACCAAGTACCTTTGATCTTTCCCAGACAACAGTTTTATTGTGGATGTTTTTCAGTAAAAGAAGAAAACATCTTGTTTATAGTAGGAATATATTTGTTTTGAAGGTAAATTGAAATGATAATAGTAACTTGATGGCAAACTGGGTCTGTCTGATTGACTCCATAACCTGTTCTTTGTTATGCCACTAGAAAAGGGAAGTGCATTTCAGGTTGATCTCTTTCGCTATTTTGTTAGCAGTTGTAGTTGGGTTAAAATGGAAAGTACAATTAACAGTGATAGTAGGACTAGGCAACTAATTCTGAAGTTTTGTTTTCTACTTTTTGAGCTTAATACTGTGTGTGGATAATTAAAAGACGCTGAACCAAGAAGGGAAATGTATTGGGGAGATGATAGGTGAATGAGTTCCCTTTTGGCTAACTGGGTGTGAGGCTGCCTTCAGGGCCTCTCAGTGACTGTATTTCATGAGGCAGAGAAATCAGTGGTTTCTGCAGTTCAGAAGAGGCTCTCACTTAGATTCTAAGATTAAAACCATATATGCTCTTCTGTATCTCTTTGTCCTGAAGATTCACAATCTGTTTTATTATGAGAAGGTTTATTCATGTCACTCTCCTGCGAGGGCTTTTGCAGAGAGACACTCAACCACTGATTTAAGAGCCTCACTGGCTTTGACACACAGGAATGGATTTGACTCCTATGAAGTTGTGTGCATAAAACTTGCATTCATTTCGAAGGATTCAGTCAATGGTAGCTGCTGCTGGAAAAATAATCATCATTTTAATAACTTGTTAGCTTTCCAGTGCCTTCAGGAAAAATGCCAACTATTTACTTGTTCTCTGCAACTTGGCCAAAACCTCCCTCTCTTGTCTAATTTCTGTCAATTTTCTAATCTGATTTTTTTCCAGTTTTATTGAGATTTAATTGACATAAAACACTGTGTAATTTTAAGGTGTACAGTGTGGTTGATATAGGTATATATTGTGAAATGCTTACCACAGTAAGGTTGATTAACATCCATCACCTCACATAATTACCATCTTGTTGTTGTTATGGTGAGAATGTAAAAGCTCTCTCAGAGCAACTTTCAAGTATACAGTACAATATTGTTAACTATAGTCACCATGCTGTACCTTAGAGCCCCAGAACTTAATTATCTTATAACTGAAAGTTTGTACCCTTCAACCAACACCCGCCCATTTCCTGAGCCCCTGGCAACCACCACCCCACTAAGATTCCACATACAAGTGAGAACATGCAGTATTTTTCCCTGTCTGACTTATTTCACTTAGTATAATGCCCTCAAGGTTCATCCATGTTGTTGCAAATGGTATGATTTCCTTCTTTTTTCAGGGCTGAATAATATTTCATTGTGTGTATACATCCCATGTCCTGTATCCGTGCATCTGTCAGTGGACGCTTAGGTTGGTTCCATGTCTTGGCTATTGTGATTAAGTCACAGTAAACATGGGAGTGCAGATACCTTTTTGAGACAGTATAATAATCTGAATTCTTTCATGTTTTTGTATATTTTCCTTTATGCCCTTTTATTCTTCCATACGAAACGTCTACCTGCATAACACAAATGTCTTTTCCTTTTTCTGTTCTTCTTGGTTTTTTGTTTATTTGCTTATTTTTAACATAAAATGAGAACATTGGTTCAGATCATCTCTAAGGCTAGTAGCTTTTTCCTAATAGTTAAAAACATATTTCTTAGTAAAATTGGATGATAATACCTACCTTGTGTCATTATTGGGGTTAAATGAGATATTGTAGCAAAGTGCTTAGCACAACCCTTTGTACTTAATGAACACTCGATATGTGATGGTAGGTGTGGCTGATAGTGATTTTTTTTTTAAAATGTCTTTACAAATTATGGAAATCTCAAAATCATTTAAGACATGTTTCTGTTTTCTACAAGACTACCTCAGTTTCAGGTTTCAGACCTCATGACTTGAGTTTCTTAACAGATTTCCATATTTAGCTTTGAAACATTACTTTGTGATAAAGATCAAGTTGAGGTTACTGTTCCCTGGAAAAATGTGTGACCTATTCAAATTTGAAGTTTCTAGTTCTCGAACAAATCAACTACCATCTTTGTGAAGAGAAAATTAAAGTAACATCTACCTTTTTTATATATGTATACGAGTATATACACACACACATATGTATTTTAGGATTGGGAGTCGTGATTTATGTATTTCAGCTGAATTAATACTTTTAGTTTATTTAGGAAACATTTGTTGAACATTACTGTATGTCAGGTACTCTACTAGAAGGTGGAAAAATAGAAATGGATAAGATGTCATCCATTTATAAGGAATTTCTAGTCTAATGGGGAGTAATAGTAATGTAAGTAAATAATACTCTGTTACACAAGTATGTTCTGAATACTAAAGATACAAAAGAGGAAAGTGTCAGTTTTATAGTTTCTGAAATTGACATATATTATGTCATTCGAAGTATAGAATATAGTGTCTGACTCATTGCTTTTCTATGTACAGCCTAAATTCTGAGTGGTTGTTTTTTTTTAAAGATTCTAATTCTATCTTAAAATTTTCATTTTTCAACAATTAAACATATTTTTTTTTGTTTCTTTATATTACCAGTAAAGAAAAAAGTGGAAGCTATAGATTTCTAATAGGTTTGCATCATTAAATGTGAAAACAAGTTGATGCTGTAATTTTATAGTCAGCTGGGATTGAGTTGGAGCATTCTACAGTTGCTGGAGAGAAATTGGTTGTGTGGTAGAATAGCTAGTTCAGACATCGCTAGGTGTGCCCTGTAGGCATGCGCAGGAGGGCAGAGGCATGGCCGTTGTGAGTGTGTGCTCTAATGAGACGTGCTAGTGAGCTGATTATTCTTCTAACACTCATCTTTTAAACATTTACTCTTTTCCTGACTTTGCTCACCTTACTGTTGCCTATTTCTAACATCTGTTCTTCCCCTTGAATCATGTGTAATTTGAGGCCTCTAAAAGAATTTTCATTGATTAGCCTGTTGGTTTTTTCTTTGGCTATTTCAGTTGCAATTCCAGGACAAAAACACTCTGACTATTGAGAAAGGCCCAGCCGTAAAGAGCCTATTTTCAGGTGTTTTGTGTGTGTGTGTGTGGCGGGGGGGGTTGCCGGGGCGGGGGAGTTGCCCAGTTTTTCCAGTGACCAAAAGACTAATGGCATCCATCCTGGACACATGTAAAGTTGCCAGGCAGATTAACCTAATAACAGCCACCGATTCTACAGTATGGTCTGTGTGGGGAATTCAGGGACCCAGAGTGAGGGCTCTCATCTTGACATCCTCAGAATATACCCTAAGAGTTAGCCTAAAGTCCATGTTATTATGCCCAAAATGGAAGGGAGAAAAATAGTCACTTATATAATACAAATGGCAGCATCAAAATATTAGTTCTTTTTAGCAGCTCAGCCAGCGTTCCTTGATGGTAGCCAAACTGGTGCTGGGCAAGCCACAAAATCTAGACTTCAGTCTGCCACTTACAGTTGATCTTTGGCACAGTTCGCTTAGGTAGTTGTTATAAAATTCTGCAATTTTGCAAGATATGGTGGAAACATTGATTATTCTAATCATGAAATCAACTCAACCATTCTACTCAGGCCAACTACCGAGAGTTGTATTCCAAGATTCCATAAATTGGCTACTTGGAACATAAACTATATTTTCTCACAGGAACAATGTATGTTATGTGGATGGAGTTTCCCAAGGCCAATGCATAAAAGCCTATTTAACTCATACTGTGATTTAGCTCATAAATATTAATATTTCTAAACTTTGGGTGTTGGGACTGAGCAGCCCTTAGTTGCAGGAAAGAAAAAAAAGTATTATCTTTTTCAGACTCTAGAGCTGACCCTTGACAGACTTTTGAAAGAGACTCTTTTTGACATCTTACTTCTTTCTACATACATTTTAACTCTATTTGCATTCATCTCTAGGACTCCATTTCTTAATTTTTTACCCTTATCCTTACCATACTTTAACCCTCTATCTTCTAGATAGCCTAATCAGCCCAGATTTTGTAGCACTTTTCTTTTTGTGGTTTATATTGTGAAAATAGGTATGTTGGATTATACTTCTTTTAGCCACCATACCAAATCACTGCTTTTGAGCCTGAATCTGTTTCTCTATCAGATGATTCTCCCTTATATGGTTTTAGGATGGTTATTATCCTAGAAGGACCTCTTGGTGGTGGAATTACAAAGAGTGCAGAGATCTATAATTCCAACAAAGGAGTTATCCCACAGGTTAAAACTAATCTGTTCTAAAGCAATGAAAGAAGAAACAAAACAAACTCACAGATACAGACAACACTATGATGGTTATCGGAGGGGAGAAGGGAAAAGTGGAGGTAGAAGAGGGTAAAGGGGATCAAATATATGGTGATGGAAGAACTGACTGTGGGTGGTGAAACACACAATGTGATATACAGATGATGTATTATTGTACGCTTGAAACCTATATAATTTTATTAACCAGTATCACCCCAATCAATCAGTCAATATTTGCTGCTGTTTAAAAAAAATTGATCTATTTTAGAATTATGTCTCTAAGGTCATCTTTCCTGTTTCTCTTTTTCAGTATTACATCTAAAATTACATATATTCCTATTTTGACAGCTCATAAGAAACATTCAGTAAATGCCTTGTTTCCCCTCTTGGAAAATATTCACAATTGTACTAATGGCAGATGCTGTGCGAGCTTTCTGGATGAGTTACTATTCATAATTTAAAACTAATTAAGCAGACAACTCAGTCCTAGCAGTTACGACCCAGAGACTAGAATAGAAGCAAACTAAAATTTTTTAACACGCCTGAATACAGCTTTCACTTAATCTCCTGGTATCTATTTACCAGAATGGAAGCTCCAGCAAGAGTCGGCAACTTTATTTTGCTCGTTGCTTTATCCTCAGCAAGTAGAGCGGTGCCTAGCATGGAGGGTGCTTAGTGGGGATTTGCTGAGTATTCCTTTAAGACCTTTCTTCATGGTATGTACATTTTTTTTTAAGATATATATTTTTATAGCTGTGTTGAAAATATTAGTGTCTTTTTCTTTAAGTTCTTAAATTATATGTTAGGTTTTTGAATGTTCAGGAAGAGTGTAGTAGTCTCTCCCCCTTCCCCCATCACCACCAATAAAAGAGACAACACAAGAGCAGCCAGGCTAAGATTATGCTTAGTGATAGGCCTTTGAAAGGAGCCATGGAGTTCAAGTTCCTGTTGAAATTAGAGGAAAGGAAGTAACTTTGTTAAAACCCATCTCATCATCTGCTCTGATCATAACTGTGGAGAAAATAGGGTTATCAGCCAGGTGAGAAGAAAAAGGGATATGTTGACGTTTGTCTCCCCATCATCTTTTGTGTTCGTCTCAGAAGAAATACTGATGCATAGAAGCCACCGCTCACACTGTGTCTGTGCGAGTCTTAACAGAAGGCAGACCCCATGCAGCTGGGATCTGAGCTGTAAGACTTCAGTTAGAAGCGTGGAGGGTTAGATTGGAAGGTACTTGATCATCTAGTCACCTCCTTGTATATCTGATGAAGCCACTAGAGTTGAGATAGATCAAAACTTAGGCACATAGCATAACGGTAATGAACTCGGATTCTGGGGCAGCCAGGGCCACCCCTGCTCGGCCACTTACTAACTATGTGTCCGTGGGCAAGTTACTCAACTGCTCTGGAGCTCAGTTTTCCTCACCTGTAAATTAGGGATAATGGCACCTGCCTCATAGGGTTGTTATGACGATTACGTGTGCTCAGGTAATTTTACCTTTGTTATCTCCTGCAATATTACCACAGTCCTGTGCAGAGGGACATTGTCATTATTTTAAGAATGGGGTATCTGAGGCTTAGAGAAATGAAGTAACTTTCCAAAACTCTGTGCAGTGCAGATGCCAACAAGGGTCTTCTGTAGGAACTTCCCGCTACTTCTTGCTGCCCTCGCCGGAGGAATAGCCCTTATTTGGGCATTCACCTGTGAAAGGACCTGGTGTGCGGAGAACAGTAAGAAATTGTGTGGCTGGAACATAAGGGTGAATGGTGGGGAGTAGAAAGCAGTGAGAGTGGAGAGGTAGAAAGGCCACTGTTTTATAAAGGGCCTCATACATAGACCTTGCTACCAGAAAGGAAGAGCCAGGCAAAGATCTTTTGTCAGCTAAAGGACATGACCAGCTTTATCTTGAAGGACCATAATTCAGGTGAAACCGCAGAAGTGGAGAGAGAGACCGCAGGAGGACAAGATTTTAGTCTTGTTTTAGGCTGTTTTAGTTGTCTAGTCCTGTAGTCTCCAAATTTGCTTTATGACACACCTTTTGCAGCAGATTTTAATCTGTACCCTTCATATAAATTCATATATTTCTAAATTACCTATGTGCGTAATTCAATCCACAAACTACATATGTGCAAGTAAAGCTTCCTCCCACATTTTTAAAGATGGAAAGCACATATGTATTAAGGCCCTAATATTTTCTTCCCACATTTCAGCGATTGTTTTGTGCACCTCCTTTGGGAAAGCGCCAGGGGTGGGGCGAGGATGAATCAGGGTAGCCGGGGCCCGGAGCCGGAGGACAGGGATGGAAGAAGATGCAGCGGCAGGTGAGAGTGGATGGATGTGCGAGGTGAGGGAGGAGAAGGGAGAAGAGGACGAAGGCAAAGTCTAAGCAAGTGCTAGCTTGGGAGATGGGCAAGATTTGCCACCATTAACAAGTAAGGCAGTGCATATCAGAGAAGCAACATGCTTTTAGGCAACTATAATGATAAGCTTAAAGTTCCGTGTTGCTTTCTGGCTGAAGATGTTATGATACCGTTTCCTTTTAGCAAGAATTGAAAAAAAAAAAAAGTGGAAATACTGAGTTTTACCTAATACAAGACAGTTACAACATTTTGCTTTGCCTTCTATTTTGCATCTAGTTAGGCGCTCTGTAAGTATTGGGTTGTCTGAAAAGTCATGACGTGTTTTTTCTATTTTTCGTTGCAAAAATACATCATGACTTTTCCGACAACCCAATATTTAACTGAGCATTTAAAATTACAGTGAAACTGTTCAGTTTTCTTCCCCCTGTAGGACACTTTAGGAGCGGAGCATTTTAATAAGAGTGTGTTTCAGTTTTTTTGAAAACTGATGTCCCTGGAAATGTTTCCATCTAAAATTTTCAAGAATCTAAAAAAAAGATGGTATCAGGACGATTTTCCTGTGATCCTTACTTACATTGCTTTTAAGATATAAAATATTCTGTGTAATCTGAAATTTGTTTCTCAGCTTAGTTTTACCATTGCGATTTATAAGATTCATGAGTTTAGTCTGTAAATCAGTTGGAGGACTGTCTTCAGTGAAGTGATTTGCTTTCATTTTTGCCGGCCATATCAGATAGGCATTCAAAGTGAGTTGTTCACACTCTTGTGAGAGTCAGAGTGACTGGTTAGCACATCAACAACTCTAAATCAGATGTGGAGACAGGACTAAGCAGCATTGTTGTTTGTGGGGAAAGCATTGTACTTACAGAGAGTACACAGAAACAATGGAAAAACTGTAATTTGTTTGCTGAATTTATAAATTGGTATAAATTCAGTGTGAATACTTATGAAATGACAAGTGATTAAAATATAGAACACCTCCCACATATGACAAATATTTAATTAATGGGCCTAACATTTGGAATATAAGTTAAGTCCCAGTTATTCAAATTGCAGCCTTATTTGAAACAGAGTTCAAAATGTAAGTAGCAAAGGTTATGATATTAGTTTTTTTCCCTCCTTACCCTTTGTTGAATGCTGCTCTGAGGGAGATCTTAGCTATTGCCAGTAACTTGGTTGACTTTGAAATTTTAGGAAAACCGCAGAGACTTTGTAAAAGCCAAATATTCTCCTTACCTGTTCACGATGTGGCTTTGGAGTTAACTACCACTGCAGGCTTTTCCATAGATTGGTAATGCCAACTATTCCAGAAGTTTGTTGCCAAGAAATACTATACAATTATGTGTTTCTCTTGATTTCATTAGGCCATCAAACCACACTACAGCTGATAATTTTATTTCCTGAAGCAAAAGAAGTAATTTCAATATCAAGAGTAATAATTCTGTTTAGATCCAATTTAGTCAATCATATTTCTAATTGAACTCTATTGGTTAACTTTGTTTTTTATCTTCCCTCTTTCTACCCCTATTGGTTAAGTTTTAATTATGCTCTTCATATATCACTGAGTAAGTATAGTGTTGGTTAAACTCTGTGCCCACCTTCCCAGCCTGCTAGTCGAGCTGTGAGAGAGAGAATAAGAATTACATTCTACTGGTTATTGGTGTGCCTGTTATAAAAAATATTTTGTTTGTAGAGGAATCTATAGAACCTGCATGCCTTAGGCACTGGATTTCATTTCAGTGTGATCTCTGTATGCCAAAGGCTGCCATCCTGAGCTGGCCGAGTTCATGCTAGCCATCGTGAACGGGGAACCCAGCGCTCCAGATACTGCTCTGCTTTCACACGGACACAAAACCTTACCTTTTTGTATTTTACTAAAGTTAGAATGTGCAGATCTGTAAAAATGACATTTCTGTTACTCTCTTCTGCCAAACGAGAGTGGAATAGGCATTTAATTTCTAAATGGTCTGTTTTCTAATTTGCAAATTAGGAATGATGTGTTTACTATTACAGTGATATTTATTGACACCTTTCTGTGTTTCAGACACTGTCTTAATCCTTTTATGCACATTTTTCATAGCTATGGTATCAGTAGGTATTCCCATTTTACAGATCAGGAAACAAGGGATCATTGTTTTCCTAGGTCCTGCAGTTAGGCCTAGGTAGGTAGGAGTAGAAGTCAGCTGGCCTGACTCCAAACCAGTATGTTAACCTTTTCATGGCTGGTTCTCAAATTTTGCCGCCCTTCAGAAGCATTTGAGAGCTTTGCCAGGAAAGGGAGCACATACCAGGGAGAAGCCCCAGATGAAAATCAGAATCTCTTAGGGATGAGATCTGGACATTGGTGTTTATTGGCATTTTTTAAACATCTTCTGATGACTATAATGTGCAACCAGAGTTAAGAACCATGGCTCTGTAATTATATTACTTGTTTTGGAATTAATTTCACTTAATTTGGTAATCCAGGTGTAGGAGATAAAGCACATCTAAAGATTTAGGACTAGACTAGAACCATGGCAAAGGTTTTACATACCTACCCACATAAGTAAACCAGCTTAATATATATGAGTTTTTATACCAGAATTGTGGGTCATACAACTTAACATCAGTAATAATAAAAGCTGTTTATAAGTAGAAATTCAGAAAACTCTTAAACTATGAAAGTACACATAGTTTAATGAATATTGTTTGGTTCTACATGGAATTCCAAACTTTGATAACATCTCTAATTTTTCTAAGCTTTAATTCATTACCATGTGTTTAAATATATTTGACAAGATACTTGTATTTTGATGGTAAATATGGTCCACATGCATAAGTATGAGCTGTTATAATAAAGTAGCCAATAAAATGTTTCCATACTCTCAATATTCAGAGTTGGGGGATTCTGTTCTATACACATAGATGAGACTATTATGAATACAGAAAGCTATATAAATAGTCATTTTTGTTGCATTTAATTTTATTATTGACATTGGCTTCAGTGTTATAAGAACATAAAGTAACATTTAACTTAATCTCAACTACATGTCTATCTAGTTATTTCCTACTGTGGGATAACAGAATGAGCGAGAAAATGTATCATACTTGTGAACTGAAGGGATTGAATTAAGATTACCATGAGACTTTTCATCTTGAATCCTGAGCAGGCACGCTCACCTCACATTTACAGTGTTCGTTACTGAAATGTGGTTGTTAAATTCAATAAAGACATCTATTGGGCTGTCAGAAAAGTCACGCATTTTTGCAACAAAAAACATAGAAAAACTACGCCATGACTTTTTCCAACAACTGAATAAATGAATAAGCTAGAAATTCAAGTCTGTAATGGGTAGAATAGGTTGTTCATGTGAGTTGTTTTTAAAGCATGCCATTTTGTAAAGTAACAACAAAAAAATGGTACAATGTTCCCTTTTTGTATGTTAGGACCATTAAAAGAAATCACAGAATTTTAGAGTTACAAGTAGCAATTTTTTTAGTTATATAGAAACTCAGAGAGGCAGCTGTGTTCAAGGTTATACAACTGTACGACTAGTGACGGAGCTGAAACCACAGGTGAGGTGTCTCCATTCTGTTTCGCTTTGCACTCTATCAGATTACGTACTTATCTGAGGAAAAAACTCCAGATGTAACAAACCTCTTTATGGTTCCGATTTTTTTTTTTTCTTTCAAGCTTTGTTTTTCTAAACCACCAAACAAACATTAAGAGAGAGTGTGTGTGTGTGTGTGTGTGTGTGTGTGTGTGTGTGTGTGTGTGTGTGTTGTAGAAAAGTTTTAGAAACTAGAAAGATTTCAGGAAGGAAAAACATTTAATTCATTATAGATTATTAATAGGAAAATAATCAGTTTTGTATATGATCCATCTCACATCTAACTTTCAATTTGGGGAAGTCCTTTAAAATCATCAATAAAGTTATGAGAAGAATCATATGAGTAGGCCTAATGATGTAGTAAGAAATAGAGGGCTGGCCAAGTGGCTCAGTTGGTTAAGAGCTCGCTCAAGAGTGTGAGCTGAGGGCCGGCCAAGTGGTGCGGTGGTTAAGCGCTGGCTTGGGAAGCCAGTGGCCCCGGTTCGGTCCCACATATGAGGGCCAGTGACACTGCCCTCAAAAAAAAAAAAAAAAAAAAGAGCATGAGCTGAGCTCTGAGCAACAGCAGTTCGATGCCCAGCCCGAGCTGAGCTGCCAAAAAAAAAAAAATAGAACACAGAAGATTGTAACTGGCCACAGTGGCTTTTTAGGGTGGATCCTGGATTCCTGGACATGGCCACACCCCTGCTGAAGGCTGAAAAAGCTTCTTAAAGGCTTCAAGCCCCTGTTGTTAGGCCTCTTCTGCACCCCATGGGGCTGTGTTGTGACCAGCAGTAAACTCCATGGAGGCGTCACGTGCAGTATCAGCTTCCTCATGTATTTCCTCTGCGTGGCTTGTTGCTACTTGGATAACAAAGCAAGGTCAAGCTGTATTTCTGGTATTGCACCAAGTTCAAGGCTTCATTCTCACCCGTTTTTGATTGTGGACCAGTCTCTTCCTTCTAGCCTAGCTCAAAGAGAGTAGCAAACTCAGACTTGCGTCAAGTTAGTGAAACTTTGCATCTACTTAAGAGAGACAGTCATATCTTCACCCCCTCTTTGTCTCAGCAACATAGTATACATGTTGACCCTAAGAGAGAGTCCTCAATTCTGAGTGGCATGTGAAGGATTCTGAGACTTAATTCCTTCCAAGAGACTGCATAACCTATAGGAACATTCATAATAGTAACGACGGGGAAACTGTGGTTTTCTAGATTTCTCAATAATGTGGCCTTGTTATTTTGCAGGCTGTGATTTCCCAGCCGGAGATACAGCCATATTCAAATACATGCACACATCTGCATTCCCAAGACTAACATAGAAGCTCTTTGAATCATTCACCAAATACGTTTATAAGTGTGCCTCAAGGGTCTCCTCTCTAAACATGCACTGTACTTCATAAATAATGATAAAAACATCCCTATTACTCAGATTCTGAATGTCACACTGTGTTCTGTGTCCTAATCTAAAACAACTTATCAACATTGTGACAAATGTAATGATGGTACAAATGCTATCTTTCAAAGTATGTACGAAAATTACACGTTTCAATCGATCATGCACTTCATAAGTTATATAAATATCTAATCACTATGTGGTACACCTGAAACTAATATAATATTGTTTGTCAACTGTAATTGAAAAATAAAATGATTGTTTTCGTGTTTTTTTTGTTTTTGTTTTTGTTTGTTTTTTTTGAGGGCAGTGTCCCTGGCCCTCCTATGTGGGACCCGAACTGGGGCCGCTGGCTTCCCAAACCAACCAGCGCTTAACCACCACGCCACTCGGCTGGCCCTAAAACGATTGTTTTAAAAAGATCGTGTGCTTAGTGTTTAAGCAGTGGGGATTGGTTTGCATTAAGTCAGAATTTGTTTAAATAAGACGATTGTATTTATACAGGTATGTTACTTACTTTACAGCTTGGCATCTTACAGAGATAATGACACATTTTGGTGGATTTGAATTTCTACCAAATTCAAATTTCCACAAAATTTGCCAGGTAGCAAAGGGAGAAATTATATATGTTTTATGGCTGTTCATGAATAGACCATTTTCTTTTTTGTCAAAAATATGAAGAAAACATGTTAGGTAGAGATGCTTTTAGATTTCTCATGCTTTCAGTAGCAAAAATACAAATTATGCTGAAAAAGTCTTTCTAAAACAGACATTTCCAAGGCAAAATTCTGAGCAAATCACCTTTTTCATGGTGGGCTGACAAAAAGCGCATTTTGTGTTATAAACCTGTTTTTCTCCTGTAAACACATTATTCATGAAGTTTAGTAAAAGTAACATTTCTGAGAAATTTTGTAATGAAGATTATTCCACATACTAAAATTTTCAGTTACATTGGACAGTGAGAAAACATAGAGAACCCTGTATTAAAATCTCTTCTAATTTTTCTGCATAACTTACACATATTACACCATTCATTTACATTTTTGAAATACATAATAATGTATTTGTTTTCAGGATTACAGCTCTACTTGATTCAAAACGCAGTTTTCTGGACCAGAATACTGTCCTTTTATGCTCCATAGCGCAGCAGATTCCTGTTGCATGGAAGCTTTTATTTATAAGAAATGTACTACACAAGAGCATTAGAAATAGCTTGGCAATAAAGGGAGCTCTGTGGTGGAAGCAAAGGGGAACAGTGGAAAAATTGTGCAAAAGGCTGCTTGTTTGGAAATCAGATTTAATTTTAAAAAGCTTTCAATCACCAGTTAATATAACTGCTTTAAATTTACAGACAGTGGGAGTAGCTCACCGTTACCCAAGTATGCCTCATCTCCCAAACCAAACAACAGCTACATGTTCAAACGGGAGCCCCCAGAGGGATGTGAGCGAGTGAAGGTCTTTGAGGAAATGGCGTAAGTAATGTCTTTTCTGTCAGCTGGGATCCGCGAAGCTGCAAAGCTTTTTGACCGAGACCAGTTGATTGCAGATGAATCAACGACTCCATCCAGCTGATAATGGGTTTCAAAATTCTGAAAAGAGAATTGAATAGGGCAAAAGAGATCTCACAAGAGGAGAACTGGAGTCTGATACTGGAAAAATGTGAGCCAATACAAACGCACCTTGAAAATTCATCCTTACTGGCTAAAAGATGTATTTTTAATCAGGAAGACATTCCCCTTCCACAGCCCGATTAACACAGATGGCTCAGACCACGACATGTAGCGGAACAGTTCATGTCCACGTGTAACTGGCCAATGACAGCGATTCCGCAGCCGGAGGGAAGCCAGCCTCCGTACCATAGACACATCCAGCATGTGTATTGACTGAATTTAGACTTTGTGTTCACAGAATTATTTTTTTTTCTTTCTGAAATTTCAATATGTATAAATTAGAAATCAAAGGAAAAGAGGGTCTTGCTGTAAATACTTGGTAGAATAGCACCCAAAAAAAAAAAAAAAAGACGGCGTGGCTCCTGGGCACACTCACCCCTTGGCCCCAGGGCAGGTGCCTAGTGGAGGCTGCTGGCCTCTGGCAGACTAGATGGGGACAGAGAGCGCCCTGCAGAAGCGATGGCACAGCGCTGGGGAACGGGCACGAGGAAGGGCGCGTGGGCCCGGCTCTGTCGGGCTGTCTGTTGCTTTGAGAAACTACTGAGTTTTTTTTGTTTGTTTTTTTTCTGATCTGTGTTAGTTGAAGTATATATAGAGATGCAGAAAAAGGAGGAAATGCTTAAAACCAAATATATGATGGGGTAATCCCTCTCCCAATATACTTTTTCTTCACGCGAAAGGTCATTCTAGCCTTACGAAACCTTCAGCTATAATGTTAAGACGTGTTTCCACATTCCCAGATGATTAAAAGCAAACTAATGACCTCTGAAAAAATGTGCCCAGTCCTTTTGAAAGTCCTTTGGTCTCAGCTGTCACTTCAGTGCTGTGTACCTCAGTAGTCTGCCAGCTGACTTGTGCTATGGAAGATGTTTACCCCTGTGTGTACACTGAGCTCATTCCCTGCCATTCACATTTTAGCTGTTTCAGAGAACTCCACTTGATTAAGAAAGTGCTTCACTTTTTAGTGATTGTAAACCTCCTTTTGTTTCATGGTTGTAGGTCTCGTCAGCCTATCGCAGCCCCTCTCTTTTCATGTCCCGACAAAAACAAGGTTAATTTCATCCCCACCGGATCAGCTTTCTGTCCTGTGAAACTCCTAGGCCCTCTCTTACCTGCCTCCGACCTGATGCTCAAGAACGCGCCCATCTCGGGCCAGAGCGCAGCCCTGGCCACCCTGACCGTTGAGCAGCTCTCCGCACGGGTCTCCTTGACGTCGCTTTCCGATGACCCCAGCACAGCCAGCTCCACTGAGTCCTCTGTCCCACAGCCAACCCAGCAGCCGCAGCTCCTGCAGGAACTGCAGGGTGAAGACCACATCTCCGCTCAGAGCTATGTGATCATCTGAAGCAGAGGGGGAGCTGGCCTCTCCCCTGCGTCCGCCGGCTGGGCACCGGCCCTCAGACACCCATCTGCATGGAGTGACAGACTTTCCGAACAGCACCACCACCACCACCAGACTACTCAGCAGCATCATCGAGTATCTCTTAACTGATCTTGGCAGGGACGGAACTCCTATTCATCAGTTTTTGTGGAAGGCAGCAATGGTTGCAAAACGCGCGTGTCATTCAGCATTTTAAGTGGAGACTATGCATTTCATAGTATGTTTGACAGATGAGTACTGTGTCCTGTGTTTTGTTCCAAATTCTTCAGTAAAATAAGCTCTATTATCAAAATGTTGCCTGTCTCAGTAGAAAATGTCTTGCTGTGTTTTGTCCTATGGAAAATACTGTACTTCAGGATTATGTTTACAATCGATCCAGGTGTTTGTCTCTAACTTCCGTACTACATACAATGCAAAAAATGAAATCAAATCAATGGCCACAACAGTTGCACAGTGCCCGCCCTATGGCCTAGCTTCAGGTACTTCAGGTGAAGTCTAAACTCAGGTAACTTGGAATGTATATCATATTGGGATATTAAAACATTTCACAGCCCAAAAGCTAAAGAGGGAACATCGCTCTTTTGCCTTTTCTTATTTTATGCATTTCCCTTTCCTCATCACATTCCACATTCTTAGAGTAAGAAGCGCATTCAACCCTTGGAGAATGATAATCCTGGACATGGGGGAACATGAGAAGAACCAGCAAATCTGTGGTGTCTGACATCACTCTTGTCATGTGGTTTCATGTAAAACAACTGTTGCATTCACTATTTCTACACATGTAAACATGGCTTTTTTTTTTTTGTAACAAATTCAGGTGTTGCTCGGTTAATGACTGTTCAGTGTCACAAAGCGTCCAGTACTAAACTGTACCTAAACATTCCACATTGTGTGTGATGGAATTTCAGGACAAGAATGTCGAGGTTGAAGTTCAGAGCCAGTGAAGTTTCACAGGGAATGGCTGAGACTTGTGTGTTGGCGTTGGCCATCAAGGTCATGAAATGCTACGACCCCTGATCTAAAGGCTTATTAATGGTCAGTTTCTCTTTGGACATGTTTGAACCTGCAGGTTTGAAAATGACACACTTTTGGTTATTGCTTTCCTCAAGCAGTTGAGGTGCATGAGTCGCATTCACGTAGAGAGAGAATCTGTGGGTCTCAGAATCAATGCAACGTAAGTAAGCAAGTTGTTTCGTGACTTACAAAAGCAGTAGTTGGAAGTTGTCTCATTTAAGCCTCTCCCAATACTACGAATAGTGCTGTTAATATTTTGGATGTGCGAAGTAGAGCACACACCCAAGTAAAGAAGCCTTGAATTTGCAGATTTGACCTAACATCTCAACACAGAGTCCTCGATAACTCCTGACTCGTCAGTGGAAGAGCCTGCCTTTCAGACATTGTTTTCTGCAGCACAAAGAGAGTATCCAAAAGCAAAGAGGAGTTTTTGTATTTTTATTCCATTGTTTTCAGTTCAATAAAACATAGAGTTGTTTCCATATGCACCTAAAGTGTATGGCACGATTTTCTTAAGAATTAGGAAAAGAACTAGGTGCCCACAGCTACAGGAACATTTCAGTTCCCTTCAGTCATTCCTGGGTTTTTCTTTTATTTTCTAAGGAGGTTGAAGAAGGAAGAGGCGATAAAGATGAAAGCAACACCATTGATTTTTATTTTTTAAAGAAATGCCGTGTGTCTGTCTGTCTGTCTGTCTATATGTGTGTATGTGTATTCTATGTATGATTTTGTCATCATCCCAATTATCTTCCCACCAAAGTGTGCAGTAATATTCTCTCCTGAAGATGCAGTCTGGCTCCTTTTCATTAGTCAGTGTTATATTGTAGGAGACTGTCATGGGAAAAGACTCAGTTTACTTTTGCCATTTTCACAGGGGAACCTTTTAAAACAATCTCTTCAGCAACAGACACCTTTAACCCTAATAATCTCAGGCCTTGATGAAAATACTATATTTTGTAGGTTATGGTTAAAGGGAGAAAATGATTCTGTAAGATAAATATGAGCTCCATTAACTTCTGATACCTGATTTAGCATTACATGATGTGTTTGATCTTATGCTCTGCTTTTGTCCAAATAAGATGCAATAGTATCAATATCAATTTCTGAACGATGGACCGAATATGCTTTTTTGGTGATGAATCTGATGTACAATATTTATGGTGACGTGCTTTTTTTTTATTTTCTCATGAGAAACTGAATATTAATTGTGTTGTACATTTGTTCTTAGAATATATTAAAGTTTTGAACCAAATGTGTTAAAAGCTTATGCTTTGCCATGTAAATTTCCCAGAAGTTGTTGAGCTCAAATGTATCCTACACCCAGCTGTAGAAATTTGTCAGAAACTGTTTAAATTTTGTATATAGTGGTACTGTTGACTTCTAGCCACTGCGCTGAACAGTATTCGAGGCACCATACAATATGGCTTTACACAAGGAAATGTGTGGCTTTCGTTTTGTATTTTTTTCAGTATAGAAGTTCCTGTGTCTTATTTAAATAAAGTTATTAGTAAAACTGGAATAGTTGGCATGTTTTTGGAAAGACGGGGTGGTTCGCCTCTTACGAGTCTGACAGGTCAGATTTCCACAGCTTGGTTTCCTCTTGACATTTAATTTACACACTTTCCATCGCAAGGTAAGAAGGTAGATGTCTAAAGTTCCCGGGCCTTTGTACTGCTCCCAAATGGGAGTACCTTAAAAAGAGAAAACATTGTCCCCATGTCATTTCATACCTAAGAATTATTTGTGGAAATAAGTTTGTGTGGTGAAATCACCTCAGAGGAAGTTACATATTTATTGCAATGAAAGCTACAGAAAAAAAAAAAAATTTCACCCTTTTTATTTATGTTTATATTCAGAGTAAGAGGAAGAAAAGCTTTACAGGACAAAGGAGTGTTGACATTATGCCCAGCTATCCAAATAAGGTCATGATGGGCCGTACAGTGTCCTGAAAGCAAAAATAAACTACCTGAAGAAATAATTTACCAGCAGAGTGTTCATTTCTGAAGCACTTCCCATCAGAGATTGATAAGATTTGACCTTAAATGGAACTTAAAAATGACTATTTAGTGTCTGTGTTTTGGGTTCAAGAAAAGTAAAACTTTTTTTTTTTTTTTGAGGGCAGTGTCACTGGCCCTCATGTGGGACCGAACCAGGGCCGCTGGCTTCCTAAGCCAGTGCTTAACCACCATGCCACTTGGCCGGCCCTAAAATAAAACTTTTTAATGGTGAGATCTGTTGACCCTCTTCTTGAGGCTGTTACATAATTTAGACAGGAAACTGTCTACCTTATACAAGTTAAAATTTCCATGCCAAATGAACATGAAGGAAAAGTGGAATTTCAGCCCCATGTCTGCTTGACTCGATCACATAAATAAGCTTTATATAAACAACCCTGAGAGGGCAAGTCAGTATATTAGCACATATTTGCAAAATCAAACCTAAGGAACAAAGAGGGGGACATTAAGTCTAAGAACTTACATATGTTTAACCTTATGCTAGCAAGAAAGTCACTTGAAGTATGAATATTGCAAAATGAGTGTTTATCGCCCTGCTCCATCCCTCGATGTGAGACTCCTTTTCCGTTCTCCCCCACATGCCCCTGCTGTTCTCTGACCAACTTGTACCTTCTACCCCGACTTTGGTGCTCACAAGTCTTTTTCCCCCTGGACACCCACTCCTTTAGTGAACTCAGGGGCCTTTGGAGCTGCAGGAGCCCCAAACTCACGTGGAGTCGGTCTGAATGCTTAGTCTAGCCCCATAGGTCCAGCTGTAAAGAGCATCTCCTCCCAGACGTGTTGCCTCACCTCAACTCCGGGGATTAAATGGAATGAAGACCCTGTGTTGTCCCCTGTTTTACCAAATCAGCTCTCCTGATTTTACCATTTCACACTCCTATTCCTATTCCTGTCCTGAAGTTTTCTTCCCCTAAACCTCTCAGATTCGTCTTTCTCCCACCACCAAATGTCAAGCTACAGAGACATGATTCTGGAGATCAGACAGCCATGCCAGGGGAATGGCAAGGAAACGACACTGAGTATACTAGACTTCCAATACCCCCCAAGCCATAACCAGGGGTCACCAATTACTGCACGTGGCCCAAATCCAGCCCATGCCTATTTTTATAAATAAAATTTCACTGGAACAAAGGCACACTCATTCACTTAGGTAATGGTTAAATTTGGTGGGGGGGGGGAGTCAAAAATTATATGCGCATACTTGACCCACCTCACCTCCACGAGGGTCAAGCATCGGCTGTGTTGCCTATGGCTATTTGTACAATGGCAGAGTGAAGGAGTTACTTATAACAGTCTGGCCCACAGTGCTTACAATGTTTACTGACTGGGCCTCTCCAGAAAACATTTGCTGACCTCTGCTGCAGAGCACAAAGCAAACTAGATAGAAGTAACTTGCATGTGGTTCTTTTAAAAATACGGCTACAGATTCTTGGCTACTCCTCCCCTTCAAGAGGCAGGCCTTAATTATTCTCCCCTTACATGTGGGCTGGACTTGCTGATGAAAAATCGAATACTGCAGAAGTCTTGTGTTGTCACAAGATTAGGTCATCAAAAGACAGCCTTCTATCTTGGGGTTTGCACTTTCTTGGGTCACTTGCTGTGGGGGAAGCTATATTATGAAGATACTTAGGAAGGTTATAGAGAGACACACTTGGCAAATAGCAGAGATCTCTGGCCACCAGCTGGCAAGGAAGTGACACCGCCTGCCAGCAACCATGTGAGTGAGCTTAGAAGCAGGTCCTCCAGCCCCCGTTGAGGCTTGAGGTGACTGCAACCTCACAAGAGAGAGAGACCTCAAGCTAAACCCAGCTCAACCACCTCTAACTCCCTGACCCCCAGAAACTGTGTGAAGTAATCAGCATTTGTTGTTTTAAGGTGCTAAATTTGGGGGTATTTCGTTCCATAGGGTTAGAGAACTAATACAATACTGCAGTTGTCCTCCATGCCACCCCCACCACACACACAGACACACACACACACACACACACGTACCCATTACTGCCACCAATATCACCCAGTCTTGTTATCATTCGGTACTCTGGGTCCATAAAATGAGGCTTGCCCTTTTAGAATGGACACACTTCTTGAGCAAAGCCCTTTTGGACTAGGTCCAAGACAAAGGTTTCTCATGCAAAATTTTCTTATTCAAATAAGTCACATGATATGAAGTCTACTATGTATGTGCCTAAAAGTTGTCTAACACTAAAACATCTTACCCAAGACAATCCAGTGGAGGAGGGGGAGGGGGGAATTAACCCCTTGCGGAAAAGGATTCCCTTGGAAAATGATGCAAGAAGGGATGGGATAGGTGATCAGTTTTTTAAAACTGGGAAAGAAAAAAAAAAAAGCAGAATCAGAAAAATGAGAAATGTTTTCACCTTGAATGTCTTTGGTTTTTTCCCTCTAGTAAATGGGAGGCTGGTGATCCACTGGTTCTAAAATGGCTTATTCCATTCCATAGGCATCTGCACCTTTCCAAAAGGAGAGGAAAAATAAATTTCTGAAAGGTTCCAGATCAGTTTGGTGATGCCCCCCTCATTCAACGCAGCCATTTTCTTAACACTAAGAATTTGAACAATAAGGTCATTTTTCCTCCAAAAGACTTTCTGATAACAAGGAATGGGTTCCCTTTCACACTACAAATTCTACTCAAGTCTTGGCATCAGTTTTAAGTGTGACTTTGATGACATTCCTTTAGCCAGAATTGAGTATGACCCTGCAGGCAATGGATGTTATTTCAAACCACTGTCTGGAAACAAGCTGGATAAAAGGTGGATGTAGGGCTCCACAAGGACCTGCCAAATGGGGAGAAGGGTTCATGTTGGAAAGGCAAACCTTTTCTCAGGTTTTCTATTCCACTTTGTAAAGGAAAAGGGTTATCCTCAAGGGACAGAAGTTAACAAAGGACACTGCTCATGTGCTTCAACAAACAGCCTGCCATTTTTCATATGGACTGAAATCAAGGCAAACAGGGTAATCTTAACTCATTCTTCATTCATCTGCCCGTTTGATTACAGACAAACACTTGGTGTGGTCTCTCCCGCTTCCCTTCCTAATGACCACCCTGGGAGCCTTGTATGAAGAACCTATTCCTTTCTGAATCCCTGACCCCTGCTCCCGATGGCTCCCCTAAATCTATGACCATTGCAGCAGGTCCTGCAGGAAGAAAATAAAGAGGTAGGGGGAGGAGGCTCAAGATGGTTACAGCTGGGGAAGAGGGTCTGCGGGTGGGAGGGGGGAAGTGCTCAGGCAAGCTTTCACAGTAAGTATATGCCTTTTTGAAATACTTGATGTTTTTCTTAATGAGCATGTACAAAGGTCAGACAATTAAGTTTGTGAACTCATCCTAGACAAAGTGCTACATCATTGCTGAATATCACTACAGTCACCTTCTAAGTACTCCCCTTGGGAAGCTATGCCCCGATGCCAGTGCCTAATCCACCCTTCAAAGCAATTTTGAAACTCTCAAATGGCCATTAAAACTGTCGTCATATTACCCTTGATGTCCTGAATGTCATCGAAATGTCTTCTTTTCAATATTTCCTTTATCTTTGGGTAAAGAAAGAACTCACTGGGGGCCAGATCAGGTGGGTAGGGAGGGTGTTCCAATACAGGTATTTGTTAACTGGCTAAAAACTCCCTCACAGACTGTGCTGTGTGAGCTGGTGCATTGTCGTGATGCAAGAGCCATGAATTGTTGGCGAAAAATTCAGGTCGTCTAACTTTTTCACACAGCCTTTTCAGCACTTCCAAATAGTAAACTTGGTTAACTGTCCAGCTGGTACAAATTCATAATGAATTATCCCTATGATATCAAAAAAAAAAAAGGTTAGCAACAGCATCGCAACAAGTGCTTGAACTTAATTGTCATATCTTGTATTATTTTTGTAATGTTTTGTTAAAGAAGTCAAGGAAGCACTATGACCTTCGTTCTGCAGGGTTGTTGGCAGTCCCCTTCCCTCTGCCTGTACCACCATCCATCCATCATCCAGTTTGTGGCACCAAGTGGATATGACTGAACTGACTTCATTACATATCCCTAATATAAAGACAAGGTGAAATTCAAGGAAACTGATCAACAGGAAAATAAATGTTTAACATTGCAAGTCATCAAAACAGTGCAAATTAAAGTAATTTGTTGCCTTTAAAATGGCCAAGATTAAAAAGAATGATAATATTCAGGGCTAAGGAGGTAAGGAGGTAGCCAGGGTATGGTCACTCCCATATCTGCTATTAGAAGAGTAAATTGATACATCCTTTCTGAACAAGAATGTGGCAGCTCTTATACCAAGTGGCAAAAAGCAGGTCACAACAGTGATCCCTTGTATTTATTTTTTTTAAAAAATGAAAAAAATTATATATATTTGTGTGTGAAAAAGGACACAATGTACAGAAACTAATAGTGGTTACACTTGGGGTGTGGATAATTTGCCTTTAACATTTGCATTTGTTTTTCTAAGCTTTCTCTAGCAGCACTTGCTAACCATATCATTTGGGAGAAAATGCATGTTCATTTCTAAATATCAGGGGTTGGGGGAGCAGGGAGGAAAGGAAGGAAATGATAGTAAAAGATTCAGTTTCGATAGAAATGAGCAGCAGATCTCTGAAAATCAAGGTGGCTTGAGAGAAGGCTTCCCAGAAAGAACTCCCATCTCAGTGGGAGAACCCAAATATGACATACAGTTTCAGACCTTTTCCTCTTTCCCAGAAAAAATGGCCCAACACCCTCTTACTCTAAGGTAACCAGTATTAAATTATTTAAGCCGAGAATGGAGTTAGAGGTGCACTTGGTGAAGGTTTTCGTTCAGATGGAGCACTCTGTAGTGTGTGGCCCATACTAACAGCCCCCCACTCGGTTGAGATGGATTTGTGACGCGGGCACCAGGGATCTCAGAAATGTCATTTATGCCTCTGGAACTGTCTCATCTAGAAAATTGCAAAGAACCTCCTGTTCCAAGCAAACTGTAGAAGCCTGGAAATGGCCGAGAGATGGTTCTGGAATAGGATTCCTATTTCCCAGTACATTCCTTACGGAGGGTTGTTTGGTCCCATTTTACAGAGCTTGCCAGAAGTGGGTACAGATGAGATGGACATTGACCGGATTTGTATTAGAGAAGCCTGGGAATCGAGGCCCTCGACACGCTGCGGGGGATTCCTTGGCTTGAGAATCACTGGTGTGGGAGAACTTGGCTCCTCCTATTAGTCTTAGATTCTACAGCTGCCGTATACCGGTGGGGCCTAGTGGGGACTCAGACATTTACCTGTTTCTCCTTCTTGGCAAGTTGCTGTTGCTTATTCACCACACTGAGTCTCAGCACCTTGCCATCTGTGATGTTGGTCAGCGTGCAGGCCACCCCTGGTAGAAACACGTCCCTCCCACATTCTGGAACCCAGGGACAGTGTGGCATAAGGGGAAATGCTTCCAGTTTGGCACTGGACAGGAGTGAGTGATGGCTCTGTGAGCCTGGGCGTTTTTATGTGAAATAGTGATGATAATTCTTAGCTCAGGCTGCCATAACAAAATACGACAGGCTGGGTGACTTAAACAACAGAAATTTATTTCTCATGGTTCTAGAAGCTGCAAGTCCCAAATCACCGTCTGGCCAAGTTCGATTTCTAGCAAAGACTTTCCTTCTGGCTCCGAGATGGCTGCTTTGTCCTCACATGTCTTTCTCTGCACCATGCTGTCCCTTCTTGTGACACTAATCCCACTGGATCAGGGCCCCACCCTTAGAACTTCACTTTACTTTAATTACCTCCCAAGACCTTAAATACAGTCATGTTGAGGATTACGTCTTCAATATATGAATCTTTGGGGAGGCATAATTCAGTACATACCAAATACCTACTTCCATTAGGCAAATGCAAGTTAAAACCACAATGAAATGCAACTTCATATCCACTAGAATGGCCATAATCCAAAAGACAGATAATTGCAAGTGTTGGTGATGATGTGGAGGAATTGAACTCTCGTGCACTCCTGGTAGCAATGTAAAATGGAGTAGCCACAAAGTTCCTCGAAAGGTTAAGCACAGAGTTACCACATGACCAGCAATTTCTTACCTACATATAGACCCAACATAGTAGGAACATATACCCATGCAAAAACTTGTACAAAAATGTACAAAGCAGCATTACTCATAATAGCCAAAAAGTGGAAACAATTCAGGGTCAGCCCAGTGGCGTGATAGTTGAGCGCTGGCTTGGGAAGCCAGCGGCCCAGGTTCGGGTCCCACATCTGAGGGCCAGTGATACTGCCTTCTAAAAAAAAAAAAAAAATCTCAAAAAGTGGAAACAATTCAAATGTCCATCAGTCGAAGACTGGATAAGTAAAATGTGTCATATCCTTACGACTGAGTATTATTGTGCAGTAAAATGTACTGATAATATGCCGCAACATGAATGAGCCTGAAAAACATAAGTGAAAGGCCATCACATCACAAAAGACCACATATTATATGATTCCACTCATATGAAATGTCCATTATAGGCAAATTCATAAAGACAGAAAGTGGATTAGGGGTTGCCAGGGTCTGGGGTAGGGTGGAATGGGGAGTCCCTGCTAATGGTACAGAGTTTTTGTGGAGGGGTAATGAAAAATGTCCTCTCATTAGATCATGGTAATGGTTGAATAACCTTCTGAATATACCAAAAACCTCTGAATTATACACTTTAAAAGGGTAAGTCTTATGGTATATGAATTACAATTCAATTTTTAAAAAAACTCACACCTATACCAAAAAATCCTATTTGGTAGTTAAGAGGATGAAAGGGCTGATGTGCATATAGATAGTATCTGACAGAGGGTACTCCATGGTTAATAGCTATTTTTATTTTCTGTAGTCCATGTAGAGTCAGAAAAAATGAAGGCAGTAAAGCTTTAAGCATGCCAACCAGGGTTACATGAGCCTAAAACCTCTGCTTCTAAGATCCTCACGGTCAGTCGCTGTATGTTCCTACGCCTTCCCCTGGATGTCCACTGTCTGCCATTTGCACCTTTCATCGGTTTCTGTAGATGGGCCAGTCAGGCACCCACCATCCTGGGTACCCATGCTAGGGGCCTACCTGAGAGCCTCCCACCTTGTCCTCCTGCAGACCTCCCCACCTTCCCTGCTCTCTGCCTCTCCTCGCCCTGCCCACACCCCGAAAGCAAGGCCAGACGACCAGGATACCAGGCTTCCGCCTGGGCCCACACCTTTCTTTTCCAGGTACTTTGCCTTTAACCGAGGACTTGGTATATAGGTCAGAAAACCCAGCCTGGTTGGCCCTGAGCTTTTCTCACCACAGGCTCACCACTGAAGCCCAACACACAGAAGCAAGGACCCACCCCGGGGCTTGTTCTGATGGCAGGTGACAGATGGGTGGCAGACTGCAGGTAGCAAGAGCTCAGGCCCGTGTATCATCAGATTTGTTCTCTCCCTGCTAGTTTCTTCCTTTCCAGCTGGAGTTGAAGTCACAGCTCACCCAGGATGGCAGCTCCCACTGGCAGGATAAAAATACCCCTCAGTTTGACTGCTGAGGCCCTTGCATGGCCAACTCAGCCATTAAAAGCAAGGAGAAAGAAAATGGTACAGAATAGCTGTGACTTCCCTACAGAAGAGAAAGGTGGCCAGAGGAGGCCCCTGCTTGCTTTCCCCATGGAGGATGCAGGCTTCCAGAGCTCCTAGGAAGCTCGAGTCACATTGGTGTCTCTGTGTCAGTGTGAAACCTATGATTAGCACGAATGTTTCTGACTTTTATTGTTCATTGACCTTTTGAGAATTTATGGAAGCTCTAAATCATTTCCTCGGGGGAGGGGGGAATCCACCAAGGTGCATTGTCACACAGAAAATTACACATGATCTCAGCAGACGTACAGAACTCTTGAAGCTCAGAGGTCCATAAATTTCCTAGACCAGAATCAAGTTTATTACAGAGCAGAAAAGTATATAACCCAGCCATTGGAAATGGAAACAAATGGCTAGCAGAGAATGGAAGCAAGGGTGTTGATCTGTCAAGCCCTGTGTCTTCTGTTTGGGCTGGGGATGGGGGCAGTGGAGGGTGCTCTAACTGTGCCACAGACCCTGGGGGCGCTACAGTGTGGGGCCAGACATACCAGCAAGGACACACCTCGGACCCAAATCAATAAAGGAAGTGGCCGGAGAAGGAAATGGCTAGAGAAGGATGCCCAGAGCTGACACCTTTCCCAACCTCCATTGATGAGGCCTTTCTAAAATCAGTCCCCTTCTCCCTGACTGGCAGAGGGGGACCTGGGTGCAGGCTTTGGTGGGTTTAGGAGGTTTCCTGAGTCATGAAGAAGTTGCCCACTGCAATGCCAAGGCCAGCAGTTATTTAGCATGAGCAAGGGCTCAGGGGCTGTAGCCCAGCAGTAGAAGTGCTACAAGCGTGTCAGGCAACAGGAGCTGGGGGACGGGGTCAGGGGTGCGGGGGAATACAGGAAGAGGTTTGATAGAGAGTCTGTGGGGCCCCGGATTTTGATTGGTTAATCATGTTCTCCAGTAGTATGAGTATGGGTTGATGAATATGGCCCAATGCTTGAGAACTCGGGAGCAAGTATTTGGGCACATTGAAACAGTAGGGCCCTCTGGTCAGTTTCCTACCAATTAAAGATCAGAAGGCAGGGCATAGGTGTTAATTTTGTATTAAGGCCAAAAAGTTCTATTTTCAGAGCAAAGCACAAAGAGGTGTAATGAATCAAAGTTTAGATGAGCAGCAGGAGAGAAATGATATTCATGCTGACCCAGCTGTCTCTTCAGCCTGGACACCACCAGCCATCTATCTCCCCTCCTCTGCTGTGTGTCCAGCCTACACCTCCCTGCTTCTGCTTGCTCAGACTTTGTCATGAGTGAAGGCTCGCAGAGCTTTATAGTAACTGTGCATTGCTTCTTTCCATTTTGATACCTGCTCTTTTATCTTTCACACATTGTTTCGTATCACCACCAGTTCAGAATCAAAGGAGGGAAAAGCTGATAAACTCTTGAGTCCTTTCTGGACAGAATGTTATTGTGTCAGGACTGCCTCTTTAGCATCCTGAGCTGGTCAGCTGAGAACAACAGGTCCCGTGATCCACGGCATGACTTCCTAGCCTAACACCATGTCTCTCCCAGCAAAATGGTAGCCAGGGCTGCTTAGAAGGGGGCCAGGGGTGTGATAGGCAGTATGAATGTTGGCCTATGTCAGTACATTCATGTGGCATTTTTCCAGTCTCCCATAAGAAGACAAAACTCCCAGTATTATAAGACCTTTGTTTACTAAAAGGAAAACAACCCCCCAAAAAACCCCTCCCATAATACGTATATATTTTCTTCTCTCCTTTGAAGAAACTAGATTTTATTATGAGGTTTTTCAAAGTCAACTTTAAAGACCAAGAGCCTTAAGACGGACGTAGCAGTACTCATGAAGTATTCCATCTACCCTGTCCCATTTCCCAGTACCTTGCAGTTAGACACGTGACCATTTCTGACCAATGGGTTGAGTACCATTCCTTGGATGAAGTATGGCACAGTCAATAGGTGATGCCCCAGCTCCGTGTCTCTTTGCTGCAGTGACTGAGAAGCTCATGTTTTATGTGCTCAGGTGTAAGCTGCTGTTGCTGTGTTAGCATGAGTCCCTGAGGGCTTGTGGGGCCAAGCCTCGCTGATCCACATTGAAAATAGGGCATGGGTGAGAAAAGAAGAAAACTTCCTTGTTATACGCCACTGAGATTTTGTGGTGGTCGCTGCTGAAGCATAATCTGGCCTATCCTGACTTACGCACAGATGGGTGCTGGTGGACACCCATGAGGACACCGCTATGAACACAGCTGTTTTCTTTGGAGCTTCAAGTCGATCCAACTCATGGATCTGCAACCCAGCCTGAGTCTCTGCTTCTGCTGATGTCTCAGGGGCTCTCCTTCCCTTGTAATATGGAATCTCTGTATGGAGGATCCAGCATCCAATTTTTCTTCTTACTTTTCTTGAAAGCCATCCTTATTGAGGCCTAATTTACATATGAGATCTGACAATTAAGTTCATGAACTTGTTGCAATGCTGTTGCTAACCTTTTTTGATATCAGAGGGATTATTCATTTTGAATTTGTACCAACTGGACAGTTAACGAAGTTTACTATTTGGAAGTGCTGAAAAGGCTGCGTGGTAAAGTTAGATGACCTGAACTTTTCACCAATAGTCCATGGCTCTTGCATCATGACAATGCACCAGCTCACACAGCACTGCCTGTGAGGGAGTTTTGAGCCAGTATACAAATAACTGTATTGGAACACCCTCCAACTCACCTGATCTGGCCCCCAGTGACTTCTCTCTTTACCTGAAAATAAAGGAAATATTGAAAGGAAGACATTTTGATGACATTCAGGATGACAGCTCTGATGGCCATTCCAGAAAATGTGTTCCAAAATTGCTTTGAAGGGTGGACTAGCTTCCCAAGGGGAGTACTTTGGAGGTGACTATAGTGATATTCAGCAATGAGGTATGTAGCACTTTTTCTAAGATGTGTTCACAAATTCAATTGTCAGACTTCGTACAGTAAAATTCATCCTTTTTAGTGTTTGGTTGAATGGATATTTTTGTTTTGTTTTGTTTTTGTTTTTGTTTTTTTTGTTTTTGTTTTTGTTTTTTTGGTTGAATGGATTTTGACAAATGCATACAGTAGCATAACCACAAACACAATCAATTTATAGAAAAGTTCCAACACCCCCCCCACCAAAATTTTCTCGCGTCCATTTGGAGTCAGCCCCCCACCCCAAAACTTAGCCCCTGGCAACCGCTCATCTGATACCCATCCTTATAGGTTTACCTTTTCCAAAATGGCACACAAGTGGAACCACACAATCTGTAGCCCTTAAAACAAAAAAACTTTTTACTTTGGAACACTCTTAGACTGACAGAAAAGTTGCAAAGATAGTATCAAGTTCCTCACCCAGCTTCCCCTAATGTTAACATCTTACAAAGCTCTAGGACAGTTGTCAAAATGACATAACATTGTACTAAACTACAGACTTCATTTGGATTTCATCCATTTTTCTACTACCGTTCTTTTTCTGTTCCAGGACCCAGTTCTGGAGGCCACCTAGCACTTAGTTGTCATTGGCTCATTCATTCCTCCCCATCTGTGGTACCTTCTCAATCTTTTCTTGTTTTTCATGACTTTCACACTCTTGAAGGGTACTGGTCAGGTATTTCATAGACTGTCCCTCAACTTGAGATGGTTTGCTATTTTTCTTATGACTAGCTTGGGCTATGACTTTGGGGAAAGAATACTACAGAGTTGAAGTTCCTTGCTTGTTGCATCGTATCAAGGTACATGATATCGACACAAATTATCATGTTGTTGCATGCATCAAGAGTTTGTTCATGTTCACTGCTAAATAAGGTCCCATCATATGTATGTACCACAGTTTGTTTATCTATTCACTAGCTGAAGGTTATTTGGATTGTTTCCAGTTTGGGGAGATTATGAATAAAGTTGCTACAAATATTCACATGTAAGTTTTTATGTGAATATAATTTTTTTTCTCTCTCTCTAGGGTGAATACTTAGGCATAGGATTGCTGAGCTGTACGGTACATGTGAGTTTAACTTTCTGTGCAACTGTGAAACTGTTTCCAAAGTGACTGTCACTTTGTTTTCCCATCAGCAATGTGCAAGAGTGCCAAGTGCTCAGCATCCCAGTTTCTTTCCTTTTTTTAAAAAAAAGATTTTATTTGGGAATTGGGGGAGGGGAACAGTGTTGAGGAATCAAGGAAGGGGAGGAGACAAGTTGCTGTCCTTTTGTTCTTCAGTCTAGTTGCGGAGGACGTCGCTTCGCTGGCCCATGTTGGTATCGTCATTGCACTCTTTCTGGGTGAGGTGGTTGATCACTGGCCATTGGATGGCCGCTCATGGCGCTAACAGCACCTCACGGTAGCTCACCGCACTGCCAGCCAGCCCCTCTGCAGCCTATGCTGTCGCCGTTGACTCACGGAAGCCCAGCTCCAGGTGGAGTTGTTGTTCACCATCTTAGCTGTAGAGGGCAGTGTCACTGGCCCTAATATGTGGGATCCAAACCAGGGCCCTGCTGCTCAGAGCTGGCGTCCCAAGCCAGCTCTTAACTAATGCGCCAATTGGCCCTGCATCCCAGTTTCTTTTTATCCGTGTTCTGGTTAGTGGTTTGTCTTTTAAAAAGCCTTTAAGATTGGCAAGTTTCAAGCGTGTCCCTTTGTCTGGCAGAGAATCCACTTCATTTCTCCTAGTCCCTGATGGAATTCTGCCCATTTATAGACAAATCAGGGGCAACTTATTCATAAGACTTTCTAGTCCCATCCTCCTACCTTCCTCCATTCCCATGATGTTTAGGAATACATGATGGGGGCAGAAGATGGGGCTTGAAGAGTTTTATGGAAGGTTGTGGGGAGCACAAGCCTCCCACTCCTACCTCAGTAGCATTTACCGAGTGAGTGACCTTCTGTGATGCCAGCGGCCATACTTGCATGCTGCAATGTGCAGGCAAAATATTAAGTCACTTAGTCCTTGTAATAACTCCATGGGGCAAGGAATGCTACTATCCCTACTATATAGAGGAGAAAACGGAAGCTCACAGAGGGTTTATGGCTCAGAGCTGGTGGACCCTTGATGTGACCACAGATTTATTCAGCTTCAGAATCCAAACTCTTAACAACTGCCCTATATCACTGTCCTAAATTCCATCCCCAAAGGGTACATTTAATAATTAACCTGAAAGAGAGAGAGAGAGAGAAGGTGTTGGGAGGAGAGAAAAGAGATATTGGTTCTTGAAGGAGTTTTGCATGTCTGAATTCTTTTCTTTGGCTTTCATTCAGTTTTTAGCAAAATTTGAAGTAAAGGAAGGCTTGCCTTAGAGTCAGGCAATGTGGATCCTAATCCTGGTTTTCCAATAACTTATCGTTTGGTTTTGGTTTTTTTTTTTCTGTATCTTTTTGTTTTTTGTTTTGTTTTCTTTTCATTCCTTGGGTCCTTTGGTTTCCTCATCTGGATATGAGCGGATTGGATGCAAAGAGCTCTATGATCCTTTTTTTAATTCCCTGAGGTCAGTGATAAGAGACCTGCAATCTAGGCATCCTCAATGACCCACTGAGAGCACCCAAAACTTCCAGCCCCAGTGTTTAAAGGTAGCCTCAAAGGGGGCCCCTATGGTGGGGTTTCTGGAAAACATTCCAGGTCTTTAACCCACCACAGTCCATACCCCTCTGGAAAAACTACACAAGTGTCTCCTCAAAGTCATTCCAGGGGATCACTATTGCGTTTTCCTGCCCAAGGCCAATCCTTCTTCCTCTAGTAACAGCATCCCACTTTTTCCTTGAGTAACTATTTCTCCATTCTTAGTCCTTGAGGGTTTCAGGGATAGGCACAAGAACAGCTGGGGAAACGGCCTATTTTTCCATCCCCACTCACCCTGATCCCACTGGTTGACTGCTGCATTCCAAAACTGGCTGGAGATGCTGGTGGCCTTTTTGCCTCCTTATGAGAAGTATGTTCGAATAAAGCACCACAGAGGGATTCAGTGCTGGGAACTGACGAGGGGACAATTGAGGAGAACATCACCTGAGCCCCTAGATCCAGCTGTGCCTGAAGTACACACTTTTGGTATTTGAGCACTTTTTTATTGTTGTTTATATGAGTTTGCTATGAATTAAGCTTCAGTCATGATGGGTTCTTTGACCTTTCTACGTTTCTCATACACACATGCCCCTCTTTCAGGGTTCCTAGTTATTTTTGATGATGATGATGATGATAAAGCAGAACAAGAAGAAAAAGGAAGGAGAAGGAGAAGAAGAAGAAAGAAGGTGAGGGAGACTCTATAAGCCCCATGAAAGACAAGGTCTAATGCAGCGTTGGGCAATACAGAGCGCTATTGCCACCACTCCCTGCCCCATTACCCATCACAAACATCATTCATTTTTCAGAATCCTTCTCAGTGCAGAACTTTTGACAGCCATTGCCAATCATTTCAGCTTGGCGCCAAGCTGAAATCTATTTTTCAACAAAGCCAAAGAGACTTACATTATTACTGCACTGTGAGTGGTGCCCGTCAGTGGCCTGGGGAGATGGTTTACATCACAGCAGAGGATTAGCTGCCTTGGCCTGTCTGGAGGACACTAGTTAATCACAAAGACAGATGCAACCCTGATATACCAGCAAAATTAGTAGTGCTAATAGTTAGCCCCGAGCCACTGCCAGGTTTGGCCCGTGGGAAGGGGTCTGTGCAGTGCTCTCTGAGAAAGCATGGAGTTCAGTGAACAGGCTGCTGCAGCTGAAGCATGGGCAGGAGGCAGGGGAGGTCTGGCAGGTGCCATCGTGACCCAGATGGCTAGGCAGCCTCTCGTGGCACCTCCGGGCCCTCAGGCCTGGCCCCACACCCAAAGGGAAGACTGGCTATCACATGATGGGTGGGCCCATACCAACTGGCAGCTCAGTGTACCCAGGGCTGCCAGCTCTGAGCAATCCCATTTTCTTGGGCATAAACCTCTGTCAAAAAGTGCTGCATCTTTCTAAGTCGGTGCCTTTCTAATTCTGAAGCTGACGGATGCTTTTCTCACTCTCCCAGAACTCAAAATCAACTTGGCATTTCTAAAATTACATTTTTGAAGGCAATGAATTTATAACATGCATCAAAGCCCGTGCCAGCTCGGGGAGGGGTTGGGGGGAGGAAGTAGGAAGGGAAGAAATAGAAATGTTTCTGGCTCCCTGCCTCAGATTTGTTCTTTATATATCTGCTATCTGCTGGGGTTGGGGGAGAAGGGGAGGGAGACTTGGAGACCACCTAAAATGGCAGGAAAGCTTTCAAGGAGCAGGTGCTCTCTGAATTTCCCTGAGGGTTCCAATGCAATAGTGGTTCAGATGGGACTCATGACACGAGATGGAAATGAGGGAGAAGTGAGGCTGGGCATGAAAAGGGTGGGACACCTTTGTCTTCTTCTTGCCAGAGACAGCCCATCCACAGCGGCTGGGGAGGCGCCCCAGGGTGGGCCCCCAAAGAAGCCCCCTGGCCCAGCCGGCACACAGGCCGCTTAAATAAGAGAGGCAGACAGCAGCTGCTTCTCCTTAAACTGGAGAGGTGGCCGAGAAGGCTTTGTGTGAGCCCGGATCAAAACACGCCTATCAAGAGGGATCAAGAGCCTGGCCAAGTGGATTGCAGATGGGAAAGGGAATTGAGTCTTTTTTTTTTGTAACAAAAATGTAAAGAAAATTCAGGGAGAAAATGCCTCCATGTGCGATTCTTTCCTTTTTACTTGTTGCAAAGCCGGTCCAACGACCACCATTCTCCTCTCCCCTTCCCTCACAGATCAACTTTAAAATACCGCCTGTTAGTATTTAAAGTGATCCATTCAACATGGAGGAACCCCACACCCCCTCCCCACTCCGCCACCGAGCTCCCTGGGCCTCCAGCCTGGAGTCAGCCCCTCCTGATTCATCCCCTCTCTGAGGCTGCGAACAACTGCGACCCAGGATGAAACTCAGAGTCCTTAATCTGCATTCCACACAGGGCAGCTCCATTCAGCAATCATTAATCCAGTGCCTACAAGGTGACTCCCGAGCGCTGAGGACTGGGGACACAGAGAAGACTGGGGGAAAGAGAGACCCTGTCCTCCGGGGCTGCAACACTTAGTGGTAGGAGATGCATACGGCAGGGGCCTTCGGGCAGTGCCTGTACATGTGCTTATCAGGAGCCAGGAGAAGGGCAGGAGGAAAACTGTCAGGGAGAGGTGGGGGTGGGGTGGGGTGGCGTGGGGGGTGGGGGTAGTCATCAGAGGAAAGCCCCGGGCTGCACTTGGAGCAGACCCTGTGAAGCAGGTGGGACTTGAAGAGCGTCCTAGGATGTGAGTAGGGCTGTGAGGGTGGCTGAGGATAAAGGGGGGACAGGGCATCCTGAGTGGAGCGGGCAGCAAATGCACACGCCCAGAGACCAGAAGGGGCTTTGAAAGGCACAGCAAGCCCTCCTGTGTATGTGAGGGAGGGTAGCCAGGGGGCCCTGGGGCTGTATCTTGATCTCCCCAAAGACCACGCAAATGCCAGGCTGAGAGGAACTGCTCAGTGAGGCTCTAACAAAGGAGATGCCATGGCCGGTCTCTGCTGGTGGGAAGGGAACAGAGCTACACAGGCCGCAGAGCACGCTGAGTCCCTGGCCCCGTCTCACCCACAGGCCTCCTCCCACGCAGAGGAGGAGAATGCCTGCTGCAGCCCATCTCAGGTCCCCCAGGCTGTCTCATAGAGGACGGTGGTCACTGAAGGGCCGGACCCCTCCATGAGGGTGCAGCACAGGCAGCTGGGGAAGCCCAGTGTCCCTGTGGGTTTGTTGGGGGGCCTCGGGAGACCCTTTCTGAGCTGCAGACTGAGGCCACTGGCTCATTGAAAGGGCAGTACAAGGGCTTCTACGGCCTGTCACTTAGCATGTCCCTGGTGACAAGGGAGGGAAGGAGAGGTGCCAGCTCTGGGGTCTCTAACACTGGAGAGTGTCTGAGCGGCTTATGTTGTCACCTGCAAACCTGTTGCTCCCACCCCTGCTGGAGCCAACACAAGCCCAGGTCCTCCACCCCGGCCGCTGTACCTGCGGGATGTCTGAGGGCATTTCTGCAGCGTCACGCAGGTGGGACTCGTCCTCCTCTGTCCCGCTCCACTCCCACAGGACCTCCCCACTGAGTCCCCACAACACTCATTCATTAACTTGACTTTGCGTGTCAAATATCTTTTCTGTTTAATTAAAAAAAAAAAAGTTAATGTTACAAGGGGCTCCAGAAATACATGCTTTTGATTTCCAGTCATGGAGAGGACAAAAGGAGACCCAGTATCTGCAGATATGGCTACTTTCCATCGCAAGGGTTGTGCTGCGGAGACCAGCCCAGCTCCTCTGCCCTTGAGAGAACATGCGCCCATCAGACCAGGCCTGGGGGACAGTGTCCCCGGCTGGCCAGAGCTTTGTCCAGAGCCCGCTGGAAGGTGTCTCGGCGGGGAAAAGGGGTCACCCTGCAGCCCGCTCTAAGAAGAGAGGCAGGGCGTACCAGAGGAGGCATTTCAGCTTTGTCAGCCTCCCACTGTCTCTGAGGTTGCAGGACATCTTCCTTAAACCTAACATGGTAGGTTTATCCTGTGAACTTGGATCTCGCAGCAGCCCAGTTACACATCAGCAGCCAAGATGCGGATATTGGCAGGAGAGTGGCCAGCCTCGACACTGCTGTTAGACAATCCTTTATTGTCAGGTCCACATAGAGAATACAGTAAAACCCTTTATACCAAATAAGAGTAAATAATTATACCAATATAAACAGGGCCGCTGACCCTTTTGTTTTATTAAAATGGCACGTAGATATTAAAACAGCATACTGATCACATCATACAGCTGCAGCCCCCAGGTGTGTTGCTGAGGGTGGCAGGTGGGTTTCCGGAAGCTGTGGACTCATGCATTGAGCAATTCATGTTCTTTATCGGTTTTCCCAACAGCATCAGGATTTGATAATGGGTCGAGATCAGCGAAGAGACTGAACCAGGCAGTCAGGTCCGAGGTGGCCTTAGTAGGCTCTGGGGAGAGAAGAGGACACATCAGCACACACACCTTCCAATACCTCCGCCATGCTGCCTGCAGGGGGTTCCAGGCTTATTTTGAAAGGGGAGAAAGCTCAGACAAATCCCATCACACCCTGTCTCCAAAACTAGTTCGGGAATTCCATGTCCTCCTGTTGGGTGGCTGAGTAACATTTCTAAACCCAGGCCTACAGCTCAGGGGAGACCGAGCACTTGCTTTCACCCCCACCCCAGCAGGCAGCCATAGCCTGCAGAGCTGCCTTTCACCTCAGCCCCTGCTGCTGCACCACAAGCAGGAAGTACCAGTTATTTCAGAAATCGGACTGCATGGCTGATGCAGCAAGGTGTCTTCCAGGGTCCAATGGAGGACTCTTTTCAAATCCACTGGGTCAAGGGAAATACCGTGGCCACTCTGTTCAGGCTTCAAAGCTACAGGCCCAGAAGGGTGTTTGTGCCTATAGGCCCAGCTGCTCATCTCCTCTCAGGGTCACTGCCTTCTCCAACCCTCTCCTGTCAGGCAGGGGAAGGAGGCCTTGGACATGCCTCCCCTTCTCCCACTGGACTCTACCCTGTCCCCACACCCCTTCAGCCTCCCTGGAGTACTGCCTTCAGCTGCTCCTTTATAGAACCACCTGCCCTAACTTCTTGAAGACCACAATTATAGAGCAAAATGATTTTCCAGATGAGGAGAACATTTTCAAAAGAGTGCCTGATGCAAGTGATTTCTAAATAAGTTGGGGGCTCTTCTTTATATAAATCATTCCACATGAGAATCTGAAGTTCGTTGGCTTGGATGACCCATGCTTTTATTTTTTTTTTCCTTCTCCAACAGGTGGGAGTATCAAGAGCATGAAGAACCATGTCTTTTTGACAGGTTATCCTTCTAACTAAGCGCAGCAAGGAATGTGCTTGCCATCTGGCTTAAAGGAGCCTCCAAAACCATTGGTAAGACAAGTTGCTACAAGTGGTTACATCAGAGTGATGGGAGGGTATTGATGGGATTCTACCAACATAAGAAGGGCCTTTGATCGTTTCATTAAAATGGCACGTAAACATTAAGACTGATACTAGTCATGTTATACTTCCGATTCCCGTCTTTTTTAAAAAAAATGTCTTGTAAATATATTACTTTATAATGAGATACTCAATGCATCTATTATAGAGATACTATGACTGTAAGCAAACCTAGTAGGTAATATTCAAGTTATACTTGTGCAACATTAATTGAATTCCATGTGCAGTTAGTCCTCAAAACACTTGGTTCATTTTGATATGATAAACCGAGACTTGAGAGATCTCAAGACAATTTAGGTGGGGGTGGGGGTGGAGTAATTTTAAAAAAGGGAGTGATTTTCTTTAGTCATATAGGAGGGCACACAAGGAAACTGTACGGGGCAAGGCTGATTTAGGAGGAGGAGTGTGTTCTTGATAGAGAATATCAAGATCTCTCCAGGGAAAACACTATGCATGCACTTCCCTTTCCTCCTAACCTCTGCAAAGGTGTTAGAAGGCCCTGTGAGTTGGGGTGGCCCTGCCTGGAGGAACCAGGTGCCTGTACTCTGTGGCAACCCTCATATTCCCCAGGCCTCCACAGTTGGAGGTAAAACCAGGTGCAATCATTTGCAGAACAGCTAAAAGGACAAAATGGGAATACTTTTTGATGATAATAGGATAGATGTTTCCTTTCATTTCCTGTGGTCAACCCAAGGAAAGTGGGTGACAACCAAAGAAAGAATGAGGGAGGTGCAAATACAGACAAGACCTTCAGTTGAGCAGATGTCTCCTCATGGGCTTGTCTCAGGACAGATGTCAGGCACTTGAAAGGCCCTCTTTTGACAAGAAATCTGGCTCTTGCTGAGGAGTACTAATTAACTATCTCATTTGGTGGGGGCAACGGTATTTTCAGCTGAAGATAGCAAACCTCAGTGGCCTTTCCTACCTGGCTAATTCCACCCAGTCTTGGGGAGCACCCAGTCACATGGAGACACATATTTGATCCTCCCTCATTAGATTGGATAAAGGGAATTATGAATTAGGACATAAAGCCAGAATAAAAAGATAAAAACTCAGAATGTAATTCCTAGGGTCATGTAAAAACTCTCCACCCTGGTAGCAGGGACTCAAATGGAAATTAGTAAGGAAAGGCAGAAAATTGTGTTAGGTCAGTAGGAAGGAAAGTGATTGTCATTTCAGGGGGATGAGACACCATATTACCTTTCTCTGTAGGGCTGCTGTCATTTGGACTGCTTGTCTTTGGTGCTGGCCATGGAGTAGAAGGACTGACATTGCTCTCAGACCAGCCTAATGTTTAAAACCAGAGGTCATTAGATCTAAGAAAAAGCAGTCCCACTGCCCCACCAGTTGCTGGGCACAGACGTGGTTCTCCACCACAGTGGCCACCTAAGAGAGGGGAGAGGGCAGTGTGACAAGACCTTTCTTCTCTTTAGACGATGCTTTAAAGAAGAGTCAATATGTATCATCACGCCCAACTCAAAAGTATGGGAAATTAGGGGAAAAACTCGCTTTTGAAAAGCAAATGAGAAATTGCTGAGGTGAAAGCAGTTTTGCTTTTAGCTTTACGCCCATTTTTCTTCCCAAGTCACATCATGTTATGGTCACGCCAAAGATGATCAATAACGTTCCGAGGACATCAAGTGCCTTGTTTTTCTGTCACAAATGGGAAAAGCTGAAAAAAGTGAACCCTGTTAACTATAGCACTAAAACTAGCAAACTGCAGGTCCTCTCTACTTCCAATGTGAACCAACGCATTTATTTTCTATACGGCTAATTTAAATCAGGAAGCTTAGTTAACACAGATCAATAAATGGCAGCCCAGTCCAAATATATGAGGTGAAAACAAGTCCCTCTCACCTTGATGCCATACCCTCACAATGGCATTTAGCTTGTATATCCCAATATTCTGTAATACCCACTATGCTTTGCCTGCCTGCAATGAATAAGAGGCATTCAGCAGCCTGGAGTGTTACCATGTGCTTCTTTTCTGCTTTAATTCTTTGTGTGTAAGTCCTGTCTTCTCAGTATGACAAGGAATTGTTTCTTCAATGTGCTCCAAAGTTCCTCAGGCAGTACAGGTCTGTTTTTGTGTCCATTTTTGATGCTCCCTGTGAAGTATAGGCCATCAGACGATGTAGCACTGTTGGGTCCATCATGGTTCAAACTATGTCCTTTTACTGGGATGCTCTGGTCACAGTGTTTTCTACAGAAAAGGTTTTGTTTCCGATAAGGCCCTCATGAGACATCACATTTGCACGGCTGAGCTCAGTTGGGGCAGTGAAACAAATTTCTGGGGCAAGGAAGCCATTCAGTATAGGTCACAAAACTGATAGGATTTAATGCTGGTCACTTATGCTGCCATTCTAAGATGCCTAATAAGGGACTTAATTATAGAATCATACTATAATGACTAGTTTGCATTTTGGTCTCATCTCCTGGAGTGGTGAGCCTCTGGAAGGCAGGAGTCATTCATGTTTACGTCCTTAACTGCACTGCCTCGCGCATGAGGGATGTTTGAATTAAGATAAATGATTGAAGAACTCTTTTTTTTTTTTTTTTTGAGGGCAGTGTCATTGGCCCTCATATGTGGGACCTGAACTGGGGCCGCTGGCTTCCGAAGCCAGCGCTTAACCACCGCGCCACTCGGCCGGCCCTGAAGAACTCTTTTAAACCATGAGAAGTACACTTATGAAGCATTATTTTGAGGGATGGCAAGGCAATGCATAGCACAATAGATGCTGTAATACTCACTGGCTGAGTGATTTCACTTTAGGAAGTGGCATACAAACTTCTCTGTGAAGACCAGCTAACGACACATGGAACAGGTGGCCTGTGACCTACTTATTGGCTCTTAACACAATGGCAACATAGAGGGGGTTTAAAAAAGTATTGTTATTCATTGGCAAGGTACTTGAACATGTAGTTAACATACCTCATAAACAATCCACAGCACCAGATGTGGAGGGAACTTTCTGGGATGATGGAAGTGTTCTAAAACTGGACTGTGGTGATGGTTGCACACTATAAATTTCCCAGAAATCCTTGCACTATTCTCTTACAACGGGTGAATTTCATGGTATGTAAATTATAGTTCAATAAAGCAGTGAACACTACTTGGTGTAATCCAGGAGTAACATAACCTTCCTGGTTCCTAGAAAATTGGCTCAAGAGCGTTTTCCCTCTAAACCCAAATCATATAAAACAGTGGTAAATGTGAAAAGTTAAAACTGCGGTTCCACTGTGTGCCAAATAAAGCTGAACGGGGTAGAATCTAGCTGGGTAAACTTTACCCCTTCCCCTATAATCTTCCCCCCAACACCAAGTGTAGTCAAAACCCACCTGTGCTCAGCAGAGCCCAGGCAACCTTTGCACCACCCCCTGCAGCCTGGCCTCCATCTCTTAGAGCACAGATGGGCATCACCTGTGAGCTGGTTAGAACTGCAAGTTCACGGGGCCCACCCTGACCTACTGAATCAGAATCCTTGGGGGTGGGGCCCTGGGAAACTGTTTTGACAAACCCTCAGTGATTGTTAAACAAGTGTCAGTTTGGGAAGCCCTGTCATAGTCTCCAAGGAGGCTGCCAGGGTCACCATCTCTGTCAGAGTCAGGGTGATCTTGGTTGAGGCCAGAGCTGGGACAAGGAGAGAGGCTCTCCTAGGAAACAGGAGGGTCAGCGTCAGGATCTCACCTTCCCAGGTCCTGCAGCTGTAAGCTCTTTGATCCTGACAAGTTCTGTGAGTTCAGAGAGGCCCACACTTCCAGAAAAAACCCTCAGCGGACTCGGAGAAAAGCCAGGTGAGAGGTATGGAAGTCAGCCTTTCCCTGATCTCTGTATACTATTTGATACAGTGGGAATGCAACAAGAAAATTCTTCCCATTTCAAAAATATGCACATTCATTTTTTTAAATGGCTACAGAGAGCACGGAAAGAGGTAGGTGCAAAGCATTGTATTTTTTCAGAGTATAAAATGGAACACATTCCTTAAGGAGGCAGAAATAAATCTACATGTCAAAACGGAGCTCCCCTCGCTTTATGTAATGGGCATGTTCCTGAAAAGTTATACATAAATAAAATGTCTGCATATCAAGTCATATTTTAGGAGCACCAGAAATACAAATCATAGTTTCAAGCCTATCATTTAAAGGATTATAATGGCAGATTCCTTCATAAAGACAATAAATGTCTTCTAATTAGATTCCTTTGTAACTGTGGATTTTTAAAAATCATTTGCCTAAACACTCATGAACCATACAAGCAACATCTAGAAACTATGAATTTGGGGGTTTGTCTGCAGCAGAGGACATAAGGGAGGGTGAGCCTCAAGACATCCCCTCTTTGGGGATTAAGATGATGAGATGACAGTATACCTCAGAATTTTCACACCGACACAGGCTGTCACTGGTCCCTTGCCCCATGGTATGAGGCAGAAACCATGGCTGGTTTGCCGAGTCCCATTTTCTCCTCAGAACGGTTATTAAGCATCAGTTTAACAATCCGACTACATGTGCATGAAGAGAGAAAATGGTGTGGCTGTGACACCAGTTATATATTTAAAATTTTTAAAAAAAGCAAATCCTAAGCTCAGCTGCAATTTCACCTTCGCTCATATCACTCTGGGAATTATTTAGGGGAAGGGTGCAGTGAGGGTAATTATGGATAGAATGCTAAGCCAGATTTCAAATGTCTCAGCTTCTGTCAGGAAAATATTCTATTTAAAGAGAACTTAGTGTTGTTAATATTCCTGTAATTGCCATCAACTGTTCTCTACTTGGTGTTAGTTGGTTGAGGCGTTTTTAACATGAAGGTGGCTAGAAAGAGTTCTCCCCATCTCAGAGTAATTGTGTCAGGAGAGGGGTGGTGAAGGGAGGGGCAGGACGGTGCTGAGAGCTCTGAACAAAATGATTATCTTAGTTCTCAGGTCCTTTGATATGTCAACTGTGCTACCCATTTGCAGGAAACACACATAAAATTTTATTGGAGCAATCCTGTCCCCTTTACTTACATAAGGGAAAATATAAATCAGCCAGAAATAACATGGGCCAGCCAGAGCAGCAAGTGAAGCCAAAATGACACCATGCAGAGTAGCAGTTCACCATGAATGCAGTTTCACTAGCTAGAAGAGCAAATCGCAGCCTGGAGAGCTCTGGGGTGGGGTTGGCAGTGAAGGGAAAAGTGGCAACACCACAGCCTTGATGGACGAGCCCCAAACTGCTGTCCACACTTCCCTGCTCTGAGCACTGGTTTCATACCTGCAAAGGGTGGATAAAACTTCCTGCCTCGTTAGGTTGTATGGATAAGATGGGATCTTGTAGTAGGCGAAACCAGGGAGGAGAGAAGATAGAGAGCAGGTCCTTAATTAATCTAAGCTGAATCTGGAGTTTTGTACAGTTCAGCAGTCATCAGGACCAGCCCGTGGGAGTATCATCCTCAGGTCCACATCTTAAGATAGTTTTCTTTTAATCTAGTGATTCAATGTCTGTCCGTCTGTCCATCCACCCACCCATTCAGTCTTTTTTAAACATCTGTAGTATTCTAGGCACTCAGCTATATTCTGAAAATGTGATGGTAAGCAACACAAACATGGGCCCTTCCCATGACAACCTACAGCAAGAGACAGGTAATTAAATAAATTTGGAATGAGGCTGAGACAAGAGAATGATTAAGGACAGGTTGTGAAGGGAATGGAGAGCAGAAACATCTAACATTGACTGCTGGGGCAAAGCGGGGGGTGGGGGTGGTCAAAGGAGGGCCCCTGGATGAAATGACATTGAAGCTGAGAATCTGAAGGATGAGAAGTTAAGCATCTTCTGAGCAAGCATCATGGGTGTGTAGGTAGGTGTCATAATACATGGTTCTCCAGCAGAACAATGTCTTTATGTCAAGTAAAGTCGTGAGAGATTTGGGCAGTGATGAGACAGGGGCCAGGTCCTAAGGGACCTTGTGAGCCAAGCCGAGGAGTTCAGACCTTCGGCAATGAATGGATAAACTGCAACACCTTGGGATTCCTGGATTTCCTCATCTATAAAATGAGGGTTGAGGACACGGCCATCATGGCTGCTTGCGTGGGCTGATGTACTGCAGAGAGCCAAGATTTGCAGCTGCTCCTCCGGCAGGCCTAGAAAGTGCAGCTCTTTGATGAAACAAACGATCCCATTGGCTTATGCCCGAGTGCTTACTCAGTCTTCAGACTATGTTTCAATACACCCCACAGTGTTCTTTGCTTCACATTATTCCATTGGAGTCCCAGCATTATCAGTTCTCTGCAGCCAGGCTAAGGCAGGAACAGCAAGAGGTGAGCACTGATAAAGGAAAGGTGAATGGGAGATAAACCAAAGCTTGACATTTCATTCGTCTTAAACGGAAACCCACCCAGATGGCAACAGCACCTCAGAGTTGGGTAAAATAAAGGACTATCTGGAAGGAACACAGGGCTGTATGTTTGTGAAAGTCTGCAAGAAGACGCCTGATGTCTAAGGGCCCTGGTTCAAAATCTGGCCTGCCTTCTACCATGGTGCATTTATTGTGGGCAGATGGCAGTCTTTTCAGTATCAGTGTCTGTTTCTAAATTACATTTTGGATGTTGGTGGAGAATAGAGAGGAAAGTCGAATGAGGCCTATCAGCCGGCCTCGTCTCCACCTCAGGCAGCCTCTCTGGCTGGCTCTCTTCCTACTCACTTTCAGAGGCCTCAGGAAGATACAATTTTCTCACCACTGTATGACACAGGAAACCCCAGCCCCTATCATGCTAGTACCTTCTGAAACTTAGAAATCCCAGCTCAAATGAACTTCTCCAAATTTTCAACACAACTTGGTCCTGAATATAAGTTGCTTTGTTTTGCGCTCCTAGAGCTTGAAGTGGCAGGTGGGGGTAGGGGTGTGGGATTGGGGGGAGGAAGATATAAAGCCTCTCTTACTAAATACTCTTCCCTTTCTATTCCGCCAGAGCACTGGGGATCAGAGTGAGGAGAAAAGCCAAAGAGAGGGAGGTGGGCAGAGGAGAATGGGGAGGCAAGGAGGACAAATCCGGAAGAGGTGGAAAAGGCAGAGGGAGGAGGGAGAGAGGGGAATGCACGTGGGAGAGTTGCTGTGGCGGCCGCCTGGAGCATTGTACCGCAGACTTCTTGACACTGACCCTGAGGACACAGCACCACCTGGCAAGATGAAGCTTGGGTGCATATGAGCGAACGTGTGGGAGGCTGCTAGCACAAGCAAAGATTTTGTAGACAATCTCAACACCAAATAGTCTACTCTGGAATATCCCCTAACTCTTGGGGTTGCCTGGGACCCTGTCTCCCCATACCCACATTCTTCCTCCATAATAACCTGGTTAATCATGATCAGTCCTGCTCCTTTGGGAGCATCGAGGGAGAGGCCTGAAGGAACATACTGGGGAATCACATCTACCACCAGAGACATGGTGCTGAGAGGCAACAGGACATAATGGCTAAAAGCACAGATTGCTGCATCACAGACTCTGGTTCAAAACCTGGCCTGCCTCCTACCCGATACACATATGACCTCGGGCAAATTACTGAGCCATGCTGTAACTCAGTTTCCTGGGCTATAAAATGGAGATGAGGATAGTACCTGCCTAGGGAGGCTGTTGTGAGGATTAAGTTAACACACAAAAAAAGCACATGGGTCACTGCCTGGCTCATAACATGTACCACACAGAGTGCTGGTAATTGTTGGTTTACCAGCTACTTGTGGCGGATTCACAGAATCACACAACTTTAGACCTCAGCATCTCTGAAGTAGGGGTTCACTCACGGATGAAAGATAAAACCTGCTGTAGAAAGGTGGAGTGCACACTTTTGGATGACTTGGGTCTCTCCTCACACATCACAGAGTTGTGTGAATACCTCATTTTACAGACGAGAAGGCAAAAGCCCAGAGAATTTGGGGGACCTGACCAATGGTTGCACAATGAGTGAGGGGTGGGGTGTGCAGAATAAAACCAAGCTCTTCGCTCTCTACAGTTTCCTTGTTTCACTGAGTCAACATGCCGATAAGCTTTTCTACTCCATGTTTAGCTTGACTACTTAATTATTTCAGTGGTTTACTTACTTTGGTTTTTTGAGATGATCTGGATAATCAGGGGAAGCAGTTTCGATGTGAAGCATCAGAAGTTTAACAATTATTTAGATGCTTTTGCAATTCGTGTATAGAGATTTTTTTTTTAGACCCTAGATGGCAGTGTAAAAAGAATCTAGAGCCAATATTCATTTTTCCCTCCCTTTGGGGAGGGGGTAAGGGGAGTCCTGACAAAAGCATGGAGTGTGGTTATAAGTGCATTACGGGATCAGTCATCGAAGCAGGGAGCCTGTTCTTTATTTGTACCACATGTTCTGAAGGTTCCCCAAATCAGACGGCAGTGTCAGGGGTGGAACTGAAGAAGCCTCTGCTGGGAGCTCCAAGGTGTGGTGGAAGCTGAATGGACTTCCTCTTTCAAATGCTTAGGCTCCACCTTTTTTCTGTCATTTTGAGTTTTATAGACATTCAATTTGTGGGTGTTGGCATGCAAAGGAAACAGGATCACTCAGAGGTTACAAAACAACACCTTTAACATTGATCTTGATAGAACCTTAGCAGAGGAAAGGAAGCTTTAAGCAGCCAGATGATCCTTTTAAATGGTAAATTAGATCCTGTCCATCCTTGGCCCAAGATGCTGTGATGGTTCCGAAGTTCTGAGGCTCTGTGGGGGCCCAGCTTCCTTACTGAGCGCCTCTCCCCCTTGTTCCATCAGCTCCAACCACAGTGCTCTTTCTTCACACCCTCGGCCAAGTCAGGCATGTCCTTCCCTTTGGCATTAGCACAGGGGTTCCCTCTGCCCAGATCGCCACATGGCTAATTCTCTCACCTCCTGCAAGTCTTGGCTCAGAGCTCATCCTCTCAATAAGAATCCTATGAGTTTTGCAGCCTGTCCTGCAGCCCCTCAACGCTCCCTGTCGCCTGGCTCTGCTTTTTCTTTTCTCCATCACATTGATCAGTTTCTCACGTACTCTGTGACTTGCTTCTTTATTATGTCCATTGTCTTCTCTCCATTAGCATGTGAGTTCCAGGAAAGCAGCAGCCTCATCTGTTCGGTTCTCCTATGAATCACCAGTGTGTGGCACTCAGGAGGACCCAACAAATATTTGTTGAATGAATGAGAAACTTGCCAAAGCGCTCGAAGGATGGCAACCTCAAGGGAGTGTTGATTTGCCTGAGACATAAATGGCCTCCTTTTGGAAGACCTCTTTCTCTTTCCATAGCAGAGTTTGCATTCCTCTCCCATTATCAGAACACCTCCCTCCTTAGACCAAGTGTGGTTTGGTGCCCTCCCCTTGTACTTGGGGCAAGGCAGAAGTGCAAAGCCCTGGGCCACTCACTGTTCCTGTCATAGCTCTCAGGCATAGTTCTGGGGACCCCACCAAGGGCCCTGTCATGGGGCCCTGAGCTGAGATGATCTCACTCTGCCTGCTCAGGAAGAGGGGTTGGGGCTCTGACTTCTCTGCTGTCAGCATGAGACACTCACAAGTGAGTGATACTCAGGCACTCCGGCTAAGTGGGAGCACTGCCACCACCGTTTCCTGTTGGCAGCAGAGGTTCTTGTGTCTCCTAAACTGGGGGCCCAGTGGGATTCATTCTGCAGCACAGCTGGAGTCTCCAGCAGCCTGAGATCTGAGTTGTGGATGCGGCCATAGCTTGTTAGCACCTCCACGGCAGGTGGGCGGGGCGGAGATTCAAGTCATTGTTTATCTGGAGTTCCAGGTGAAACAGATGTTGAAACTCAGAAAAAAAAAATTTTTTTTTTTGATTATTTCATTTGTTCCCTGCTATCTCTAACTACATGTCTGAAGCAAATAGGACTCACAAAGGCAGATAAAAGGAATCATGTGTTTCATAAAAAAAAGGAAGACTTTTTTATGTCTTACCCACCAACAACTGCTGGGTCCATGATCTCATCTCCAACGACCTAAGGTTTTTCATAATAACCCATAATTACTTAATCATTCCAGCTCTGCCGTTTGTTCTCAACTTAAAGTGCGAGATAAACAAGTTGTTTACTATGTACATAGCCTAAATTCATGGAAAAACCAAAACAATTTGAGAATTTCATAATATTGTCTTACAATTCAAGCAATATGAAAAGAGGGGAAAAAAAGAAGTGTTGAAATACTAGAAAATGGTTTCCTTCCCAAGGTCTGTTTGTTTAGAAACTCAGACTTACAAATTTTAAATTTCTACCTGAGTCTTAGTTTTTGAACTCTAAATCAATGAGCTCCCTATGCCGGCAATTCTCAACCAGCATGTGGGCTGTGGGCGAGCCTTGAACACTCACAAATGTTGCCAACCCCTTGTGATCAGTGTGGAAACTTTATTTCCGCTGTGGTGGTGGTGGGGGGGGTGGGCATGAGACTGGTAGGCTATATGTTTCAGGCAGGAGAGAAGCAGCTGAGCTGAGGGCACACTCAAGGTAGGGGTGCGCCAGGACGGAGCGAGAGCAAGAGTAAGATAAAACTTCATGTGAAAAGAGTTAAGAACCTAGTATAATGTCAGTGGACACTCGGAAAGAGGGCATGTCTCTGGGAGATGTGGAGAACTTTGCCTTGTAAGAGTGTACAGGAGAACTCAGCTATGATGATAGGCAACCCAACAGGGCTATGACTGAAGAATGCCATGAAAAAGTCTAAAATCCAAGTGTGATGAAAATGTCAAGAACCGCTCCTCTCACTTTTTATTAATAGAACATGTTAACACAGGAAGAAAACGAAGAGAAGGAATAGATTTTTAACCCAGCACTATACCTTAAAGCTGGAATATGATTCTAAGATTTCAGCTAAAAAGTCACCGGATAGAAAAGAAAATTACAAAATGAAAAGACAACCAAAAAAGACACTAGACGGGCCAGCCGAGTGGCACGGTGGTTAAACGCTGGCTTGGGAAGCCAGCGGCCCCGGTTCAGGTCCGACATATGAGAGCCAGTGAAAAAATAAATAAATAAATAATAAAAAATTAAAAAAAATAAAATAAAACCAAAAAAAGACACTAGGGCCAGCTGAGTGGCTCAGCAACAGGTCCGCTGGTTCGATTCCCACATGGACCAGTGAAAGCTGCGCCCTAGCTGAGCTGTCGCTGAGCTGGCAACAGGTGACAGGATGGCTCAGCTGGTGTAACAACAAGATTGCCTGTTCAATGGTGGGCTACGTCCACCCACAACTAATACTGAACTTGGCATCTTGAGCTGGGCAGCTGGCTGAATGGCTTAGTGGATAGGCCAGGCTCTCTTAACAACAAGGCTGCTAGTTCGACTCCCACATGGGATGGTGCCTACGCCCACCTGCAACTAAGACTGAACTCTGCACCTTGAGCTTAGAGGCCATGAGTGCCAATGGGAAGCCAGATGGCAAGTGGCACCCTCCACAACGAAGACTGAAGAACAACAACTTGGCTGGTCCCCTTCCCCAATTCCCAAACACTGTTCCCCTTCCCCAATTCCCCAATAAAATCTTTAAAAAAAAAGACACTAGCTATAAAATAAAAATCAGAAAACATTAAAAAAAAAGACAAGGAATAAATAGGCCTTTTGATTAACAAACAAACAAACAAACAAAAACACCTACAAAGAATGAACAAACAAAAAAACCCCATTGCAATCCCCATAGCACATACCGTATAGCGAAGCCTGTAAGTCTTTCATATTTTGGTCTAAAAGCTGCGAAGGAAGGTATCCTGAGCTTGTCTGGGGCTTGAGGTCTGGCTCTCCTGGGACCATAGTGGGAGCTGGTTCCTTCGGTCGACCCTCTCCAAACACAGCAGCCCACTCTTTGCTGAACTCGCCCTCTTCCAGGGAGGAAGCATTGAAGATCTCATTCAACAACAGCAGGTCATCTTTATCAGCACCTTCGAGTTCCGGGATCCCTGCCATTGGGCCCAGGCAAGCTGATCAAAGTAACAGAGCACAAAACATATTACCACCAAGAGCCCGGGCCCTCAAGAATAAATGCAATGGAGGCTGAGATGGGACAGACTGAGTAATGGCTACATTTAAGAAAAACTTAATCAAAATCGAAATTAATCCTGCTACAGCTTCTTGTAGGCAATTTCGGGATTAAATTTCTAGGCCCATTCTCCTTCATCCCCCTAACTTCCAAGCCAGTCCAGTTTCTGAACATCATTAGAATTGCATTGAAATAGTTTTCACAAACATTCTAGGGTTTCAATTTTTCCCTTAATATAAGAGCAAATTTATCACCAAAACATTTCTCAGATATGAAACAAAGCTGGGGTTGAAAGCATGTTGGAGATCTTAGCTCCTTGTTGGTATAGCTTCCTGATTCTTCCCCCACAACAAGCCATAAATCCACAGCCAAGATGCCGTGCGGCGGCCTACGCTGCCATGGAGCATGGAGAGAGGGCCCTCACCACGCCCTCACTGGCCCAGGGAACTAGAGGAGAATGGAGGATGTCAGGAAGTCCAACAATGGCCAAGAAAGGCAATCTTGCTTCCTTTCCCTGCTCCTTTGCGGCAACTCAGCTGCATAAAGCAAGGAAAAGGTGGGTCTGGTTTCCCAGAGGGCAGCCATGACAGGAAGATAGGGCAAGTCATGCAGCCACCTCAAGGATGAGCTGCGGAGTATCATCAGGAAGACCAAAAACAAAACAAAAACAAAAAAAAACACAACCAAACAAACAAAAAAACCCACCTTAAACCTCACTGCCACCACAGAAGGAAGACTTTAAGGAAGAGATCCATTCTCACAATATACTGAATAGTGAATATAAGTAGAATTGGGGCATTACCACAGAAATCCTGGAACAAGACCTTTCATTGAGTTTTCTGTGTATTTTGAAAACCAAGGGCTGATGGTCTGGCATTGTTGTGGCACCTAATTGTCACTTGGAAACTTCCACTTACAAACATTTTTGTTGTAAATCATTAAAAGAAGGAATAATCTTATATTTTCTCTGAGCTACACTGCAATTCTGATCCTGTCATATTAAGTGAGATTAACAGGATTTCCTCAAATATATGAGATAGTTGGTAAATGAAGGCTCTTTTCTTTTTAAAAAACGCTATCTCTGTTAGCTTTACTGGATCTATTTCAACCAGAGTTTCTATAAAGATCTACAGATTGAGGGGATTTTTGATGTGCTGAGCAGAGTGGCTATAAATCAAGGAGGGGAGAAGTCCAGTGACTCTCCTATCACTGTGGTTTAAAAATAGGGGCAAAATACCACTTTACCAGGACAACCGTCTAATTTAAGCATTCTTATTGTTGGTGTTATCACAGAAATTTGCACTGAGATGTAGCCTGTAGATGGGTGGTGAGAAGAGGGGGAAAATGGTGTTTTATTTATTTTAGTATTATTATTTTTTTTGAGGGCAGTGTCACTGGCCCTCACATGTGGGACCGAACCGGGGCCGCTGGCTTCCCAAGCCAGCGCTTAACCACCGTGCCACTCGGCCGGCCCAAAAATGGCGTTTTATTAAACAGGCTTCCAAGACAGTTCTATAGTAGAAGGGTAGTGTGAGAACCACCTCAGCCTGGGCATGGTGAGCAGGGCAGGGCAGGAAAGGTGGGGTGAGGTAACCCCTCTCTGTGAAGAAAGGAAGGGACCTGGCTGTGACCAGGTGTGCCCATCACCCTGCATCTGTGCATTCACCCTCCCCCTCTCAGTCTCTCTCAGCATCATCCTTTTTACATATATGAACTTCACAAATCTCTGTACTTCCTACTTTCAGTTGGGACTGAAGTGCCCAGACCTTTTCTCGTGGTTTACTTTTTGGCCTGACTGAAACCAGATGACTGCTGAACCAAACCTGTGCTATTGGAGCCCATTCAAATCAACGTGCAGACCCTACAGGAACGGATGACTTTAAAGAAACCTCCTGAAGTCACTTTACAGCCCTCTGCTCAGTCCAACCCCAGGGGGAGGTGTCGCTGTTTTCATTTAGTTGTCAATCCAGGGAAGACCACTACTAACATTAGCAACAACAAATAATAAACTTGCAGCCTTCCAAAAATAATCACAGACTGGAAAAGCTCTCTGTTTTTACTGTTTTAAGTTTTGTGTGATGGGTGATATTTAGAGTGGACTTCTCTGGGTTTTGCTATCTTAGTTAGCATCCCTTCCTTCCTCTTTTTCAGTTTTCCCTTTGGGGAAACACCTTCTCCACGTGATCCTAGTGAGATACCCCATAAGATGCCTCATCTCCCCTCATCCCAAGCAGACATGTGACCGCAGCTGGCCAGAGTCCATTTCTCAGGCCATGGGGCGGGGGTGGGGACAACAAGGCCAGAGGCATCCCTGAGTTTGTTGTATGGAAGCTGGAAGGAAGAGGTTCTCTCTTTCTTTGGGGTTCTAAAGATGCAGTTGTGAGGCCCCAGTGATGATGGAGATCAACATAAAGAGAGACAGCCTCAGAAGTTCAAGAGAGATTCCTAACTATCTAAGACACTGGATCTAGCCTTGCTGGAAGCTGATATGCCACTGTGTCTCTCCAGTTACATGGACCAATATCCAATACATTCTTTTCTTTTTAATTTTAAAGCTAAGCTATTTAGAGAAGAGTTCTATTACTTCCAACCAAAAGAGTCGTGAGTTTGTCCTCTCAAACTCACACTTAGTGATAGAAATGAGAAAAGAAATCCATGGTGAGGATGATATTGTCTACATCTAGTTCTAAAAAGAGTCTGAAGTTCACCATTGAATTCGGCCGTTTAGTGTCCTGGTTATTCAACAGTTAAAGCAGGCTGCACAGTGGACATTTCCTCTTCTAAGAGAACTTATTACTTAGCTCAAGGAATGAAACTGGCACTGACTTGAACCACAAAACAGGGAAACCTCCCAATGATTGCCCTGATAATTAAGATGCTTGAGATTACTATATATCACTTGTAAGAAAACTTAATTACAAGCAGAGAAGAACAGGTTTAAGTCTGTAACCAGACAAGTCGAGACTTGAAAAATAACACGAGTCAGTTGGCTCTGAAGAATCGCACTATCCTTTTCGTTGGAAATAATTCTACTCAACTGTGAGAAAATGAGGGCACACACAGACGTATGATAAGCTCTTTGAACGAAGCTCTGGGAAGAGCCACAGAACTGTATCCAGAACTTCTACCCATTAGACAGGCAAGTGTCGCTCCTGAGTTACAGCATCCTTTTGTGCGTTAGTCTTAAAGGATGAACAAAGTTTGTGGAATGTTCAGGTGCCCAACCCACAGACACTACTTGAAGCCCCCTTCAGGCTCTTGAAAGCTCTTAGCTCTCCACATTTATTTTCACACCCCATAACCCAACCACAGACATTACTATAAAAATAAAGACCAACAGACATGACATAATCAACTTCTTACCTCTCAGCCTCTAACTCTATGACCCTTCACACATTCTCTCTTCCTCTCTCAGAGTAGCCCTCTCTGTGTTCTCCCTCTCGTTCCTGCTCTGCTCCCATCATCATTCAGCTCCAGGGTCTGCAGTCTTTCATTCTCCAAGTTTGCTTCTCTGTGACCTCAGGACAGGTGTGTGCATTCCGGCAATGGTCAGTCTTCACTGGATCTTGCTGTCTCCCGCTGTACCTCCCTTCATGATACTGCCCTGGTTTCTTCTTCCTTCCACAGCCACCCTCTCTCCTTGGCTACCTCTCTCTTTTAGGCTGCTTGGAATCAAGTTCCTGCCCCCACCATACGAAGGTGACCAGTGAGATTGTCATGGCCAATTCCAGCCCCCTTTTCTCAGGCCTCATCCTCTGTAGCTCTTTGAACTGTTGTCGACTTTGGAAATGCTGTCATCTCTTGGGAGTCCCCACGAAGTGGCTCTCTTGGATGTCCTCCTAGCTTCTTGACAATACTTTCCCTGCTGCCCTTAAAGTTGCCTCCTAAGTTATCATATTTCCCTTCCTTGGTTCTCTATAGATGATCTTATTTATGCTCATGGTTCTAGAAGAGTCTCAAATTTCCATCTCCGATTCCAATGTTTTTTGTTTTTTTTTTCAATTCTGATAACAAATTCCTGATCCAAGGCCCAATTGGGGTTTGCCCACTGGTGAGCCATAAAAGGCATCCTCCCATTGTATACCTTTGCTCAGCTCAGCTGTGAGATGACTCCCTTACTCAAAAATCTTCAATGGCTCCCTCTGACTATTGAGTAAAGTAACACCCCTTACAGTGGTAGTTAGGATCTCTACAGTCAAGTTCTAGTGCAAGCCTTTCACCAACACTGCTTACAATTTAGCAAAACTCCTCAGCTTGCCCTGTCTCAAACAGGCTTTCCTGCCTTCCTATCTGGGGGCCTGCTGTTTTCTCCCATTGTGATGCCCAAAGAAAACGATTATACTCAACTGAAAGGGATCTCACTCATTTTACAGATGAGAAAAAAAGACACTTGCCCAAGGTCAGATCATTTATTAGTTACAGATTATCTGCCTGGGGGCCCCTGGCTCACAGGTCAAGATGTTTTCTCAGTGCAGCATGCGGCTTTCCCTTCAGAGCCTATTAAGGATCTTGTATATAAACTAATATCTAAGATTTTGTAGTTTTGAGGGTCAGATGACTCCACTGGCAGCCAGGCAAAGTTCAGCAGAATGGCCGAGACGGCAAAAGCACTCAGCATGTTTGCCCTGCACGGCCCAAGCGTTCCAAAATAAAAACCTCGTGCTCCTCGGAAAACATTCCTTAGGAAAGCTGATCCTGAACCAATGAGCTCCAACGGATTCGGACCCCGTGAGCTTTCAATGAGTGAAAAAACACGTACAGGAAGCTCTCTCAAGTTTAGACAGAGCGTGAGTGATAGAAAACTAACTGACGGCAGCCCACTCAGGTGATATATATATATATATATATATATATATATATATATATATCACTGTTTCATGACCTCAGCATAAATGAAGAACACAGAAGATGGAAACATAACTACATTGACCAAAAATGAGTGCACAGGAAGACAAAAAGATAAATGTCACACAAGTTACCTTCATCTGTGTGCGAAACAGGAAGACTCTTTCTCTGGTTTTCTCCCTGGTCCCCACTCTCACCATTATGACTAACTGTAAAGGCCACACACTTGCCACACACATGAAAAACCCCAAATACCAACACTATCCTCACATCACCCGAAAGACAGCATGGGGGGGAGGGGAAGATGGGTAGGAAATCACCTCACAAAAATGTCTAACCAGAAAAATATTCTTCATTAGAAAAGGCTCTGGTAACAATGTGTACTTGTTTGGAATTCAAGAATACTTCTTCTAAAAACTCCCTTCTGGTGAAAAAGATAGATAATAATAAGAAAAGATGGGGCGGGGGGAATCCACTCCTACCCATTCTCTTAGAATGAAACACACACACACACACAACAAAACAAAAACGAAAAGAAAACAACCTCTCCCTGCAAAAAAACCTACCAGTGCTAGACCCTGTGCCCACCCCCAGGCACTCAAATAATACTTGGGGGTGACCAGTCAGCCCCCTCCTCCATTTTAGCTTTAGATCTTAACAAGCAAGCAATCCTACTGAAAAACTTGACACCTGGGTCAGGGGTAAATCTACACAGAACACTGCTGACTACATGGTGATCAAGTAAGAACAGTGTTTGGTTTTAAAAGTGCACTATTATTTTACAGCCATTCATCTGAGGATGCTGGCGGAGATAGGGAGAAGGGTAAGTTTATGAGAAAGGGTAACAAGCTTAGTATTTATCACACTGCATTGTGAGAAAGCAATCAGATTCCCAATCAGCTGGATGTGGAAAACTGCAGAAGGTTCCAAATGGCTTGGGAAAACCTGGGCACAGGGACAGAAATGTGTATTACTGCTATGGACTAAATGTTCTCACCTAGACCTCTAGCACCTACTGAATGGACTTCTCAGTCATTTTGATGTTTGGCCAGAATTTAGATCCTCAAATCCGGAAGTAGTAACCAAGGAAATAGCAGAAGACAAACACGTAAATTGTTAATATGGACAATTAAAATTTTCAAATATTGGTTCATTTAGTCTTGTCCTAGAGAGGGATCTTTTTGGTAAGGCTGAGTGATGAGATTTAGATGAGCTAAATTAATCTAATTCTCTTTTGGTTAACCCACCCTTCTCTGTTCAGTTATCTAATGGTGATTTTTGGGGGTCCAACGTAGAGAGGGACACAAAGATTTCTACATCTTGTCACTCATGAACTGAGAGGTTGAGGTCGTTACATGTGGTCACAGGATGATTTCAGAGCCACTTTCGAGTATCTCAAAATGTCACTCAGCTACTTTTCCACTTAAAACATTTTTATAACCTGGCCAAATATTGGTCTTCCATTACATTATCTAATGAGTAGGAGAAAACAAATTTCATTATCACACTGAATCAGAGTGATTTTCTGGGCAATAGCTTCTTGAGAATTATCTCCTTGCAGTTGTCACGAGCAGTCTGCTTTCTGATGACATTATTCCACAGCTTAGCCGTGACTTGTCTGACAGAATTACCACTGGGAGTGAACTGGCCCCTAAGCAGCAGGATGCTAGAGCTCATAGCCCCCAAGTCTTATAAAGTCAGCCATCCCTGGATTAAGCTCTTTTTATTTTTTGATTGTTTAATGTCTTGCATATTATAATCAGTGTTTTAATTCAGGATTTGGACCTTCTGGCAGTTTTCCGAAGGGCATATATTTTGAAGTCAACTAATTAACTGAGTGTTCTTTTCGTCAGTCATCCCAACTTCTCTGTGCACTGAGAGAATATTTTTTATACCCGTGGCCATGTTAATTTTTAAGCTGCTGCTACCCTGGGGGTTGCCAACAGAGAAGAGGTAGATAGTGGGAAAGCATGGCTTGTGCCTAAAGAAGGGCTTTGTGGGTTGGCAGTGATAAAAGGAAGGGAGAAAGTATGTGACATTGCATTTAACCGAGAAAACCTGTAAATCAATTTTTCTGCCTGACAAAAAAAATACACATTTGGGGAAAGAGCACATTCGTTTCTCTCTTTAGAGTTAAGTTGAGCACTCAAAAAAAGGATATGAGCTGCTATTCTATGAAACAAAGACTGTAACTATAAACCAAGGAGGCACAAGTTGTTTTAAAAAAGTAGGAAGATATCAATCTTATTCTAATGTATCTCGGCACGTGCTTTGGAGGAAGCTTATGAAAGTAAGCATGTATCTCAGGTAGTAAAGCATTTCTGATTTAATTCTGCAAAGAAATGCATGGTTACTGGGTTAGTGTTGTATGCACAATTATTATTACTAAGTTTAAAAATCAAGTCAAAATCCAAACCCAAAAACCTTTTTTTGTAAGAAGGAGGAAATGTGAGAATAGAGACTCGTATTTGCTTGTGTCTATGTAAAAATAATGCTAGAAGGATACACCGGGGGTGGTGGGGGGGAAGGGGAGAGTGGGATGTTGGAATAGAGAGGAGAATAGGGGGCAGGAATGGGAACAAGAGGCTTTTTCCTGTATACATCATATCATTTTGTGTTTTTGTACCAATGTGAATATACCACCTAATCATAAATTATCTTTTAAAAAATAATCAAATTAAATAGGAGATAATAAAATCAAAGAGCAAACTGCATACACAAGAGGTTAGGCATAGGAGAAATAACAATCTTTCTATCAAAATAAGTTGTAGCATATGTATGATTATAAAAACATTAGCTGAATGTTAAGATGTGCTAAAACTAGGTTATGGGTATCTAGTGCTTATTATATTATAACCTTTAATCTCACCTATGTAAAATCAAAATATTTCCCCTTCCAAAAAATAATTTGTAAAAAAAAATTGAAAAACAAAAAAACCTTTATTCCATCAAAATACTCTATCCTTACACCAAAAGGGACAAGTTCTTTATGAAAACGGAGGACATGGAATGGCAGTCTGCGTTAACTACTTGCTTGTTACTTTTTATAGCTTGGTATGACTTCAGTATTCATAAATAAGCAGTCATCCTGATAAAATACACATGGACATTCATGAAATAGTACACAGTGTGCTGCATGGAACAAGAAATTAATAAGAACAGGCTCCTGCCCTCAAGTTTATATTCCTAAGTCCTAGAAATTTAATGCCGAGGTCTGCTGCCTTTCCATTTTTGAAAAAAAAACAAAAAACTTTAACCAATGCCCTCTGTTTTCTAGATTTTCTTCCTCTCATACTCTGGAAATTAAAGCTAAATCAAGCACAGAATAAGTCAAGAAAGTCATTGGCTCTTGTTAACTGGAGCCGATTAGGAGGACCTTGGATCATTTCCAGTCTTATAGGAAACCTGCTCCCCAGGGCAGACTGTGTGCCAGCCAGCCAGGGCTGGGGGATGCTAGAGGTCGGCTCAGAATCTCAGGGGTATTTTGGACTCCTGGTAAATCATTAGAAGTAAACCCTTGGAGGATGGACAGCAAAGGTTATGACCAGGTTGAACACACTCACTTTCTGGGGATTATTTAAGACAATGCACGTCTCATACAAACCACTGGTTCTGGATTCTCGTTTGGAGGGCTATTCAGTAAACGATGTTAGGTCTGGTGAACTTGGGTGTGGGCCCTAGCCAGCAAAATCTCCTGCATTTCACTGAGGTTCAATGGAGATGCAGCATAGCTTACCACCAGAACAACATTTCTAGCGCTACTATCTCAATTGCTTACCATATGAAGAGTATCTCTATGTCAGAGACCATGAAAGACCATGTACATACAGGATCTCCAATCTTGGCAATAACCCAATGAGACTGTTGTTATTGGTTCCCTTTTACAAGTGAGAAGTGAGGTTAAGCAAGTATAAAGCAAATTACATAAAGCCATACAGATAATTCATGGTGGAACCAGTGTTCAAATCCAGGCCTGTCTGATTCTGAAAGCCATGTTTTCCCTACTGTAACACACCACCTTTGATATCACAACTTTTACCTTTAGTAGTTTGAATACTGTGAAGTTTGTTATAGTAAGGATGACAGAGGCACACATATTAACTTGTGCTTGAGCATATTTAAAGTGATTTATAAAGACAAATGACAGTCAGCTAAAAAAATTTGCTTCGGAATGCAAAGCTATTCAAAAGATAAACATTACATTTTCCTGCCTGTAAAAAAACAGTATTAAAAAAATTAAACAAATTATAACCTCAAAAAAATGCATAAAGCTTACCACCTTCCTCAGGTTTCATGTTAAATAGTTCATCTATCAGTCCATTAGAGGAGGGAAAAGAAAACAAAACCATGAGTTAGTTTTATTTTGTAAGAAGTTTGAGTCACACTATTAAAACTGAGTCGTTTTCTTTAATCTAGATTACCTGAGCATGCATGATGTGTAGAGCTTTTGTCTAAGGCAGATAAAACATGTTTTCCTTCTTCAGCTGTAAATATAACGTGCAATCGATTATCAACAGTTCAGAATGGTGTGCATGTTTACGTACTATTGCAGTGTAAGGAAAACACAAGCTTCAGGGAGAAACAGCATCCACAAACTCATTCAGGCAGGAGCAGAGGTCCTCCGACTACATTTTATGCCAGCTGTTGGCTCTCAATGAGTGCTGAGTTACCAGCCTCGAGTCTACTTTGTTTGATAACATATATATATATATATATATATATATATATATATATATATATATATATATATATATATATATGATACTGATCTAACAATTCTCATTCCATGGACAAATGAGTGATTAAGTAATTGACTATTACTTGATGGTGCTAATAAACGTTAGCCATATGGGCCTGGCTAAAATAAAAGAGTAGTCTACTGAGTGAAAGAAGCCAATCTGTAAAGCCTACACACTACATGATTCCAACAATACAACATTTTGGAAAGGCAAAACTATGGAGACAATAAAAAGATAGGTGTTTGCCAGGGTGTGGTAGGAGGGAGAGATGAATAGGTAAGAGGCCATTTGGGATTTTTAGAACAGTAAAGCTATTCTGTATGATCCTGCAATTGTGGATACATGTCATTACATACTTGTCAAAAACCATAGACTGTACAACACCAAGAGTGAGCCCTAATGTAAACTATGGAATTTGGGTGATAAGATGTGTCAATGTAGGCTCATCAGTTGTAACAAATGCACCACTCTGGTTGGGGGTGTAGGAAAGGGGGAGGCTGTGCATGTGTGGGCAGGAGGTGTGTGGGAAATCTCTATCTTCTGCCCAATTTTGCTGGGAACCGAAAACTGCTCTAAGCAATAAAGCACGTGCATGTGTGTATGTGTGTATCTTTACACACATACACACACAATAGTACACAATAGTACAGTCTTAAAGCTTGGTTTGCTCATATATACACTAGACTTTCTACAGAGGACACTTCATTTTAATGGGTTCCATTCTGTGTATATATAAAACAAGACGATCAACATTTACAGTCTCAAATATTATGCAAACACCAGAAGCAAGTGAACATATTGCACAAAGAAAAAGAAAATTTAATACCCCTGTATCGTCACATATTTTATGAATATATGATTTATATAGACACAGATATAATGGACTGGAGTTTGCATTTTCCCAAGGAACTAAAACTTTTCCATTGGATTACCTAGATTTCCACAACATGGCTCACACTGTTGGTACCTGAGGAATGCTGAGGCTGGAAGGTATGGATCAGCATAGTCAGAAGTCAACAAGATCAGGCTAGCCTGCCTCTGCCTTCTTCTACCACTCGCTCCCTCCCTCATGCTCTAGAACATCATTCCTCTGACCCTCTCCTGTTCCTCCCTCCCTCGTGATCTTTGCTCAGGCTGTTTCTTTTCCTTTGACAAGTCTTGCAACAGCACATGGCTTAGATACCGTGTTTCCCAGAAAATAAGACCGAGCCAGAGAATAAGCTGTAAGATTCCTCCAGGATATGAAGGGCATACACCCCCTCACAGGGGGATTTTATGACCTGTTTTAGGGAGAAGGGTGCCTTTTCCATAAACTCCTTCGGCTTAAACTATTCAGTATGCCATTTTGGCACCTAGAATCATGCGAGGGCTTATTTTCTGGTTAGGTGTTATTTTCGGGGAAACAGGGTAGTTCCCTGATTTCTTAAACAGGTGAGGTCTCCTTATCACGTGTGTCCATAGCCCTTGCAGCTCTCTCTGAAGGTGGAGTTGCCCAATTACTTGTGTAATTCCTAGATCACCACCTGCTTCCTCTTTTGACTATAAGCCCCATCCTACAATGGTCTGAATATGTCTGGTGAACCACTGTCTGCCCAGGACCCAGTGCTGTGGCCGCCACAGAGACAACACTCAATAAACTTCTGGTGAACAAAGGAACAAGTACATATGTGAAGATGTACAAGCATGAATGGAAAACATTGCTAGAGAGGCAAAAAAGTGAGAGTTTTGTTTTGTTTTGTTTTGTTTTTCTGTTGAAAGGTGGTTGGGGGAAAGCAAATGAAACAGTAAGTGGGAGAAGAAAAAAAGAGGTGAAGCAAAGTGGTGGACAAAGTAGGAACAAAGACAGAAAAAAGATAGAGGGTGGAGGAAAAAAATGGAAGTCCCAGGATCTATTCTGCCTCTTTCTGTCTCCCACAAAGACTTCTTGCTGGAGCAAAGGGCAGAGGTGGGTATGTTCCCCAGAAGGGCCAGGCTGAACAGAAGCGTGGGGTGATTTTAGTTCTCTTCATATCACCTGTAAAACTTTGCCCTGCATCTCCAAGGATTTCAAGTTCCAGTGAAAGGCTTAGCATCACATCACCTTAGTTCTACCCTCATTTACCATTCTCTCTCCTCCTTAATGAGAAGAAGCACCAATGGAAGAACTGGCAGGAATGGCAGGGGACAGGGATAGCTGACAAGCTCTGTACAGCACATGGTATCATCTATTCCTGCTCTGATCCCTTTTCCGGCCACATGAGAGGCGGTACACCAGGGAGACCTGATGTCACTCACTGCATAACAGGCCCAGGAATCACTTGGAAGAGCCGTGTCTGAGCTTCTCCCCATCTGTTCCCAACAAAGACCAACACCCACCGCAACACAATGAAAACCAAACTCACTCAGTGTAACCATGTAATCTCATTAAAACTATCTGTACAGCCCAAATGGCAGTTAGAACTAAGTAATGGAAATAGCAGAAATGTTGTCATCTGTTATAAAAGAAATAGTTATCTGCCAAGTCTCAGTTACGGATCTTCTCAGATGGGCTGGTGCTGCAGCGACTAATGATGCTATTTCCTAGTTCAAAATACACAACTTCTCTCAATAACACTATAGGGTTGACATCATTGGTCTAGGAAAATTTAAAACTGACACTATAGGAAGCAAATTAATGCAGAATTTTCTCAATTGGAAAAGAAGAAAGGCCTAGGAAGAGTTTGCCAAAAAAAGATAATGAATTGGCTGTTGAGCAGTAGTATTTCGGAAGCTATTCTAAATAAAAATCAAAACTTACTCTTAAAACTGGAGGATTCCTGGTGCTGGTTTTCTTCCTCTAATGAAATTAACCTTAAAATCAAGAAATGAAGTTTAGTAGTCTAGTTTTGAAAATGTTATATTTATGATACAGCCAGATTTTCTGTACAATATCTGTTACCTCACCCCCCCGACACACACATACACACATGGTGAATGTACAGCCATTTACAGGCTATATATATTTTTTTAATTGGGGGAGGGGAACAGCGTTGGGGAATTGGGGAAGGGGGACAGACAATTTGCTGTCTCCTTGTTCTTCAGTCTAGTTGTGGAGGACGCTGCTTCACTGGCCCATGTTGGTATCGTCATTGCGCTCTTCCCGGATGAGGCAGATCGGTCGTCGGCCTCTGGATGGTCGCTCACCACAGCTATTGGCAGCTCACGTTGGCTGCCAGCCACTCACGCTGGCTGCCGGCCACTCACTGTAGCCTATGGCAGCCCACTGCACCAGGGGCTGCAGCTATGCTGACCCGGGGAATCATAGCAGCCCAGCTCCAGGTGGAGCTGTTGTTCACCAACTTAACTGTAGAGGGCAGTGTCACTGGCCCTCATATGTGGGATCCGAACCAGAGCCACTGGGATCCCAAGCCAGCTCTTAACCACTGCGCCACTTGGCCAGCCCTATACATTTTTTTTTTTTTTTTGAAGAAACATATTTGCTGGCTGTCTCCTGTCCCAAGGCTGGTTAGCAGCATCTTAACATGTGAATTTGGTTTCATCATAAGGAACATATTTTGTAAATATCTATCTAGGTGGACAGTTGGATATAACTAAGATAGATAGAGTTATCACTTTCATAAACACAGTTAAAAAACCAACGGGCAAGCAGGTCTTTATTCTGATTCCTGGTGTTACAGGAAAAAAAAAAAAACACACCAAGAAGTTTTAAATTACATAAGGCTAAAAGCAGGAACACCCTCAAATCCAGACAACTGTCACCTATTCAGCCCTTACCATCCATGGGTAAGATCATGGCAGAGGTACATCACCACCCTGAGACTCAGGGGTGCCTCCCTCCTTGTTCTATTTGCATTGCCTTTATACATAATTACTGGTTTATACTCTGAGTTTTTAAAAATGAAGTACTAAAATAAAGGAGAAATCTAAAATTAATTAAAACTAATCAAGACAATCTTGGGTGGTTCTCTTCTGAGTAAGGCTAATGCTTTATTGCGATTGCAGTAACATATATGATGAAAAGAAGGTTCCAGGACTCATTCCAGGCTCTGCCTCTTACTATACCAGGGGCAGTGGGCAGTCCCATTACCCGAGTCTCACTTCCATCATTCACACAGTGGGGAAATGTCAACACTGATTACATGGAGGGTTACCATGAGAATGAGTTTGGGTAACATAATAAAGCACTCAGCATTGTGCTGAGTACATAGTAGGTGCTCACTAAATGGTAGCTAGCATTACCAGGAATAGGCAAAACTGGTTCCTCCAATATGGTCAATTGTCTACACTGAGATCACATTCTACAGTCTTCCTACAGTGTAAACTTGTCTTCCTTCTGCACTCAAGAAATTTTCTACCATTTACTTTAAACAAAAAAAAAAGGGCTAGTATTGGAAGCAGATATTTCTGTGGGACAAAAAAATACAGAAACTTTATTTAGAAAGACAGTAAAAATATAAGGCTGTGTCACCATAAGATTGTCATCTAAATTTTTTTTCTCTGGAAAAAGTATAGCACATGGTAAGGTGATCTATTTTGCTTTCCTAGGTCAGCCTGTTCAAGATGAATGCCATTCCGGCAGGCTGTAACATCTCAGTAGAAAAATACTTTTTTTTTTTTTTTTGGAGGGCAGTGTCACTGGCCCTCACATGTGGGACCGAACCGGGGCCGCTGGCTTCCCAAGCCAGCGCTTAACCACCGCGCCACTCAGCTGGCCCTCAGTAGAAAAATTCTTAGATTCGCATTTAAACTGTCTCCTTGCTGTATGGGATGAGGAACCATGCACCATACAGGTTGAAAATTTCTCAGTATTGAAAATGACAGGAGGTGCCTTCTTTGTAAAGAGGTGAGAAACAAAGATGGAGCAGTCACTTCCTGTACTCAGAGAGCTGCCGTCTGCTTCACAAAGGAGAAAACAGAAGCTCTGATGAGTAGGAAACAAAATGTCAAAGCCCAACACTTCTGCATGATAACACCTAAGACCTATATGAGTGATGAGGCAATTTCATCTGTTATTTCCTTCTCTGAGAGAAAAGCTGGGGGATTTCCTATCTAGGACAGGATCTTGTAAGGGATGTAACAAAAAAGACCAGAGAGGGTCTAGAAAGCCAGAGGAAAGTTGAGTCTGAGGCCATAACACAGAGAGCCCGGGTGCGCTGGGGACACTGCCCTTACCTGCCCCACTCAACTTCTAACAAGTGTGTTTCTGGGTACCCCAGAAATGGGCCTCTTACTGGGCTGAGCCCTAGTTGAGCAGGGAGATGTGTTGAGGGTGTTTGGTCTCGATTTTAATACATCTACTCTGAGAAGTGAGGGAGTAGAGCAATCACCTTGGGTATGGGGCCCCGGCAGGCTTGGCCATCAAGGACTGTGCTGCCCTTACCTGGGGGAAGAAAGGTTTTGCCAAGAGAAGAAGCCCGTGACTTACTGGCTCGGCCCTTCGGCTGCGGCATCTGTGCTCTCCTGCCGGGTGATCTTCTTCCTTTCTTCCTTCTCAACCAGTTTTTTCATAGGGTCTTGTAAGCTCTTGATCACACGCCACATATAATAAAAAGAAAAAAAAGAACAAAAGAAAGATCATTAATAAAAAATTCAACTGCCACCTGGTCCCAACAACCAAACCTTGAATTAGAGGTTTGGGGAGGTTAACTTGAACTAATCAAGTGGACAAAAATGGAATTTTATATATTCTCAGATCCATCCAAGAAATACTAACCTAGAAAGGAGAGTTGTTTTGCCACTAGATTTATGTTTTCCCCTTTTGCGATAAGTTATTCAAAAGAAGGCCTTTTGGCTATTGCTAACTTTATTTTCCATCTGTAACAGGCAGCTAAGATAAACATTCTGTCCTGTTTGCAGCCCACACACTGACAGATGAGAAGATTTTTCTCCCCCAAAGATGAGAGAATGTCATTTTATTTTTCATTTTGTTTGCTACTTTGCAATCTAAAAACAGCTTTTAAAAACAAGAGAAGACAAAAACTTTAAAAACAAAACAAAACAAAACAAAACAAGGTCTTAATGTATTCTGACAAGTTAACTCCCACAAGTGGACAAAGCAGGTACGGCTACATCTTTGTAGATTAAAAGGGGAGGGTCTTTTTGTGGCACATCATTTCTTAGTGTTCCTGTTCTTGAGGTTTATTAAATATTTAAGAAAAACTTTTTAGAAAGCAAGTGCCTAGAAACTGTATACCATTGACAGAGCCTGAAAAAGCAAAAAAACCATTTCTATCATAATTGAATCACAAGTTATACAAAAACATCTCTATTTGGGCCCTAATTCAAAGGCAAACCTACAATACAAAAGAAACATCTCAAGGTCCTTCTCCTGCACCTGTTCTCAGAACTATGAAAGTCCATCCTTTGGGCCTTCACAGCTCTTCTCTTGCCTTCATTCTTCCCATCTTCCACTTTTCTAATATGACAGCATGCATAGAAGAAGGCAATGAGAGTCAGATGCCAGCTCTCACTGATTAGTGGTGACTGACTGGAGATGGTCTGTAGGCAGAGTCTCAGCAGAGCACAGCTGTGACCAACTTTGGCGTCTGCCATGGATACCAGATAAGATAGACACTGGTGTCACCCTCGTAATGCCATCTCTGTTTCACTCCCTGCACAAAACAATTTTCCTAAAACACCCAGACCATCATGTTACCCTTTTTCTCAAGAACCTATAGTAGTTCCTTATTTTTTTCTACTTCTAGTCTAAACTTCTCTACCCAATTTTAAAGATCTTCTAAAAATGTGGTCCTCTCTTACTCGCCCAGATCACTTCCCACTAACCCCCAATTAGGCCTGTATCCTCATAGTTTCCTATGTGCTAGTTGATCCTTTCCTATCTTTGTTCATTCTGCTTCATAACGAAGAAAGCTCTACCTATTTGCTCACCCTCAAAAGTCCTATTGATCTTCACAAAACCCAGGTCAATTACCACTATTTTCCACAAAGCTTCATATAATAAGCACACCAAATTCAAGAAGGTCTTTACATCTCCAAAATGCATTAACAGTTTTAATATTTGATTACATCTATCCTGTATTGTGTTTTGTCTCTTAAAAATACACATTTTTAATTATAAAAGTAATATAATCATATGTAGAATGCTTGGAAATTTTTTAAAAGAAAAATTAGTCATAATTTCATTACCCCCCCAAACAATGACTTATTATTTTCATATATTATACTCATACTACTTATATACTTGGAATCACCGCATGTATATATATATATATATATATATATATATATATATATATATATATATATATATATATATACAAATAAAAATATGTGTATGTTTTGTAAACAGTAGATGTCCTCTTAACCCAATGTAATTTTTGTAGGTATTTCATAATCCAAAACACTCTTTATTAGGGTGGAGAATGTAAAAAAAAATTATATATCTTAAACATTTAATATTAAATTAAAATACATAATTGTATATTTATTCATCATTATTCTAATGTAAGGTCAAAGTTTTCTCATTGAATACATGTGCCCTGCAATACAATGACAGCTCTGTAGATCTGAAGCTTTTTCTTGAACAAAGCACATCATAAGACATTGCTATTCTTTTTAACGACTCCCTATTTCTAGACATTTAGATGAGTACACTCAGTCAACAAAGTTGTTGTGCTCCTAGCAAGTGCTAGGTACTGTTCTGTCTGTGCTGAGGATATACACTGGTGAACACGATCCACAGTCGGACAATTAAGTTTGCGAACTCATCCTAGAAAAAGTGCTGCATACCACATTTCTGAATATCACTATAGTCACATTTGAAGTACTCCCCTTGGGAAGCTGTGCACCGACGCCAGCGCCTAGTCCACCCTACAAAGTAATTTTGGAACTATTTTTCTGGAATGGCCATCAGAACTGTCACCATATTACCCTTGATGTCCTGAATGTCATCAAAATGTCTTACTTTCATATGTCCTTTATCTTCGGGTAAAGAGAGAAGTCATTGGGGGCCAGGTCAAGTGAGTAGGGAGGGTGTTCCAATACAGTTACTTGTTTACTGGCTAAAAACTCCCTCACAGACAGTGCCGTGTGAGCTGGTGCATTGTCATGATGCAAGAGCCATGAATTGTTGTCTAACTTTTTCACGCAGCCTTTTAAGCACTTCCAAAGAGTAAACTTGGTTACTATTTGTAGTCCAGTTGGTACAAATTCATAAGGAATAATTCCTTTGATATCAAAAAAAGTTAGCAACGTCATTGCAACAAGTTCACAAACTTCACTGTCAGACTTTGTAGACAAAATTATCAGCTAGTGATGGGCCTGGGAAAAGAATTAAAATAGCGGGACAGAAAGTGGTGGCATCATTACTTCAGTTAACAGGAATGTTCTTTCTTGGAAATGACATTTCAACTGAGAGCTAAATGAAAGGTAGGAGCTAGCCATGTGCAGCTCAAGAGAAGGGGAGGCCCCGAGTGCAGAGGCCTAAAGGTGGGATTCACTTGGCCTGTCTGAGGAACACAAAGAATGCCACTGGGGCTGTGGTATAGTGGGCAAGCGTACAAGACTTATGAGACTGGGATAAAGAAGTCAGCAGGTCTCACACAGGGAGAACATTCCTTTACCCACATTCATAACTATCTAACATTTTGCCTTATTAGTTTCATCATATTCTTTTGCTCTTTCTGTCTCTTTAACACACGCTAACTCAATGGAATCCATGATTCTTGGTGGAGGGGGAAATGCTATAAAGAACAGTAGGGGACAAATGAGGCAATCGGAATATGGACTGTAGTCTAGCTATTCTTTTTTTATTTTTTTAAAATCATATACCCCCAAAGCATCTGGTGAGAGCCGGGAACATGTGTGTGCGTGTGTTTATTTTGGAAATGTGCAACCATAAGGAGGAGTTCAACAGATGTCAGGGACTTACTCTTTTCAATAGATCTGCCAATCACAGCATTTTATTCACACACACACACACACACACACACACACACACACACACACACACACAGAGTTTCACTGCCCCAAAGAATGGTCCAACGCTGGCCAAAGTGAAGCCATGGTATTTGCAGCCAAGGTCTCATGGCTCCAAAACTCACTTTTCAATTCTGTGAGCCTTGTCCAAGCCTCCTGGTTTGCTCAGTTATCTTCTCCTTCCATTTCCTTTTAATCAATCAGCACTAGGCAGGGTGAGGGCATGTCGGCTCTCAGCCAGCCCTGTTTAGTGGCCACAGCGCTTGCTTAAGCCCCTGAGATGTCCTTGACAGCTCCATGGTTATCATCCCTTCTGTCTCCAGCCTGACCTCCCCTCATAACCACACTTGAACAGCTCTCAGACAATCCCTTTGTAATGTAAACCACTCCTTCCTTCTTTTCAACCCCTTCCCCTGTTAGGCCATTAGCAGGGACTCAATTGTTGGCTCCCTGTCACCACAATCACAGTAGAGTCACTATTGTGTTTCACCAACAGAATGGCTGCAGTTCCAATTGCTATTTTATTATTAATAATTCCTGTGACAATTGCCCCTCTCCTCCTACTATTACCAATGTCCCTTTAATAATGTGGCTGTTGCCATGCAAAAGAGATACTAAATATGTGCTTGCTGGTTGATACTTAATGTACATAAGATTAAACTGCAAACATGACAACTCTTTAGCTAGGAAATTCAAAGGCTCAGGAGAGTAATAAGAAAAGGTTTATAAAACCATAGGCACAAATAGTACTGAGCACATGGGCTTATTAAATATTAGAATTTTGAACAAGGAGATGTGTGTGTGTGTGTGTGTGTGTGTGTGTGTGTGTACACACACATATATCAGCTTTACTGAGATATAATTCACCTACTATAGCATTCACCTGTTTAAGTACACCTTTCAATGGTTTTTAGTATAGTTTCAGAGTTGTGCAACTATCACCACAATCCATTTTAGAACATTTTCAGAAGCATCTCTTAAAGAAAGGAAGTGTTTTTGATCAAACTAAGCTAACGAAGTGCTCCTCTGTACAGCAGGAACCTCCCTCCCTCCCCCCAATACATATGGAACTTGTTTCTTACAAAGATGGTACACATTGAAGAGATAAAGAGGCTTAGAAAGACTCTGAAACATCATGGAGGACAAATCATGTCCCCTTTCTTCCCTTTATATAAGTTCCTGGATGTGACTGTCAGACACAGGATATTCTACATGGTGGACAACTGCTCTCCCCAAGGTTTGATTAAAAGGCCCCACTGGGGCCTAGGGTGGAGGTGAATTCTTTAGATTAAAGTCCACGACTCAGCTGAAAACACTTAACCCTGAAGCATTGTGTAAGTCAGAGGTGACAGCATTTTCTGTGTGACAGAAACACCTGCTCAGGCAAAATGAATCTAAGAGGTTTGGCTGACTGTATAGAGAAGCAGTCATCAGATGGAACTATTTTGAATCACTGTCTGATGATGAAAGCCACATCGAAATTCATGTCCAGAAATGAAATGTCAAAGCATTCTGTTTCTAAACCTTGAACCCACGATATCTGTCATTAAAATGGGTCGTGAAAATCGCTACTATTAACAGCAATACAGCCTCCTATAAAACTGAAAAGTTCTCTGTGAAGGAAAAAATGTTTTTAAACTAAGTAACCTTTCTCGGGTAAGGCTGCACTGACATGCTAATAGTTTCCATCAATGCTTAAATGGTTGCAGGAAGCACACACAATATATAAGATCAGCGTGACAGAGGAAACACACAGACCAAGCTTGCAAAAGTGTCTTAGAAAGGAAACAGCTTAATATAATAATGGGAATTACTACTTCCTATATTAGGAAAATAAAAAGCAAGAGCAACATTCATCTGAATGAAAGCAAAACTATTCTGCAAAACAAATTTCACAGACAAAAGGCCAGGAGCCAGCCTTCATAGATGACCTCAATTTAATGTTTAACTTTGACAGTTGGATAACATTTTCTCTAATCTTTATGACATTTAATTTTCTTATGCTACTTCCCATTAATTACACTGTTTGTATATGAAGGAGCCAAATATAGTCTCTAAAAGGAAATGAAAGTGCTCAAAATAGTGAGGCATGGCTAAAAGATGCTGGATTCAATTGGGTGTGTGTATGTTTGTGTTTATATAATTGGTAGCACATGAAGAATAAAAAGCAGAGGACATGATGATGTGTATGAGCTATGCAATCCATGGACATTGAGTGCACGCAGTTATAAATTTATAAAGACAGTATACAAGGAACACTATTAATCTAGGACCAGAAAGCACTTCTGAATTGTACGACAGAGCAAAAAAGTTGAAGAGTAAAATTAGAGAAAACTAAATACAATCTCAAATAAGATATATAATCTTTTTTAAAAAAAATAAGAGAAAATGGATGTTGGGAAGGTACCAGCATGTTTTGGAAAGAGATGGACTTTGGAAATTGATCACATAATGTTGTGACAGGGAAAATGGGTCTTCATACCTTGGGGCCTGTTTACATATCAGAACAAGGGAGCTAATGACAAGTATATTTTTCTTGGGGCACTGTAAGGCTTAGCTGAAATAATGGTTCTGCATACTACCGGGCAAGTGATAAGCACTTGAAATGTGCTATCATATCAACAACTTTGAAAATCCATAGATATCTTAAGGGCTCATTGTGTGTTAGGTGCCATAGTGCATGTTTAACACATCTCAAAAACCCAGATAAACAATAGTCCTGATTTCCTGATCCGGACAGGTGAAGTATCTTGTGTAAGGCCATTCAATCACTAACCGGTAGAAGCAATACTTGAATCTAGATTCACATTCTCTAAAATTCCACAACTAGTTAAGAAATAGTATTGAATAGCCAAGCCATTGACATTTACTGAAGTCCCCTTTACATGAAGTGTCCAGGGGATTGAGAGGACTTCATTCCAAATTCTAAAGGAAGGATCACACGTTCCCAGATATTTGTGGGACTGAAGTATAAAAGGTGCTTTTTGCCTACAAGCAAAGACTTCAAAGTATTATTTTTTAAAAACATTTTGCAAGTTTAAGGTGAAATTGAAAAAAAAAAAATAGTACAACCAGAAAGAAGTCCACTTTCTTTAATGTAGTCCAAAAACGTCTGAGTAGAAACAAAAGCAAACTAAACATTATCACACGTGTTTACACCACTATCTAGTTCTTCATATTAACTTTACTATTCAAACAATAGAAAGCAGGTGGAAATGTAGGGACTGGGAAAGAGATAAAACAAACAAACAAAAAACCTTTTCTACCATGTTTATTCTACACCATGTAGGGCTGTGCTCACAGAAACGGCTTCTTGTACTTCTTGGTGCAGGGATTCAGTTATATAAAAAAACTGAACCTGCTCAAAGGCTGAGGGAGACTGGAAATAATGGGTCTATATTCTGGTGCATTGTCATACCAATTCAACCAATGGTGCAGCTACTAGCTTGTAATTTTTAGGCACTGCAAACAGGGCTCTCTGTTGAAGTTGAACTAAAACAACTTCTTACATTCCTTAGGTTTGGTCACATGTGCAGGAATATAAGGATACCGAGGAGGTTCAAAATCTGGTCTCTCCAATTACCAACGCAGCCATCAAGGCCCCGGTCTTGAAGGACTCCATCTTGACGACCTAGTATCTTGGTCAGTAAGTATTTTAGCCCTTCAACTTCATCTTCTCCTGGGTTAGGTTTACCACCGGTTAATTCCTCCTTCATGCACTGAAATCTGACTGCAACAGGGATGTTTTCATGGAAGGTCTCTTTTGTAGCAAAAGTATAATTGATCAGAGGGTACAGGTTGATGGTGTGCTCCAAGGTGAAGGGCTTGGTCCACTGGATGTTCTTGTTGCCTGACTGGTGACGCCACCCCACCCCCTAGGGGCCAACCGTTGTGCGAAAGGGGGAGGCAGGGAGCCTTTCCTGGGGCCAGTGGCAGTTATCTGCATCCTACTCAGAGGCCAACGCCCGCCATTAACGTGAGAGCACAAGAGGCTCCAAGTGTTACTTTTAATTGAAAGTTTACAGCTGTATTTTTTAAAGGTAGAGTTTCTGTTGTCTCCTGCTCTCCTGCCTCATGGCCAGGAGTGCCGCCTGGAAGAAACGCCACATGGCAGAGTAGAAGAGGCATGAGCATCCTGGCTCCCAGACCTATCACATACTGGGCATGTGGCATCTGGCAAATTACTAGACCTTTCTGAGCTTCCGTTTCTTCACTGAAACATGGAAACAAGAACAAGCATGCCCACCTTCCCAAGGTTATTTTGAGGATTAACTGAAGTATACGCACTTCAGTTTCGGTGTGTCAGTGCTGAATCTAACAGTACTATTAATTATAATACCCAACCTTGGTACATTACAGTCACTCATAACATGACAAACTCTCCCAGGCATTACTACACTTCACCCTTAGCAGAGTGCCCAGGCTATATAGAGCAATGACCCACAGAATGATCCTTTTCTCCTTTCCCCTCAATGTAAAGTTAGGGAATGGGAGGAGGTTGCGGGGTGGAGAAAGACTCACTGTTGTGAGGAGGGCCTGAGCTACCTACCAGCTGCCCAGAAGAACAAATACCAGTCATCACAAGGGATGAACTGATTGATGACCAGCCGCACCCTGGCTTGTCCACCTCAGATTTCAGTGGTGGTTGTGGTTAGCCCCTCTACCTGCCCTCCTTCCTTTCCCCATGATCTGGATATGTCCCAATTGGCTGTTTGCAATGACCTGGCCTGAAGCAGCTTGGAAAAAAAAAAAAAGTTGTTCGGCTAAATGCTGTGTAAAGTAATGACACTGAGAGAAAACTTGAAAGCCTTAAAGGATCTTCTGGATGCTCGCCATGAGTAATTGCCATGTTGGGACTGGCAACTAGAATAGCATTGCAGAGATATTTACCCAGTTTTCATAAAAACTATTATGGCTTTATTTTCAAAGCAAGTAACTACAGAGCCATGTGGCTTGTCGGTAAATGTTCAAGTGATTAACTGAGAAATGTGGAGGTGGGTGGAAGAAGGCTGTTAGGCATACGAATTTGAGAAAAACAAAATTTAGAAGATGTTTTTTGAATTGTGAGAGCTAACAGCGTTTTGGTCTCCAGAATGATGTTCCGTCTAACAGTGCTAAGCCTCAGACCCCAGTAGAGAAAGCAGGGAACATTGGCACATCTGTTTCGATGGTTATTTTTGAACATGCTCAGAGGTAGGTTTTCAAATTCAGATTTCCTTAGAGTTAGAAATCTGGCACAGGCTAAGTGCCAGTTGCAAAGCCAAAGTGCATTTTTAGAATTGGCCCTGTTGCAGGGGTGGGGTAGGAGGGTCTCTTTCCTTTCTTGTGTGAAGGCCGACCCCGCCCTCTCATATCCCTGAGGGGATTACAGGATCCCAGACAGGCCTGCAGGGCTGAAGGGCAGGGTTGGAATGGAGCTGCCAGAGGTTCTGTGGGAGTCAGGATGGAGTGGGTTAGGTTACCTGGCTGAGGTCTGAGAGACCTCCTACCCCGTTGCCAGCCACAGCCTTGCTTGTGACACTCACTGCAAAACAAATCATCCAGGGTGAAAGCGGTGAGTGAGAAAGTAATTTAACAGAGAGAAAAAACTGATGGTTGCTAGATGGGAGGGGAGCTGGGGGTTGGGGGAGAAGGTGAAGGGATCAGAAAGTACAAAATGGTAGTCACAATATAGTCACGGGGATGTGAAGGACAGTATGGGGAATATAATCAATAATATAAAGATCCTGTAGGGTGTCAGATGGGCACTGGACTTATCAGGGGGATCACTCCATAGACTGTGTAAATGCCTGTCCACTACATTGTCGCTGAGGTAGAATAATATTGAATGTCTATAATTAAATATAGACATTGAATAACTATAATTAAATATAAATATATAAATTCATGAGATATGGAGTACAGCATAGGGAATATAGTCAATGGTATTATAACAGCTGCATATGATGTCAGAGAGGTAGTTGACTTGCGGGGGTGCGTTACCACTTTGTGAAGGGGTGTAAATGTCTAATCAGTATATTGTTTTGCACACCTGAAACTAATTTAAAAAAAAAAGTCACTTAAGCTAGGCTGGGCAACCTCACAACCTCAACAAGACCTCTATGTGGACACTGCCAATAGCTATTTTCTGGACCCACTGTGGAGCTAGTGGTGCCACCACCTTGTTGCCATCCTTACTGCCACCACTACCTCTCACCACCAGCACCACACAGCTGGGGGCAGGGGCGAATGGGCAGACCTGGATTTAAAGCCAGGGCTGGCTGGCTCCCAAGCTGTGCTCTTACATCGTATGCTTTATCCTGGATCTACAGTCAAAAACCTGGCTTTCCTTCCAAAACCATCGGATGGGCACATCACAGGAATACACTTTGCTACCATCCATTTTCACGAAGTATAGCCATTCTGATCTCTTTAAAAATACAGCTATAGAAGGACATGCCTTCTCTTCCACCGATTCTGAATGAGTGTGTCCACTTCAAAGGGCCCAATGCTCACTTCTCTATACAGACATCTAACACCCCACAGCCTAGCATTGCCAGATAGGGATGGAAATGCCATTGATACAAATAGAATTTTAGATTTTTCAGGAAAAAGCCACTTGACTCCTGAGGGCTCCCCCCCTCCACCCCCCCCCCATGCCTGTTCTGGATCTGTGGGGAAATGTGTAAGTAAACGACATCTTGGAAGGATGAAGCAAACATGACCACATCTGAGAGCTGGTAATTTAAGACGGGTACTGCTCTCTTACAGACAGCATTCATTTAATTTTTAAAAAAAGGACTTTAAACTCTTAGTCTAAATTACTTTCTCTAAAAAAGTGACAGTGCTTTCAAGACAGGCTAGTAACATTCCATTCCTCTCCCCATGACTTGATAATTTCTACCATGTGAAAGACATTTCCAGATGACTTAGAATCAGTATAAAATTAACACATTAATGCTAACTCATGCAAAAATACATATGCTTAGCAGCATTTTAAGGAATCAATACATATTGTTTGAAAATATGAGATTACGGCATTATTTTTATTGGAAACCACTTAAAACACAGCCTCTCTGCTTTAAATGTGAGCTGTTACAATTATTAAATTAGGAAATTTTGTAATATTAAATTTCAATGCCAAGTTTTCCATAAAGTTGAAATCCTACAAAAATCGATCACAAACCAAAATGAGGAAGGACTTTGTCACTAAAAGTAGAATCAATAGAATCATATCAGGCCTGAGGAAAAAGCTATTGTCACATAAAACATTACCACACAACAGTCACAAAAATGTCAAAATAGTGACTTGGATAATTTTTATGTTGTAAGAGGTGGAGAACTCAATTCACTTTTATAATAAAAATTATTTTGAAAAAGAAGGATACATATTTTCTAGAGAAAGGTTCATTCATTAGAAATAAAACTTGAGCTTCTGGGGCACAAGTTACATCCCTGTAATTCTGCAGCAAAAGGCTCTTCCCTCCAAACAGGATGCACCAAGTGTTTAACACATTAATTATCATCCTTCATCAAGCATAAAACTAACAGTCAGGAAATACAGCTGCAATGGCACAATTACCAACACACTCAGAGTACACCCTGCAGCAAAGAAAACAAATGGGTTGCTTTTCATTAACAGAGCTTGGCAAACCTCTCCAAAGAAAATGTTTTCTTTCCAGCCAGAGTCCCAAAAGGCATTTAAGGGGCTATTTGCTTAGGTGAATCCAGAGAACAAATAAATCATGAAAACATCAATTTAAATTTTAAAGTATCCATTGTCAATATACAGTGCCATTCAGAAGGAAATTATATATATTAAAAGACGACTTGATCAAATAAAAAATCTCAATATATAAAGTAGGTATTTAAAAGAATATATTAGTGCAAGAGGGTTGGTTAAGTCAGGTCATATCCTCATGCTTGATGGTGATACATAAGGTATTAATGGTTTTCATCATCATGTTTCATGACATAGAAGATGATATGTAATATGCCTCTATTGCATATCATCTTATATGGATTATAGTAACAGGATTCTATTATATAGGTTTCAGTCCATATAAGGAAAATAATTAGCTACTAGCTTGAGATTCAAATATGATGTCATAATTGAAAGCCTAAAGGAATAGGATTCAAGAGAGATAATAAAAGCATAGTTTACTTGGTTGATTTCTATAGTGCTTAACATTACTATAATCATATTACACCTTAACAGAGGCAGTACTCCTACTGAGTTTGTCTTACAATTAAACCATAAATGTTACTTACACCATAATTTAAGGAAGGCTCTGGGGGTGTAAAAGAAAATGGAAAATCATCTGTCCAGAATATCTGTAATTATGTCCTGAACCACTGCCATCAAACTTGTACTAAATTCTCTGCCCAGAAATCCTCTAACACAACCAGCTTGATCCTCTCTGCAGGATAAATATCATGGCAAACATTAAGGAGCCATATTTTCCTCAGCCCAGAAGGCTAGGGATACACATAAGCATTCTCCCATTCTTGTGGCACCACTTCAGTTTCATCTTGTGCTTTCTATGCAATTACCTCAAACCTGAGTTTCTTTTAAATTGTATTTGGGGTTAGGCATCATTTCATCTTCCACCTGGCTGATTTGTGTTATGTACAGTTGTCTTTCCAAAGACAGCCTTTGAAGTTGTATTTATTATAAAATCAAATCTGATGCGCCTTCATGCCCTCACACCCTTGGCCTTATGAGAGAAGAATCCATGGGATGCTGCTCAGGCTTGTGTAAGAAATGTGAAGAGTGTGAGTTGTGCTAATTTTAATCAGTCTGCCTTGGTCTGGAGAGCAGCTTCCTAAGGTGCTGAAAGCAGCAGTAAATCACAGGGAAGGAATGCGGCCTTCACTGCCAATGGTCGCATTGCCCATGCCATGAGGGAGGCTTGGGTTCATGGTGTGCACAACACTCGGCTGGACAAAGGAGGATACGTGAGGCATAAAAGGTCCCTCCCCTGAGAGAGTCTGGTTAACAGCCCAAAAAAGGGCACATTCAGAATCCATTCATCAGCGAGCAAGTGACCAGCTGACACAGGGATTATGAAGAACACACCCTACGACCAGGTGTCCTCTCCGGAGTCAGGTTTGGTGCATCACAGGGTGAGTGTGGTTCTTCTTGGGACCTTCAATTTAAGGGCCACTGTCTTAAAGCGTTTCTTGGTATTTTTGTAGAATCAGTGACATCACAAACATCTCAAAATCAAAGAGGTGCTTCATGGCAAAAAAAAAAAAATGTTTATCAAGCAAGGTGATGAGATAAAAGCTGCCTGAAAAATCGGAAAGAAGGTAACTTCCAGATGAACTTTAACTGGTTCTTTCCTGATCTTTTCCTCTCTAAGACATGACCTGGCAACCCACCATTCTCTCTCAGCATTCTTAAAGTCATTTTGGAACCCAAATCACTCCCCTACTTTGACATGCACTCACCCTCAGCCACCATTAGAAAGAAAAATAATTCCGCATTCAGTTGCAATACTGAGAATCAGACATTTTTCATGTATCCCTTTTGAGTTGAGAAATCATTGAGTTTCTTGTTGCTTTTCCAATTAAAGAATATTACTGTAGTCTTATGGAAAAAATCCAATTATATATTGGATGGTACTCACAGAATAAAATGCTATTTCTCAGAAGTAAGTAAGGGAGAAAAAAATATTTTCTCAAGTGAGAATATTGGAATTTAATAATAAAAAGGTAATGAAGTGTATTAGACATGTACAATTTTCTCTTTAGCAATGTCAAACAAGTATTTTAAAGGAAGAGGACCCATCATTAGGCTGCAATACACCACAATTCATCTCCCAGTAACATGTATCCCAAGGTTCAACCTTTGTATTTGGATTGTTGGCGCTTATCATTATATTGAATATTAATGTAGTAAAAAAAAAAGACTCTACTGGGTGGCATAGTTCTCTCTCTGACATTTGGAATCTGTTAGAATAATGATGCTTGCTGCAATAATGATGCTTAATGATGTTTGTGATACAAACAAAACTACTTCTCGTAAGATTTTCTAATGTCCTCTCTAGCTTTCATACCTTTAATGTAGTGAATTCATATGGTTGATAACCTCTGAAGCTCTCATGGATGGCTGCCATAGTGTGAGAAGTTTTCTCCCAAAAATGAAGCAAAGTGGTCTATAAAGAAAGACAGTAAAGCTATTAATGTTTTGAATGCCCAGTTCTAGTCCTGAGTCCCGGAGAAGTGTCTGTGGCTTTCAAGGTCCTCCAAAATATGATTCCAGCTCATCTTTGCAGGCTTGTTTTCCATTTCCCATCATGCCCTGGATTTCAGCCAAACTGCAGGCCCCCCTGTACCCCCAGAGACTGCCTCCCATGGCTTATGTGCTCCACCACCTGGAACAGTCTCTCCACTCCCTTTGTACTCGTTCCAGCTCCATCCTCCAAAACCCAGGGCTAATCATTAACAATGTTTTTTTGTGATTCCCTCCACTGATTTAATTTCTCCTTCTTTAAATCCTCATTGGATTTTGTAGAATTAATTTCACTGAACACACCCTGTTCTCTCCTTGAAGTACAGAAAATATAGTCAAGCTTCACTGTCTCTGACTTTCTTCCTCAACTTTAAGTTCTCTGAGGGCAGGGAATCTGGGGTGAATTTTTATATTCCTTACAAATGTAGGGTTTGGCCTCCCACACTTGGCTGGTGCTCAGTGGTACTGTTGATGGATACAAGCGCTAACCAGAGGTTATCAGGAGACAACATCAAGGTCATTTGTGACAAAACCAAGTTCATTAAATTATGACAATCTGATGAGTAAATGTCTGTGTCATGAGAAGTACACAGAGGAGCCTTTCTGAAAAATCTGACAGGGTCTGGAACATTAAACAGAGTGGAATTTGGAAAGGTACAAAAGGAGGGGCAAGGCTCTTGGGCAGAAAGCACCCCTAGGCAATGCAGGAAAATAGGAAATTATAGTGGACATACAGGGAAGAGCTAATCTTTGGTTTTAGTAAACTGTAGTCTGCTAGAAGGCAGGGACAAGGGAAGTAAATTAGGAGAACGGCATTCAGAACTTCAGAAAGCTCAAACTGTACTTTTAGCTCAAACACCAGTTTTCTGTTCTCTAAACTTCATGACATCCTTGGTTCATAGTAACAAATATCCCTTTGTTACCTGGTATGTTGCGAGCATATGAGACAAGAGATTGCATCTGCTGGCACCAAGGAGGTCCACTTTTTGACACACATCCATCTTCAATTTGTCAAAGCTTTTTTTGGCCAGACGTACCTGTGTTTGTACCTATGAAAGTAAAAGGAATCTGTGAACCTCTCAAACTCTTCCGTTAAAATTGGCCAGTGAGAAAAGACCAATAGCGGGCTCATCTCTTTCACAGAAGAAAAAACGCCTTTGAAAATTTCAGGCAAGCGAGGTCTTGCAACATCCATTCTTTATCTCCAAAGAACCGGAACGACAGTACTGCATAGCATGATTTTATAGCAGACTTACCATCCTGATTATATTTTTCTCAGTCAAGTGTTAGAATTCCTCTCCTCTCAAGGCATTCACAAAGTACCCACAGTGAGGAGAAATCTGGAGACATGCAGGTAGCAAAGAAACAACCTTTGCCACTTGGTTTTCCTCTAGTTTTTTGAAGCTGGCTTCCTCTAATGTTAACATCTTACATAACATGGTACGTTTGTTAAAAATAAAAAAAATGAACACTGATACAATCCTATTCACTCAACAACAGATGTTGGATTTTACAAACATTGGTCCTCTTTTCTTCTCCAAGATCCAATCTCAGATGCCACAAAAGGGAACTGTGCCACAGCCTAAAAAAACTATCTTCACCAATAAACTCAGCTTTTTATTATTGAGTATATACACAAGCAATTCTCCATCCATCCCTGAGCTACACAGTAATTCAGGAACAGATTCAAGGTCAGGAAAACATTCAGAAGTGTCTATTCTACACATTATTTGATAATAAAGTAGAAGGTTTTAAAATTTATTACTGCTACATTAAAAATGCTAAAGGAAAAATTTCCCATTTGTCCATTCTGAAGTACCACCACACTGTATTTTACCCAGGGAAAGCTAGTGAAATATTACTTTATTTCAGAGAATTCATGCAGTTGTAGTTCCCAGGTAGGTAACTGTGAGTTGGGAGTACTGATAGTTCCCTTCATCACAGGATAGATACCATATGATCACCATTATATGATGAGCACCTGGTGACCTGGTACAAAGCAGGTGCTGACTACATACTTTGTGACTAAATGAAGAAAATTTCCAGGCCACTTCGAAAGGTAAATTACCTGAGTACCATTATTAAATATAACCTTTATTGTACTTTTAGATGTGATGATTTTATTTTCTAATAAAGATAAGTATGAAGATTATTTGATAAAACACATTAACTTTTACCACTAATAATGCTAATTTTTATTCACAGTTTAAAAAATTATAGGGCATAATAATAGTAACAATTGATACAGCTGCTATCATTTTAAACAATTTGACAACAGATACAATCACAATCAATATAATTGATACAATTGAACAATTAATACAATTAATTGACCACCTGCCAGCAATATTCTCTCTTAGCCTCTGTAATTTTCCTCTCTTACTGCTTCCTTTAAAACAGTAACTAACTAGATTAGCCTACCTGACTCCAAAGCCATGCTATTCTGTCTCCCAAGCAACTTACACTATTTGCTGAAAATCAAGAAGCTTGAAATTATGATTCTACCTGGAAACACAAGTTTACCCTATGTGTTCTATGGAATGGGAAAATAATGAGGCAGTAAGTTTATTTGACACCGTATTGACAGAATTAATACCCTTCATGAATAGGGTTTTATGTCTATAGCTGTATAAAACATTTCCTAAGAATTCCTCTGTATCCTTGGTCCACAGAGCAGGGAAAACCAGAGAATAGAAGCCATCCAATTCTTTCTTAAGCTGACCACACCATGAGCTTAAATAAATCCTGGAGTTCATTCACTCCCCACTGTAGAGTGTAGAGACTCTTAAGAACTTGGGAGTGCTGACTACAAAAAATTTAGAATTAGAGTTAAGTATCAGTGATTCCCTGCCTTCCTTTGAGAAGAATAAGGAGACAGAGTAAAGAAAACCCGAGTTCCCAAGGGGAGAAGTGGGCGAGTGTGGAGGGAAAGATGTTTAAGCAGCTGAGATCATCGCTGCAGTTCCCCCATTGGTTCACCAGTTACACGGGCCAGGCAGACCTCCTCAGCTGGGCTCTGAGAGGCATCTGTCCTTACTCTTTTCTTCTGGAGGGAAGGAGATGTGAGCTTTCATGTACACATTCATTCAACACATACTTAGTGAGCGCCTATTATGTGTCAGGATCAGTGCTAGGCACTGGGTGTTTGTAAAGGAATGAGACACATGGCAGACGGGCAACAAACACTTGAATGAATGTACACAGGCATAAGGACCCTCTGATTTTAGAGAAGACAGACAAATTAGCAACTGTATTATAAAACAGTGGGGAAAGTACAATATGATAGAGCTAAGAATGAAGAAACAGGTAGCACAGATGAGGGAATGATATTAGGGTTGGGGCTGGGGGTGCACGGGGGTGTAGATTGATGGCATTAAAGCCCCAACTACTGGCATCCCAGTATCCCCAACCTTTGCCCTGTAACTTTGTAGTCTCTTCTCACTCTGACTCTAGGCTTTGCATGCAACTTGCTTTGGCCAATAACAAATGTGATAAACCTGGAAGTCTGAAAAAAAAAAAAAAAGCTAGCATGCATCCACTTCTCTTGCTTCTTTGAGATGGCTGTGAGAATATGCCCAGGCCAACCTGCGGACTTGCCTGGGCTGGCCAGGTGGAGGGGTAGGACAGGCTCGTGGGTGCAAGAGCCATGAGGAGGAGAGCCCAGCTGTCCCAACAGATGAGCCTTCAGCCAGCTGACCCCCAGACATGGAAGGGAGGCCAGCTATGATCAGCAGAGCCCCTCCCCGACCAAAGCTGACCACAGACTCATGAGGAGCCCACCAGAGACCAGAATTGGCCTGTAAATTGTTGTAAGCCATTTGAATGTTACAGTGGCTTATTTCACAACATTATCGTGGCCATCGATAACTGATCTAAATGGTGAGTAAGTGGACAATGAAGGCTTCTGAGGGGGGTCTGAAAGCGTGACTAGGAGCACAGAGTAAATACAAGACTGGCCTGCTGATTGGGAGCTTCTAAATTTTCTAATTAAATGCAAGTTAATATTTTTTCATGGATACTGAATTTTGCTTTTGCCTTTACAATAACATAATCAGTTACTCATAGATATTCTTTCATCCTAGGAGAATACTTGTCACTTGCTTATAGCACAAAGTTCATGAATGTATATACTTTTAATTGTGCCCTAATTTAATTGTATTTGAGTTTTGTAAGGAAATTTTAGAAACCTAGAAGACTTCAACACTTGACCTAGTGAGTTCTGAAAGGCCATATGCTTTGTGTGTCAACAATGATTATTAAAATACTTAATGCACTGCTGAGTTTCCAAATGTTGAGCCCTTTCGCTGCCAAGCAAGGAGGATGTTACACTGTTGGGCATTTTGAATATGGTGAATTTAATTTAATATTTCGTGCTCCATGTCTGCCCTCTCAAGCACATTTCCAGTCTGCAGCCTGAAGACAAATCACCAAGGACACAGTCAGGAATAGGGCACCATCAGGAGTCTAATTTCGTGTGCCTCCAGATGTACTTAAGTGAAAAATATTTTTTGATTATTATTCCTTTCAATCCCAGATAAATTATATTCAATTACGTAAACATCTTGAGGAGCTCCTGTGTTTTTCAAGGTCCTCTAAAAAGTCTTCAGTCAAATAAATGTACCCTTTGTTTATTTCTTAATTTTATTTCTGTTGCCCCACCATTCTCCTCTTTATTCTCCAAACTCTAGGAAATGATCACAACCCTCTTTATGCTCCTGCCTTCCTCAAGCTGCAGAAATTCAATTTACCAGAGAAAGGAGCAATGTCTTAACTGCCAAAACTATAGGGCACTTCTCTGTACTAATTCTTCCTAGCCTGAAATTCTACCTCTTAGCCCCAACTTGAACTACATATGGTGAAGCCAAAGCTATTCATCCTCTTAGTTCAATCTGGCTTCCCCATTCAGTGGGAAAGGTCTTCATGTTACTCTACAACCAAATAATTTGAGAGTAGCTCTGCATTTTTAGCAGTCTTTTCTTTCCTTTAAAAACAAAATAAAACAAAACTATTGTACAATCCACCTTTTACATTTTCTTCCAGGAAATGGCTCTGCCTCCTTCCCTCCAACCATTCATTCAGCAAATATTTACTTAGCATCTTCTACATGCTGGTAGGAGTGAGTAAAATGGAGGTGGTCTCTGTTCTCGTGGACCTGAAAGTCCAGTGGGCATTTTCCATTTTCACATTAGTGAGGGCATAACCACACACTGAGTGAGGTGATCAGGAGGAAAGTGACACAGTCCCAAAAGAATGATTTGCCCAGGAAGCTGACTGACAGGGGGTTCTCCAAAGAAGTGGTGCATAACCTCTATTCTGAAGGCCTGAGCATGATTAACTGGGCGAGACGAGAGAGTACTCTAGAGGAGAGAGAAGCATGTGCAAAGGGCTGGGGGGTAGAGGGCAAGAAGGCAGGTCAGGGTAGCTGGGTGGCTGAGAGAAAGCAGAAGGATGTATGAGATGAGGCAAGAAAGCTGGGATGGGGAGCATTCTGGACCAGAAGCTTTGTAGGCATGCTCAGAATTTTAGTTTTTATCCTAGAAGCAGTGGAAAAACATTGGAGGCCTTGAGGCATGGAGGAGATATGATCTTATTTTCAGTTTGAAAAGATCACTCATGGTGGTATGGGGATGGATTGGAGGAGGGAGATGAGAGTAGGGGAGGATAGCTCTAGAATCAAGGGGAAAGATGAGACTAGCTGTAGACTTGATGGTGATCAAATCTAGCTTGATCACTAGCTTTTTTCAGATAGCTGTATCTGAAAAAAGTGCTCTGACTTCTACGTCTCTAACCACCCAAATGCAGTATCATTGTCTAACTTGCCTTTTCCACCAGATGATTCTACTCCTATCAACTTCTCGTGAACACTTGAGACCACATTAGCATTCTTAATTTCTTTCCCAACAAGCCCTCAATACTGCTCCTTCATTAACTTGCTTTGTTCAACCCTAGTTTCTATTTTCCTCTGAGGCAGCATCCTGCATCCAAGGCATAATTTTAAGACCAGAGAATACACCAGTTACTTCTTTTGGCTTACTGAGGTGCCACAGGAGAAAGTCGAGCCTGTCTGAAGTCACCTGGAAACAGAAGGTCAGGTCTTTGGCTTCATTAAAAGATCTTTTTTCCTGAGGCCAAGGAACCAAGACCTCTCTTGAGGGTCAGATAATCACACACCTTGCTGAGTCACTTTAGTGTACTTGATCTGTCATATACTTATCCATGGATGGCAGGAGACATTTTGATATTGTACTATGTACTGAAGTATGTTTAAGTGACTGTGTGCATCATGGATGTGTGTGGGCGATGAAGTGTAGACTTAGGGACTATGTATTTTGATCTTCCCTCAACAAAATCCTCACCGCATCTTGAAAAATGTGAAAAATGTAATAATGTGACTTAAATGAGGGCTGGTATGTTCTTTTATAGTTCACTCCTCCACTCCCACTGACTAGCCCAGGGATGGGCATCTTAACCCAGGCTGAGTCAGTCAATAAGGCACCATGGTTGGTGGATTAAGGGAAGGCACTTGGTTCAAACTGGATGAATCAGAGACCTTTCTTAGGAATTTTGAACTTGGACCAGGAGAGAGTAAGTTTTAATCTTTTTCTAGTGGCTAAAGCACTAGGGGCAGGAAGTCCTGGTGTTTGAGTTTCCTGTGGTGGGAAGAAAATTGGGCTGAGAAAATAAAGGTGACACACAGAGAAAATTATAGAAGAGAGACAGAGAGACAGTCCTGGTAGCACTCAAATTCTTGAATCCCATTGCCCTTTCTAAAGTTACATGGGATTTCTAATTAACTCCTTCCTTTGGCTCAATGAATCCAAGAGGAGTTTCTGTTATATGGAACCCAGGGAAGTGTATGCATACAGACTGCTTTCTTCTGCTTTCTTGGAAATTCATATGAAAGGCTCTGTGCAGTTCTATGTTAATGATGCCTTTTAAACTTTGATGATTCCAGTTTTTCTAAAATTTATTTGTACAGAGAATCCATCCCATTTATCACATACTACCTATCAGATGCCATAAAAAATTTAGAGGAAAATTCTCTGTTCTACAGAAGAGGAAATCAAGACCTAGATATTTATCTCACATATAAAAATTAGATTCAAACTCAGGTGTATTTGGTTCTTCATGTTTTCTATACCCAACCACGGGATGCAGGATCATTGATCTACCATGAATCGTGTAACTCACAGTGTTCTAAATAAGTCAGAGACATGCACAGAAGGTGTAGCTGCCATCTTGGGGAACCCTGGTCAACAATGCCGGCCTTGTCATTTTAGATGTAAATGTAGGGAGACCTCAAGCCACAATGTCTAAACAGAGCTTCTATTATCAGAAATTGTGCTAAGGCTCGTTAGCTCAGGCCCCTCAACAAAGTAGAAAGAAGTCAGCCCATGAAATTCCCTTAGGAGCACTGTGGTCAGTAAAGTCCCCATTTTCTGGAGGAAATATATGCAGAGATGGTATCTACTTCATTCTGTGCTAAAAGCTGAGCCCTACTCCCCCTCATCATCATCACTGCCCCTTTTAATCAGCTTTATATATGGGGTGCAATTTAATTTTATCTGTACGATTCTATAAGTTCTTGGACATACAATCATGTAACTACCACCAGAATTATGATATTTCACATTTTTAGCACTTCAAAAAGTTATCATTGCAATCAATTCCTTTCCTCAAGTCCCAGCTCTTGCCACTACTAATCTGCTTTTTGTCTTTTCTAGTCTTTTCTAGAGTTTCATACTGATGGACTAATACAAATAAATAGTGTAGTCTTTTTGTGGCTGGATCCATTCATTCGGCATAATCCATTTGAGACTAATATTGTTGCATGTACTAGCAGCATGTTCTTTCTTATTTCTGAGTAGTATTTAATTGTATGGCTACAATTCAATTTGTGTATTCATTTGGGCTGTTTCCAATTTTGGCTATTTTGAATAAAGCTGCTGTAAACATTTGAGCACAAGTCTTTGTGTGGACATGTTTTCCATTTCTCTTGGGCAAATATCTAGGAGTAGGATTGCTGGATTATATAGTAACTGTGTGTTGAATTGTGTAGGAAACTGCCAAACTGTTTTCCAAAGTAACTATATCATTTTGTATTCTCACCAACAATGAATCCATACCCTAATTAACACTTGGTAATTTCAATCTTTTAAATTCTAATGAATGTGTAGTCATAGTTATTATGATTTCAATTTGCATATCTCTAATGACTAAAGATGTTGAAATCCTTTTCATGTCTTATTTGCCACTTATATATCTTTAGCAATGTACTTATTAAAATCTTTTGCCTATTTTTAAAAATGGGGTTTTTCTTTTTTTTAATTACTGAGTTATGAGTTCTTTATATGTTCTGAATATAAATTCATTAACAGACGTAAGTTTGAAAACATTTTCTTCAAGTCTGAAACTTGCTTTCATTTTCTTAATAGTGCCTTTTGAGGAGAAAAAGCTTTTAATTTTGATGACATCAATTTGCCAAGTTTTTCTTTTATAGCTTATGGTTTTTGTGCCTTACCCAAACTTTCCTCAACCCAAAGTCACAGAAATTTTTTCATGTGCTTTTTCTTTTAGACATTTTATATTTTTAGTTATTGCATTTAGACCTATGATCCATTCCAAGTGAATTTTTATATAAGGTATAAGGTAGGGATGCATTTTGTTTTCTCCACATGTGGACATCCAATTGTTCCAGCGCCATTTGTTGAAAAACTATCCAATTCCCATTGTATTTCCTTGGCACTTTTGGCAAAAATCAACAAGACATTTTATGTGTGGATCTATTGGACTCTTTATTCTACTATTTTGATCTATATGCCTATCCTTACATCAATACCATACTGTCTTGATTACTGTAGCTTTATAACAAATCTTTAAGTCAGGTAGTCTAAGTCCTATATTTTTTTCTTTTTTAAAATTGTTTTCGTTATTCCAGGTTCTTCATATTTCTGCATATATCTTAGGGCGACATTGTCAGTTTTTTCAAAAACGTCCTCAGGATGTTGATCAATATTGCACTAAAGCCACAGATTTACTGGGAATTGACATCTTAGCAATGTCTTCAAACCAGTGAACATGGCATATCTTTCCATTTATTTGGTCCTTAAAATGCTCTTAATATTCTGTTTTGTAGATGTTAGTGCATAGGTCTGCACATATTTTGCTAAATTTATTGCAAAGTGTTTCATGTTTTTGATGTTATTGTAACTGTAATTTTATACATTTCAAGTTCTAATCGTTAATTACTAGAAATATGATTAATTTTTATAACCTGATCTTGTATCTTATGACCTTGTTAAATTTAATTATTAGGTTTGAAAGCTCCTTTTGGATTCCTTAGGATTTTCTCTCTCTCTCTCTCTCTCTCTCTCTCTCTCTCTCTCTATATATATATATATATATATATATATATATATATATCTATGTAGAGAGAGATCTATGTACATATATCATGTTTTCTGAGAATATAGGCAACTTTACTTCTTCATTTACAATTTGTAGGTCTTTATTTACTTTTCTTACCCTATTGTACTAGCTAGAATAATGTTGACCAACAGTTGGTGTGAGGAAACATATTTGTCTTGTTCCTGATGGTAGGGGCAAATGTTGAATTTTCCATGATTAAATATGATGTTAGCTGTACTTTTTTCATACATGCCCATTATCAGATTGAAGATGTTCTACTCCTAGTTTGCTAAGAATTTTTATCAAAAATGGAGATGGGATTTTATCAAGTGCTTTTCCTGGATCCACTGAGATGATCATATGGCTTCTCTTTGGTTTACTCACATAGCAAATCACATTGACTGATTTTAAATTGACCTCCATTCGTTCGCTAACCACATCAAAATGATATTTATACCTGATAATAGTCCTTCTTCTGAAGTTTATTTTGTCTAATATTAACAGAGCTATTTCAGATAGCTTTGGATTAGGATTTGCATACTATATTTGAATCTATCCTTTTACTCTTAGCTTATCTATGTCTTTATATTTAACTTGAGCCCCAAGACTAGACCCAGGTCAGTCTTGCTCTTTTTAAAAAACCCAATATCTGACTCACTTTTCTCCATATTTTTCTGTAGATATGAGACTTAGAAAATATTATCAATAAGAGGAAATGGGGTTAGTCTGATGTTAAACTGAATCCATTTCACTTCAGAATAATCCCAACTTTTTCTAAGTTCCTTATAAACCACCTATAATCAGTTCTTTGATTACAAATCACAGTGTAATTCACTATTTAAATTTTTTAAGTTTTAAACATTCTATTTTAAAATAGGACAGTATTTGTTTATGTTATTTCTGGCATCTCTGGCTTCTCAAAGTTTACTGGCCGTATTTCTGTGCTTGGATACATGAATTCTTTCTGGGACATAATTCATCTAAGTCCGGTAACTAAGTGTATTTAAATATAACTAATACACATTAGCCTCTTTCAAAGATTGAGGTTCAAGAAGTTCCCTAAGAGTTTCTTTCTATCTCTTCCAGTTTCAATTCCATTGCCCTCAATGGAGATTAAAGAACAATAGGAGCTTAGTAGTTCTGCTTTCTTTGCTTTCATTATTACATCATCCAAAAATATATTTTCTAGCTCTGGCCACAGTAAAGGTCTAAAATAATGGCTAAATCAGAACCAATGAGCACCCCCAGCACCCAGGTCATGGCCTCAAATTACCATGTCTCTGTTAAAGGAATCAGGGTTTCTTGTCAAAATGGCTGATTCCAGGACTAGGGCAAAAAATATATAAGGTGATCATGAAATACTTTGTTTCACAAGATAGCAAGGAAGATCACTATTATAGTCATGTCCAAAGGACTTAGGAGTGAACCTGAAGAGGCTCTCACTAGTTAAAGATGAGACAATTTGAGTATCACAAATTAATATCGGCAACAATAAAGACACATGAAATATATTCAAATCTATGAGTTTACACTGATACTTAAAAACAAAGACATGAACAAATTAATTGAAAACCAAAACACCTCATTGGGCACCTGCAGCGAATGCCAGCGAACCAACTCGATATTTTGACAAAGAACCAAACATTTATCCTGCCTTGGCTATCAAACTGCACTGTACTTCAGGATAACCTGGTAGTTGATAAGGGAAAGCTACTCATTATTGAACCATTAACATTTATTAATGAAAAAGCAATACATAATATATTAGATCATCTGTTCCCATCTGGCTTCAAACTCACAACAGTTTTGTTGTTGGAATGTTTCATAAACCTCAAATCATTCCAACTTTTAGCTATCCTGGCACCATTCTTACTTCTTCAATCCCTTTGTTCCTCCTAAGAAATATTATTTAATACCTACAGTTTTAGGTGGGCAGCAGGGAATAATGCCAACTCTCTGTTTTCATGATGGGTACATGATGGTTTTACGATGGGTGAAACTGGACAATATACAACAAAAGTGAATATATGGTTTGTTAGATGGTGAAAATAAAGCAGTGTAGGAAAGACTTAAGTGCAGGGTTAGTGAGGAGTGGTGGAGGATTATGTTTTAAATGGAATAATCTGGTAAAAGCTTCCTGAGATGGTAGTCAGAAAACAGAAACCTGGAGGAAGTGAGGAAGCAAACTTTGCAGATATCACGGGGAAAAGCACTCTGAGAAGGAAGAATGGTTAGTGCAAAGGCCCTGGGGCTGCAGCATTCTTGGTCTGTTCGAGGAACTATTGTCATCCTCTTTAGTTCTATGCTTCTTTTCCAATCTGTTTTACATGCCTTACTTATTAAAATGTAAGTTTGTGACCAAATGGATAAAATGGTGCTCTCACTCTAACTCAATGGGTGACTAAAATGTTCTATATTTTGAAAATCAACATATGACAATATGAATCGTTTTAGTAATGTTTCTATAGGAAACTCATTTATATAGCCATTTTTCCCTCGATGCTTTTATTGTAATGAATCTAGTCCATTGAAATTGAGTGATATTTAAGCATGTGTATAAATTTTGCATATCTCTACCCCACCCCCACAAATTGTCATTTGGGATTTTCCCCTACAATGGCAAGGAGAAAAAAGACAGAGATAACTTATACTCAACAGTGCAGGGAATAAACACTTCCACCCTAAGCAGCAGCATCATTATTGCACTTCAGAGAATTACATCTAAATACTGGGAGACAAATACTGAATAATGAGAGTGGAGTGATCTTAGAACAAGGCCAGAGAGAAATGCATGTTCCATAGATACAAGGAAGTGAAGGAAAAAGGTGGTTAAATGTGGAATTGGAGAAAGCACTTCCATAGTTTGGAAGACAAATGGGAGAAGGGATCAACTCTTGGGCTTGCCAAGTTCAGCATCTTAACCAATGAAACAAGTGGGGCAGAGGTGAGAGGCTGAAAGGAAGGTGTTGTGGGGTGATGGGGATGGAATGGGTTGGCCAAGCTGACTTTCAACCTAACTGAAGAAGGGACAGGGGGAGGTTGATTTGAGGAAGAGGGAATTTGAAGTGAAACAAACATAGGGAAGAAATCTGTACATGTTTAATACTGTAGCTATGATGGTTAATGATTAGTATTTTTTCCAAAACAAGGAAGGTGTGGTTGTTATGTTACTTCATTTCCTCCTAAAATGCATTTTGAACTTTAATAATTCAGCAATAATAAATGAGTAGTGATCATTTTAAGGTTTAGTTGGGTGAGGAGAAAAAAGGAGTGAACATTTAAGGGGGGTGATGTTTTACAACTGTTACATTTTTATAGAGAGGAAACAGATACAAAACGATTTGCCTAAAACCAAACAGCCAATGAGTAGAAAGGCCAGGGCATAGCCTGGGTTGCATATTGTCGCCTCTTGTATGAAATACAAACTCTGTACCCCTACCCTCCCTGCCTCCAAGCCTGCCTGCCTGCCTTTAGCCAATCCACTCCCTCTCCCACATCACCTCCCAAGCACCATGTGCTTTGGGCATATGAGCTGCCATTTTCCAGCTACCGTGCCAAGCCCACCTCCATGCTTCTGCACATTTCCTCTGCTTGGAAAGCCTTCCCCCTGTCATCCACATGGTAACTCTTACTCACCTTTTAAGTTTCCACTCAAAGCTTTTCTCCTCTGAGAACCTTTTCCTGTCGTGCTCCTCAGCTGACTTAGCAACTTCTTCCTCTCTGTAGTCAATGCACTTTGCAGATATCCTTCTGACACAAAACGATGGTAAGAGCAACTGGCTCCCCCGTAGGCCGAGCTACAATCCGGACTAGAAGCTTCATGAGTGTGGTAGCTAACTACTCAATTTTAGAAGGTCAAGGCTACATGCCTCCAGGTAGCAGGCATTCAAAACACTGAATGAATACAGAGAGGATATCAGAATGAGTGAACAATTGGGCCTGGCTTTCCGGCTGCATAATAGTACCCTCCAAGAGTACACAAACTGCTCTCTGGCTTTCCCAGACACCGTCCCTCTGCCTCACCATGACCACCACCATTTATTGATTAGGTGTTACATGCCCATGCACATACCCTCATTTGGCTCTCAGAACACTCCTACACCATGTTTTTGTTTCTATTTCACAGAGAAGGAAATGGTTTCAGAACCATTAGGTACCTGCCCAAGCTAATTTGACTGGCAGGGGAGGGGCAGGATGTGAAAGTCCACACTTACTTACTGAGTCACTTGGCTTTCCCAATTGCAGCAAATCTCAAACCGGTAAGAGTAACGGCCTATTTGCCAAAATGGAGGAGGCAGCACTTCATCTGCTACCCTTTTTCCCTTGTCACCTTGTCAACTCATTACATAAACATATTTTAATATGTGAAGTTTGTGATTCTCGCTTCTTGCTTCAAACTATAAACCATTGCTCACTATGCAATAATACGTCCATATTTTTGATCCATAATAGGATCAAAGAGGAAAAGATCTATTTTCAAGTCCTTGGCAAGTTGAAACAAAAACGGTTAAAATTATTCACAACCATGTAGTTTATAATTACAGATATATTTCAGATTACTTTAGCTAGTTATCACACTGCCCCAGCATTCTTCATGTTTGCTCAGCTGGTAAATTATTATTTTTTTCTATTTTTAACATAAAGCAATTCTGTCATCAGAAAATGTAACCGACTGGGTTCACTTCCTCTTTTAGGTCATTAGTGAAAATATTAACTCGCGTCACAAGACTGAGCCCAGCTTTATCAATTTCTCTCCCATCTGAGCAGCACATGTTTCAGGAGACAGTAAAAGGCCACAGTACTGTCATTCTACCCCACTGGTGTTTCTTGCACTTTATTGTGCTTTCTAAAATGTGTCATTATTCCCTTTTTCATTCCTCTGTTTTTGACCATTTATTCATGTCTGTGTGCTATGTGAAAGGCGGGCACATTTGCTTGTGTCTCTTGGCTGCCCAAGCCAGACCTGCTTGTACTTTATATTTCAGTATATTTTTATTAGGTTTATTAATGGTTATTCAGCATAAGTCATCATAACTCACAAACAAATCGACTCATAAATTAGCAGGTGAACTGATTTGCTAAGCATGATCTTGTTTGAGGTGTCGTGTTTATTCACTCTGCAGTGGGTCCTCAATAGAGTGAGTGGAAAAAGGGATCAAGCCTTTCCCGTTACGGACCCATAGTGCTGCCCATGAGTCCCCACGTGTGGTGGGTCTGGGCATCAAGGAGTATCCTAAAAAACTGATGCATGAACAACACCTCACTGGTTCCCCACAACATTGAGGCTATAAACCCAAGCTCTGTGATCTGGATGCACACCCATCATGATCTGGCCCTGGCCTACTTCTCTACATCTCATCTCTGGCCTCTTCCTCTCCCTCAAGCTTTCCTTCAGCAAATCTTCCAACTCATTCTTTTCTCCCCGTGCAATCTCCCATCTCATAGAGGAGTCTCATCCTCTTCCTTTCTACATGTTGTCATAATGTTTCTCCTTCATTGGCCCTTCAGAGTTCAGCTTATGCCACCTCTTCAAAGAAGTTCTTCAATTCCAAAGTCTGACTTTGTGCTCCTCCTTCAGGCCCCTACAGCACCTTATGATACACCGCTATTATCTCATAAGAGGTTTGTCACATTGCATGGCCACCATCATTTTAATTGCATGTCATCTCGTATATTCTCCAGGGAGCTCATAGCAGGAAACCTACCTTCATTTTGTTACCCAAGTACTAATAGTAGGAGCTAAAAATGCTAGTCAAATAAATAATTTTTAACCTGGTACACAGTAATATACACCATCACGTGCTTGGGTCTGCAGCCTCTACTTACAGTCTGATGACTGACATGCTGTTCACTTGGTCTGTTGCTTTTTTGCTTTTTTTTTTTTTTTTTTTTAGATGACACAGCCAACGATAATTGTATGCCAAGTAGGAAACTGGTCCAGCTCCTTCAATTTCTCCTTAGACTAAATATTTAAGACATTTTTTGCATTGAAATTCCATATAGTATTTCTGTAGCATCTCTTTGCTCCTTCCTGCAGAAATTACCTCATTCCGATTTGCTCTAGATCAGCTGCTCTGGAAAACTTGGGTTTGTGTTCTTTGTACACACTCAATCCATTAAAGTTTCATGTCAGTGATGATTCCTCCTGTCATTATAGGCCTGAGAATATTTTGAGCAGCTGCTCTTGTGGTTGAGGCTGCTAGCTGTCCATCAAAACCCACTGGCCCTTCTATATTTTCCAGACTGCCCTGAAAATAGGTGTGGCCATGGGACAAAGCTCTCTGCAGTGGAGTGTGAGCACAGGTAACATGCACCATTTCCAGGAGTGGCCCATAAAGCCTTTCTTTTTCTTTTTTTTTTTTTAAGATTTTTTATTGGGGAATTGGGGGAGGGGAACAGTGTTGGGGAATCGGGGAAGGGGAACAGACAAGTTGCTGTCCTTTTGTTCTTCAGTCTAGTTGTGGAGGATGTTGCTTCACTGGCCCATGTTCATATCGTCATTGCACTCTTCCCGGATGAGGCAGATTGGTCGCCGGCCTCTGGATGGCCGCGCATCCACAGCTCACGGCGGCTGATGAAAGCGCACGCCAGCTGCCCGCCAGCCCCACTGCAGCCTACACAATAGCTGGCAACTCACAGGCAGCCCAGCTCCAGGTGGAGCTGTTGTTCACCATCTTAGCTGTAGAGGGTGCAGAGTCACTGGCCCTCATGTGGGCTCTGAACCAGTGGCCCTGCTGCTCAGAGCTGGCGTCCCAAGCCAACTATTAACCAACGCGCCACTTGGCGGTCCCCATAAAGCCTTTCTACACATGCTCCTACATGCTCTGTTTCCTTTGGGGACGGCTGGGTTGTCCACATCTAGGGAACACTGGAAGGCAGATTTAAGGATTTCAAAGCAGTTGTCAACCTGAGTTTCTAAATGACTTCTTTTAGAGCCATTCCATCAACCTGGAAGCCTGCCCAGGACTATGAGGTGAGCAAAAACAAAGAAACAAAACAAAATAAAACTTTTATTGGTTTAAGCCCTAGAATTATGGAATTTTCATAGCCTCATTTTGACTACTCTACCTAATACAGGGATGGCTTCAAGAAGAGACCCATTAAAATGACAGGATACTAGATATCATTTTGGAAGTAGGTTAATGTCTAACAGTGTCATAGACAATTGTCAGCTATCCAAATATTTATTTCCATTACTACTTTGATCATCAACAAGAACGTCATCAATAATACCAAGTACTTACTAAAGTCTTCAGAAATTCATTTTAATGCCGCTGAATTTTTAAATAAATGTTGTACAGGAACTCTGGGGTGGGGGGCTAAGTGTGGTGGGGTGAATTTGAAAACAGTGAAACAATGGAACTGCTGGAAAATTTTTTGGTGTTTTCTTTTATTATTAGAACTGAGAAATCCATGATGACTCTCTAATGAACTTCTGATGCTCTCAGCTCAAGTTCTCCAAACTAGCTTCCAAATGCTAATTATATCTACTTTGAAAAGGGAGAAAGTCATTTTTTATATTTTTTCCATAGAAGAGATCTCTTGATATTTAGGGCTGGAAGATATATGCTTGAAATGCTGAAGAAACTAGAAAGTTGGATTTGTAAACAAAATATGCCTCTCATTACAATAGTCTTTTTCTTTTTAAAGTGCTTCTAAATAACTGTGCCACTGAAAATCATTTTATTATTTATTTATTTATTTATTTATTTATTTTGAGGGCAGTGTCACTGGCCCTCACACGTGGGATCAGAACCGGGGCCACTGGCTTCCCAAGCCAGCCCTTAACCACCACGCCACTCGGCCGGCCCTGAAAATCATTTTAGATTGTGCTTTCTTCCATATATGCTCTATTCCTGCCTTGCTTTCCTCAAGCTACTTATTTTCAGGTTTTGGGTTTTTTTTTTACTGTTTAATTGAGGTACAGCTTATATTAAAGTAAATCTAAGTTAGCTTCATAAACGTTAAACATATATGTCCCCACATAACAACTACCCAGATCAATACATAGAACATTTTCAGTCCTCCCATAGATTTCTTTGTGGTCCACTCTAGCCAATATCTCCTCAAAAATAAAGATGATATTCTGAGTATTCTGACCTTTATCCCCATGGTTTACCCTTGCCTGATTTTGAACTTCATATAAATGAAATCATGTACTACATACTCTGTGATGTCTGGTGTCTTTCAATATCATGCTCATGAGATTGAGCCACATTATTGCGGCTCAACTGTAGTAAGAGTTCATTCTTTTTCATTGCTGTATAGTATCCTGTTGAATGAACAATACTACAATTAATTGATCCAACTGTTGATGGACATTTGGTTTGTTTTAAGTTTGGGATAGTATGACTATCACTGCTATGAATATTTTGGACATGTGTTTTACATGAACACTCATTTTCCTTGGGTGGAGGCCCAAAAGTATATTTTTTTAGTAGATAATGCCAATTTGCCAATGTAGTTCCATCAGTTTGTGCTCCTGCCAGCAATGTATAGTAATTCTAGTTGTTCCATATCCTAACATTTGTGATTGTCAGTGTGTTTAATTTTAGTCATTTTGTGGGTGTTAATTACCATTTCCCTGATATGATATATATAAAATATATATACCATAATATAAGTACTTTTGCATATTAATATTGGCAATTTTGATATTTCCTTTTGTCAAGTGTCTGTTCAGATGTTTTGCCCATTTTTAACTAGATGGTCAATATTTTTCTTTTTGACTTGTGGAACTTCTTTAGATGCTTTGGATGCAAGTTACTTTTTATATATATTTACATATGTATTATAAATATCTTCTAGTCTGTGCTTTATCTTTTCTCAGTGGTGTCTTTCAATGAACAGACTTTATTTTTTTTTTTTTTTTTTTTTTTTTTTAGCTGAGCCATCCTGCTACCTGTTGGCAGCTCAACGGCAACTCAGCTTGGGCTGGCATCGAACCACCGTTGCTCAGAGCTCAGCTCACACTCTTGAGCGAGCTCTTAACCAACTGAGCCACTCGGCCGGCCCTTGAACAGACTTTCTTAATTTGATTAGATGCAATTTATTATTTTCTGTATAGTTAGTGCTTTTTGTGTCTTGTTTAAGAACTCTTTGCCTATCCCAGGGTCATTCAGATATTTGCCTGTGTTTTGTTCTAAAAGATTTATTGTTTTATCTTTGGACTTTAAGTCTGTGATCATTTCTCATTAATTTTTGTGTATGTTATAAAGTAGGGGTCAGTTTATTGTTTTCCATATGGATATCCAGCTGACCCAGCATCATTGATTAAAAAGATCATTATTTCCTCCAATGAACTGCAGTAATGCTTTGGACATAAATCAGGTGACCTCATATATGTGCGTATTTTTTTATGAACTATCTAGTCTGTTCCACTGGTTGATTGTTTGTTGGTCAACATCACACTGTCTTAATTACTGCAGCTTTATAATAAGCCTTAATATCTAGAAATGTAAGTATTCTGGCTTTGTTCTAATTGTTTTAAAATCATCTTGGCTAGTCTATTCTAAGTCTTTTGTATTTCTATGTAAGTTTATATGAATTTCCTATTGGGATTGGGATTGGTGTTGCATTTAATTTATAGATCAGTTTGGAGAGTACTGACATTTAACAAAATGCAGTCTTCTAATCCATAAACATGGTATATCCCTCCCTTTACTTAAGTCTGCTTTAATTTTTCTAGGCAATATTTTGTAGTTTTAGAATTTGTAGTGTAGAAGTCTTACATGTCTTTGGTTAGATATATTCTTAGGAATTTGTCATTTTCAGATTCAATGTGGCTAAAAAAATAAGCCAGTGCTTAAATGAGAGATATAAGTCATTACTAAGATTCCCATCAGCTTGCTTAAGAGGTAAAAAGAACACAACCCAAATGCAAAATAAATATATAATAAAAATATAGTGAAAACTATTAGAAGATTATCTAGTGTTAAAATGTTAAAGTCTTTTTTTCTAAGAGTTGAACATAACGGAGCATATATTATTACTGGAGCAATGTTCTTTTAACCAACTTTTCTATTAGCTATTAAAATTAATGTAACCACTAGCTATTTACACAATGTATGGTAGAAAGACTCAATGCTCCAGTCAAATTCCTTTTATTTCTTTGTGCCATTCCCTCCCTCACCCATTTCTGGGCTTTTACACATCCCACAGCTGTGCTAGGAAACCGTGTTCTCTCCTTCCCCTTCCCACCTGGTACTAATTATGCATTCACAGTCTTCAGTTTAAATAGTGATATCTCAGAGAAGCCCACCTCACCCCCTGGACAGAACTGGGCATTACTGCTATGTCCCCCAATGAGATCCTTTAGATCCTCTATCCTGTTACTAGACTCTGCATTTTGATTGCTCGATTAATGTTTGTCTGCTCTATTGCATTATGAATTCTATGAAGGAGAAGGGTAGGGATGGCCTATTTCCTAATTTTATTTCCAGAGTCTTGGATGCTCCCTGGCATATATTAATTGCTCAATAAAACTTGAAAGATTTGCTATAAAATTTGGGGAGAGCAGAAGATTGGGACTCTTTTCTTTTTTCCTTGAGTCATTAGACACCAACCATTGGGCTGTTCCAAAGTGGAATCAGTTAAAGGGAGGCCCATTATCCCTGGAATCCTGGCAGTGGTCTTATGGGTGTCATATTTCTTCCTAATTTTTATTGTTGATAAAACATAAAGTAACAAAAATGAATTAAAGAATTACCTTGAAAGGAGACCATTCTTTCAGAAGAGCCAGCAGATCTAACATTCAGGATTTATACTGTTTTTGAAAATGCTTTGTCTTTTTAAAATTTTATTTTTGTGGAGTATTTCAGCTTTGTCCTTGTTTTTTTTTTTTTTTTTAAAGATCACCAAGGCTATTCTAAGTCCTTTGTATTTCTATGTAAAAGACTTTACCCAAGAAAGTGAAGGTTATATCTTGACTGTTAAACATCATTCTGAACACTCCCCCAAATCTTTGTTCTCTTAAATGCTATTCTACTCCCATCTACATCTGTGGTTCTATCCTACAGTTTGAACAGCACAGCCATATCAGGATACAATCCAGTAAGAGACAGGCACATACTGATGTGTATATGTGTTGCGGGATGGGGTTTGCAGAAGAGGGTAGTTTTGGTAAAATGTTTTGTATTCAGTCAACAAATAGTTGTGAAAACCCCTGGCGGTGTGGTGGAATGGAAAGGACATCTAATTTGAGGCTAGAAAGCCTGAGTTCTGTGCATGGATCAGAACCTTCCTAACTTTGTAACACTGGGCAAGTTATTTAACATTTCTGAGTTTCTTCCATTAGATCTAGAAAATAAATAAGATAAATAAGAGAGAGAAATAAGAGCGAGAACGTATATCAGAAGCTTTTTTAAAAAACTGTAATGTTTAATGCTATTATTAGGGGTTATGTGCAAAGCCCTGTGTTTGGCACAAAGCAGGTCAATTATGCCTGTCTGTAGGGGTGGTTGTCAAGGAAAAATGAGAAAGAAACATTAAAGAAAAAAGATGAATAAGGCATGGCCCCACTCTCAAAGAAATCTTAAATTCCCGGGAAGATGAGACACGAACACGAATAACAGAAAACACAAAGTAGTATTTGAAAAGCACCCTAAGAACAAAACCAAATAAGATAGGATTTATATAAATGTAATTTTCTATGTATGGGATATTATCACTAGCACAGAAAGTTACATCTTAGTTTCTATGAAGATGTTTAGGTCACTGATAAAATAAAAAGAGCTGGTTAATTTGCTAGCGTCTTCTCCATGCAGAATCAATGGGCTTTTAACTTTCATGTCAAGGTCATAACGACTGGGCATTCTGGATGGGAAAAGTGCAGTCCAGTCACACAGAACAGTGCTCAGGCACTGGGCAGTGCTTAGTTCGTCCTACAGATAATACCCACCTCATCCCGTTTCTGCAGAGTCACATGGGGCCTTGAGTCACAGACACACTCGCTGCAAGGCCTGTACTTTCCAGGCTCTAGGAGGACTAGAGAAAGGATACTGCACTGCCTTCTGCTCCAGATGTACTTTTTTATTTTTTTCTTAAAGATTTTTTTATAATTAAAATATAGCTGGTAAAGGTATTAAGAAATACAAATTGAGAGTTACAAAATAATCATGGGGATGTAAAGTATAGGGAATATAATCCAGATGTACTTTTTATCAACAAGGATGCATCGTGCATAATGGTGAAAGGGTTCAACACTTTACTTTGAAATGATAGCTGGATTTATATTATGGCTTGTTTTGTTAAGAGGGGAAATAGAGCAGAAAAAGGGAAATTTGCTTTAATCATGCTCCTTGGGGAATATATCACAACATGAAAGTCACAAGACACCTTTCTCTCTTCCCAGGCTACCTACAAACAATCCCTTGATAATACATGCAGGTTTGGAGAAATAATTCACACTTGAAACAAAATTTAACACCCTATTGTGGATTAAATACCTATTGTATGTTCAATATATACCCAGGAGTACAAAGTAGATGAAGTTATCTTGGAGAAGAGAGAGATCTGTAAAACAACTTTAACATTATTTTGAGCTAGACATTTTTAAGAATGGAAAGAAAAGGAAAAGGAAAAGAGATAAATTAAGAGAGTTCTAGCCTTCTTTGATTAAAAAAAAAATTGAAAAAGTCAGCTCAAATTCAAATTTAAGCAATACTATGAGACAGTTACAGCAGGTATTTGAAATAAAAGTCAGTTTTAGCCCTGATCTTCTAAGAACTGTAACAGAACATATGAATGTGCCTAATGTATAAAGTACAGAGCAGACTTATGGAACTTTACATCAAACGATCCATCATCCATCCATTTATTCACTGATGAATGACTATGCTTATGCAGTGGTTCTCAACATTGGCATCTCCTGGTAGCTTGTGAGAAATGTAATTCTGGGGCCCCAGCCCAGACCCACTGAGTCAGGAAGTGGGATTGGGCTCCGCGGTATGTTTTCACCAGCCCTCAGGGTGATGTGTTGCAAGCTCAAGTTTGAGAACCAGCCTCCTGCAGTGGAAAGGTTAAGGACATCATGCTCTTTGAAGTCAGAGAAATTTGAATTCAAATATGTGCACTTAAAACCCACTGTCTCTGTGATATGGAGCAAGTCATTTCATCCAAGCTTTAAGTTCCAAATTAGTAAACGGAGACACTGTGCCTCTCAGGACTATGAAGAAATACACACAGGTGAGATCTATAGTGTACATACATCATGCACCCACTGCTTGGTGCACAGTAGGCAGGCAGTCACTGAATTCTATGATTTCTAGGCACGAAGACCTTGTGTTCAATGCTTCAGAAATCACCGTGTTAATCATACATGGCTTCTTTCTTCCAGGGCCTCCTTCTCGAGGAGGACCTACACTAACACCAAATAATCATGATACAAAGTAGAAAATGTTGGGTGGCAAAAGAGCGGTGTAGAAAAATGCCCTGGGAGGATGAAACAATGGAGGAAGCAACACAGGAATTAGTTTCTAAAAAAAAAAAAGAGGAACCTTTTGGATGAGCACATTCCAGGAAAGCACATTCCAGATAAAAGGAACAGGGGAGGAGGGAGGGAACCAAGGGGTACATAGTTTGGCTAATGGGATAACAGAAGGGTGACTGTATCGTTTATTCTCTAAACAGGGGCACTTTGCAAGGGAAAGGGAGCATTCATTAACAGTTAAGTCAGGACAACAGATTTGGAGGAGAGCATGCATGTGGTTACCCTTGAAAATAGCCAAGAGGGGATATGAGTACTGGGAACAGGGATGGAGATCGAGCTGGATTTGTGCATGGAAGGGTCCCTAATGACAGGTGGAGGGCTCTGATTTCTAAGTCGTGGGAAGCGGCTGAAGGTCCTGAGCTGGGATGTGACCACAGTGCGTAGGTACTTGAGAAGATGGCTTTGGCAGCACTGTGTAGGCTTCTACAAGAGTGGAGAGGAGGAAGCGGATGAGAGAGAGATTTCCAGAAATGATGAGATTTTGAAATCAATTAAATGTGTCAGACAAAGAGAGGAAGTCGAACCTGAAGCTAATATTTCCAGCTATGTCAATAACCGTAAGGAGGTCAAGGGGTGGGACAGGTTGGGGGGAAATATCGTGAATTCATGTTAGTCGTTCAGTTTAATGGGCTCTGTTACATCCAACATACGACTGAGTCCCAATGTGCCACTGATAGGAGGATATATAACAAGTAGTTAGACTTGAGTTCCTACTTCAGTAAGGCTCTCTCCAGCTCTCAAAAGATAAGCCATTCAAGGGGCTGGCCGAGTAGATCACTGAGTTAAGAGTTGGCTTCGGAGGGCAAGCTCTGAGCAGCAGTGCCACTGGTTTGGTTTCCATATGGGCCAGTGATGCTGTGCCCTCTACAGCTAAGATGGTGAACAACAGCTAGACCAAGATGGTGAATAACAGCTAGACCTGGCGTTGGACTGCTGTGAGTGGCCGACGACAGCGAAGGCTGCAGCCCCTGCTGCTGTGAGCTGCCGTAAGCGGCCGTCCAATGGCCGGCGACCAACTGCCTCAGCCGGGAAGACCACAATGATCACAATACCAACCTGGGCCAGTGAAGTGGCGTCCTCCACAACTAGACTGAGGAACAAAAGGGACAGAAACTTGTCTGTTCCCCTTCCCCAATTCCGTAACACTGTTCCCTCCCCCAGTTCCACAATAAAATCTTTAAAAAACAAACAAACGATAAGCCATTAAATATCTTGATAGAGCATATAGGCTCTTTATTTTATTTGTATTTATTTTACTTAGTGAACACTTAAAACTGGGCAATAATGAATGCTTGTGTTGTCCTTAATATGGACCAAACTTTGTTCTAAGTATTTTAAAAGTATTACAGATTTAATGCTCATAAGAAGCTTATGAAATTAATACAATCAAAATTATTATGCCCCTTTTTCAGATGAAGAAAGTGAGGCACAGGCAAATTAAGAGACCTGACCAAGATTATACTGCTATGAGCCCCAAACTGAACCTAGAAGAGTGGTTGCAGAGACTGAATTCACCATGGTGTCAAGTGGTTTCTTTCTTGCTTTTTTTTTTTTTTAGCTGAGCCATCCTGCCTCCTGCTGGAAGTTCAAAGGCAGCTCAGCTCTGGCTGGGCATCGAACTGCTGTTGCTCAGAGCTCAGCTTGCACTCTTGAGCAATCTCTTAACCAACTGAGCCATCAGTGGTTTCTTATAAAGACATCTAATAGAACTTGATGGAACTGGGGATGGAAAATCAAACAGTTTTATTAACCTAAACCTGTCCTGGGGTGTTTTGTTATTTATATGAAAAGAAAAGATTTTGAGGCATTATTTCCAGTTATAATTGTCAATACGGTTTTCATAGATGCAAAATAAATAGAATCCTTAATTCTTATTACTTTTGAGGAACAGGTATTCACATCCAAGAGAGTATAAAAAACACTGTCAAAATTTCAGAACACATAATGACACATTTATTTGGTTTCTAAGTCTCATCATTTCTACTCTGGAAATCTGTCACCTGTTCCCTCCTTTCCATGCCTGTCGCAGCCCACAAAGTCAACCATGTAATCTTCCCCCTAAGCTACCCTACCTACCATAGTCATTTCCTTGCTCAGGACCCTTTACAATGACATAATTATGAAATGTCAGACACCAAGTCACAGAGTCAGGATGCAAACCTGAGCCACCATATCATCTTCTAAATAGTAAATGACCTTTTCAAATCACCTTTATTGTTACTATTTTTAATAGTGAGTGTGAAAGCCTGGCAGGTAGTTTTGGTAAAAGAAGCTCAGAGATTCTAAATACAAGGAGGTAACTGGGCCTTTAGAACCATTCTAGGGGTAAAGAATTTTTTTTTTTTTTTTTTTTTTTTTTTTAGCTGAGCCATCCTTCCACCTGTTGGCAGCTCTGCAGCAGCTCAGCTTGAGCTGGTACTCGAACCAGAGACCCTGGTAATCAGAGCTCACACTCTTGAGTGAGTTCTTAACCAACTGAGCCACTCAACCGGCCTAAAGAATTTTTTTTTAAATTGGGAATATCACAGTTGTGGGTAATCCAAGAGCTGCCAAGGCAGGGAAGGTCTGGAGGAGGAGAAGGGAGTGGCTTCTTCCCTAAGAAGGCGGCGTTCAGGCCAGTATTTGAGGCAAGCAAGCCTATGGTTTTGGCAGGAGCATCCCGGGCATTACATCTCTCAGTGATGCAATGAGGGGGTTGAGACTCCCCTGGGGGTGGCCAAGGGACTATCCAAACTGTCAGAATTCCAGATGCAGAAGCCATGTTTCCCAGGGAGCCAGCCTTGACAACCAGGGAGAGGGGAGAATTAAAAGGGAAACCAAGGCAAGAGCAAACCTGGGAGGCATCCCCTCCTTGAGGAAGTCTTCATCTGTTTTAGATGCCACCCTCCTGAGCTTTACAACATGCAGTGCTCATCTCAATCACAGCGCTTAGGTTACAAGGCATTTGCTTAGATATGTGTCTCCCCACAAAACCCTGAGCCCCTGGAAAGCTGGGCTCTGTTAGCCCAGAGCATGGCACAAAACAGGTGCCCTGAGTAAAATGCCTGTGAGAGAGAGAGAGAGAGAGAGAGAGAGAGAGAGAGAGAGAGAGAGAGAGAGAGAGAGAGAAAGGAAGGAAGAAAGAAAGAAAGAAAGAAAGAAAGAAAGAAAGAAAGAAAGAAAGAAAGAAAGAAGGGAGGGAGGGAGGGAGGGAGGGAGGGCGGGAGCGCGGGAGGGAGGGAGGGAGGGAGGGAGGGAGGGAGGGAGGAATAAGGAAAGGAGAGGAGAGGAGGAAATGAGAATAGAGCTTTGATCAACAGGAGTCATTATACTATAATAGAAGGAGGCTTATATAAGCCACTTAGTTCAGTCCTATTGTTTTACAGATGCTGCGAGACCCAGAGAGGTTAAAAGGCTCGCTAGGGCCTCCTGGTCAGTGCTAGAGCTGGACTGGGAACCCAGAACATAGCGGCCACCCTGTCTCCAGCTTGCCCTGCCAGGAGCACACAGACAGCTCCCATCATCATCCTAATGTCTGTTGGCTGGCTGTTGGGAAAGCAGAATACATTTTCCCATGGAGACAGGTTTTTTCTTCTGTTTTTTTTAAATGGTGGTTCGGTTCCCAGGCCAGGCCACAAAAGCCTATTTACCCCATAGCTGAGCTCAACTATAAACCCAGCGGTAGCTCTGAGGCCTCACTGAACCCCCAGCTCTGAGCTCCCAGTCTGGGGGGCAGGTGGGCAGCTGGCTCTGCAGCGGGGAGGGCAGAGCTCCCTTGAGCAAGCCAGAAGTGTGGACGGGGCTGGGCAGGGGGGCTGGGCAGGGGGCCCAGGCAGCAGCTGCAGGAGGCTAGGCTGCCTCTGAATGCCTTGGTGGTTCTTAAGTGGATTGTTTGTAAGTTGGGAACTCTCCGTCCTTAGAAAGGCGGATTTCAAGAGGTAGGGGATCCTATTTCACTTGAAGGCCCACAGTAATGAGGGTTCTTTATTCGTAATGAAGTAGCCACTAATTGGGGGGACAGGCTCAGGAGGCCTGTTGGAATTCTGTACTCCTGGACCAGAACTGAGTAATATTATGCAGTAGCCTGGCAACCCCTTCCTTCTGCATAAAATTCATAAAACTCCACCATGAAGCGCCTGTCTGAAATTCACTGTGTTTATTATTAATAATGATAATAACAGGGTGGCTAATCCACAACAGTAAGCTAAGAAAATGAATGAATTCTCAGTTTCCTCAAGTTTCCCCCTCCCCGCCCGATTAGGAACATTTGGAAAACCCTTTCTGTCAGAGTGGGCTGAAAGCTTTCATATTTACCCTGAGGAGACATGGCTCCAGTTCCTAAGGGCTCATCCAAGAGATGATCTCTTCCCTTCCTCTGCCTCCTCAGGAGCAGAAATGTTCCATAAACTCACAAATGTTGTAAAAGCAAATGTACGGAAAAAAAAAAAGAAGAAAATATGCGTAAAAGTAATAGTATGAATGGAACTAAAAAAGTTTCAGTAGGCTAATCATTTATAATGAAGCAATATAGCTAGCCATTCTGGACTTAATGAAATGTGGCCAACCACACTAGAATGTTCTGGTGCCCCCTGGAGGATTCTAAAACCTAATAGAACTGGAATTTAGTACTTTTCTTCAGATGTCTTAGAAAATCCTACATAGGCAATGTGTTTCTTCTCCCAAGCTCAAATCAATTCAACCTGACTCAATTATCTGTGGAAGGACAGAGAAGGAATTAAATCTAACACGTAAAGGGTTTTACCACCATAAGTTTATCATTAGAATGTAGGTTTGGGGATCAAAGAGAGAATCTATTTTTGGTTTGCAAAGTTTATAAATCCAACAGTGCAAAGTTCACAGGTAACGTGTGTGATCTCTCCATTTTTCTGGGCTCAGTGTTTAGTGAACAAGGAAGTTTGCTTCTGTGAACCTTGCACAGACACTCTGGAAAGTTAAACATTTAGCTTCTAAAATTTTACGGCCCTGGCATTCCTCGGGGACAAGACTCCAGTATGATGGTGACTAAATGGACACCAGAGTTGTTTATTCCAGAGCCACAGAGCAGTTGCCAGATGCGAGGGACCATTGTCTGACTCCAGCAAGCTCCAATAATAATAAGCTCCAATAATCTAATAGGATTAGAGTTGCCCATCTGCCCTACCCCACCCCCCAATTAATACCAGAGTGACTGAAATCATTCTCTTGGTGCATAATGTGACTGATACCACCCAGCCTTAGAATACTACATCTGAGTGACACAGACCAGGTTTCGCTAAATTGGACAAGACTTTCACTGGTACATTATTATAACTATTATCACAGTGGTGACAATAGCAATACAACATAATATGTAAAATAATATAAACTGCTACTGCTGTTACCTTGCTTCAGTGCCATTCCATCATACACTGAATGCTTAATTTCTTTATTTGAATAGTATTATACAGGCATGTACTAAAGTTCAAACCATGATGTCATCAAACATAATTTCAGACTTTCAGAAAATCTGCAAGAATTTTTGGTATGTGAAATGGTAACATAATTCCAAAAGGCAGGTCTGTACAAACTGGTGTATTGAGAAAAGTGTTATCCTTCCCCCATTCCATATCCTTTTCGCCCCACGGCTGCCCATATCCTGAAGGTAACTAATCTTACTAGTCTTTGTTTTTTCATTCCTGTTGCTGCATTTTCCTCAAATGAGGGGGCAAATGTATATTTTTTTATTTCTCCTTTGTTATTCAGAAGGTAACATTCTCCTTATACTTAGTTGGTTTTTTTTTTTTTTTAATCTTATATATCCTGGAAATCACTTCCTATCACAGAGGCCTCCTCATTCTCCTTTCACAGCTGCACAGTACTCCATTGGGTACCATGGGGTAATTTATTCCACTACTCTGTGGAGGGGCATTCGGTTTGTTTCCAATACTTTGCAATTACAAAACAATGCAAAGCTGCACCAGATAATATCGTGCGTATATACTTGTGGATATTTGAGAGTGTTCCTTCAAGGTAAATTCCTAGAAGTGGGATTGTTGGGTCAAATGGTAGACACGTAAGTGATTTTGTTAGAGACTGCTGAATTCCCTTCTGGTAGAGTTGTCTCAATTTGCATCTATGAGAGTTCCAGTTTCCTTGTCTAGGGAACATGTGTTATACTTTTAAATTTTGCTAGTGAAATAGGTAAAAAAAAAAAAAAGTGGTATCTTAACATAGTTTTAATCTGCATTTCTTTTATGAGTGAGGTTGAATACTTTTTCATAGGTGAAAGGCCATTTTTTTATATCTTTTTGTAAATTATCTGTGCATGTCTTTTCCCATTATTCTATGAGATTTTCTTACCTTACTCTCTCAATTCAAAAAAAGGTTGTTCATATTTTAGGGATATTATCCCTTTATCTGCAATATATGTTGCAAATATTTTCTCTCAGTTTGTCAGTTATCGTTGGACTTTATTTATACTGTTTTACTCTACAGGAGTTTTTATTTTCATTTAATCAAATTTATTAATCATTTCTTTCATTGCATCTGGGTTTTGAGATATAATTAGACATTTTTTATGTACACCCATGTTAAAGAGGAATTTACCTTCATCCAGTACTGGTATCATTTCTTTTTTACATTGAGATCCCTAATTTACTTGGAGTTTATTCTTCTGCATGGTGTGAGATATGAATCTAATTTTATCTTTGCTAAATGGCTATTCAGCGGTTCCAGTACCACTTGCTAAGAAGTTGGTTTTTGCACCAGTGATTTCCTATATTCTCTTTATTATAATGCGGAAGTCCCATATGTAATTGAGTTTGTTTTTCTATTTTCCTATTTCCTATTGCATTCCACTGGTCTACCTGCTCATTCATGTACCAGTACCACATTGTTTTAAAAGAAACTTTAGTAAACATGTCCGGTAGGCTAGTTTCTCCCTTTCAGCATTTCTTTTTTAGTGTTTTCCTGGCTATTCTTACATGTTTATTTTTCCCACATGAAATTTAACTATCACCTTGGCATTTATATTGAGTTGTTTTAAATTATAAATTAACTTGAGGATAACTTTCATCCTTGTTATGGGAGCATTCCTATCCAAAAAGAAAAGGTTATCCTGTTTGGTAAAGTCTACTGTTATTGTCCATGGATGTTTTACAGTTCTCCTTATAAGGATATTACATATTTCATGTTAAATTTATTCTTAAGCATTTTATCTTCTCTATTGCTATTAGAGAGTTTTCTCTACCTTTGTATATTTTTTGTAGCCTATTACTTTTCTGAAATCTATTATTTTGATTTGGTTTTACCATTGAGACTGTAGGGCTTTCTAGGTCCATAATTACATCATCTGCAAATAGAGGGAGTTTCACTTCTTTTCCAATTCTTATGTCTCTAATTGGTTTATCTTGTCCACTAGATTTAGCTAATACCTCTAGTACAATGTTGAATGATAGTAAAACAGTTGGTAATCTTGTGTTGCTCCTAATCTTAATGGAAATATTGATAGTGTTTCCCTGTGAAGCTGGCTTTAAAACTAAGGCATGTTTATATTTGATCATATATTTATATATTTTCAGAAAATATCCACCAATTCCTTTTCTTTGAGTGATTTTATCAGGAATGAGTATTGAACATTGTAAAAGGTTTTCAAAATCTATGATGATAATCATATGATTGTCTTCCTCAGATCTATTAATGAGGTGTATTAAATTAATGAATTTCCTCATATTGAGTCATCTTTGCATTCCTGGGATAAATCCCACTTGGTCATGATGTATTTATTATTTTCTTCATGTGGTACCAGATTCTATTCTTTAATATTTTATTTAGAAATAATTTTATTTTTGGATACAGCATATAGTTGATTCTTGCTTGGTAAATCCAATTGAAAATCTTGTTTTTTAAATAGGTGAGTAAAGCCCATTTACATTAATTGATAAGACTGATACATTTGGTCTCAACTCTGTCAATTTTTGGTTCATAACTAGTATGGGAATTATGTTACATTTGTTTTATTTCTCTATTGTGTTTTATTAGCTCTTTGATTTTTTTTTAAGTTTAGCGATACAATTCTGTATGATACTGTAGTAGTGGATACCTGACGTTACACATATGTTAAAACCCATAGAACCCACAGAACACAAAGAGTGAACCCTAATGTAAACTATAGACTTTGGTTGTTAATGTGTCAATGTTGTTTTATCAATGATAACAAATGTACCACAATGATATGGGATACTGAAAGCAGGGGAGGCTTTGTGATGTAGGGAGGGGTATGTAGGAACTCTCTGTACTTTTGGTTCAATTTTGCTGTGAACCTGCATATGGGCATTTTTTTTTACAAAAATGTGTATACCTGTGGGAAGGGTGTAGAAAAAAATAAATGGTAAAGACAAAAAAAGATAATAAAAATTGTTTCAAATTCTTTAAAAAATTATATGTCTACCGTATGCCAACGACATTAAAAAAAAAAAAAAGAAGAAAAAGAGCAAAAACAATGGCATCTTTCTATTCAGACTGAGCATGAATGAACGTTATGGAGATTTGTAACTGAAGACCACTGTCAGTTCACCAGACTTGTATTTCACACTGATAGCTGGAAAGCTGTGTCCACCTGGGTGATGGTGGCAAGGGGATTCCAACTCAGTTTTTTATTACATTAGGTTCTGAAAGACATTCCTTTACAGTCTATTGCAGTATTAAATATGGTTTTAAGTTGATCATCACACAATGGATCATCAATTGTGTTCTCATCAGATGTTGAGAAAAAGTAACCTCAAGGTAATAAAGGCATTTGTGCCATTATTCAGGTGTTCTGAGCAAGTCTGGTCTCCACCTTATCAGCCCAGAAATAAAAAACTCTGCTCTTCAAAGAACTGAAATGAAATGTGTAGCTCACAAGCCTGCTTCTCTTGTTTGTTTTCTCCTCTTGGCTTTTTGCTACTAAAATCAACTAACTTTATATTAGAAAGTATCATTTTGTCTTATTTGGAGGGAAGACCCCTTAGTTAGTTTAACAGATATGTCATTGTCAGTTTGTGGAAAATGTCATGAAAGAAAACCAATTGTTTTCAAAGGTTCAACAAAGCTTCAACTCAGACAATGCACTAATAATAGGTCAATCAAACCCAGCTTTTAAATAGTGCCATATTTTCTTTTAGACATTTTCCTTTTTGGTTGCTTGTGTGAACTCTTAGCCCAGCAAATATACATTCACAATCTTTTTTCTTTTTTTTTTTTTTTTAACCCCCTACTTGAGTACTGCTCACTGTTACATTTACAAAGTTAGCTATTCTGAGTTAATACATAAATTTTTTTATCTCAAATTTCATATTACCATGAATCTCTTTCAAGCTACTGATACATATTTGTGAACAGGCAGATATAGTGCAATACAATGGTAACAGTACATGTAAACTTATAAATATAAGCAGCAACACGTCAAGAGCCTGAAGATACATTAACTGAGATAAAGTGTCACCATCTTTGAGACATGGATGTACCCCGAAGAATGCATAGTTAGAAAGTGAAGGGATTTCTGCAATAATCATGTTAATTAATTTCTACATTATAACAATTCATTTGAAATTTGTGCAGTGTCCTTGGACCAAATGTTCTACCTTCTCAAACTTCCAAATAGCCTATGGTCTATTTAAGGGACAGCTGGGAAATAAACTGTTCTTTGGGGATGAACTGAAAGACTAGCCTGTGTGTGTGTGTGTGTGTGTGTGTGTGTGTGTGTGTGTGTGATCCAAAAAGTCTCACACTCTGAGCACAAGAGGTGTGCAGAATTCAGAACAAGACCAAAAAGAATCCACAGAATTTAAAGACAGAAGCAAAGGATTTGATGAAACTCAGGGAGCTTGAGTTTCAGGGCACCTTCTAAGACCTTGCATCGTATTTTGTACTTTTTCCCCTAAAGAGAGTTCCAAATATTGTATAAGCCTGGGTTTGTAAAACTGGATCTGCCCTGCATGGAGGGCCTTAGAAATCACCATGATGAATTGTCTGATGTTACAGATGAAGAAACTGAGGCCCAGAAGGGAGAGCTTGATGAGGTTAAAATGCGGATGTCAATCATTAATTAAAAACCAGCCTTCCCTTGTGTTCCCTGTAGAAAGGACTGCATTGTACTACTCAGTGACACTGAAATAATTGCCCTGGCCAGGCCCACAGGCTCCTTCTAAGGGAAACTGCCCCACCCACAGCCTCTGCCAAAGGAGCAACCTTAGCCTGTTCCCTGAGGAGGAGTGGCTTTGTGATTTACCCTGTGACCCTGTCCCTCACCCCCACCTCCATTCCGTCAACACAGCTGATTAGACCTGGGGTTGTCACCGGACCCAAGGGAGTCATTTCATCTGGGTCGATGACCTGTGAGAGCAACCAGTATAAAAAGCTCTGCTCAAACACAAAAGACATGGATGAACTAGCCCAATCAAATGCTCTCTCTTGGAAATTTGAACTGGAGAATATGGGAAGAAACAGACAATCAGTAGTGGGGAGCTGAATAAGACACACACCCAGAGAGTGGTTGTGCCCCCAACTAGGAAGCCATGAGTGAGTTCTCTCTCTAACTTAAACCAGTTTGCAACCCTGGAGGGACACTCTGGGTCTAGTTCTTCGCGGTCTGGTTGTGATGCTCTTCCTGAAAGGGCTGCCATGCTGGCTCCAATAGCTGCTTTATTTCTAAGGCCCTCTTTGTAATCCTTACCACCATGCTGATGACCACTCCTCGGACAGCACTTGATCCTTGTGTAAAGTGCTCTATCCGGAAAAACTCAACCCCATGGTTTTGAAAAGCTTGATAACAAAAAGCAGAGAAAACACCTTCAAAGTGAGGTCTGAATTCATCTTTGAGGGAAAATTTACTCCTTTGTTTTTGGGAAAAGCACTTTAATAGGTCTTTGATTATACAGAGGCAAAGCCAAGAACATGTTCTAGAAGGGGGGCAAAAGTGAGAGGGAAGGAGCTGCCAAAGAGCTCTGCATTATCAAGTAAATGCTAATCGTCCCAGAGGGCGGACTGCTTCTCACACAGTGTTTTCCTTTAGACAAGGAAGACTTCAATTTCCTCCGAGAACCTCAGTGGGAGGCAAGAATGGGCCAATGGCACTCCCAAGAGGGAGAGTGAAGCTGTCTCCCGTGACAAGGGGACCCGCTGGGTATGGAGGAGAGAGGCAGCCCCCAGAAGTGAACTCTGAAAGTCCTTGCCTGATAAATTCTATGAGGAGTCACACATCTGCTTTATAATTCTCCTCAGCTACAGGATGACAAGGGATGACCTATGGAAAGTGAGCTGGCACATGATGGAGGCTGATAGCTGACTGAGGACACAAGTGACAGCCACTGCAGAACTGAGGAACATGGCCTTCCTACGGGATTCATGAGGACGCTTGGGCAGGGATGCCTGGGAAAGTCCTGGACCTCCAGGAAACACAGGAAAAGGGCTTGGAGCATCATCATTTGATTGTTAAAGTGAAATCTGACCACCATATTCTAGAAGTGAATGGGTCATCTGGGTTTCGCTTGGTTTCAAAGAACCTTGCTAACATGGTAATTAAAATCACCATCTAGTGTCCCCTACCAAAACAAAGGAAGACTATTTCTGTGTCAAGAAATGCATGTATATATGAAGAATAAGTATATGCATCAATTATTTTTTAAATAAGCATCAGAGAAATGATTCAAACAGAGCTAAATAATTAGGAAACTTATTAAATCACACTGTAGAGGTAGGACAGCCTCCAAAGCTGGCTAATTCAATCGCTCTGTAAAGTCCTAAAGGATTGATCTTCTTTCCAATTTTCTGTTTTACCAGTCACAGTGTGCTGCCTTTGCCATCAGCTGGCACCTTCCAAAAAGGCTGAGGCAGTTCCAGGAGTTGCATCCAGGCATGATAGTATACAGATAAATATAGGAGTAATCTTTTTCTGAATATCCTTCTCAGAAGCAAGGATAAGTTTCTCAGAAGGCTCCCTACTGACCTCCCGACTTCCTCTCACCTCTCACAAGCCAGAATTGGGTTACCTGTATATTCCACAGACAATTAGTGGCAAAGAGAATGGAATTAGCAAAATTGGCTCAGATCAGTGGTTCCCAAACTTGTACATACATCAGAATCACCTGGAGGACTTCCATAAACACAGCTTGCTGGGCCCCACACTCAGAATTCCTGATTCAATGTGCCTGGGGCCCAAGAACTTGAATTTCTAACAAGTTCCTTCCTAGGTAATGTTGATGCAGCTGCTTGGGGCCACATTTGGAGAACTACTGTTTTAGACCAAAGCGCTTGGGGTAGAATGGGTGTTGGGAATCCAAATATGTCTGCTGTAAGAGGTAACTTTATAAGCAGAGTATTATATATATTCTGGAATGACATATTTCTATGAATTTTCTTTTGAAGATTAAAGTTTTTGTAAGTTATGCAAGTGACAAACAATAGTGACTGTGGTATACCAGAGGCCAAAATAGGGAAGCAGAAGGCAAGCTCATGGCCTATCGCTGAAAATTTGGTTTGACAAATGTCACCCGTTGTCACATCCACCCACCCATCCTGCCCTATGGACACTGTGCTAACTAACCCACACCCCTGCTCTGGCATACTTCTATTCTCCTTTTCAAGGCTGAGGCAGTATCAACCACCTACTTGCTGTCTCGTGGCAGAGGAGACAATACAAGCAAAGGAATGAAAGAGTATAAGCAGCAGCTCATTGCTGGGAGGAAACTAAGCAGCTTGAAGTTTTTGCAGCATAAAACAGGAGGCTGGAAGTGGTATGAGGTAATGCCCCAGAATTAGACAAGAGCAAAACCATAGCGGGCTTTGTGGGATGTTGAGGAACTTGAACTCGATCCTGTGGCCTACACAGCCACTGAGCAGAGATGTGATGTGGTTGGGTTTTGGTTTCATTTTAATCACACTGGATTGTGCGGAGGCAGGTTTGAAGCAGGGAGGCTGGTGGGCCAGGCAGGAGATACAAGGCCTGAAGGAGAGCCAAGATGATGGGCTTACAGAAGACACAGATCTGGGAAGTATTTAGAATGCAAAATCTATAAATCCAGTGATCTGTTAGATGTAGAAGGTACGAGAAAGTAAGGAATCCAGGTATTTCTTAGATTTTTCAGCCTCAGTGAGAATAAAGAAGTGAGCTGTTACGAGTATGCTGATGGGGTGGTGGTACATGGAGACAGGGAGATGACATCAGTTTTAGATGCCCTGGATTTACAGTTCTGGTCCATCTCTCATGAAAGCAGAGATGTTCAAGAGGCAGTTGGGCATATGAGGATGGGTCTGAGGGAGAGGACTGGACTAGAGATAAAGATTTTGGAGTCAATTGTAGTTAAATTGGCTGTATAAATAGATCATTCAAGGAAAGCATGAAGGTTAAGAGGAATGTTTAGCCAAGGATGGGACTCTGGGAAACAGCAACATTAATATGGTGGGCAAATGAGCAGGTGGCAATGAAAGACTAAGGTATAGGATTTCAAAGAGTCAAGGTCATAGATTCTGAAGCAGGACACAGTGGTCAACATTGTAAAATACTGTAGAGAGGAGGTTCCTTAAGATAAGGCCTGAAAAAATGTGATAGGATTTGGACCTTGGGAAGTCATAGACATTTCAGGAGAGTGGCAGGGCTGAATTTTAAGAAGGTGAGTAAAGGGAGGCTAGTTTTTTGAGAGTTTTGAAGGGAAGAAGATGGAAAAAGAGCAGGTGGTATGTAGAAAGGAGCTATCTGATGGCCACAGATTTCTCACTGAAGTCGGGGCAGGGCCAGGAGTTGAAAGTGAGGATGGAGGATTAAGCTGAAGAGGGTTATGAAGGTTTGGGGTAGCCAGGAGATGTAGCTGTTCGTTAGGTGCTCTCAGAGGGTGAAGACTGTTTGTACCTAGGTCTCTTTCATTTTTCAGTCACATATCCAGGAAATGATACATATTTAAAATGGGTGTGCCACTGGCCCTCAGGTATCTTTGAATATAATTAAGGAAACTGATAGGTATATGTAGCAGAGTGCATTTTGCAGAAATGACCACAGCAATAGTTCCAGTCCCACATGGGAGAGACTTCATAACTAACTGCCTTCGTGGAGAGCATGCAGGAATGGCTCTGTGAGGCTCCCGAGGCAAAAGGCAGTGAGGCTTCCAACTTGCTCTTCATCTGGGGATGCTACCATGCTGTGTGGAAGCCCAAACTGCCCACACGTCTCATGGTTGATGCTGGTTGCTGGCTGGGTGACAGAGGCAAGCATCCTGAGAAAAAGAGACCTTCCAAAGTTGTATTGTCCTGTGCTTTGGAAGTCATAAGGGTCATTTCTGTGCCCTGTTTGAATTCCTGGCCCACAGAATCTGTGAGCATGATAGATGGCTGTTTCATTCTGCTAAGTTTTGGAGTAATTTACTCAGCCATAGTAACTGGAACAGCATCCAAATATCCAGTCAAGTGAACATGAACATTAGGGAGAAACAAATATTCCTGTAGCCCAGACACAGTCATAAAACATATTGGAAGTTATTGTTCTGACCCTCTGGAATACAAGGTAATATTTTTATTCACTTCCCAGACTTCAGCTTAAATGTACCCTAAATGCCCATGTCTAAGCCACAACTTTATTCTTAAAGTGGCTTTATTCAAATAAACTAATTCTGAAGGTTGGGGTTTTTTTATTTTTATTTTTTACTATTTTTGTATTAATGATAATGTTTTATCATATCTAGTTTCATAGTATGCTAGCCTATTTTGAAAAATAATTTGACGCTCAATACTACTTTTTCTATCCTTTAGCATTAATTCCCTTTCTCTCTCTAACACACACACACACACACACACACACACACACACACACACACACACACTTATTTATTTATTTATTTATTTATTTTAAGGGCAGTGTCACTGGCCCTCATATGTGGGACCCAAACCGGGGCCGCTGGCTTCCCAAGCCAGCACCTAACCGCCGCGCCACTCGGCTGGCCCACACACCCCTTATTTTTGAAACACATGTTACAAATATGTCAAAATAATAGAGCTGAACTATTTTCAGATCATTAAGGAATAAAATAATTATAACCCTCTTAAAATTTTTAAAGAATTGTTAAGATGAAGCTAAGCAACATCTAAGAAAGTACATGTATATATATATATATATATATATATATATATATATATATATTTATTTATTTTTTTTTTTTGAGGGCAGTGTCACTGGCCCTCACATGTGGGATCCGAACCAGGGCCGCTGGTGCCCCAAGCCAGCTCCCAACCACGGTGCCACTTGGCCAGCCCCATACAGCTATATTTTAAAACACTGATGATCACGGTTTCTATTTAATTTCTGTTTTCATATTTTGGAGCTCAAAGACATAAAATTTAGATAATTATATTCTTTAGTTTGTGGGCTGTATTTCTTTTCTAGTTTAGAGTTTGAGCACATTGGCAGTTAAAGGAAAAAATAGAAGATAACTTTTTTATACTACTGAACAAATACTAAGTATATTAGCACTCTCCCCTCTGCCCATGCTGGCCTTGACGTCACCGGCAACTCCCTACCTCCCAAACCACCAATACCATACTCTTTGATCAGGGCTCACTATCCTTGGGATTCACTTTTTCAGGAATCCCCACTATAATAACCAGGGTTTCATTCTCACTCACATTTCAGATCCACTGACCTCTGTCCTTACATTCCTCCTTATCTCGCTTATATTGTATGGTTGTCACCTCGATCACTTTTTGGTGACTATCATCAAGATTTCTTATTTCTAGTCACATCACAATTGCCTGAAAAACTCCAACTGTGAAGGGACCCCATTGCCTACCTTCTCATATCTGTGCCTACAGCAACTTCAGTGCAGTTGAAGAGAAGTCATCCATTGGGGCAGAGTGGTATTACCCTGTAACTGCATGAGTACCAATACATGTATCTCATATGGGGTTTGCATGTGAATTCAAACAAGATGCTACTTCCTCAGCACACCTTACTTCTCTGTCAGAAAGCTGTGCTGATAATCTTGATTTTGCAAGAACAAGATACTTTACCACCACCTGCCAGAAACTTGTCATAACAAATAAACAAATCTATGATGTTTGTGATGTACACAAAGACCCTCTTAGGTATGGCAACCTTGTGCAATACACAACCTGCACAACTATACATGTTGGCTGTGATGACTACCCTCAACCAGGCACTCAGGCCACTAAATGTTTCTTTAGTCAAATATGTCATGCCTTGTGCTATCTTCTAAAACCCAACTCTTATTTTTTCCTTTATTCTCAGGAGGTGTCTATTCTTTGTTTGGGTTTTTTTTTTTGTCTTGTTTTGTTTTGTTTTCTGTTTTTTTGAGGGCAGTGTCACTAGCTCTCATATGTGGGACCGAACCGGGGCCACTGGCTTCCCAAGCCAGCACTTAACCACCGCGCCACTCAGCCGGCCCAATTCTTGATACTTCAAGGAGAACTGGAGCCATCATATGGGAACTCCTTAATTTTTCTACTATCAGGTCCACAATCCTTCCTTATTCCTTCCTTCCTTCCTTCCTTCCTTCCTTCCTTCCTTCCTTCCTTCCTTCCTTCCTTCCTTCCTTCCTTCTTTTCCTTCCTTCCTCTGCCTACCAAAGCCTACCCCCTTTGTATGGACTCTGTATTCCAAGCCTTCTAGTCTTCTAGGTGAACACCCACCAGCACCAACATATTCTTTTCTCTTTAACTTTGTATTCTATCTTCCTCCCATTTTCCCATCTACAGACAAACACACTATGTCTCCTATCAGGAAAAACACACTCTGGTTTCTGCCCTCCCTCTACACTGTACTTCCTATTCAAGTGACTCCAAAAGAGTTGTCATCATACCAATATCTCCTTTTCCTCATAGTTCCTCATTCCAGAGTTCCTCTTCTATACATGCACCTTACTCAATAATTCTACAAAACACACTTACCTGATGCTAAATCCAGGATCACTTTTATTCTTCATCATATTTGACACAACAATGGAGACATTCAGAGTTGACAGAGTCTTCCTTTGAAATGCTTTCATGTTGGGGTTGCCATAACATCAAATAATCTTGCTTTTTCTTTACTTTGTTGGCTTCTCCTCTGTCTGAACTTTAAATGCTGAAATTCCAGTCTCCTTTCCTCTTTGTATTCCAAATCCTCTCCTAAGGGATCTCATCTTTTCTCATGTATATCATCACAGATACCAACAATTCCTAAATGTGACTATCTCCCCTGGATCTTTTCTTAGACCTCCAAACAAAAATATACAGTTCCACTTGGATCTATCTCAAACTCTTCTCTTACACAATACAAAGAAGGAATTATTGTTCTTATTCCCCAAACTTAATTATGTAAAGAAAGGAAGGAAAAATGCTGGAAGCAGGGACCCTGCTGGTTCTGAGCATGCGTTGTGTATGTGCTCTCAAGCTTGTGCCCTTGTTTTTCTTGTTACCTCCCGTAAAAATAAGCAGAGGCTTAGTCTCCAGCAATAGCTTCAAACTTATTTCCTGCTATCTCTCAGCCAGAACATATGGCCAGTCTCACAACCAGCTCTCTACCAAGTCAAACTCAGGCTGAAATGGTCACCAGATCTAGAGTCAGACAGGAAAGTGAGTCTATGCTCAATTATAGCAGGCTCTCCAATGTAACCACATGTCCATCAAACTCTGGGAGACTCTGCCTTCCTCCTTACAATGGCTCTCTCATGGCACATGAGCTATGACTTATAAAAGGGAACATGAAAAAAATGGAATACTCTGAGTGTGAGTAGCTATTTATTAGAGAACGTTTCCTCATCTTGCTTGTAAATTTTAATAGAAATACATTTAATTCAGAATAAAATGGCAAGTTCTCCCAATTTAGATGGAGCTTCATGTCCCCTCATGGGGTTCTAGGGGACAGGGATCTAGGGAAGTGTCATACACGGACCCAACTATTCATCTGAACACCAAGAAACTAAGCATATTCTCTCTCATGAGTGTATGTCTTACCTCCCCAACTAAACTATAAAACTGAGGAGGACTCCATTTTATACCTCTGTTCTATTTTCCATAGCATGCAACATAACAGGCATATTCAATAATTGGCCACTGAAGGAAGATCAAAGAATGGAAAGTAAGCCTAGAGCTTCTGCTGACATATGGTCAGTCAATTTATCTTTGAAGTGAGTGCTCTCTTTGCAAATGTAACTTTTTGCTCCAAAATCAAAGCAAAATGGTAAAAAACACAAATATTGCCTCAGAGAAGGGAAACATCTAGACACTCATGCTGGGATGAATCTTAAAACATCTCCTTTAAAAAACCTGATTCCTTCCTTGATCAACATTCCCATTAATATTTTAGTTACTGTTCTTCATTGAATGGTCAGTTTGTCCCTCTGGGAGCCTCCTTCTAGGAGACTTGGGGGTGGGTGTGGGGGGAGGAACCAGGATTCTGATCAGCGTTTCAAGGAAAAACTCTACCTACCATTAGAGAGGGAATAATGTAAGATGTGAAAAGGACAAGGCAAGCCTGACTCATACGAAGATGAGGATGAACAGCAAGTTTTAAAAGTCCTTTTGGAAACAAGAATTACTCTCCAGATGGCAAAGGATTCTCATCTAAGGCACAAACAGGCATATGTAATTGCTTGCTAGAATAAAATAAAAAGCAACAAGAATTCTGATTGAAGCAGAGGCAGAAAAAAGCAAACAAACAAAAAACCAATAGAGGGTTCCAACCAGAGTCACAAAGCATAGGTTCCAATCTGGAGGAAGCAGACACGTTTCATTACTAAGGGGCAACAATGCAGCCAGGTGAGGCCAATACAATGCTTACCTCCTTGGTCAAAATGCTAAAGGTTTTCCAGAATTCTTCACCAGAAAATGCAGCTATCACGTGGACAGAAAGACACACTTAGATCTAAAGGGGACACAATGAGGTCATTCCCTGGTTCCCGCATGGAAAACATCCAAACAAGTTTATTTCCTACGGCATTAAAATCTACAGAAAAGAAAAGTGTTTTTCATCTCCCTTAAGACTTTTCCCACATGAGCAGTTAATTTTTTCAGGGTCTTTATCGCCAAGTGGTGCTGCAATCTGGTCTGATTACAGAACCGGAAAAGCTTCAGTTTTCCTACGAGGGAGTATGGGCCCGCTTGGATGGGCAAGTGGGCAAGGTCACTGAGAACACAGAGAGCTGAAGTGTTTATAGATGAGCACAGTAGGTCCTTGAGCAGAGATGCAGCATGAGGAAAAAACTGTTTGGAGAAGGTATGACTTAGGGACTTAGGTTAAGTGAGAGAGAGAGAGAAAGAGAGAGAGAGAGAGAGAGAGAGAGAGAGAGAGAGAGAGAGAGAGAGAGAAGAGAAGGAGAAGTAGTAGGGGATGAGAGCGGAAGGGAGGGGAGGGGAAGACAGGAGAGGAGGCAAAGGGCATGCAAGGGGCAAGTGCAAGAGGGAGAGAGAGATAAACATCTGCTTAGGAGGTCTGACATTAAAGATCCAGGTGATGAAAATCCAAGACTGGAGTGGCTGCAATGAGAAGCAAGAGAAGCGAGTGATGCAAGGGGTATTCTGAAGGAAGTCTCAGCAGGGTATAAACGGTGGCTGACTGGATCAAGATGAAGGTAAGAAATGAGTCACGTTTTGAATCTGGGTCCTAGGACACTATTAGGGCCATCCACTAAGCCAGCTAAGTTGTAAAGAAATGAGGCTTGCTTGTCTGGGGGGGGAGACTGGAAATGAAGAGAGGGCGATGTCATGTCATGTGGTTTGCACACTGGAATGTGGACCATGAGGAGACTTGAGTGTTGCCTAGAGGTTCTCATGTATCTTTTATAGTAAATATTTTAATACTTATCTTTCAATTACAGGTGACATAGAATATTAGTTTTGTTTTGTTTTAATTGGGGAATTGGGGAGGGGAACAGCGCTGGGGAATTGGGGAAGGGGAACAGACAAGTTGCTGTCTTTTTGTTCTTCAGTCTAGTTGTGGAGGATATTGCTTCACTGGCCCATGTTGGTATCGTCATTGTGCTCTTCCCAGATGAGGCAGATCTGTCGCCGGCCTCTGGGTGTTGCTCACCGCAGCTATTGGCAGCTCACACTGGCTGCCGGCCACTCACTGTAGCCTATGGCAGCCCACTGCAGCAGGGGCTGCAGCCCACACAGTCACAGGGGCTCGCAGCCCAGCTCCAGGTGGAGCTGTTGTTAGCTGTAGAGGGCAGTGTCACTGGCCCTCATGTGGGATCCGAACCGGAGCCGCTGGCATCCCAAAACCAGCTTTTAACCAATGCGCCACTCGGCCGGCCCTAGAATATTAGTTTTAAGTGTACAATACCGGGATTAGACATTTATATAACTTGCAAAGAAATCACCCAATAAGTCTAGTACCCATCTTGTATATATTAAGTGAGAAATTGGGCTTTAAGGGAGAGATCTAATGGTCAACAATGAGAACGTGAAACTGAAGTTGTGAGAGTTGATTAAGTAACTTAAAGAATGTGGGGCTGGCCGAGTGGCGTAGTGGTTAAGCGCTGGCTTGGAAAGCCAGTGGCCCCGGTTTGGGTCCCACATATGAGGGCCAGTGACACTCAAAAAAAAGAAAAAAAAGAAAAAAAAGAATGTGAGAATGATGATGGAGGGAGGAGCTGATGAAGATTTTGAGAGATGCCCTATGAGTCAGCTTGGCACCAGTTACTGAAACTGAGAGAATAAGAAAGGAAAGCAGAAGAAGCAGAATAGTGAATAGCCAAGAAATGAATCATTTCTTCTCTATTTCCAGGACTTGGGTGTAGCTCACTGCATGGAGTTATCATGTCTGTTTCTCTTTCAGATGGTCTGAAGTCTATTGAGGGCAGGGACCCCTCATTCCTGCTCTGTACCTTTGGTGTCTACCTGACACAGCTCCTCGATAGACAATTAGCTGCCTAGAAAGCCAAGTGTCGAGGGCACAGGTGGAGAGATAGGATGCCCACATAATAACACTGCTCATTTTGTATGTGCTCAGGTCCCCGGCAACAAGAAGGCATGGCGGGAACAACAAAAGGCAGTGTGGTGTAACTGGGAGTTTACAAGGCCTGTCTCTGTTCCAAATAGGATCTGCTACATCAAAATATAGCAGTGCCGCTGACAAAGGAGGGCCCAATTGGGTTTCTTAGTGTCTCCCTGGGTTCTTGGGGTGTGGAGAGGAAGCAATCCATAGGATCTCAATCACCTACGGAAGGGAGGGGAAGATGGCTAAGGGCACTGGGTGGGGGGCCAAACTGGAGTCCAAGGTGGTGTGAATTATGGTTAGGGTGATTCATCAAGGGAAGGTGCTAAGACTCCTAGAGCATTGCTAGAGCTGAGGAGACATCAGGTGTTAGCCCAGTCACAGGCTTCAAGGACACAGTATACCAGCCCAGGCTGGCCATGTTGCAGCAAAGATAAGCAAGGAGCCAGGAGTAAAGGGTGGCTTCAAGGATGCCATCTCCCTGCCCACCTACAGGCCTAGTCAGCCCAATGTCGTGGGGGCGGGGGAGGAAAAGAGAATCTCCACAGAGACAATTTCAACCAGTGCTAACAGGAAGCAGAATTTTAAAGAGACTCACATTTACACTGAAATGAGGGAGGCTATTTAACCTCATTTAACTAACAAGTTTAGAAGTCCGCCCCCCATGCATGCTAGTGAGAAAACCACTTCGGGTCTTGAAAATCAGATTTGTATATAGAGATCACCTGAGCAAATTTACAACCCCTTTATACCTGGCCCTGCCACATTCTGTGTGACACTGGGCAAATTACTTCAAAATCCTCATCTGGGAAGAGGGAATTGTGGAATCTACCCTTAGGAGAATTTCAATGAGCCTATTCGTGTCAAATGTTTAGAACAGTAGCTGGCCCATGATAAATTCTCAAGAATATACTTACTAATTTTGTTATTACTTCTACTAATACATTCAGCTTCAGAGTTTCTTTTGTCCCTTTCAAGAATGGCTGAACATCTGTCAAGAAATGACCAAGTACTATATTTCTGATATTCATGTATGATTTCACAGCCTCTAACACATTCCCACAGCATAGAAATGCCATTTGAGAATTACTATTTTCATACCATCCCCCTTTCTCACCATCTTGGTACTCACTACAGAAATTAACTCAAAACCAGGACGTTATTTCTTAGGAGTAACGTTAGCTGTAACAAGCCATGGAGTCATAGGATGTCAGTATTGTAGGACCTGGTGGGGACCGTCTTTGTTTTGGGCTGCTCTAGAACTGAGAGGATGGACCAGCTTTAGGCAGTAGACAAACCACACGAACGGGCAATGATGCAGGGGGAAGGATTTATTTGTGACACTGCAGGCATTTTTTTTTCTTAACATGCATATCGGGACACTAACCATGCCAGATTACTCATGGAAAATTCCCTGTGTTTAACATGTATAAATTAATTCTCAAAATTGTTTATGGCAAGCCCACAAAGCATCATAATCTTGAGTAATGAATTCGAGATATGAACCAACCTGAGGCTCCATTCTAGCTCTTTCGGTTTTCTGAGAAAACTGGGAGAAGACTGAGGAGGGCTTAGTTGAAAATAGAGAAAAGCTTTAATTAGCAGGGTTAATACTAGTTGTGAATAAGCAAAGTAGGGTGTCTGTGGTATACAAATCTCTGGGCTCTAGGGCTTAAGCAAACATGTGCAGTGGGTACCAAAAGCACAGTAATGCTTCATTTAGTAGGATTCCTGGGAATAAAGTGGTTTCCTTTAAGTGACTTTTCTATATAATTCAAGTTTATTTTTAAAAAATAACTTAAAAAATAAATCTGCCTTTAATAGACACCTGTCTTCTTGCATGTCTGTCTTGGTAAATATAGCAATATCACCTTTTTTGATGGCTCAGTCATCATGATGAGCATCAGCTAGCTCTTCCAGGGTGGAGTGCTGGGAAAGCCAGTCTCAAGGTGTGTTCCATGGACCCCAACAAGGGAATTGGCTGGCAGCTCATTACAAATCACTCTCCTAGTCCCCACTATGCCCAACGGGCTTCTCAGAGTATTCTTATACTCAACTTGGGCCAGAGAAGCCCTAACTCAGGGTTAGCTGGGTATATAGGAAGACATCCTTTACTGATGGAAATGTTGTAGATGGCCTGTTATCATTCTGTGCCTATTTGCTGTAAGGCCTCTGTTACTTTTCTCTCACAAGTAGAAACCTTTCCCTTGTGTATGTTCTGGCTTTAAAACTACCCGTCAACATGGCACAAGATCCTTGGCCAGGGTGCTGGCCTTTATGATGTCTACTTTCCATTCATGGGCCTTTTCTCATCCTTTTGGGTCTGGGGCCCTGAGCTGGAAGTCTACTGCTGCAGGATTCAGGCACCTGACCCAAGGACCCCATGCTGAACTGGAGACCAGCCATTTCACCTCAAAAGGGCACTCCAAACAAAGTGGAACTGAAGAAGTACTAAATGCTAACTACAGAAATATGCCTAGATGTTCAGAGGACACACACAGGGATGAGCTGGCTTGGTGATAAGGAAAAAAAAAATATCCAAGTATTTTTTTTTAAGGTCAAATGAACCCTTGGGGTCAGAGAAAATGAGTATAGAAGATACAGAATGTGCTGGAAGATGTGACTTCTACTTGAATGCAAACTGGGTCTCCTCACCATAGAAATATTTTCTCCCACAGTGACTTAGCACTACACACAGATCCATGTATTGGATCAGGAGAAACTCAGGGCAGAGGTGGTGGGAAGAGGTTTGACTTTGGCATCCGAAGACTTTGGTTTGAATCCTGGTTCATATATGTGGCTGTGGGCAAGTCAGTCAGACTCACGGCAGCTTAGTGGTCACAGCTGTGAAATGGGACCACCACCAAACTATTGTGTGGCCTTAATGAAGTAATGAATATGAAAAGAGTGTTTGTTGTAAACTGCTACATTTTTTTTTGAGGGCAGTGTCACTGGCCCTCATATGTGGGACCCGAAACAGGGCCGCTTACGTCCCAAGCCAGCTCTTAACCACCACACCACTTGGCCGGCCCTGTTTGTTGTAAACTGAAGAGCATTTCACAAATATTTAATCAGAAATAGTCTGCATTGTGTACATATTTAAGTTGGAGAAAAAATCAAATGTTACATATCTTGCATAAGTGAACCTATCATATATAGTTCATTGTGGAGCTTAAATATCTGCTGTTTTTGTACTAAGAAAAAAAAAAAATATATTTTTAAAAAGAGGGCCAGTCGAGTGGCACGTTGGTTAAGAGTTGGCTTGGGATGCCAGCTCTGAGCAGCAGGGTCTGGGTTCGGATCCCACATTGAGGGCCAGTGACACTGCGCCCTCTACAGCTAAGATGGTGAACAACAGCTCGACTTGGAGCCAGGCTGCCGTGAGCCCCTGGCAACGGGACAGGCTGCAGTGGGGCTGGCCTGCAGCTGGGGTGCACTTTCATGAGCTGCGGTGAGCTGTTGTGAGCGGCTGTCCAATGGCTGGGGAGTGACTGCCTTGTACGGGAAGAGTGCAATGATAATAGGAACAATGGTCAGTGAAGTGACATCCTCCACAACTAGACTGAAGAACAAAAGGACAGCAACTTGTCTGTTCCCCTTTGCCGATTCCCCAATGCTGTTCCCCTCTCCCAATTCCCTAATAAAATCTTTGAAAATTTAAAAATAAAAAAAGAGAGAAGTGCTTTGACTTTTATACTACTCATGTTTGTACAAACATGTTGTTTTTAAAATATGTTCTTATTTTCTCGAATGAAGAATACGTGAAAAAGTTGATCAAATCTTTATTTTCAAAACCTTCTTTCTTAACATCAAGTTCTTAATGTCTGTTTTACTTATACAATCTATTAGTTGAAACTGCAGAAGGGTGGGGAAAGTGGTGATATGCCAGGGAGAAAAGAGGGGCAAGTAGGGCAATACAGAATACAAGAGGTTTTGCCCCAAACCTAAAATACACTAAGGGTAGGGAAGAGGGAGTCTAACTTAGGAAACCTACCCACTGTCTGCCTTCACATCACCACTTTTAGCTGTTGTGTGTTTTAAAGTGGAAGACATGCAAAAAAACACCAATTTTTTCTTTTAAGGCAAAACTAGTTCTTTCAGCAGAGAATTAAAATGAAAAGCAGACGGAGGGACGGATAATAAGTACCAATAAAAGCTTTAGCTGACAGAGCTTCAATTTACAAATCACTGGCTTTTCCTGGCAGGACTCGGGGAGGGAGGGTGAGGAAGCATCGTCTCCACAGCATGGATGAGGATGATATGGAAAGCTTTAAAATGCAAGATGCTTTAGACTTTTTATTCTAAAAATGCTTGATTTGTGGTGACTATGATAAAATTTCAGTGAAACCTGAGTACTCTGTGCTGTCTCTAGAAACCCTGGGAGCAACTGTCGTGACTGATTTTTACATGAATACTTTGTTAGTGGGAGCCCAATCCATAATGTGTGCACAAAAAGATCTGTGGTTTAGGATCTGCATGTATTTCCATTTTGTTTTAAACTGGAGCATGTGGAGGCCCTTGTGAGAGCATTAAAAATAAACTCGTAATAAATAAATACTAAGCAGCCAAAGCGATATAGTTTGATTTATGGCAACTGATATTACTTCTCGACAAATTTTAATGACAAAATTAGGGCTCTCAGGAGCATAAATACTCTTGGTTTCAGTTATAAAATCTGGAAGATGAAACTTAGGAACGGATGAAATTGCTAGCTTTCGAGAAAAGCGTTGAGAGAGACACTGCAGGGAAGGATTTTGACTGAATATGTTAAATAGCATGGATCAGAGCTAGAGGAGGATGATGAAACAGAACGAGTCAGTAAAGCCAGCAGAAAACCTCCAAGAGCTGCTGCCCAACTCAAAGGCCCTAGTGTTGGGTAGGAAATGTGGAGTCTGTTCCCTCTGAAATCACTGCCCTCTCCTCTTTTATTCTTTTTTTGGGAAAGCATTTTCTCTCCATTCTCACTGCTGCAAACATAGTCATGTTCCTTCTAGGGTGCAACTGAAGATAATGGGAAAAGTTATCCTCTTACTTTCTCACCTTCTTCCCCCTTCAGGAAAGTATAACTGTTTACTCCAGTTCTCTCAGAACAGTGAAGGCTTTTAAAAGAAACATTTTCATCCTCTCCCCTACTCTGGTGGGTTTCCCTCAGGCGTGATTTTTGATCCTTTTATCCTTCAGTGACTTAACCACCTCACATGGCTTTCCCTGCTGATGGCTTTCGAAAATGACTTCATCCTCCAACCTCCTCCAGCCCGCTGCCCCATGACATTACCTTTAGGACTCAGCTTCCCATCTTTGCCTCTAAAGCCTGTCTTCTCTCTTGCTTTTTTATTAAAAAAAAAAAAAGTCCTCCCTATTTTTGTCAATTTAAGAGATTTCTGTCATTCTCCCTTTCCTTCTACAAAATTTTATCTGTTCTCATTCTAACCTCATTAATCCTCATTCTCTCTCTCTCTCTCTCTCTCTCTCTCTCTCTATATATATATATATATATATATATATATATATATATATACTTTTAAGGATAATACATGCACGTGGTACACAGTTTAATTTAAAAAGCATGAGGGCCGGCCGGGTGGCGTTGTGGTTAAGCGCTGGCTTGGGAAGCCAGCGGCCCCGGTTTGGGTCCCATATATAAGGCCCACATATGAAGGCCAGTGACACTGCCCTCAAAAAAAAAATAAATAAAAAGCATGAGAAGCAAACAGTAGAACTCCAGCCTCATTCTCTTCTCTGCTTATCTTATCTCCTCTCATGGCATCCCCCAATCCAGTCCACTGCCATTACTATGGCCAGGTTCTCCTATATCTTCCCCCGCTAAATTAAGAATGAAAAAACTGAAAGAGAACAAGATCCTACATGTAATATATTTTACTACTAGCTTCTTTTCAACTTACCCATCTATCTGAGAAATTTCTTCATTTATTTCCCATGCATTCATCTATGGGCTTTTCACATGGTTCTTCCTCCCTGTATGTGGGCATTTTCCAAGTCTCTTTGCCTGAATGGTTTTTGCTTATAATAATGCAGAGTCCCACCTCTAAAAGCTCAGGGAACAAACACAAAAACTAACTATTTAAAGGAACAAAGAAGGAAAAAAAAACCAACCTTCCCTCAATTTGTTTATATAATTAATCTATCTTGAGAAGTATCACTTATTCCAATGTCAGCAGTCACCAGAAGAACCACAGTAAGGAATCAGCATCTAAATGACAATGGTTGTCTCAGAATCACAGCTGGGGAGTGAATTTAAATAGATGGATGGACAGATAGATGGGTAGTTGGATAGAAAGAGCCAATCAACTGTGAAGTGTTACCAAGCCCTAAAATCATTATTTCATTTGATGGGAACAACAGAAGCCTGATTAATGCATGTGGGAATTTCATTTCAAAGTTATACTAATGGCCTTTCAAGGACCTGCTTCTTCTTAGGGTTTCCTGAGTTCATGTAAAATTGTCCAGTTTAAGATTTGAAGGCTCCTATTTATGAGTTTCGTTTATCTTGTGTGGGACAATGATTTAGTGTGGGATAATTGCTGTATGATGAAACATAATTTTTTCACTTGGGCTAATTGTATTATACCTGGAATTGTCCTGAAAACTGTATGCTGAGAGGGTAGCACACATACTTAAAGCTGCTTTCTGTTGAAGGTTTTAAGGTTTTCCCAAAAACTCATTAAAGGAGGCAAAAGCAAGTCTCTCTCTGAGAGAAGTGAGTTGAAACTGGTAGAGAATCGTGCATGCTTTCAAGAACAAAGCCACCACTAACCAGTGCATAGGCTGGGTAGCATGCGGGCCTCCACTGGCTCATTTCCCTCTCAGATTAGGATTATATCAGTTCTCTGGAGACCAAGGAATCAACAAATACCTTTTTAAAAAAATCTCAGAACACTGGATGGAAAATAACATTTTTCTATCAACTCATTCTTTTGATAGTTCAAACACTAAAGTACTGATCGATTTAGGACTTGAGATAACAAGGCAATCCCGAGTTTCACTGGGAGGCAGGAAACCTGTGAAACCCATGCCAGTCTATGACTCCACTACAGGGCCAATAGTGCATGGCTAAATCTTGTTAGGAATGCTTTGTTGGGGGTTCACAAAAATCAACCAATCAATTTTTTTAAATGCTGTGCAAACCTTTCAATATTCCTTGATGACAAATGAACACAGAACACAGGTTTTTCCTAAAGCAATTGTGATGTAGAGCTTTCTTTCTGAAATATTAACTCTCCATAGCCAATTTACAAATCCAGTCTGATGTAAAAGTGATGATTTCGACAACCATGAAATTATTTGTTTCTGTCACTGAAAAGTCTGGTTGCAAAGAAGAATGTATTTGAAGGAAATTCTTTCTGACTATAATAAAAGTAACTTACAGTCCTATAGAGCTATTGGCATTCAGGAAATGGTAGCTATATTGCTCCTGTTTGAAATGAAATAAAATCCACATTCTATTTTGTGTATCTAAGTAAACCATTTTTAAAATGGTAAAACCAGTTTTCAAAAAACAAGCATAATAGAATAGTGAAATGGATCCCTAAAGTATAAACATTTAAAAATGGGAGTGCTGAGGCCGGCCAAGTGGCTCAGTTGGTTAAGAGCTCACTCAAGAGTGCGAGCTGAGCTCTGAGCAATATCAGTTTGATGCCCAGCCCGAGCTGAGCTACCGCTGAGCTGCCAACAGGTGGCAGGGTGGCTCAGCTAAATAAATAAATAAATAAATAAATAAATAAATAAATAAATAAATAAAAATGGGAGTGCTAGACTAACCCACCAGGGTGCACCCGTCTCCTTTTACACTAAATTCTAGAAGATGGTAAAAATTGCAACCAATTTGTCATGAGAGAATAAAAGGGCTAGCTGGGAAAAACAGTATTTGAGCTGTTAACTGAAAGGAAGAGGGTAATCTAGAGGGTTATACAGATATGACAAGCTTGCAGACAAAGTAGGAAGACAGTAACTATAATAGTAAATCATAGTACTTGAACACAGTGATTTTCCATGTAACCATAATCTAAGATGACACCTTCTTCCACAGCTACCAAAGCAGACAGAGGCAGATGGAACAGTCTGTGGTTGTTGGGGAGGAGAGGCGGGATGGTGTCCTGGGCACCAGCCATCCCTCTGACCCTGCAGCCAAAAGCACAACATGGGGAAACATGGGAATAATGAATCCATCCACCAGATTCTAGCTGCTGGGGCATTGAGGAGCCCTTGTTGTGAGATGGGCTCACTGGATGGCAGCAGTTTAATCTGGAACCTGATGGTTCTGCTCAGTAAAGCCTGTATGTTTTGTGCATTATTGCCCAGGCTTGCATATGACATCCAGTACATGTAAGTCTTAAGAAGAAAAGCAAGACAATCTGGCAAAAGGAAAACTATCTTGGGCCAGATCAGTTCACACTTCGATAACTCACTTTTGTCCAGAATCCACTTGGAAACTTGAGAAGTCAGCAAGCTTTCCCTCACACAATTAGAGAAATGCCACATGCAAACATTTGATATTTCTCTCAAGAGAGAAGCAGTCCTCCCTACCCACCCCAGGAAAGAAAAAAAATCTATTTTAAGTCAACACATTAGCTTTTACAATATTACATATGTTTACTTTTAAAAACCATACTAATTGGGCCGGCCGAGTGGCGCATTGGTTAAGCGCTGGTTTTGGGATGCCAGCGGCCCCGGTTCGGATCCCACATGAGGGCCAGTGACACTGCCCTCTACAGCTAACAACAGCTCCACCTGGAGCTGGGCTGTGCGAGCCCCGGTGATGGTGTGGGCTGCAGCCCCTGCTGCAGTGGGCTGCCATAGGCTACAGTGAGTGGCCCGCAGCCAGCGTGAGCGGCTGGCAGCCAGCATGAGCTGCCAATAGCCGCAGTGAGCGACATCCAGAGGCCAGCGACCGATCTGCCTCATCCGGGAAGAGCGCAATGACGATACCAACAGTGAAGCAACATCCTCCGCAACTAAAAACTGAAGAACAGAAGGACAGCAACTTGTCTGTTCCCCTTCCCCGATTCCCCAACGCTGTTCCCCTCCGCCAATTCCCCAATAAAATCTTTAAAAAAAAAATAAAATAAAAAAAATAAAATAAAAACCATACTAATGTTTACTATTCTTATAGAAATTAGATAATATAAACCATGAATTAGTATGTGATAAAAATCAAATGACTCCTTGCTTGCAAATCCTGAGTCTCATTTTTATTCAATGGCAGGATTAAATTTCATTCAGTAATACAAACATTTATAGGATGCATATTATGTTTGATTATTTTGTATTTGGGGTTCAATGGAGGGTCTCAAAGAGTTATTTGCACACTATGTTCATAGCAACACTATTTATAAGAGACAAGAGGTGGAAGCAACCCAAATATGTCCACTGATGAATAAATGCATAAATAAAATGTCACACACACACAATGGAATACTACTTAGCCTTAAAAAGTTAAAAAGGAAAGAAATCCTGCCACATGCTACAATATGGATGAACCTTAAAGGTATTATGCAAAATGAAATAATCCAGTCCGAAATAGACAAACACTGCATGATTCCACTGATATGAAGTATCTGAAGTAGTCAAATTCATAAAAACAGAAAGTAGAGTGGTGGTTACCGAGAGCTGGGTGAGGGGTAATGGGAAATGGTTGTTTAATGGGTATTACAGTTTCAGTTTGCAAGATGCAAAAATTCTGGAGATCTGTTGTACAACAATGTGAATATACTTACTATGGAAATGGACACTTAAAAATGCTTAAGATAGTACATATTATGTTGTTTGTTTTACCGTAATTATAATTTTTTTAAATTCCCCAAACTTAACCTCAACATGTACTGGATGTTCCTATAAATCAGGGGCCAGCACACTCTTTCCTGTAAAGGGGCAAAAAGCAAATGTTTTGGCTCATGGACCACAGCAGTCTCTGTCAAAACTACTCGATTCTGCCATGGTATCACAAAAGCAGCCATAGACACAAGTAAATGAATGGGTATGGTTGTGTTCCAATGAAAAACTTTATTTACAAAAACAGGTGGCTAGCCCCAGGGGTCACAGGTTTCTGACTCCTGCAAAAGTATGAATATCTAAATAAGAGATAAATATTCTCAGTTTGTAAACCCCGAAGTCTCCTCTACCCAAGAGTTATGAGTGAAATGTTCTTTGCCAGAGTCTAATATTAGCACAGCAGCGAAAAGACCAAGCTGACCCAGCAAGACCAGAACTTACTTGATGTGGGAGGAGAACACTACACTGACAAAAGGATATGTCAGCCCTGCTTCAGTCTCCACTTCTCCATAGAGAGGAGCTTCATTATTTTAGAGCTTCATGATTTGGAGAAAGAATAATAAAACTGTTACACCAAGCTGGAAGATACCTCGGTGATCATCTAGTACCTATTTCCCCTTTAGTGGATGAGACCATTGCAATACACTTGTAGGCTCATCCAAGCTGTCACGGCTGCTGTAGGCTGAGCTGGGAAAAGGGTGCAGAGCCATCCTAATGCAGGTCATGTGCCTTCCTCTTCTCTCTTTCCAACCAGGCACAGCAGCCAGCCAGCCAGCCAGCGTCCGTTCTGCAAGTTATCGGTTTCATGCACGCTATTCCAAATGGCCTTGGCTTAACCCTGAAACTAGCTTTTGCTCTTCACCAAGTTCAGCAGGGGAAGTCAATAAAGACACACAAAGCCCCAAAGGCCTCATCTCATAAAGTTCAGAAATGAAAGTAAGGGTGTAATTATTTGTTCCCTTCCCAGTTGTGCCACGTGAAAATGGCATGTTTTCCCCATGGCGTTTAGGTAGTACAAAGACACAGCAACCCAAGGGTGGGGTTTAGCAGTCAGATCCAATCTTCTTGGGCACCACAAATAGCAGGCACCCTAGTTAAACAACCAAAACAAAACAAATGACAAGCACACACCAAAACCCAACAAACGAAAATGGAGGGTTACGGAACAGATACAATGGTGCGCGCGTTCTCTTTACAAAAGGAACTTTCACCTCATCAAAGAACTTAATCCAGTGCCTGGAATTTTAGAACTGGAGGAGACAAGTGAGATAACCAGTTTAACCCCTCTCCCCTTTTATGTATGAATTAAACCAAGCCCTGAGAGCCAAGGTACTGCTTAAACAGACAGTGTTGGTCCATTGTATGGACCCAAACCTGAAATTCTCCACACTCACTCAACACAATTTGTTGGGGGTCTGGGGGTGGGTCTCAGCCCTGCCCTTGGCACTGAACTAATGCAGAACACTGGTTTAAGCAAGAAAGCTGGAAGCCCCAGGCAAAAAGGAAAGACCTTTGTCACAGAACGGGGAGATGGCTGAGTGGTGATACTCCTGCATGATTACTTGGTGTCTCCAGCTCTCATGGGACCTGCCCTCAATTGCAAAAAGAGCCTGACCTCTGACAAAGACCAACGATTTCAGCAGTAATTAATGATGCTGTCACATTAATTAACCCAAGTCTTTGTCCACAGGAAAAAACCCTCTCCTGTCAATATTGCCGTTTACTAGTCCTGGACCAAGCTCTGCAGACCCAAACCTCCAGTTGGGACACAAGGACTTCACTGACCGATGACCCTAATAAAGCCCCACCTATTAAGCCACCACCAGTTATTAATAAACCTTCTCACAGTAACATATCCTTTAATAATATGGCTTTAGTGAATTGAAGAAACAGCTCTCCAAAAACTAACGCTATTTTAAATAGATACGAGCCTGAAAATACCAGTGTGTATTATTCACATCTCCCACCTTACAGATACCCTTTGGAACGATGGTGATGAAACACTAGACAAATGCTGCAGGGTTTCATTAAGCCATTTAATAAACAGCCTTCATTAAAATGCCAGTTCCCTGAGTCCTTGTCTATAAGGGCTCCAACTCATACAAATGCCCACGTATACATTTCCATATTATCTCTTTAGAGGATTCAGAACTATTTTCTTACACCTAACACAGCTTTTATTCCATTTAGAATAATTACCCTCCATCCCATTTCTGACTTTCAAGAAAAACAAGACACTTAATTGACCACAGGAGGACTCTCAAGGGCATCAGACTGCAAAAGCTCTTCTGTGAGCTCACAACTTAAGCTGATGTAATCGGCTACAAGAAGCTGGCTTCTATTTTTAAATTACACCCTTTCACTCTGCCTTCAAAGGGCACATATATCACACGTTTAGCTGCTCGTAAAATACTGGATGGTGTAGTCTCCCATCCATTTCCCTTCTGGGGTGAATCACACTGTGAGTTGGAGCTTCCCACTGCCTACAGCCGCCCAGCTCTGCCCATTGACATTCATCCACCATTTCCTATTATCTGGTCTTTAGGAGAATAGCTGCATATGGCCACACTCTCCAGGTGTCTTGTTTATCAGGGCCACTGTGACAAGGAACAGATGACTAGCAGGGTCCTTCTTGAGGGTTGGGATCAAGCTTTTCCACCTCTTTGTATTTCCATCCCCAAATATAGGCAACTTAATAAATGCTTATTAATGTGGCTGCTGAGAGCTGTCATCTGGCCTAGAGGCTTCAAAGGATGCCAGAATGGAAACACATTATTTGCTTTGTTTAATTTTAAGTTTTTCATCCATCATTTTGGTCATGCCCACTGTGTGTTATTTGAAAAGTTTATCCGCATTTGGAAAACACTATGAAAAACGTCTTGGCTGGAGGTGAAAGTACACTTGATCTTGCTATTTATTTATTTATACTTACTCTGGTCATTTCTAAAATGAAGAAAGAGCTCTGTAATTTAAGTGGTACTATCACAGAGGCCGGGGTAGGTCAGAGCAGTACATTTCTCTGGTTTACTGCCCTCTTCATTCCATGGGCATCTCATGTCTTGTCTGGATTTGTCCAAAAGCCTCCTAGCAGCTCTCCCAAACTCAGGGTTTGGGTCCTTCTAATCCCTCCTCCATATTAAAACCTGAGTGAGCTATATAGTAAGAACACAAATTGAACCATGTCCTCCCCTTTCTCAATACACTTCCATCCTCCCTCAGCCCTCTGGACGATGTCCCTTCTAGTTAGGCTCTGCTTACCTTTCCAGCCCGCCCAGTCTGGGCACCACTGTTCCCACACCCACTGTGCCTCCTGTGCTCAGGTTGTAAGGACCTACAAGTGCCCTGTTGCTTTCACCCAGATGCCCGTGCCTTAGCTGCTTCCTCAGCCTGGAACTCTGCTCTGCTGTGCCTACTCCGTCCACCCAGCTCCTTCCCACTCATCCTTCGAATCTGGTTTATCATTCCGCATCATGCTTACTTGCTCACCCCCAAGTGACAACATGCGACAGGAAGGCAGTGACCATGTCTGTTTATTCACGACTATATCCTTCCGCCGATGGCCCAGCACACAATACGGGCTTCAATATCATTGGTTGGATGAGTGAATAAGCGAATTAACGCATACTGAAGGTTGCAATCGGGGATCACATTGGTGAGGTATGAATTAGAATTTTGTCTCCCTCGGAAAGTGAGAACTCAGAGAACAGAACTGACAGCAAAATACTGCTTTAGTTCAGGATTCATCAGTTGAAACGTTATGGTGGCAGGAAGAGATGGAGACAAATTCCCCATCCCACAGTGACTCTGAGGAGACACGTGCAGCTGGACCACGCACCCAGAGGACTCAGAAATGTGTTTCAATAACACTTCCTTGAGAGGTCAGTGGAAATCTGTTGAAAATGGAATCCTAACTGGAATAAAACACTAAAACTTACTCAAAGTTAAACTTCGAGTTACGAACTCCAAGCGACCAGCTAACTCCGCAATTGAAATTCATTCCGAAGAGGGCAGCAAGCCACAAATTAATAATGCTACTTCTTACCTGCAAAACCACGTGTGCCAATTTCCAAGACGCCATAAGGTCAGTTGCACATGGTGGGAATGCTCTAGAAGTTTGAGAAAACATGCTTCTGGCACTTCCAACTCGGTGCCTGAATCCTGGCCATCGAGATGAGTGCTGACTTGCGGACAGGCGCTGGGTTGGCCCTGGGGTTGTGGTAGTAGAGGGAACTGGTCTAGTCCTTGACTTCACGAAGAGTCCAGCCTCATCAAATATATTCTTGCCTTTGACTTCTTAAAAACAACTCTTTCCCTAAATTCTAAGTACACCATGTTTCACTATTAAATTAAATCCAGCACACATGGGACTGTGGAGTAAGGCATCGCTTCAGCTACTTCTGCATGGCAAAGAATGTTTTTTAAGGCATATTTTCCAAAATCAACAGATTGATGACACTAAAGAGTGGGTAATGTTTCAACATTCAAACCAAATGACGAAAGGGCTTGGTTTTTATTTCATCCTTACACAGCCAGCCAGTAACCACCCTCCAAAACACAACCAAATAAACACAATTCCACGTGAAATTCCCCTGCCTTCCAGAATCATCATGTGTTTACTTTTATTATCTGGCACATAGGAGATGCTCAATAAAATGTTCATTGAATGACTAAATCACAGGAGAGACATTACTATGAAAATGCTCTTTTCAATTTTAAGTATGTTCTTCAATTTCCTTTTTTTCCTCTTAAGAAAAAAATTATGCATAGTATGAAAATTATGCTAGGATTCCCTGTCTGACCTTGGGCTAATCACTTAAAATAGGTAACATTTTCTTCACCTATAAAATCAAATCTATGTCTTGGTTATTATGAGGCTTACAGGATGTAGTAGGTATAAAATGACGGGCACTACACCCTGCCGATGTTTTTCCTCCCTTTTTCTTTTTTTTAACCTCTCCTTCCCATTCCCCATCCTCCTCCAACTCCCAAATAAAGTGTCAAAAATAAACCAAATTACTGGCCTGATAAGAAAGTCAGGAAATTGCAAATGTAGCCCGGGCTTGCCAACATCTAGCTTCAACCCTTGAAAAGTTTCATTTACTAAATATTTCGGGCCCTTGATTTTCTCTTTGATAGAATGAGTGAGTTTCACTCTTCACTAACTCATTTTAGAGGACTTTTCAGTTCTGATTTTCCACGAGCTCAGGAGCCTGTCGTACCGAGAAGTTAGATGCTGCTAACACATTAAGGTCATCTACGATCAGAAATAAAATGGACTCTGAATTCTTTCATAGAGAGGAATTCTAAATTATAAACCAGAATAAAACTTCACTTTTAAAAGAATTTGTATCAATCGAATATCTAGGTCAAGAATCAGTGACCCTACTCTTAAGCAACAGAAGGTCCCTCCTTTTCTCCCTTCCACAGATCCCCCATCCCACGCATCCAACACATTCTACACAGCTAACCTCCTGCGTACCACTGTGGCTTCCCAGTCACAGCTCCACAATGATGCGCTTAAAAAGAAATCTAGAGATTTTAGGTAATATCAATGAATCACTTTAAATGAGTAATAAGACAGTTGACACAGTATTATGCCAAGTCTAACATTTGCTTGATTTTTTTTTTCATACCCTGAAATATATCCCAGTCCACCAAACAAAGAACTACCAAGATGTATGTACACAACAAAAATTTGCATTTTCAAAAATACTCAGTGTATTACTGCCACCTAGTGGTAAGGTGTATCCTTGGATGACTACATTTCTAAACAGTTAAACTGACACAAGATAATTTTTAAAAACCCAGGGAATGTTGTTCTTCTGCTGCTCACCAGTTATTTCAGAGAAATTTAGGAGCATACCCATCTTCTCAGCTATATATTTTCCTCAGGCCAATTTCTAAAAAAGTCTATTACAAGATGGAGTCAATGCCACATTATTTAATCCTATAAGTAAACCCCATGGCTTGTGTACAACTTCACAAAACAAAGGAACATTATTATTCTATTAATTTTAATACCCATTAGCAATTTAAAAAGATTTCCCCAATAGTCTGTTCTCACCTTCGTTTCATTTTATCTACTCTTGATTTTTAGTTATGCATGAAAAAGCATTTAAAAGTGACAACCTTACAAAAAAGTGCACATTGCATGAAAATCTGACTTCAATTAGACCCAGTTACTAAGTTCCAGCAATTTCCAGCTGTCTCTTTGCTCTTATCCTTAGAGAATTATATATCACATTAATTGGTATTCTGTCACATAAAAGGACACCAGCAGTGATTAATTGTATCCTTGGTGCTTTTGAGTTATGTCTTCTTCACTAGAGGGATTCAAATCACACCTCATTACCTTCCAACAGGTACCCCTTTCGGTAGCCCTCATAAAATCCCCTACCTTCCTGAACTTCTCCATTTGCTTGTACAGATCTGGATCAAGCTCCTGTGACACGTCCTTCATCCATAATAAGGCCCCTCTGTATTCAGTCCGGCACTGCTCCATGCGGTTCACCGTCAGCCAAGTATCTGAGATGGCCCGATGCCGAAAAGTCTCCACTTCTTGGTGAAATCGACACAGAGGATTTCGCAAGGCCAACCTAGACCAGAGGGTCAAGCCACAATCTTGAAACTAAGAGGGCCAGCAAACTTGACAGTTTACCAATCTTAAACTCATGAGCCTAGAGCAGTGCCTGGAACACAGACAATGCTGCAGAAATGTCTGATAGATTATAATTGACATGTATGTGAACTGATGAGTCAACCAGAGATGACTAATCCTTTACTACTAATCCTTTAGGTTACTGTTCGTTCACTGTACTATTGGAAAGTATTTCCGTCATATTGTTTGGGGTGGCCTCATGCCTGGGCAAAGAGGACTCCTTTGAAGCTAGAACCAATCCTGTGTTAATGGAGGAAGGTCGAGGCATAACCATGTCCCACGTCTACCCTTGGCCACTCCCTGCCTTCTGTTCCTTTGAAGCCTGGACACGTGTATGATTAGGGTCCCCACGGAAGGCCAGTGTGGATTACTCTCCAAAGGCTTGGGCATCTGCTGCTTGCTCCAATAGTCCGAGGATGAAGCCCAAACAAAAGCATGTGTAAATGGTCTAGGAAGGGGGTAAAGTGCGTGTACTGAGAAGTTACTACGTTAGGCACTCAGATAGGTTATGTGATTTGAGCCTTATTAAAAAAACAAAGCTTAAGGATACTACACCAGAAATGAACATTTAATATAACGAAGTGGGTGTAAAAGAATTATAATATTGGCCATAACATACCATCACTTATTCGGCAAAAAAATAATGTTTGAAACACATCAAATTTTGGATAAAATATCTATGGGAGGGAGGGGGAGACATTATACTGTATGTTCCACCTCCCTACCCCAAAGGATTAATGTCAGATGCATTACACTCTTACAACACTGTCGTCTCCATGAAGTTGCGGGACAAAGATTATTAATAATAATAATAATAATGAATATTTACATTTCAATTTAAATGTAAATTATTTTAGGTGAAGGGGACAATGGAGTCAGTGAGCGAAGTCAGCTCTTGACAGTTCCATCAATGTCTGCAATGCCTGATATGTGTATCACAGTATAAAATTATAAATATAGCCATACATTGTTTAAGAAAAAAAAATCCCTCATACTATTTTCTTTAGGTTTTCCTTTTGTCTACAAAGCACTGTTTTCAAATATTCAGCAGTTCTCTACAAAAAACTTGCTGACATCATCCTACCGAGGTGTTACAGGTTGTTTTCAAAGACTTATTGGTGCGCCATAAAGTAAGTGCTTTATCACCACTGGATTAAATTGAATACTCACTGTTCATCAAATTCAATGAGTGGTTGACTAAGACAGGAAAAGAAATGCAAGTGTGAAAGAAAGTTTATAAAACTGAAGACTTCCATTTAAAGGGAGATACAGTCCTCTGCTGTCACCCCTAAGAATCCCGTTCATTTCTGGGTACTTTTTTCTCTTCCCTTGGACTTCGCCACTTTTCCTAAACTGGTTGAATAAAATAGTCTTGCTTTCTTTGCTGTAAAGTTGGACAGAAATCTTTGAAGATGTAATAACATGATGACAGATATTAAGATCTTGAAGAAAAGAAAAAGGCATATAAAATCACCTCATTTTTCGCCCCGTAACTTGCTTTGTATGAACTCAGGTGAAAACCTTTTTACTTGTGGTAGCAGGAATTGAGTCTAGACCCAGGAAAAATTCAATAAGCAGAACCATCAAACTTCAGTGAAAGACTGGCGGCTCATGTTTTCATTCATGAAAACCTACCCAATGGGAATAATGAATAAAATACCTAAAGATCTACTCCAAAGACATCTGTCTTTTAGTAGGAAAAGGTGGAAGTGACCCAAGTAGTGGACAGAAGGACTTGGGTTAAATGAATCATGGCATGCCCAGGTAATGGGATGCTATGTCATGGATGTTTAAGAAAAAAATGCATATATGGATATAGAGCGATGTTAGTGCTATTAGATCAGAAAAATCAATTTGCTAAATAGTATGTAATATTATATAAAAATTGTATGGTATGATGCTGTTTATATTAAAATATACTCTGGCATATCCCAGTATGTCCACTCAAGGTCTGAGAATTCAATTTCATGAGAGTTTTATGGAATCCTCCTACTTCCTTCATGCTTAGGAGATCTGGCCTGGATTTCATGTGCCCGGTGAGCAGCTGAGTGCCATGAAACCAGAGCCATCTTACAGGAGGCCACCTTCCCAACTGCAAAGTCATCCAAGTTGCATTAAATTATGGATATAGGGCAGTTTGCTAGATTATATAGTGATACTTTCAAGTATCATTTGCACTGCATTTTTAAATTTCTTTTACTGTTTTTGTCTGTATCCAAAGATTAGATTTTTATAAACTTAAGGTCCCATATATACCTTTTGTGAGATAATTTGGTAAACAGGTATGAAAGGGTATCACTTGGATAGGCATATTATAAAGTAATTATGTGATCAGTAATGGTAATCATTACAAGAGTGTAATGATTGTGTCCAGGGATTTGACTTTGTTAATAAATGGATGTTAATTTTGGCATACAAGTTTAAGATTCTTCCCACTTAAATAAGTGACAATGATATGTTTAACATATGAGAATTTATGAAAAATTTTTCAGGAATCAATTATCCTTTTGCGGAAAGTGTATATGCATAGAAAGTATCATGGGATTAAAAGTGGGTCATCTCTATTAGTAAAATTTTAGTTGTTTTTTTTGAATTTTCTCCTTTTGGTTTGTCTGTTTTTAAAATTTTCTAGAATGAGTGTGTATTACTTTTATAAGGAAAAAGTTATAAATAATATTACATGGTGCAATTCAAGATTATAAAGAAACACTCTTCTTGGAAAACTGAGTAGAGAACTATTAGAAATGATTTCATTCAACTGGGAAAGTTGGCATTGCCCACAAGGTAAGGTCCAAATGCCATTAGGCAGAACCAAAATGCCCAGGAGGGGAGACCACTGAAAAACTGACACGGTTGGTCTCGTTTCTACTCCATCTTTCTTGAGTTTTCCTAGGAACACTTGTGTAACAGGCCAATGGCCTGCTCTTGACCCATAAGGAGAAAGCAGTAAGAAGAAATTAACAAAAAAAAAAATGTTGGACAATCTAAGTGAAATTTTTGTAGCCTGAATATTTTTGGAAAGCACCTATAAGCCTTATTTAGGTCTAATCCTGCGTAATATTAGTGAGTGACATTTTTGAAGGCTTGTTCATCCCTGGGGAAGGAGGAGAAGAGGGGTGTCAATTTCTCAGACACAAAGTGCAACTGTATTCAGGGGCTCCTGCTTATTCTACACTGACCATACAAATGAGTCATGGGAGTGTTAAAAAAAGAAGTCAGTGATCTACCACAATTTTCTCTGCACCAGAGCTTCTCAAACTTGAATGTGCACTGACATCAGCTGGGGGTCTCATTAAAATGCAGGTTGGGATTCAGCAGTTCTGGGGTTGGGGCCTAGGTTTTGCATTTCTAACACATTCCCAGGTGAGGCTGCTGACATGGCTGTCCAGGCTCAGAGCAGAATAGTTCAGGGCATCTTGAACATCACCTCTGTAAAGCTAATTGGTCCACTGAGAGCAGAGAAGGAACGCTTCCACCTGGTCTCATTAGGCTCCTGCTTTAATCAGCTGCTGCAGCGGGGACCAGGCTGATTGCTAAGAGCAATGCTGAAGGTCAGTGAGAAGCCTAGGACAGCACTCAGTGACTGGGTGTAAAGCGTCCCCTATAGACCAGAAGAAATATGAAAAAAATTTTTTTAAGTTTTTAATAGGGAGGGGGAAAAATCGTACCTGTTATCTTTATCAGGGAGTAAATATAAACAGACTAACAACTGAGAACAAAGAAGCTCCTATTCTCAGGCAAGAATCTTCTAAAGAACACTGGGTGGGAGGCCAGGTGGCACAGTTGGTTAGAGCGCATGCTCTGAACAACGAGGTTACCGGTTCAATTCCCACATGGGATGGTGGGCTGTGCCCCCAGCAACTACATTGAAAACGGTGACTGGACTTGGAGCTGAGCTGTGCCCTCCACAACTAGATGGAAAGACGACTTGACTTGGAACTGATGGGTTCTGGAAAAAACACACTGTTACCCAATTAAAAAAAACAAAACCCAAAAAAACACTGGGCAATTCCCCTTCATGAGTGAATGGGTCCCAGGATCTCAGTGGATCCCTCAAATAGAGTCCCAAGGAAGGCCACACACCTTTGCTGGGAAGAAAAGCAGAGGGCCTTCCCTGTCGCTTGCATCATTTTTCCTGCTCTGGTTTTATCTTGGAAGCCTTGGGATCGAAGAAATTTTCCCAGTTCGTTTTCTTCTTGAGACAAGACTGGTGAAGAAAAGACCAAAAGGAGCCATGAAACAATGAGCATGTTTATTACAGAGAGAAGGAGAGGGACAAATCACAAGGTCCTTTCTCTTCTAGAGTCAAAGACCAGATGAAATTAAATCCAAGTGACAGGCTACAAGGTAAGCTCCCCACCCCCTCCATTTAACTTTCAGGCTGTTCTTCCACTTACAAAACGAGAGATCAAATTCACTTGAATACATCTGTCAGTGCATTTGGTGCCCTGTAATCAGAACCAGAAAATAACCTCTGTACTGAAAAGTGAGCCGATAATGTGCTGCTTCGAACTGAAATAAAAACGTTGAGTTTGTCGAGGATGACTATGGGAATCTTTGGTGGCTGCCTGTAATGTAGGGCCCGTTTCCTCCTGTTATTCACTCTTGCTGACTTTTTGATCTCTGTTTTCTGAGTTACATTCTATTTGATTGGAAAGCAGATCAAATACCTTATCCGTGACATTAAGTTTTTGGCTGGAGGTGGGGCTGGTGGGTGAGAGTGGGTGGGTCATCAGGTTGATGACTTGGATTTTTAAAATGCAGAGCTGGAACCAAATCTGAATTGGTTATGCCTAATCTAGATTTTTTTAAATTGATATATAATTGACATACATTATATTAGTTTCAAATACAAAACACAGTGATACAATATTTGTATATATTGGTCCTTATTTTTAAAGACAACTTCAAATGGTATTATTGGTGAGATGGTGACTGGTACAAGCTTTCTACAGATTGATTTGGCAGTAAAGACAAAAAATCATAGAACTGTGTCTCTTCTGACATTGCACTTCTATAAGTACATCCTAAAGAAGTATTGTAAGATGGGCACAAAGATGTATATATAAAGATAATTATATCATCATTATTTATAACAGCAAACACTATCTTTCCCTATAGTGGAGACTGATTTAATCAACCCCAGCACATCTACCCAATGAACAGTGGGCTGTTATGCAAGCACTGGTCCCAAATACACACCCACCAACAGCTGAGCAAGGAGTGACACTGAGCTCCCAAGAATGGTTTTCCCTCTGAAACACAGCATTCACTATGGACATACTTTGAATACTACTCTTATTTCACATTTCTGTATTGATGCATTTATACAACATTTGTCTCTAAAAATGCTTTTGAAATGCTACTAGGATTCTTGTCTGTTTTCATGAACCATCCAGACTTCTTTGAGAAGGCACCTGATTCCTGACACAACCTCTCCAATCATAGTTGTAGAATGTTAGCCAGGAACCAATGATCCAAGGCAGAAGATTAAACTCTCTACTGATTCCATATTAATCTGTGACTGTGGTTCATTGTACACATTCCAGAGGAGGAGAGGCTTGTAGAATCCATTCTTCCTGAGAGAGGAATGACGGACTGCCTGCCTTCCTTTTCTGTCTCTCAAAATTAAGTTCACTGGCCCAAGTCCAGCTCAAAGGCCACTTCCTCAGTGAAGCAGTTGACCCCCATTTCTCCACCACAGCAATACTCTCTCAGCACCTCATATTATTGTGTTTGTGGGTGGGCCTGGGTCTATTTCTCATGAGACTCTAAGTTTTCTCAGGACAGGGACCTTATGCAAACTATGGATTCCCCAGGTAAATACTTGTGAAATTGAATTAACTATAAATTTTGCCTTGTTATCCCTGTACACTTTATTTCACTTTAAATGCTTATTTGGTATTTATGTCATGGTTCTATGTAGCTTTAAAAACATTCCTATTAGTATAAGAAGTTTTGTTATGTTGTAATACCTTCCCTTCCTTCTCCTTTCTATTAATTGGGGATTCAATTCCACAATGAATCTTTCCCTATGGAAAGCAATTTCCCATTTTGGTTCATTACAGTATGAGGCAATAATCACCTTTTTTTTTAACGTGAAGCCTCAAGTCACATACAAATGAACATATTTAGCTTAAGGCTAGGAAGAAACCAATTCATGGGACCTGAATGATTACATGGTAGGAAAGAGTGAAATTGTGCCCTTTCCTAAATAAACCTAAGTAGATTGAAGCATTTGAAAAATCATCTTTGGTTACTTTATGCATTTGAGGATTAAACCTGGGGTGGTAAACAGGTTTTATTTTAAGAGATAGACTCTGAATAATTGGCAGTTCTGCTCAGAGGGTGATGAAAACAGTTTGAGCGTCATCAGGCTCCAGGTTGGATCACTTAACGATGGCCATCATTTTCCGAGAAGAGATGTTCATTCCTTAATGGCAGTTTTAAAATTCAAATACTGAAATTAACTTATAGACATTTGAAATTCTTCTAAGGTAACAGACAACTCAAAAGTTTCTAATGATAAGTTTTCACTTAACTGAGGCTTAGAAATGCAGAGACAAATAAAAACCTATTCACATTTAATTGCTGATTAGATTTTTCAGATGTGCCCTAAAAAGGCAACTGAAGAACTATAAAACCAATTAACTTGGCAGCATTAATTCACTCAGTAATATGTACCAGGCACTGCTCTTGCCAACGGGGAAAATAGAGATGAACAAGACACACAAGGTCCCGTTCAAGTGGAGCTTACGGTCAAACTGCAGGAGATCGAAGATTAAAAAAATACATATGTAATCACAAACTCAGCCTGTCCCCCAAAAAACTAGAGGGGAAGTAAAACAGATTAGTAACTGCTTTGGGCTGGTGGTCAGAGAAGGCATTGCTGAGCAGGTGACTATTAACCTGAGCTCTGAATGATAAGAAGGGGCCACTCTTGAGATGATTATAGCGGGGACAGTGAGTACAAAAGGCCTCAGGTCACACTGGGTAAGGGCAAAGTGGCTGGAGGGGTGAGGTGGGCCTGATCCTGTAGGAATTTATAAGCCATGGAACGGAAGCTTAGGTCTTACTGTAAGTGCTGTTGAGGGCTATTTAGCAGAGAAGCAGTATGACCCAATGCACATTTTAAAAAACTTTTCATTTTGAAATAATTTTAGGCTTATAGGAAAACTGTAAATGCGATACAGAATTGCTGTATACCCTTTGTCAGCTACTCCTAATGGTGGCATCCGACATAACCATGGCACAAGCACAGCTAGGCAATTAACGTTGGTACAATACTCTTAACTAAACAATCACCTTATTTGAATTTTACCAGTTTTCCCATTAATGCCCTTTTTACATTTCAGGATCCAATCCAGGGCCCCACATTGCATTCGGCTATCAAGCCTCCATAATGTCCTTCAATTTGTGACAGTTTCTCAGTTTTTCTTGTCTTTCGTGACCTTAACACCCTTTAAGAGTACTGGTCAGGTATTTTTAGACTGTCTGTCAATGTATGTTTATCTGATTTCTCACGATTAGATTGGGGTTACTGATTTGGGGAAGGAAAACCATAGGGGGGAGCACCCTTCTTAGCACATGGTATCAGGGCTACACGACATCCACACACATTATCGCTGGTCATGTTCACCTTGATCGCTTCTTCTGGTACTGTCTACTGGGTTTCTCGACTGTAAAATTACGATTTTCTTCCTTTTGTAATTATTAACAATTTGGGGGTGGGAATACATGAGACTATGCAAATAACCAGTTTCTCCTCAAACTTCCATTTACAAACTGCAACATCTTTCAGTGATTCATACCTACCACAGTTCTTACTGTGGTGTTTGCCTCACAGTGATCTTGTGGTTCTGTCAGTCTTCCTATATTTATTAATTGGAGTTACTGTATCAGGAAGAGATGTCGCTTCTTCTCTGTTTATTTCCATATAGACTTCATGAATATTTATTTAACTTTATGGGTGAAAATCCAATCCAATGATTACTTATTATGTTGCTCAGACTGTCCCAGCTCTAACCATTGGGTGCTCTGGGGGGTGGGGTGACCTGATTATTCTCTGACCACAATGGAAACCATGGGCGGGAGGAGGCAGGGAGGTCAGTGAGGAAACTGATAGAGTAAATCAAGAGCGTGATGGTAGTGACTTGAACTAAAGCAGTGGCAGTGAAGATGGAGAGAGGTAGGAGAATTTGAAAGCTACATACGTGATAAAATGGACCAGCATTTCACACTGACTGGATGGGAGACAGAGAAATGATAGGGTGTGTGTGTGTGTGTGTGTGTGTGTGTGTGTGTGTGTGTGTATCATGTGTGTTCATTTCCTCATAGCTTAAGGCTATGGAGCTACAGCCCAGGAGGAGTCTTAGCTCAAACACTTAGAAAATAGTAACATAGATAATTTATAAAATTCTCCCCCTAAGTCCCAGGATTTTGTAGTTCCTTGAAGCAGTCTTAATAAAAGATTAGTAACGAAGGAAAATTACCAACTGTTAACTTGTGATTATTGGAAAGATGTTTGGCAGCAGCCAGAAACAGAAAACCTTCTCATACTTTAGTCTCAGAAATATATAAACCGTACTATTAAATCACCTACAAGTGGCAATTTAAAAACATATTAACATACAACTTCATATTTAGCATTTCAGAGATAACTTTGTTAGTAATGATTTTAAGACAGGATGGCCAGAGGAAAATCTTGTTCCCTAATAACCCAATACCCAACATAAAAATGTTGATGAGGAAGTGTTGTCAACCAAATACAGTCAATGAATTAATTGTGTGTGCCTTCTGTCTCCATAGGGTCATTTTAAAAGGAACAAAATTGGATATAAGAGAGCCAGGGCAATCAAATAAAAACAACCCCAAATTTAAAAATCCCAAGATACAAATCAGAAAATTTTTTATAATTAGGAAAATAAATGGGGTCTCCATGGGAGACCCAATACAAAATTCTTCTACAATGGTACTTGCATTGAAAGATAAACAGAAAGCCTCTGTAAAGGATTTCTGATAACATTTTTAAAGATCCTCCTTCCACCATGTAAAGAGCAAAGACAGATACTCTTAACTAGTAGTTTCCTTGTTGTACTTCCTACACATATGCAATGACATCTTAAGGCAAAATATCCCATTTCTTCCGGTCTATCTGATCAATATTCATACTTAATGGCATACTTACAACATATTCTCTTTTGATAGAGCACAATTGCTTTAGACAAGTCCAAACAGGTTCTCTGAATCGAGTGAAACAGCTGTAATAAAAATACAAACAAACTGCTAAATAAAACAGACAGTGGTGAAATAAAAAATAATTACATCAAACATAACCATAGTGTTTGATTTGCCCACTAACGACAAGATCACACGCCTAAGTGTGCTTAGTGTTACATGGTATGCTGCACAGTCACTGTGACAAAGCCTTTAAATATGCTTCTATTGTTCCACACTTATTGGAATTTCTCATCTCTGAAATCTAAATTAAGATCTGCCGAACAATGATTTCCTCCAGACAATTGAAACAACAACTGAAAAACAGAAATCCTAAGTGAAGGGGCCCATTTAGGGGAGTTGGTAAACCAGAGACTCAATATTCACTCATAATCTAATTTATTTCTTTTACCACTTGCTGTCTTTTTTTTTTAATGGAGGATCTGTCAATTAAGCATCATATTTAAAACATGACATTAGCTTATTCTGTGATCCTAATGTATTTTATGGCATGCTTCAACAACTCTATAAACAGCAAACAAAAATAAATCATGCGAATGCTATGTCTGTTTAGAAGACATCTGGTAAAATGGAGTTTACGTAGCAGCCCCATCACTCCTTATCTTCCCAATGATGTCATAAAATATACAGAGAAAAAGTCTAATGTCATGCGATGGCTATAACAGAGGAAATTACGGGAAAAGCAGGTGGCATATACTGAGAAGAATCTAACTAGATTTTAACTCATGGTGGTCCTTGTCTTTGCTTCAGAAACCAAGACAGCTCAAGAGAAGATAGAACAGATACTTGACACTTTTTCCACCAACTCAGAGGCCAGGGCTGGTATCAATTAGAAAACCTGGAAGACAAAATTCTGCCTCTGATGATCCACCCAATGAGGCAGGGCAAGGTTTTCCTTAATCCCTCTGCTAGTTTACTGGCCATGGTGATGTAGAAATTATGTCCTGGTATTATAAAGCACTTCACCATTTGAGTCAAAACCAATGATCTCCTTCATATGAAACATGACCAAATTATCTAATAAAATGTGTATATATATATATTTAAAAGATTAAAAACTTTCCCAGGAATGCTTAATATGATAAAACTTAGACATGAAGAGTATAAATTTTACTAAATCTCATTTCATTATACTGCATCTTCTACCTACACAGAAAACAAAACAAAAACCCTTTACCATAAAACAAAATAGAAAATCAGCAGTCTCAATCTGTTCTTTAACAAATGCTTGGAATCAGGATTCTGGGTCACGAACCACCAGTATGTAATTAATTCTCGAAGGTGAAAGCAAGGAAAATCAAAAGGTATGTTCAGGAGCTGTTCTATTATTACTGTTTACTTTTTAAAAACTGCGGTATAAATTAAATGCAATAAAATGCACACCTCTAGAGAGTACCATTGTGTTAGTGGGACAACTGTATACACTCGTGTAACCAGACCCAAAATAAGACAAGAAACACTTCCACCATCTAGTCAGTCTCCCGGGTTGTGGCACCCACTACAAGACTTTGGTCATCCCAGGTTACTTTTGCCTGTTCTTTTACTTACGAGCTGTTTTTGGGAAAATGATTTTATTACCAAGCAATTTTGACAAATACTTAAACTTAGTGTAATATGTATATCTTAACTTCCCAACAGATTGTAATAGAACCTAGCCATTATTATAGCTTGGCATGCAGCTTTCTGTGCCAGCAAAATACAAGCTCTTGTTTGAGAGGCATGTCCTTTATGGAAGGGCAGTGTGAGAACACATCAAAACGGTCTGCACGTCCTTTTTATATTTTATGGATGGAACCCACTCTCTCTGTAAACATCAACATCAGTACTAACTTTCTGCAACAGAAATCTTTATCATGTGTAAAATTATTCATCACAGCTAAGTACTTTCGACACTACCTGCTTAGAACAGCAGCTATTTTGATTAACTATAGTTGATACAGTCAAAATGCTGCTGCCAGAGTCTAGATATAAATATAAAATGACTGTATTATGTTTTGTATACTAATAACTAACACATTAAAGTCCTTTTTGAATAACGCTTGTATTTACTAGGGGGTTAAGAAAAAGTAAAACTATAAGATATGAGAAGTATATGCGACTTATAATCATTGTAACTATATTTAGAATACGAACTCAGAATTGATACCTCCCGGTTCGCCTTTTCTCCTTGGCAGCAAAGTCCCTTAGAGCATCCCTGTCAAACTCAGCTTCTATCTGAACCATTTCAATGACAGGAGAAAGGGTCAGGAACTAATACTTATTGCATTAACATGTACACTTACTCAGGAATACTTCCCAAATGTGTACCATGTGACTGGCTGAGGAGACGATGGTGAATAAGGCTGACATGGAATTTGACCTCCCGGTGGAGGAAGGACAGGCAAACAGATGAACACTTGAGAGAATTCCACGAGGGCTGAGTACTATGAACAGTGGCCTGGGGTCTGGTTCTATCCTTAGATGCTTAGAATCAGTTATCCCTCTTCCATATGATGGCCCTTCCTATACAATCGACAACTAACCTATCTCCCCTTAAATCTCTCTGTTCCAGTGCAACCACGGGTTCCACCATCCTGGCCACCCTTCTTGGAAAGCTTTTTGAAATCCTGAAATGTTTTTGTCCCCTGAAATGTTCAGCTCATTAATTTTAGTCAATATATTAAATCTGGGGATCATTTTGAATTTTTTTCAGGTCATGTAACATGTTATTCCTGTGTCATTCACAGAAGTCATAAGTATGCTTTCTAAATTGTAATCTAAACTATTGGAGAATGTCCAGCAAGATGGGGAGTTAGTCGACATTCTACCAGCTATATTAGTGTTTGAGCATCAATCAGATAGGAATTCAACTTACTGTTCTATTCACTAGTGTAACTAAATATCTGCTTAGTTTATTCATTCTAGATTTTCTAGGGTTCAACATCAAGCTTACTAGACTCTACTTTCCAGGATCTGTTGCTGTCATTCTTTTTCCTTTTTTTTCAATTTTTAGATTTTTTATTTTTTATTGATTAACAGTGTTTTTTCCAGGCCCCAGTGAATTTTTTAGCTCCAAGTCAAGTTGTTGTCCTTCAGTGTAGTTGTAGAGGATGCAGCTCAGCTCCAAGTCCAAGTCCAGTCGCCGTTTTCAGTCTAGTTGCGGGAAGGGGTGGGGAGGGGTGGTGCACAGTGCACCATCCCATGCAGGAATTGAACTGGCAACCTTATTGTTAAGAGCACGCAATCTAACCAACTGAGCCACCTGGCTCCCTTTTTACTTTTTTCAAATGCAAACATGTGCCTGACCCTAGTGTTGATATCACTAGTGATGATTCCTCAATTACATTAATTTTTTTCAACAAACATTTACTGAGAATTTACCACATGCCATGCATTTCAACAGAATGCTTGAAAACAAATTAACTGAGGCATATAGGCGGTTACATGAGAATTTGTAGATCTTTCCAAAACAGGCTGGGATTGAATTGCTCTTATCTTAGATTTTCCTTATGAACTAGTTGTTTGCAGTATGTTTTCCAATATAAAGCACACCTAGGCTAGCCCAGGCGAGTCCACTCTAGGACCACGACCCCTGCAAGGTGTCTGTGCCGGGCTGAGCGCGCTCACCTCCAGCTTTGCATCCAGGTCTGCATCAGAGGCCACGACATGTTCATCTTCCTTCTTCCCCGTGGCTTTAATAAAGGCCTGCTTTGTCTCCCAATACTTCTGCTGCATCTTATTTACAACAGACTTATCCTGAGCATATCGATCCTGTAAGTCGCAGGGATAACTGCTAAAAAACATGGAAAGAGCTATTTTATTCATAACTGTCATCATGACTAAGATATTTCAGTGTGAAAGAACTTATCTAAAGATTGCATTATACAGTCACAACATTAATAAATACATTCTTTGATGGTGATTCCACCAAAAAGTTAATCAACTCTGACTCCAAAACTTTACAGGTTAGTGAGGAAATAAAACAACTTTTGCAGGAAATTGAGAAACTAAACCTTGAAGAGATAGTAACTGTCAACAGGTAGGACACACCCCTTTTAGAAGTGGAGAAGGTGAGGCCAAGCTAGACAGGGTGACTGACTCAGCCACCCCTGAGTCAGAGATAAAGCCGGACACTGTGTTATCTCTATTAGAGCATTACAGCCAATACAGAAGTGATGGCAGAAAAGCAGAGATAAGGGGCTAAAAAAACAGCATGCTTAAAATCTGTCACAGAGGTACCTAAAATAGTCAAACTCATAGAATCAGAGAGTAGCATGGTGGTCACCAGGGGCCAGAGGGGGTGAGGGGAAAATGGACAATTGCTCATCAATGGTCATAAAGTTTAAATTATGCAGGATGAATAAATTCTAGAGATCTGCTGTACAACATTGTGCGTGCAGTTAACAATACTGTGTTGTACACTTAAAATTTTGTTAGGAGAGTAGATCTCATGTGAGGTAGTCTTACTACAGTCATAAAAAAAAATTTTACAAAAATCTGTTACAGATTTCTGATATTAAAACTTCAAATTCTTAAACATAAATGCTTAAAGTACAGATAGAAAGCCGTTCTTCAGGAAGAGCATATGAAGATCAAAACAAAAAGTATGCAAAAAGAAATTAGGAAAAAGGTTGAGAATGAACTAGAATTCTGTAAAAGTGACCAGAATACCTCAAATATGGACAGAAAGTTTGCCATGGGCACTCCATCCCTCCGTGTTGCCTACCTCGTCCTCTGTCCCCACGACCCCACACTCTCCCCTAAACAGACCTGTACAAAATTTTTCCCCCCAGGCTCTTGCCACTCAAAATATGCCTATGTTCTAAACCATGAGTTGCTTTATACTGAAAGTTGCTATATGAAAATACCCGTGTTCAAAACTTGATGATTTATATTCTCCTTCCAGATAACGATTTTCAATTCACAGAGTTATTCTTAAAAAAGTCATAAGGGGTTTCAGATGACTTTCTTAGCAATGGTAATCTTTAGAGAGAGAAGTAGGATTTGGGCGACTTTCACAGTTCTGTACTATTTAAAAGTTTTATGAGCTTGCATCAGAGAAAATAAGATGAAAATATATAAAACTTTAATGTGAAAGATAATCTCTCTGTAGAGTATGTGCATTAACAGACTGGAAGTATATGTCCACCCAAACTGTGGCTATTTCAGGGGAATGGAACTTTCAAGAATGGAGAATCGGGTGTACTGCTTTGTATTGTATCTTTTTTGGTCAAAGGTCATGGATTAACAAAAAAAAAAATTCCATTTTGAAAAAAACAAAAGGGACTTAAGAGATCTAGTGATCGGCCTGTCATTTAACATATGAGGAATCTCAGATTTTAAAAAGTTAACAATTTTGTCTAAAGTCACACAGGATTAAAATCCAGGCTGTAAATCCCAATCCAGTGTTCATTTCAGTGGTTTGTGCAGCCCTTGCATTTCAGCAGCAAGTGATGAAATGGCAGAGTAAGTAGGAGAAAGACTTTGGGACTCTCCAGTCTCTCTCACATGAGTGTTTACTTTATCAAGCCTGCTGCCACTAGGTGATGGAACCTTGTCTTAATGAGGCAAGGTGGAACAATTAAAAATAAAAACACAACAGTCTGGCAACTCTTGGAAAGCTGTCAAATGGGGATACTAAATCCCTTAGCCTTTTAATAATTACCTTTTAAAGCTCATTACATGTTATGAAATGCAAAAATTCTTTTGAAGCTTGACATTGATATTACAAAGGAGTTGGACTGATTTTTTCTCTACTGAGAAAGGAGGGATTAAAAAGTATATTCTTTGTTGTAATTAATTGTGCATTTCAAAAATGAAAATACGCACCGCAATTTTTCATGATACAAATTAAAGGAGGTAAAACATGACAAAGATCTGCTTGCCTAGTGGGTCAAGGGTTCGAAAAGGTTCAGAAACACTGCTCAAAACAGATCTGAAATTTATACAACGCTAACCGCGCTGCTTGGATATAGGCATGACAAACATCAGTGCTAACTAACATTGCCATATGATTACCACATCTATTTTATTCATCGTCATTTAATTCCAACAATGATTGGCTCCTGAACGTCCATGAAGGTTGAAGTCATGACTATAAATTAATAAGGCTGAGTTTGTGGTCATTCATTGTTTTATAGCTTCTGTACATAAAACTCCTTTATAACCCTAATATTAGAAGTTGTAAATAAGCTAATGATAAAAAAAATGTATCAATTCATTACATTTGAAGAAATGGTGGTGAAAAGCCAACATTAGATTCTCAAGAGAAAAGCTGTATGTAAATAAATTTCTTAGAGAAGGCTCAGTAGATAAGAACTTATAATATTTTTGGTTACTTGGTTTCCTTATTATATTTAATAGAGATACTGAATTTGACTATACTCAACATTGGATAGGGAACAACAGTCTATTTATTGGTAAAGAGACTTGATTTTTTTAGTCAATAGATATTTATTGAGCATATGCTATGTGTTTTCCTTTTTCATTAGCCTCTCCCAATTCAGAAAAGGATACAAATTACTTACCATTTGTGTCCTGACATGTTTTCTTCTTCTCCTTCTTTTTCTACTGTTGATGATTTGGGGAGAAGGGGCAGGGAAAAAGCATGAGAGGATAAGTTATATTATAACCTGAAATAAAACAAATATGTTTAACAGTTACACACTATATTACAATTATGTGTTAACTTGACATGTACAAATTTCAACCTAAGACATTTCTAGTTGTATTTTAGGGTGCAAACACTATTACACAATAACACTGTATGCTGGTGTTAAGAATAGTTTAACTAAGTAACACGGGAAGAAATATCCCAAATGAAGTTTAAGAACTGAAAAAGCAGGTTGAATGAAAGAAGTTTATGGAAGACTACCTAAAATATGAGACCAGGGGCTGGCTGAGTGGCTCAGCTGGTGAAGAGCTCGCTCCAGTGCGAGCTGAGCTCTAAGCAACAGCAGTTGGATGCCCAGCCAGAGCTGAGCTGCTGTTGAGCTGCCAACAGGTGGCAGAATGGCTCAGCTAAAAAAAAAATTAAAAATGAGACCATAACAGGCAAAGCAATACTATATATTATTGAAGTATGGAAATATTATGGAGTGAAGGTATAAAGAATTGGTTAGAAATGATGAACACTAAATTCCAGGTAGCAGTTACCACTGCAGTGAAGGGTGGGGGGTTATTCAAGAGGGGTACACAGGGACTTCAACTGGACCCATAGTGTTCTCTTTGTTAAGCTAGCAGGTGAGTATATTGCGTCCGTATGTCTCTTTACAGATGTGAAATGTTTCATAATCCATCTTTGTAAAAAACAAAATCACCCACTGTAAAAAAGAAAACATGCCCACAAACAGAGTGTTGATAGGCTAGAATGAGATATCAAGAAGGAAAATGTGACTGTTTCAGTTTTCACCAGCCTAACATTGTATTTTGATCTCATTAGTAAATATGGGAGTCACTTGATACCTTTACCTCTCGCTCCATTTGCCCCTCTCCTGGAAGCTAGCCAACCAACAAACGGAGGGGCAGAGCCAACCAACCCAGCCACACTTAACTACCAGTCACTGGAAAACATGGTGAGCTCACTACCTAAAAGGTGCATGCTCTGTACATGGGTGCTCTGACCACTCCAACAAAATCAATGCAATAGTTCTCCCTCTGCCTTGGAAAGGGTCCTGGCAACCAGTACTCCTAAAATATTGTAATAAGAGGTTCCCAAACTTTTAAAGAAATGTTTCAGGGGAACTAAACTGAGGTGTGGAAACCCCAGGCATCAGGTGAGAGGAAGGAGGACATTTTCTTAGAGTGTCCCAATGCTGCTGGAATGACAGCCTCCAGTCGTCAGCATTCCTCTTCCTCATGGAGAGCCTCCAGGTTTTTGGAGAAGTTGCTTTGGGAATGACATTCATGATGAGTAAGCTTTGCCCTCTACTCAGCAAACTATGGAGAGGCCCGGAAGGGCCCACACAGCTTCCCAGCAAGTACACATTTACTTTATTTAGCTCAGAGCTTCCAACAAAATTTCTCACGAAAAGATATTGTTCAAGAAAATGAAATTATTATCCTCTTTCTTTGAGTTCAATTTCATCAGTATTTATTAGGATAGTATTTTCTGATTAATTTTTTTTGTTTGTTTTTTTGTTTTGAGGGCAGTGTCACTGCCCCTCACATGTGGGATCCGAACCAGGGCCGCTGGCATCCCAAGCCAGCACTTAACCACCGCACCACTTGGCCAGCAGATCTGATTAATTTTTTATTGGAGTAAAAAAACAACGAATTATTCTCTTAAAGATGTTTAAGTATAAAGCATTATTAACTACCAGGGGTGCCAAAAAATGTACACATTTTAAGAGATGTTATCTATGTATTACTTTTCGAAGTTGAATTGAATTATGGTAGCAATGTGTAGTATGTTCGCTCAAAACATGACATTAATCAAATGAGTGCTGGCGTCATTCATTGTGTACCAGTTTTAACAGTTTTTTCCTTTCTTAAAATGTGTATACATGTTTTGGGCATCCTCTGTATATGCATATTGTTGTTCAATAGATCTCGAGAACTTTTTCGTCTTGCATGACTGAAACTTTACACCCACTAAACAACTCCCCGTTTCCTTCTCCCCCAGCCCCTGGTGACCACCACTCTACTTTTGGTTTCTATGGCTTGACTATCCTAGAGACTCCACAGAAGTGGAATCGTGAGGTATTTGTCTTTTTGTGATTGGCTTATTTCACTTAGCACAATGTCCTCAAGGTTCATCCATGTTGTAACACATGACAGGTATTCCTTTTTTTTTAAGGCTGAATAATATCCCATTGTATGTATATAGCACAATTTCTTTATCCATTCGTCCATTGATTGACACTTAGGTTACTTCCACATCTTGGTTATTGTGAATACTGCTGCAATGAATATGGGGGTGCAGGTATCTCTTCCAAATCTTGTTTTTAATTTTTTTGGATGTATATCCAGAAGTGGGATTGCTAGATCATATGGTAGTTCTATTCTTAATTATTTGAGGAACCTCCATTCTTTTTCCACAGCAACTGCACCATTTTACAAGCCCACCAATAGTGCCTTCAAGGATTCCAATTTCTCTACATCCTTGTCAACACTTGTTATTGGTTTATTTATTTGTTTGTTTGTTTTGATAGCAGCCATCCTAATGGGTACAAGGTGATATCTCATTGTGGTTTTGACTTGTATTTCCCTGGTCGTAGTGTAGTTGAACATGTTTTCATATGCCTATTGCAGACATATCTATTCAAGTCCGTGCCTATTTTTTAATTGGGTAATTGTTTTTTGTTATTGCATTATAGGAGTTCTGGATATTATGAATATTGATCCCTTATCCGATAAGGTTTGCAAATATTTTCTCCCATTAAGTTGCCTTCTCACTGTTGACTATTTCATTTGCTACAATGCTTTTTTATTAATTTCTGCTTATTGAATTACTGCTTATTGAAATACTTAACAATTTAAGTTCTTTGTAGTGTAACAGATAATATCACCAAACAAACTGCCCCTTCTACCTGCTTGAAGGCCATTAAAACCACACCTGTTCTCAGCCACACTTGGCTGACAGAAGCCATCTTGCCCTATGGGGAGAACTACGGGAACAGGCAGGAGGGGTTCTTTTGTTCAGATTTTGTACTCCCCAGGTTCTGTGCAATAAATAATTATTTATTTTCCCTCTATGCTTTTCTTACATCCTTGCTATGTTGAGTCTGCAATTGTATCCACCCATGTGGATAGGCTACAACTGTTCCCCTTGTTTTTATTTCTGATAGCCATTGAAAAGCCATTTTGAACACACCAGACAGCCAATATATAAGCAAAAGTTTTTTTCTAATACCCACCAAATATATTTTCCGACCCTGTGAGGTTCACAGAATACTAAAGCAAGCCTGGTTTAAACGAAGTTTGATGCATTGCTACAAGGGAGAGAAGTCAGTCTGTCCTTGGCTCCTTAAACCCTGGATTCTTCTGCTTGGAGACAGAACATGGAGAAGTTTTTTCCTTCCATCTAGGCTGCCTTCAGCAGCACTGAACATTTGTTCTGGCCCAGAACCCTCTTCTATGAGCTTACTGGGTTAGTTTATAGCACCTCCGATTAATTCGGATCATGTAAAGAATCCAAAATTCTTGAACCCACCCTTATATAGAATAAAGGTAAGATCAGTAGTTATATTTCATCATACCAGTATTCTCAATTCACAGAAATAGTTCAATGCACTTCCTCTTGAATCATGTTTAAGTGTGTCCTGTTTCTTGAGTAGTTTCATGTCTCCAATTTATGACCTTCCCAACTTTAGCAGTCGATTTTTCTCTTCCATCCGTGAGCAGTTTTTTGGAGTACTCACTGAAACTGGGTGCAGAATCCCTTTTTATCTTGTATCTGTACTGAACATATGGTAAATTATCTTGAACTGCAGATCTGAGCCAATGCCAAAATCTGTCATTTTCCTCTCTAATGTATTCAAAATTTCTATTTTCTAACTTAAAATTGTCCTTATCTTAGAGCTCTCCAGTTGTGTTGTGCACACCGGCATTTAGCCTCTCTTGGGAAGTGAGCCGTTTTTTCCTTGCTATGAAGCACACTTTTTAAGAGAACAGAACATCTTAGAGTGATATGAATGCAAAATGGCATGTTTGAATCGCCCATAGTAAAATCATTCATTCCCAAACACCAGCTTCATGGCACCACATGTCACTGAATACGACCCAAATTGTTCACATTCCAACATCTCTGAAGCCAGAAAGTGTCCCACCACTGATACCCTGTCAACTGTTTGGCAGTCATTTTTCTTTCTTCATGGAGGATAAAGATCTTATGAGCAATGGTAAAAGACCTTATGAGCAATGGTTTCTTAACTTGATGACACACAGAAGAATTCTTTCAAATTAAACCTCAGTAAAATAGCATAATATCACTATATACTACAGACTTTGTGGGCTATTTGTGTATAACTAAAAAGAGGATCTGAAATCAAGGGATGCTGAGTGTTGTCTGTGATGGGGAATGAGGTTCATGACAGAACAAGGTGCCCAGGGCTAGAGGAACAGAAAGGAGAGGGCACTGGGCTGACTTCCCTGCATGGCCTTGGGGCTGAGTTTCCAAGAATCAGTAGAAGCTGGCCTTGTGAAGATTAAGAGTCTGTGTGTATGTCTGTGAGGGTGGGGCGCAGTGGTATTCCAGGCAGAGGGAAAGCAATGAACAAATTCTTCCACAGTAGAGCTAACTGCATGGTGTGTGCACGCAACCAACCATAAGCAGCTGTACATTCCTATAATTTTAAGAAAGACTATGTGACTGGGGAGACACAGGCATCAATGTCTGTGGCCACCTTTTGTCACATTCGGCATTTAGATATATTCTGTAGCCACCGGAGTGTAGACACTCAATGGTACTTATTCACATTTAGTGAACACCTTCTATGCCCATTTAGAGAGTTCGTCTTTGACTATCCATAACAAATGTTGTTGGAAGCCTGTGGCATGTCTCTTAGATTTAGCTCATAGATTGTATGATACTAAATGATATAATTTTCTGCTAGTTCCGTATTCCTGCTATCTCAGAGATTCCCTTCATTTAGAAATATTACCAGTTTCAATATTTGGTTTTGTCTTTGGGTTTATTTCTCTGGTGCAGTCTCAGAACTAATGTAAGTTATATCGTTTAGAGCCTAAAGGAAATTGAGACACAATCAAATGAAGCTCTCTCCTTTTAAAACGGGGACCTATGATCAAGAGAGGTCGCTAACAGGCCTGAGAGAACAAAGCCATTCAGCTGCAGAGCCATGGCTTCTATGCAGGCTCCCAATGGCTTGCCTAATGAAAGGAAGAAATACAAATTTGTCAGAGGTTCTAGATACCGAGTTAAAAAATAATGTTTGTGAGTTACTTTTGCTCAAAGTATTTTTTATCTTTTGATCCAGAGATTTATCTCTAGTCACTTTCTCTTATGTCAGTAATGATTTTTGTAATTTCCCATGAAAAATGTTTTAAGTATAAATATTCAAATAATTTCTGCAGAAACAGGGGAAAAATTGAAATAGTCCTCTAGGCATAATTAACTATGTTTATTATTATATTTAAAATCTTGATTCATCAGATCTTGTTCACACAGTTGAGAAAGAGAGATGCTTATGGAGGGTAGGAAGTTGAATTATCTTCCATTCTTTCAAAACATTAATTAAAGTAATGTAATTTGACTAGCTTTTATGGGTCTTTTTACTCTCTCTCAGCACAGATTTTGTTAAGGTTAAAATTATTTGAGCACTGCATGATGGATTCTGTTTCTTATTAAGTTTTGTATCTCCTGCAAATGATTTTTTGAGATTTCATAAATTCAAAAGTAAAAGTGAAACATGATCACACTTTAATTTTGTGAGTCATGCTTTAATTTTGTGAGTCAGCAAATCTTACAAGGGGAAAACAGAATTCTAACCTTATTCAAGGCAGCTAGAAGATGGATGAGTTTTTATTTAAACCCCACACATGTAAGTCAGTGTTAAATTTGAATTTTCTGTTAATGAATTGGGACCTTAGGATGGTTTTAAATGATCATTTCATTTTTGAAACAGCTCAGGTATTATATACAGGCATGAATTAAACTTAATGACTCCTGAAACCTATAAAAATCACATTCCTAAAGTAATTTTTTTTTCAAGAAGTAACTTTATTTTCAAAACCAAATAGTATTGAGAGGAGTAACATTGTTTTACAAGTTTGCAAATATCTTTAGTATTTGCTTTCATTGAAGACATCTAGATGCTTATATCTGCTCTGGATTCAATCTGTTGTGATATGTTATTTTGCTGAAATATATGAAGAAAACCCAACTTTATAGAGATATGTAATTGGAAAAGGGAGAAGAATTCTAATAAATGTGGAATGTGAAATGATATCGATGAACTTTTCTAATTCTGTTTCATTAAAATCCATCAGTGTATCTTGTATTTTAAAGGAATTGTTTATTGCTGTGTGATTTTATAACATCATGTGTTCTTCAATTGGCAAATATTGGTTTACTGAGTTATGTAGATCTTCCAACTGTTGACACATCCCATTACACAATACCAAATATACAATATCAAAAAGTCACATTCGTTCATATCACCACAAATCTATCAGAAAAGTCTTTCCGTGTTGGGAAGCTGTCAAGTTTACTCTGGTACAAGTTTTCTGAACTTCATCATTTTATTTGAAAGCCCAAATTTTACGATCGGCAACAAATAATTCAATTATTTTCCTTGAAGTAACAGTCTCAGTTATTTTTGAGAAGATATCTGCCTCATAGGCAGGTCAGAAGAACCACAGTTTGTAAGTTGCTCCCTCAAATAAAAATGATGTTGCATGATAAAGTCAGCTGGTTCAGCTTAGTGTGCAACAATCACCCCAGTGCTTTCTCTCAGGATCGTTGTACTAGAAATCCAGCAGATGTATGTGCCTTATGTACTTCCCATTTTGTCCCACAGCATATTAACTCAAGGGTCAAGATTTAATAAAATTGATAATTTTTGCTGCTTTATCAAGGACACTTTTAAGGGACACTAGCTCTTTTCTTTTTAACTGCCACTATGTAGTGGTGAAGAATATAGTGACCACTAATGCAGTTCGGTGCCACTGCTTTGATGTATGGTTAAGGCACCAACAGTTTCATCCTCCATCGCTTCTGTATCTTAGTGCAAATGTCATCACAGTGAAAAACACAAATAGTGTCTTAATATTATTAGGAAATAACCTTGGACCTCTCAGATGCCCCTGAAAAGATCTTGGGGACCCTCAGGGATCTATGGATGTCATTTTCAGAACCAGTGGACAAGATCATCTTGAAGGTCCTGTTCAGTTTTAAGAATCTAAGATAAGGATAAATCTAGATTCATTTACTAAAGTACATTTTTTTAATGACAATATAACTTGTCTCCCAATATGCTGCTCAATATAAAATAAACACTGGTAAGCCCATTACCATGCCACAATCTTCGGCTTCCTCCAAGTCACTTCACCTACCTGGCTTTACTTTGCTTATCTGTAAAATAGTGGAGTAGGGTAGTGACATCTAGAATGACCTCAGTCACAAAAACTATAAAGCTAATTTTAATTACTTTTAGAGACATTTACATATAATACAAAGAGATAACGAATACATCTCTTTTAAAGATGTGGACATTGGGGTTCTAAAAGTGGAGAAAACTTGTCCAAGATCAAGTTCACAAGGAGGGATGCTAGGATTGAAACATGAATCATGCCTGCTGCTCTCCTCTGTCAATTCCTCTATTCTAAGAGGCGTTTCTCAAATATCACACGTAGCATATCATATTATAAGAAACAAACAAACAAAAATTCCAAGATATTCTCAAAAAGGCTTTCATCCTTAACATTTGTATTAATTAAAATACTATATCCTCAAAAAGCAAACTGAAAGCAAAATAAAACACACAACTCAAATTGCTCACAGGGGCATATCTAAGTCTCGCCCTTCTTTCTCTTACTTAAAGCCATACTGGCAAAGGATGTTCAAGAGTGAATTTTGTGCTATAACAAAAATCCCGGCAACAATAACAGAGAGGCTGGCACGTGAAAACAACAAACCTCCAAGAAGTACAAGAGCAAATAAGAAACATGGATTAGAGGACTGGAAACAGAAAAGAGCACATAGGTTGTTTTTGCTCAAGAAAAGGTTAATTAAAAAACCTGTTGTATAAATTATATTCATCTTTGACTTTAGGTTGGTTTATGTAAATTTCAAACGTCAATTAGCATTTAGCATATGGAGTTTAATAATCTCTAGTGCTTATGGTAGCTTTTTCTGTAAAAGCTTACCCTCAAAAGGTGATGAACAAAGGAACACCCTAGTCAGACAAAGGTCCCAATTAACTTCAGTATAGAAACATTACATCCTTCAACTGCCAGCACACAGCATTATTTAACGATAGGAATAAATGTTTTCCTTTATTTGTATTTCAAAACTGCATTTTATAGTTGGGAACCAATTATCCAATTATAAAATCTGGAAGGCTCTTATAAACATTATGTTAAAGAATGACACCAACTTTAATTTTTTTTTTTTTTAATGAAAGAATGATCTGAGAGGGCCGGCCGAGTGGCACGGTGGTTAAACGCCGGCTTGGGAAGCCAGCGGCCCTGGTTCGGGTCCCACATAGGAGGGTCAGTGACACTGACCTCAAAAAAAAAAAAAAAAAAGCTACTAGAAGAATGATCTGAGATAAGTTAGCTTTATCATCTAAGATTGTGTTGCCCAATACAGCAGCCGCTAGCCACATGTAGCTACTGAGCCCTTGAAATATGGCTAGTGTGAATTCAGATATCCTTTAATTGTAAAACATACATACACTGGATTTTGAAGACTTAGTACCCTCCCCCAAAGGTAAAATATCTCATTTATATTTATAAACATTATATGTATTTTCTGTTGATGTACTTGTATATATTTAAATTTTATATCATTGCATTATGTATTATATTTACACATTCTATTTTTTTTTTCTTGAGGGCAGTGTCACTGGCCCTCATATGTGGGACCCGAACAGGGGCCGCTGGCTTCCCAAGCCAGCGCTTAACCACTGCGCCACTCGGCCGGCCCTACACATTCTATTTTATATTTCATTCTATTTTATATTTATTTGTATATTATATATGTATTTTTGTACTTTATTTTGAAATAATATTTTGAATATATTGGGCTAAATGTAATATATTATCTAATTTCACCTGTTTCTTATAAGTTTTTTAAGTGTGCATACTAGAACATTTTAAATCACATATGTGGCTGCCATTTTTCTTTTAATTGGATAGGCTTGGTTCGTGGCATTAAGCAAATCAGCAAAGAACTAAAAATTAATTCCATAACTTAGGTCACGAATATTCTGTACAGATGCAAATACCTCTAAACAATTCATTCTCCCTGAATCCCTGATAATTATTGTCAGAAGTGTTACAAAAATAACATCTCAAATGTATACCTATATGTATGTATATACAAGAACTATATATGTGTGTGTGTGTGTGTGTATACATATATTCCTTTACAAAACAGGTGCACTCCATATATTCATAAATTGCTTTAAAAAGGTCCAAATCTACATACAAAATGTACTGTTTGTGTCAAATAAGATTCATGTGAATGAGAAGTAGATGAACTATAAGACCATTAAAAGTGAAAAGATAACAATCTCTTTTTCTCTTTATATGCAAACACACATATGCATGCATATGCCTATAAATATAAAATGTATACATATATACATATATAATACAGTATATATACTTTATATATGAATACATAGAAATAAATGAATGGTTAATATTATTACAGGTGTGACAGAAGAGTGTGAATATAGCAATCACAACTCCATGAAATTAACATTAGCATAATGTCAGTAATCAGAATAATTAGGGAGAGGACACTAATATTCACAAGGTTCTGTTTTTAACATTAAATTCATAATAAAACATCTCAAATAGATGATCAAGTAATTTCTGATGACTCTACAGGATGACTCAGAGCTAGGAGAGAACACATAGATCATTTAGTCCCATCTCTTTTCATAGAGTAGGGAACTGAGGCCCAAGACTGAATAAAATTTCCCAAGGCACAGAGTAAACCTTTTTCATTAGTCTTAAATGACTGAAATACACAGACACCAATATGTGGCTTATAAAATGTCTATGCTATGCACAGGTCCTGTAAACAAACCACCACAGTTCCTTTCTCTGAAAATGGCACATATTCAAGGACGTCTTGGTAAAGTTGTGGCCACAAGAACATGTTTGAGTTTGGGCTGGCTTAAGAGCATGGGATGAAGACAGCCCAGGAAGGGGAAGGAGAATCAAAAAGAGGTCCTTGAAATCAGGATCAGCAGCAAAGGGGAGAAGACAGCAAGAGAAAGTGATGTGTTTTCACGTACTAACCAAAAGAGCCACCTTGCCTATACTGGGTCATCTGGGTGGTGCCACTTGAAAACTAATATAAGATCCCTTTTCCAGGTTCTCTCTACTTTCTTAGGGAAGAACCTCACTCCAGCAATGCTTGGAGTGAATAAGACACAAGACTGGTTATCTTGATGGGAATCAGGAAAGACAGGGTCATTGGGCATATACCTCACAGGGCAGGCCGAATAAGCAGGAAGTAGCCCAAAGGCCCAGAACTCCAGGGCAGGGGTGGAGAGATAAAGAGAAGCCGGAAGCAGAAAGGGCGGAGTGGTTTGGCAACGATGCAGTTTACCCATTTCACAAGGACGCCCATGCTGTCTATGGCAACACGGAGGAAAATGCATTAGCTACAAGGACACTCAGCTCCTGGCCTTCAGAGAGCCAGCAGCAGATACAAGAAAATTCCACAGGGCAATGACAACCAGTCTCCGTCCTCATGCACTGTGGGGAACCATGGCCCTTGGCATGGCCCTGGTCACCTCCTCTGGTAGCTTCCACCCCCCCCCCCATGCACCCCTGCTCACTTCTTTGGAGCTTCCCAGTACCAAGACTATACCCACTGCTGTTTACTTCTAAAAAGAAGGGTGGGTCTCACCCCCTTGCCCTTTCCCACCTTAGTCCATCTATTATCCTCTCTTTCCAATTAATCAACCTCCCTTTCTCTCCTCAGCCCATATTCTTCACCCTCTTTATCACAACCTTTTCCTTCTCTTCACAGAGTTCTCAGCCCACAAAGCCTGGTTCCTTTCCCCACCATACCAGATAAAGCTTCTCACTATGAGCCCAACTCAAATCCTCCTTTCACTTGACCTTTGACTGAGCTCCCTCCCCTTCCTCGAGTTCTCTTAGAAACACCCTCTATACTTTTGCATCTTTTCAATGTTCTTTGTTAGCTCCTTTTCCTTCCCTTGTGCCCACCTCTCGAATACAAAGGATCAATAAGGTTCCAACCTTGGTTGTCATCTATTATTACCCTTTACTTGCTTTGTAGGTGATTAAATCCACTTCCATAGCTCCCACCACACCAGTGTCAATGATTTCCATAATTAAACACCTCTCCAGAGATTACATACAGGACAGAGATGGAAATGTGGATCTGGTGGACTGAGGGGGTGTTCAAATTTCCAGCTCCTTACTGTATCTTCACCTACTTCAAACACAGCACATCTAAACTTAACTACATGTTCAACTTTCTATATTCACAGCCAGGACTTAGTCAAGGCCCCCCAGAGGCAACACTCCCCCGGTATGTGCCCACTCCAGTCTTTTATACTGCAGTTTGAACTAGGACTGAAATATGCAAATCTAATTATACCACCCTCCTACCAGAAAAAATTCCGAGCTTCTTAACACAAAACCCAAGCCCTTTCATATTCTGGCCCCCTTTCCAAAGTGTTTTCTTATATCTCACACAGAAGCATACCTTCTGGTCCTTTCAGAATGCTGGAACTTTGCAAAGTTTCCTTCCACTTGAAATGCCCTCCCCTCCTTTATTCAATTGGCCAACTTACACCTTACTTCGAGTCTCCTCCAATGTCACCTCCTCTGGCAAGCCTGCGCCACCCCAACATCTACCCGGCCACCCTTCAGGGCCTCCCATTCCGGTCCTCCCCACTGAAGAATTAACTGCCCCCATGCCGGCGGTTCCTTGCACGCCCATTACTCTTCTGCAATGAGCTAAGTACATCTCATCTCCTGCACTGGACAGCAAGTCCCTTGAGGGCAGGAACCTTAACTGGTTCATCTTTGCCTCCTTGTACCAAGTACCTGAAATACATCTGGCCTTTATTAAGTATGTGCTGGACAAAGGGCAATAATTATGTGCTGCCATTTATGGAGCACTTCACATGTGTGAAGACCTTAACCCCATTATCTCATCACACCACCACCAGGAAGGGGGTACCACCCCCTTTTGGCTGTGAAGAAAAAAAGCTTATAAAGGTGAAGGAGTTTGCCCAAAGTCAACAACTAGTAAATTCAGGTCAGCTTTTGACTCTTGAGCTCCTGTTTTGAAATACTCCTCTCTACATCTGGATGAGAGATTAGACAATGGGCTTGTGTTTCTATAAAAACAGTCTCCCCTAATCAGGCTCAGACCCTGTGTTAGTCCCAAATCCATTACCACCATGATTCGTGTGCACAACAAAACTTGCTGATGGACTCCTGGTGGCTCTCAGGATTCCTACCAATAAGGAGAGGGGGAGCATTTATCGCAATTAGCTCCTTGGTCTCTGGCTTAGGATATACTACCCCAGAAACTTGCAGAGAAGGCTATATTTCCCCTAAGTACCATTAGGTTTCAAGGACCGGTGCGCATGACCTATTCTGGGAACAGGGAAGAGGGTGTGAGAGGTTATGATGATGGTGAGTAATGGAAGAGAATTTAATGTTTGCTCTGGGAAAGTGGCTGCAATGCTTTCCAGTCACTCCTTGTACAAATAATCTCACACTTCGAATGAGAGGATCTTTCCACTCACAAATCTAGACTTTCAGGGTACACCATTATCTACATAATCAGTGGCCCATCACTAACCACATATGCCTCCTGTTTCTCTCCCCACAGCAGTGTATTGCATTCAGTTGTCTTTTTTTCAGTCATCTTCTCTTAACTTAATGTAATTTATGTTAAATGGATTATAAAATAAACCTCTTGAGCTTTCTCTAATTCTAATGACTTTTAACATTGGTCCCCTATTTTCTGCTAAGACATCCACCTCTGCAACTTTCCAGCCATATATTTAATCTTCTCAACGCACAGATGATCAAGCTTGCCCAGGGTCTCTCAGCTAATAAGAGACACACATGCACATTGGGGTCCAGACATGTGAACTATTGATTTGCCAGTATTCTCCCCCGCTTTATTCTCTCTCTTTATACTCCTGGATACTGTGTTGGGGACTTCTTCCATTCCCGACCTGGATAAATTCCTACTGTCCCTTTAAGGTTCAGCTCAAGGGCCACCTTTTCCATGAATCTTCTCAGGATTTCTCTGTTCTCTCTCCCACCTGGGTGTGGTGCCTCTGGTTGGGGCTTCAACCTTCCCTATTGACGCTGAAATGCAATTGTCAGTTGACTCCTCTGTTTCCCTTTCTAGGCTCTAGGCTCCAGGCTCCCCCAGAGCAGGTCTGGGTCTTGTCTTAGGATTCCCAGTACTAGCCCAGAGCATGGTGCATGGCAGAGACACAACATACGCTTGCTCAATACTGAGTAGTGACCCCACTTCTCTGAGTTAGTCAAAGGCCTAGTGAATGATGTCATCTGACTTAGCCGGGAATTCTTCTCATCATGAGTAATGTCACTTTCTCAGCTTTCCATGAACTCGTTCTCTCTCACTAGAGCTACATTGGAACGAATAGTTACCATTAGTTGAGGAACTATCACTTTTCAGTCATTGAGATGTATGTTTCGTGCATAGTATGCTTATCCTGACAACATTGCCAAGCAGACATCATCCTCGTTTTATGAAGTTCAAAATCAGTTATCCTAAGTAACTGGTTTACAGTCATATAGCAGAAAGGCTTTCTTTTAAAAGGATGTATAAAATGAAGTATCATGTACAGTCATCCCTGCCCTGAAGAGATTCATTAATATTTAAAATTACACACACTTACACATACACACATACACACAATGCTTGTATTCAGAATCTAGTGTAGTCAAAGAATGGTCATCTTAGACTTACAGAGGGTTCAAGGCACTTCTACCATATGCATTATCCAGGGCATCTCAAATCTATAGTCTTACTTTTATCAGATAGATAGGGATTATAATCGTATCTCAAAGGGGGTTGAATATGCAACTTTATTAACAAAGAACGCATAGGGCCATCTTAGAGCATTATGCTGGAAAAAGAGTGAGTGTTTCTCTAACAGTGTAAAAGGACCCTGGACATCAGAGCCACCTGAGGTGTTAACAGGAGATGGGAGAAACCAGGCTGGGAATCCATACTTAACAAGCCCCCAAATGATTCTATGGGACAGAAAAGTTTTATAAATACTGGGTTAAAACAATGCTTCTCAAACTTGAATGTACATGTGAATCACTTGGAGATCTTGTTAAACTGCAGACTCGAATTCAGTGGGCCTGGTGGGTGAAGGCAGGTTGAGATTCTGTATGTCTAATAAGATCCCAGGGGATGTCAATGTTGCTGGTCTATGGATCACATCTGCATGGCAGAGGCTTGGAAGATCTATCCCCTCTAGAACTAATTAGCTTTGATTTGTTCCTGGACCATAGAGTGCATCCTCCCACTTCAGGAAGTATTCCAAAAAGCCCAAACTATCAGTATTGGTACAAAAATACCCTGAATTACTCAAAACCAAATTGTACCGCCTTCCCTATTACAGGGAAAAAGCAGTAGCATCCTTTTCAGATACAGATAGCACAGTAGCATGTGAAAGAAGAATGACTGCTGCTACTTGAGTCCTATTTATTGTGCAAAGCATTTTCTGTATATGTGAAAATTAGTAAATAGAAACATAATTTAAAATGGAATCAGAGCTGGAAAAGATGTCACTCAGTGCACACTGCTGACTCCAATAGAAGAGTCATACCCAGCATCTCTGATAGGAAGTGATACCACTTTACTGCCTCAGCAGGAGGAAGAAAAGATTCCCTCCTGCCCAGTGACGACAGCTCAGCTAATGGGAGGCTGCCATAACTAAACCAATGATGACACTATACAAACTTTCAGTTTTCTCCAATGTTCTTTCTGTTTACAACAGCACCTAAGTCTATAAAAGAGCGTCCCTCCCCTTTGTTTCTCTGCACTTGTGTGGTTCACCATTAGACCATCTGCCCTAAATTGCAATTCCTCGTTGTTCCTGAATCAACCCCTTTTCCTGGAGAAATATCTGGCTGGCTATTTGTTAAAGGTCAATGTATATTATCTCTAATCCCACCATAACTCCACATGGTGGATATTCTTACTCTATAGATAGGGAAATAAAGTAGAGTTTAAGTAACTTGCCCAAGGTCATGGGGCTAGTTAGTTGTTGCATCCGGAGTTCCAATCCTGCCCCACTGAAATCCAAAGCCTGTGTGCCCTCTGTGCATCTTCTCTTGTGCTCAATATGGTTGTGATATAAAATGAGACAGCGTGGGGGGGAAAATAAAGGGGAAAAGTTTCTCCTATATCAGTCTTTAAGGCTCTGCTGAGGCAGATTCTGGATGGCGGTGAGGATGGGAACACAGATCATTAACTAGTGACCTATGTCGCCTAGTGGACAAAAAAAATGCAGATAGCAAACTTGTCCGTGGTTTTCATAAGTCTGACAATGTGGATGGAGTGAAAAGGGCACTAGTGACCAGTGCAATGATCCTAAATGTTCCCATCTATCCTGAGGTTTCTAGCTCTGAGGTTCAACCAATAAAATGGAACACTTCTTCCTGATCCATGTGACCTATTAACTTCCCCACCTGGAAATCGCCTGTATGAGGTTTCTGTAGCCTTAAAGTTCATATCAACACAGGTTTGCCCTGCCATGTCATTTCACAGTTGCCACACCTCCCTGCCTCAGATAAAATTGTCTGTCCCTGAAAAAAAAACACAACTGTACTGTTTAGTCAAATGCCTTGAAAATGCAGCAATATTTAAGGTTTTCTTTTGGGGAACAAAATTTTCTGTATTTTTCAGAGGGTTGACATGGAGAGAAATTCATAGCAATAAAGATGCTCAGAGAAAACAGTCAGCTAGATACTCAAGTGTACCAACGGGGAGAAAGGCAGCTATGAAATAAACTGCTCAGGCAGGTACCATCCAGAGTATTTAGCATTTGAGGACCTATGGGTGAAGTAACCACTGTCAGTTTTTCTAACCTCAGAACTCTCTGCTATTATAGTTTGTGCTCAATAGCTTAACTGTTGTTTTCTAAAAATCCTGTATCTTTAACACAAACAGTACAACTATTTACCTATGTAATGCAAAGAGATGTATTTAGAAAGCCACAGCTCCTGCAATGAAATATATATGATGGCCATCTAAAACCAGTGACATTTGAACTATTAAGGATTATAAACTGATTTTGTCCCTATGGTATTCTCTACATGAGATGTTTGTACAAAGAAACTAGTCTGAAAATCCATTTAAAAGTATGTTTAGAATGCGTATGTTTTAAATAGAAGGTAAGAAACTGAGTCTGGAGCCATTAATTTCAAACTAATAAGCATTTCTTATTTCACTTCCCAACCCCCAGGAACAGTTTTGATCTTAGAAAATCTAAACTAAAAGTCGACGGAAACCAATTTGAGATTTTTCTGGACAGGCTTTACTGTAATGTTTAAACATGAACATGTTTGCAATGAGTCATAATTTATGGGACCTTAATGGGCCAATGCCTTATGTGCCTTTCTTCTTACATTCAATACCACTCTCACACCAGAGTGTGATATATTTTCCTGGCCCTGATCATTTTTATAAAGTTACCAAATCTGTTACTAAAGCAGCTGATTTTCTCGTGCTGATTTTTAATGCTATCTAAACAGAAGAGAACCTGATTCCCCTTTTAAACTATACCTCTCCCCAACCAGGCAGTTAGTTAATGCCTTTCAACCAGCAAAAGAGCGCAGCACTTTTAAGACCCCCAAAGAGAAGCTGAGGGGCCTAAGGGGCACTTCAAGTAAAAAGGGAGTGGCAAAGATTACTGGGAAGTCGCGATGGGCAGAGGCAGACATAATAACAGGATATGTTCGGTTCTAGAGGAAGCAGGAGCTGCAATCGCCCCAGGTCAGGAAAGGCGGAGTCAGCAGCACCCAAAGGAAACGGGCGCGCGCCAGGGTTTGCAGGGACCTGGCCTGCTTAGGGACTCCCGCCACGGTCGGGTGCGAGGCTGGTGAACACCTCGCCCACAGGGGACCAAGCTCAGGCCTCTCGGCACTAATGGTTATAAAGAGGTGTCCCCATCTGCTCCCTGCCACCTCCGCCAGAGATGGGCAATGGAATGAAAAGAAAAAGCAAACACCAGGCGCCGGGGCAGGTGAACTTGTCAACAAGTCAGCCCTGGACGCCAAGACCTCAAGGTCCTGGACCCAGAGCCGGTGGGAGGAGAGGCACGGAGTGGGTGCGGTGGGCTGGCGTGGGTGGGGATGCTGCTGGCGCTGGGGCGAGAGATGGGGCCGGAGCCTGGAACGGTGCCCTCCCTCCCGATCCCCCCGGGGGCTGACGCACGCTCTCAGGCGCGCGCATCCTTCAACCTTCCCAGGCCCGAGGGAGCAGGCGGGGGAGGGGAAGGGTCTGGAGTGGTTCCCGCAAGGGGATCGGTGGCACGAGGAGGTGAGCCGCCTGTCACCCGCCGCCTGCGCAAGGCAGACTTGGCCGTCCCAGGCTGGCGCCCCCGACCGCCTCCCGCTGCAGCCTGCAGCCCGCCCGGCGCGCCCCAGCCCCGGCCCCGCAGGGCAGATACCTCGGAGCCCCGGCCCCTAAGGAGCCTCCCGGCCGCGGTCCGAGCGTCCCTCCAGCTCCCTCATCCGATGTCAACGTCAGCAGAAGGCGAGGGAAGGGGGCGGAGGAAGCGCAGGAACCGGTCCTTCCTGCAGCAGCGGCCGCCAGCCGGAATAGCAACCCGCGAAGCCGGAGCGCGCCGCAGCGCAGCTCAGCGGCCAGGGGGAGCGGGCGCCAGCGATTGGGGCGCCGCCGCCGGGCCCCCTCTCCCTTCCTCTCGCCTTCCAAGACGCCCGGCGGGGCGAACCCTCCTAACAGGACCCCACGATCTGTAGGAAGAAGGGCGCTACGGCCTCACTGTATTTGGGGCGGGTCCAGGATGGGGGGAGTGAGTCTCCCTTTTTCTACCCTCTGGGGTCTATCGTCGACCTCCATCTCCTGGGGTCTCTCCCGCTCAGATCTGCGGCCAGGATGACCCCGCCCCTACTCTCTTGCAGGTGTTCCACGTGTCTGTAGCATTTGCGTCACTATGACCTGGCCGACAGGTGGGAGCCGAAGCAGAGCCCCATGGTTCCCTCTGTGCCATGCGTAGTGCGTGGTGCTTGTTTCCATAGATTTCTATGGCTTTTAGGAGCATAAGATTTCATGACTTCAATGTCAAGAAAAGTTACAGAGGCCTGTACCTGGAAATCAAGTTTGGGCTTAAAGAAAAACAGGCTGTGTGGAAAAAAACTGTATGTTATGTATATAATTTTTTAACTCCAATATAATTATATACCTTTTATACTTAAGTTATTGATACTTATTGTAGTTTCATTTGCTCTTATTGTTGTCATTAGGAAAGAACTAAACCCTGTGTTTTAGAGTACCCTGCAGTGATGACGGGAAGAAAAAATGTGGGAATTAGTGCTTCCCCAAATTATCTACGTATATGCTGAAAAGCAATCCCAGTGTGCTATGACTCAATCCCCGGTTGTGGTATATATTGAACAGTCGCTGATTGAAATTTAACTGGATAGAATAAAAGATGGTTATTGAATAAAGATGCAAACAAAACTGAAATCCACAGCTCACATAAATGGGCTTCTTGCTGTGCGCCAGGCACATGCTGTATAGTCTACATTTAATCCTCACAGCAACCCAATACTGTAGATGAAATTGTCATTCCCATTTTACAGATGAAAACACTGCCCAGGGAGCCATTAAGGCATTCAGTTTATAGGATATTGAGCAAGAATTTGAATCCAGGGTTGTCTGAACAAGATTTTTAGCTTAATCCCAAGATACAAAGGATCCTGGCTAAGATGATGGATAGAGAGAAATATAAAAGAGAAGATGTTGTCATTTTTATGGAAAGGTAATAATATAGTACAGCTCCAGAAATGTAAATAACCTTTAAAGTTGACGTTATTGTTTGGATACATGCATTGGGGATTCTGTTTGTTATAGATAGGTTTGAGCCTGTCCCAATATGGCACAAAATATAAAGCTGAGCAAACATCAAGTCCTTAATACATGTTTATGACTAAACAAATACTGAATGAATTTGTCTACAAAATAGCAAATTGTTGAAAAGCTGATATTCAGGAGAAACTTTGAGAGAGAAAAACATTGTCCCTGCATTTGGCTCTTATAAGAGGCATTCCGACTGACCTGTTAACAACAAAAGCTAAATGATTTTCCTGTTTGTGAGAAGGAAAAACAGAAAAACAAATCAAAACAAACAAAAATGAAACCCTTAAAATAAGAAAAAAGGTTTCCTTGCAAAAGGACAATTAAGATATTTTGTTTTAAAATATGTGATTCCAAGAATCATTAACTTACGTGTAAAACCTATTAGAAGTTTGAAAGAAAGAGACTGTTTTTTAAAAGAATGAAGTGCTATTTCTAACATAGTAGGTGCTCAATAAATGTTGGCTGAATGTATCAATGAGTTAATTAAAGCCATTAGAGAGAAACAAATCACACAATTCCCTGACTTTATGTTCTCCCTTCCACCAGTGGTGATTTACTAGCTACATGAAAATGTATTAGAAACCCTATTTATCAAAGACTGGCTTTGTGGCAGATATTTACATTTGTTACAACAATGTCTAAACGTGAACAGATATGTGACACGAGCACTCTGGTTAACATGGAACTGAAATTCCTTAGGCTCCCACATAGTTTAAGATAAAAGCTTTAAGGGACTTTTCATCAATATTAATGTTGTCCTAAAACTTAGCATAATATTTGAGGAAGAAAATAAGAAGTTCATGCCCATTCGATATAAGCCACAATGAGTGCTTTGCTTCCCATTTAAAACATTGCTCCATCTCCTCCACTTCTATTTGTTTCCGGGGATCAAGTTGTTGTTTTAATCTTGCAGAGCACCCACAAAGTGTTAGTAAGAACTGAAACAATTTCTAAGAAGAGAGTGGCTATTGATACTGAATGATGGAATCTGAAATTGATAAGGAAGTAATGTGCATTTTCTAGAGTGGAATAGGATGACAAAAAAACTTTTCCATAAAAAAAAATCCTAACATATTCAGTGCAATTATTATTATTATTATTATTATTATTATTATTATTATTATTTTGGATGGCTTCCCATGTTCAAGATGTGCTAATAGGACCACATGAATTAGGAATTCTGTTAGGCTGCCATTAACAGAGATCTAGAACAGCAGAGGATTAAATGAGGTAAAAGTGTATTTTATCTCATATTAAAGAAATTGAAAAGTAGGCTGTCCAGAGCTTGTATGGCCTCCACTAGGTATCAGGGTGCAGCCCTCCTCCTCTTCCATTCCACCATTCTTAGCAAAATAATATTGTTCAAAGGTAAACCAGGCAAGGATGTGGAGAAATAGGAACCTTCATACATTACTCATAGAAATGTATAATGATGCAGCCACTTTGGAAAAAAGTCTGACAGTTCCTCAAACAATTAAACATACAGTTACCATCTGACCCAGAATTCCACTTCTGGATATGTATTCAAGAGAAGTGAAGTCCTACATCCACATAAAAATTTGCACATGTATGTCTATAGCAGCATTACAAAGAATAGTCAAAAGGTGGAAACAATGCAACTGTCCTTCAGTGGGTAAATAAATAAATGTAGGATATCCGTATAATAGAATGAAAAAGATGAAATCTGATATTCGATGAACCTCGGAAACATTATGCTAAGTGAAAGAAGCCAGCCACAAAATCATATGAAAGTCTAGGCTAGGGATTCTATAGAGACAGAAAGTAGATTAGTGATTGTTCAGGGCAGAAGAGGGAAAAAAATAAAATAAAATTATATATATGGACATACATATACAAACTGTTCATCTGCATCAATACACATTTAGTGGACTATTGATATATATATATATATATTATATTTTTTTTAGTGGTATGAGTGCTCCTTATGTTCTCAGCCAACATGAGCAAGTGAGTCTCTTCCTATGGTGAATGGCACCATGAGCGCTCTACCATTCATAGACATGTTTATAGTTTCCTACGGCTCTGAAATCCTTTTATTTCTGACTCATCTTGCACAGTATCATATGTACTCACAGTACCTTTTCCTAGAGTAAGGATACTAAGATAGAGCTTAAGCTATTATTATGATCAATGTGTTTAATAAGAGCTAGACATATAAATCTCTTCAAAGCCCAGTTCATTAAGAAGAAGAAGAAGAAAATCACTTTTCCTTCAGTTGCCAGGAGAATAAAATCTATAAGAAAAAAACTGAAAAAGTAGTGTTTTAAAAATTGTTAAATTTAGTGACTGATTTTTATTAATCATAAAAATGTAAAGAAAAGTTCAGCTCAATTTTACTGGCAAAACTAAAGTCATTTATTCCCTCTATTGTGTAAGACTTAGAGAGGAATTAAATGTATTCAAGAACATGGACAAAATATCTTGACCCATTTTGGTTTAATTCTTGTGACCAGTGATGCACAGCAAAACAAAGCTTCTATTACACTCTCAGCAGAATTAGTTATGTCTTTAAGCAAATTTGTGTGCACATGTGAAAATAGAACAAATGTTTAATTAAGAGCATTCACTTTTGTTAATTAAATTAACTTTCTTTCCCTTCAAAACTGAGGCTACAATGAAGAGAGGAGGCTTATTTTACACTGAGGAGAAAGGTAATTATTTTCATTGCCACAGCAGCTTAGATTTCTGCATAAATAATGCAGCTCCCCACCCCTCCACCCTCCAGTATCATTCACTGAAACTTATGCAAGAAAAATCCTGGTGATAACATCAAAAAGGGACACCTATGCACTACAGGTGGAGAATTCTCTGTCATGTGCCATCTAGTATAATCCTGCTCTGAGTAGGAACTGTGCTGGGGTTTGGGCAAACCTTAGCCAGAGTTCATAGCTGTGCCCTGGTCTTGGCAGACTTAGGTCACTGCCCAGTAAAGAACAGGTAACAGCTATACATGATGTCAGAGGGATAGTATTGTGTTGTTGGAAAAGTCACAACGTATTTTTTTCTGTTTTTCATTGCAAAAATGTGTCATGGCTTTTCCGACAACCCAATAGATTGGGGAGGTATCACTTTGTGCAGGGTGTAAATGTTTGTACATTGTTTTGTACACCTGAAACTAATAATAATAATAATAATAATAATAATAATAAAGTACAGGACTTAACTGAAAGATTAGGATGGAACTCTCTAGGTCAGGAGTCAGCAAATTTTTGAGACCGAAGAGCCAATCCTGTCCCTCACAACAATTTAAAAATTATTCAAGAGCCATAAGACAAATGAAATCACCATTATGTGAATAATATCCTTTGAAAATTTTATAAATGAAACTGATAGTTTTATTTTCATTTTCAATTTTACTTCAGAGCCACATGTGTACCCAAAGAGCTGCATGTGGCTTGTGAGCCGCAGTTTGCCGACCCCTGGGCTAGGTGTTTGATATCTCTTTCTCTCTGCCTCTCTCTGCAGAGGAACAGTTTAGAAGAGTCAATAAGAACTCGTGCAGATAGTAAAGGTAATTCAGGTGAAGCATTGGCCACACATTTGGTTTAATCATGGGGTAAGAGGCTGGGTTCGAACTGTAACCCATATATCCTAACTTCCCAATCAGATACACCTTTCCTCTTCTACTTTTAACCCCATCACTAACTTGCTTTGGCAGAGATTATTAATCATTTACCAATACTTATTTTCCATTTTTGTTATAGTAATATAAATTTTAGCTGAGCACATTGTTGCCCAGCTAAAGACTATATTTTCCAGCTGCCTTTGCTGCAAGGTGTGGCCATGTGACCAGGCTCTGGCCAATAGGATATGACTGGAAGACATTCATGTAACGTTTGCATCATGCCCTTGAAAGAAACACCTTTGCCTTTCCCCTTTCCCACTGGTTGGATCACCTTTGGCCATGCGGGTGAGGGCAATGCTTTGGGGATATCAAGGAGCCTGGATCCCTGACCACTTGATCTGCCTTACAGCCCTGGTCCTTCTGTGTGGATTGTTTTATGAGAAGGAAAAAAGTTCAGTATTGTTTAAGCCACTGTATTTTTGGACATTATCATAGCACAGACTTTATCCTAATTTATCTATATGCCCCTTGATGTAAAATTAGATCTTTTCTCATGAAGTTTATGTTTTCAAACAATGATTTTCAATCTGTGGGTCACAGGACCATGATGGTCTTTGATGTTAATACAGAGGATCATGGAATTTGAATTCCTAACAGGTAATGTCTGCACACAAAACCTGGTTGACGAATAATGACTACACTTTGATTATACAACAAAATTTATTTAAAATTCATTAATTAATTTCTTGAAATGCAGATATGTTGTTGATGAATATTTTAGCTTTATACATCTGAAAAAGTAAGTCTTTCTCATCTTTGTTTTTGTAATATTTTTTCTCTGGTAAAGAACTCTAGGTTGACATTTTCTTTTTTTTTTAGTACTTTAAAGATGTTGTTCCAGTGTTGCTTCTACCTTACATTGTTTCAGATGCAAAATCATCCATCATTCTTGTCTTTGGTTTTCTGTGTATTTTTTTCCCCACTTGGTAGCTTTTTAAGATTTTTTTTTTCCTTATTAGTTTAAAGGAGTTTGACTATGATGTCTTTAGTCTTGTTTTCATCTTATATTTTGGGGTTTCTTAAGCTTCTTGGAGCTATAGGTTTATAGTTTTAATCAAACTGTGAAAAATTTCATCCATAACAAGAATAGCCAATGCAATATTGAAGGAGAGGAACAAAGAAAGAACTGGCGCTCTCTGACTTCAAGACTTACTGTAAAGCTACAGTAATCATGACAGTGTGGCACTGACAAAACAACAGACAAATAGGTCAGTGGAACAGAATAGAGAGCCCAGAAATAGAAAACCACAAATATAATCATCTTTGAAAAAAAAAATAAACACCATCCAATGGAGGAAAGGTAATCTTTTCAACAAGCGGTACTAGAACAACTGGACATCTACATGCCAAAAAAAATGCATCTAGACACAGACCTAACACCTTTCATAAAAATTAACTCAAAATGGATCATAGACCTAAATATTAAACACAAAACCATAAAATTTAAAAGATAACACAGGAAAAATTTTAAATAACCTTGGGTTTTGTGATGACTTCTTGGATACAGCACCAAACGCACAATCCATGATAGAAAAAAAAAAGAGTAAATTGTACTTCATTAAAAATTAACTTCTGTTCTGCAAAAGGCATTGTCAAGAGAATAGGACAAGCCATAGACTGAAAGAAAAGATTTTCAAAGAAAGTATCTGATAAAGGACTGTTATCTAAAGTAAACAAAGAAATCTTAAAACTCAACAATCAGAAAATGAACAAGTAGGTTAATAAATGGGCAAAGATTCTGAACAGACACCTCATCAGAGATGATATACAGATGGCAAATAAGCATCAAAAAAGATGCTCAATGTCATACATCATTAAGGAATTGCAAATTAAAACAACAAGATACCACTGAACATCTATTTGAATGGCTAAAATCCCAAACATTGAAAACACCAAATACTGGTGAGGATGTGGAGCAAAAGAAATTCTCATTTATTGCTGGTGGGAATGCAAAATGATAGCCACTTTGGAAGACTTCTAGCAGTTTCTTATAAAACTAAACATACTCTTACCATACAGTCCTGCAATTGCACTTGATATTTACCCAAATGAGTTGAAAATATGTCCACATGAAAACTGCACATGAATATATATATATTTTTGAGGGCAGTATCACTTGTCCTCATACGTGGGACCCGAACTGGGCCGCTGGCTTCCCAAGCCAGTGCTTAACCACCGCGCCACTCGGCTGGTCCTGCACATGAATATTTATAGAAGCCTTTTTCACAAGTGCCCCAAATTGGGAGCAACCAAGATGCCCTCCAATAAATGAATAGATAAACAAATTGTGGTACATCCACACAGTGGAATATTAATCAGTGTTAAAAAAAGTTTGTTTGCAAGCCATGAAAAAACATGGAGAAACCTTAAAAGCATATTGTTAAGTGAGAGAAGCCAGTCTGAAAAGACTACATACATAACCTGTGATTCCAGCTGTATGACATTCTGGAAAAGGCAAAACAAGAGAGAGAGAATTAAAAAAAAAAAAAATCAGTTCCCAGGGGCTTGGGTGGAAGGAAGCAAGAATACATATTTTTTCTGAATATGTAATATTTTGAGTGGGATTTTATCTGTTTTGTTATTTCAGATGGGAGCATACATCTGATCCCTGTTATTTCATCTTCATCAGAAGTCCCTCCATTAATGAATTAGTGGTAACTTTGCATTATTCCCTTGATTAATGTATATTCTATGTATTACTATTTGTACAAGACAGTCTAGGGATCTTTTGATCTTGAAGAAGGGTCCCCATGAACACCGCGACTGCAATGTGGGCAATGGTCAGGGACAGGCAATTCATACAAGAAAGACTAAGAATTTCAAATTACCATTTTTTCAATTAAAAATCTTTCAACTTAAAACATTTTCACTTATCGTATCAGCAAACATGAAAAACAACGCTCAGGGTTAATGAGGATATCGGAAACGGAGACTGTCATACACTCATAAACAGAGGATAGAAACAAAACTTTTCCAGTTCTACTGAGAAACAATTACATACATCACTGTATAAATTTAAGGTTTACAAAGGTGGTTTGATTTACATAACATTGTAAAATGATTACCACCATAGGTTTAACTAACATCCATCTCATATAGACACAACAAAATAGAAAAGAAAATTTTTCTTCTTGTGATGAGAGCTCTTAGGGTCTACTCTCTAAACAACTTTCCTATATGTCATACAGCACTATTAACCATGGTCATAATGTTGTCCATTGCATCTCTAATACTTATTTTTTTTATAACTGAAAGACTCTACCTTTCATCACTTTCCTCCAATTCCCCTCTCCCCACCTCCATCTTTGGTAATTTGATCTTTTTTTATATGGGTTTGGTGTTTTGGTTTGCTGCCTTTTTTTTTTTTTCAGATTCTGTATACAAGTGAGATTGCACAGCATTTGTCTTTCTCTGTCTGACTTATTTCACTTAGCATAATGACTGCAAGATCCATCCCTGTTGTTGTCACAAATAATAGGATTTCCTCATTTCTTATAGCTGAATAATGCGGGCGCGCGCGCGCGCGTGTGTGTGCGCCATAACTTCTATATCTATCCATCAGTGGCCACTTAGCTTAGAAACAAAACTTATACACCTTTATGTAATGCAATTTGGCAATACATACAAAATGTTAATTGGGCATACCTATGACCCTGCATTTCCACTTTTAGGATATTTTCCTGCAGAAATAATGTGCAAAAGTGAGCATAAGATGAGCATCACAACACTGTTTATAACATTAAAACTTTGAAAACAGTAAATTGTCTATCTAAAGGAAAGATTAGTTAACTAAAGTGTGCTATATTTGGGAACACTGACAACTTCAAAAATGAGGTCAAGATGTTTTTTTCTTTTTTTAAGAAAACAACAGCTTGTACAACACTGTGAAATATGATTCCATTTAAGTGCATATTTTACATATAACATTAAAGCACACGTTTCTAATGATACTCATTAAAATGTTAACAAGCTATCTCTGGGGAGTGATCTTTTTTGGCTAAGGTTGAAGGTGGGGGAAACTTGCGTTTTCACTTGTACTCTTTGGTAACACTTGGCTTTTTTTTTTACACTGTACATATAGTATTTTATAATTTGCAGGTTCCTCTGCTGGTTTGGAATCTTGCTTCAGGGCAGTGGTTTTCCAACTTCAGTGCACCTGAGTAGCACCTGAGAGGCTCATTAACAATGTACACCTCATCCCAGACCTAGCAGATTAACTTTTGTGTTGGGACCCAGGATTGTGCCTTTTGAGATATCTCCCTAGGTTATTGTGATGCACACTAAATTTTGAGAACCACATCTATGTATCCAAGAGGCCAGAGTAGCTTTGGTAAGGGAGTGAATACTAAGGGAGTGCTCACAAGATCCAGACACAAAACTGTAAGAAACTGTTCTCTTGAAATGGCTCCCAGTGTGGGAAAGGTGGGCAGAACATGTGTTCCGAGGAGAGGGGAGGAGATGGTAAGGAGACTACGATTGCTCGAGAGTCTACCAGCAGTCATATTTTCTCAGTGACCTCCACCACCTGTTAATAAGTTTGAGGCAGTAAGGCCTATCAACTTTTGTTGCCAATCTCAGCATGGAGCCTGGGTCAGAGAAGATACTATAAGTACTTACTGGTTTATGTTGAGGACACACTCCTTTCCTTCTCTTTCTCTGTCTTCCTGTCCTTCCTCAACCTGACCTTTTCCCATCTACTGTCTTTTTTCCCTGGTTTGTTGGTTTGTGGTCTGCTTTTAAAGAAACATCCATCTAGACACCAAAAGGAAAAAAAACGGAAATCTGAAATCATATCAATAATAAAAAAATCCCTCAATCTTTAAATTGCATCAATAGCACATTTGATAATTCACTTTAGTTAATTATTTTTGCTGTTATGTATAATTGTATTTGGACCATCTTTAGTTTCATGATTGCTTTTATTTCCAACTGTTTATTTTCATTTACTAGCATTTTAACACATCAAGGCCTTTGATTTCAGATAAACTGTGTTCTTTCTGTAAAACATGCAGTGAATGATTTTGTACTAAAATATGTAGGGTTTGTAGGAACACAGAATAAGAATGAATCCTTGCATTTTCATAGTCAGTGTTTTATGTCTTAAACTTGGGAACTGTTAATCAATTTTTCTGTGAAATCAGTATTGAATAAACATTAGCCTCAGCAGTACTTGAAGCCAGTAGAATCTTAAACTAGACTTTTAAAAAAGCTAGATTTTGATAAAAGTTGGGAAATTGATTAATCTATTTCCAAAATGTTTGCATAAAACTGCAATTATATAGTCTGTAGAGTTTTGTCCGTTTCTCCTCCACCCGCTGGGCTCAGACAAGGTGTGCTCTTTCTTGTGATTTGAGCACTAACCACATGGCTAGATTAGCGCTGATTAAATAAGAGCTATAATATTATCTGCACCATCTCTACCTTTGTTTAAGTGCTATTACTTCTTACATAAATTATATCAATTACCCCTCCTCCTGGAACTACCCTCCCAATGCATTCTCTAGCCTGAAGCTATGGTGATCTTTCTAAAGCACAAATTTAATTATTTCTCTCTTTTTGCTTAAAATCTGCCATTGGTACCCTGTGCAGTGGTTATCTGTTGTTTTGGCCCAGAAAAACTACTTTATTCATGGAAACAAGATTCTTCAATTTAATGTTAGAGGGAGCATTTCCTTCCTGGGGGGTTGGGGGAGGAATAGAAGCTAAAAAAGAGCTCAAGCGCTGTCAGCGGCCCTGTTTTTTTTTTTTTTTTACCACATGCAGGAACTCAGCCATGAGAACGAATGTAGCCAACCCATGGAAAGAAGCAGGGACGAGAGGGAGCAATCTGCTGATATTAGAAGCCCAGCTTCAAGGTGTGCCTAACCCTTGGCCATACCCGTGTCCTCAACTGAATGATAATGCCTTAGTCAGCTCTTTGCAATTCTTTGGGTCTTTTCCTTGATCATAAAATGGCTGCAGCAGCTCTAGACAAATTTTAAGACCTAAGTGAGCATCCCAGTCAGGGAAGAAGGGGGCAACAGCTTTGTGGGGAGGGTCTATTTTCAGCCTGGTAGGAAGTTTTAACTAACTTCTCCTTAGATCTCATTGACCAGAACTGGGTCACGTGCCCAATGCTTGACTCATGATCATGAAATGAAATACCTTGATTCATTCTCTAGCTGTCCTTAAACCAATGGACCTGTGCCAATTTTCTGAGGTTCTGTTAGTGGGAGAGGAAAGTGGGGCTGTCACATAGGCATGGAACTATGTCTACCACACAAAGATTTCCATTATCCTCCCTACGGTTCTACCATCCCCATCACCAGCACCACCCTAATTCTAAGAGCCAGCTTTACTGAACTACTCTCAGCACCCAGACATGCTCTGTTCTCTGTGGTTTCTGGGCCTTTACATGTAAGTTTTGCTCTGCCAAGAACACAGTTTCTTTCCTTCATATACCAGCATCTTGGCCTGGTGGCTCCTACATCTTCCTTTAGGACCCAGCTTAGATATCACTCCCTTTGGAAAGTCTTCCCTGACCCCCAATACCATCACCTTCTTGTTAGTCCAGTCTTAGAACATGTCAAACTATATTTTATTTTCTGTCTATGTATTTATATCCCCTATAAACTCTTTGATAACTTATTGACTGGGTCTCCTCTATAGCCTCACATACAGCCTGCATATAGTAGATTACCAATAAATATTTGTAGAGTGAAGTGAACTTCATTTTGGGCGCACTCAAAATCAACTTAGGTTAAAATTGCTATAACAGGTTCATAGAAACATAGATGTTATTTACTTCTGATTTTTGTTAAAGGGAACAGACAAAAGAGTGATTTGTTAAAAAATTCCTGATAGACGTTTACATTTAAAAGTCTTGTCTATGATGGCTTCCAAAGAAAGAGCATAGCAAAGGAACATTTCCTGCTTAGGTACAGCAACATTTATTCTGCTTGTCTCTCCTCACAAGATCTACAGATTCTAAGAGCTTTTGAATTGTCCTTGAATAGCTTTTCAGATGGAAAGATTTCTGCATATAGAATCATAATATAGAAACCAAATGTAGCTAAGTGATGAGCTTACTCGAATCTTATAAGATTCTACATCTTATTCTGCAACTTCTTGCTACTGTTTTATTAGGAAAAAGCAATAACATGACGTGACAAAGCACTTTCAACCCCTTTTGTAATCAAATGAAGTAATCAAATAAAGAAGGAATGAATGAATCAAGTGGGAGATAAATAATCACCAAATTTGATTAATATAATAGAGCAGCATTTTGAAACTTTAGCACTTAGAAGTTACATATTGAGTTTGTAATTTATATGAGGTAATGAAACATTCATTCACAAAGTTTTAAAAGAGAATTTACCAGGCACATTGAGTTGGGGGAGTCTCTGGATTTTAGACACAGTATTGCCACTATGGGTACTTTTTTTCTGGCTGATGACCCCAAAAGCTGATGACAGTTTGGAGTGGAGCCCAAAGTGAGAGAGTTCTCGAGCTGGCCCATGCTGCAGGGTGAGCAGCTCTGTCTTGACCAATGGATCCAGTGCTGCTGGAATGGTCTCTGGCCCATCGGAAAGCTATATGGATCCCGTGACAAGCCCCAATACCATCACAGAGGAGACCCTTTTTATTTGAGAAAATGCAAAGACCCCATTAGCAGATGACCCTTCATTTTGAGAAATGACTCCTGGCTTGTTGCTAGGCTCATGTAGAGACTGAATCACTCAACCATCTGGCATAAGGTGGCCACATCACCTTGATGCCCAATGTGAAATGGTGTTGTCTCAGACACTTAGCCATGAAGCCAGGCATTCCCAGCAGTAATCAACATCAAGTGGATTGAGAAGGAAGAGAAACCTATGAGGCTGAGCCTATGATAAGCCTGAAGACAGAAGTAGATTGTGTGAACAGACAGTTGTTGCACTCCTCCATTCCTCTTTCTTTCTTATGCCTCATAGGGAGTTTCCCATGACTAGGGGACCAGGGATATAGTAAGTGCAACATGGTGTACAGATGGCTTTGCATGTCATGCTGGCACCAGGAAGATGAGAGGAAGTGCTGCTGCTCTTTGGGGTGACCCTGAATTACAGGTGAGAAGGAAAATGCTTATGATATTTTTATATCAGGAGCAGAAATTTTATTGTCCACTTTGTCTGGACGGAAGCATTTTTATTCGTCTACTTTAGGTCGGGATCTGTGCCTATTCTTGAGCCATTATTTGGCTCAGAGGTGCTATTGTAATCTGTAAAAAGGCAATTGGAATATAGCACTGAAACTGGGGCTGAGGATCCCCTGTGGTGCCAGACTTCCACTCTTTTGTTGCTGGATAGTGGGGAGGTCAGAGATGTGTCTGAGGGAAGGACCAGAGTGACCTGGGCAATGGTACATATACTGGGGCAAGGAACATGGGACAATGGCAATATTTTAGAGATGGTTAAGGCTAAACAAGTACATACTAGGTAATTTTTAGTCCTGGTCTGACTAGAAAGTCAAGGATTTGGAAGGATCAAGATTGGAGAATTGATGACAAGGAAGTTTTAGGGGAAGGTAGAGGGACCATGCAGAATGGGCCCAGAACGTGAGAATATGTGAATGCTCCCTAAGAGGCCATTATTGCAGAAAAGTTTCTTAAGAAGCAGGAGAACAGAAGGATTCCTTCTATGGCAATCAGTCATCCTGCTTCTCCAGCTAGTCTGTTGGTTCATGGACATAGCAGCTATGATGCCAGAATGGAGGTGATGCTTGAACTCAACAACATAACTTTCCTTTCATCAAGACAATTCATATACTGCTAGCAACAATGACTAGCAATGTACTTACAGGGGACCTGGTCTACAGCCCTGTGGCAGATCAATTATTTTGAGTTGGTAATACCCCTTAATCATGGAGAAGCAGAAGCTTATTATCACTGGAATAGTATTTATGGATTTGGATTTGTTTTTTTCTGCTTACATGCCTCTAAAACATCAATTCCATACATAGCATCTGACTGATGACTTCACTGCATTGCAACAAAAGCAAAGCAATACACTACTAACTTCCTGTGTAAAATATCCAATCTTCGTGATGCAGCTGGGCTTCGCTGAAATGACCTATTGGAAAATGAGCCACAATATTACCTAAGATGTAGAACCTTGTGATATTGGTGTGCTGTGTTGTAGGGCATAGAATGTGAGTGACACCAATGACTGATACACTTGATATGGTTTTCACAGCCAGAGCGGAAGGCAGCCTAGGACCTAAGGGTAATGGCACCTCTTACAATTACATCTATTCTTTCACTTTCAGAATTTTTGCTGTAACTCTTTAAAATTATTCAACTCTTTTAGCCTAAGGAATTCAATACTCAGTGAAGGACTGCTTCATCCAAGGGTTAAAAAAAATGTAAGCTTTATTGAACTGGTAGCTGAGACTGCCACCTGGACTTGTTGGATTCTTTGTGTAATCAGGGCAAAGATCCTTGGCAAGCTGTGGTGTTGGCTGAAAGCCAAGAGAACTTGGAACAAACAGAGGAGGGATCTATCTTATTTGTCAGCAGCAGCCTGAAGAACAGAGGGCTGGAGCTTGCACCAATATTTCCCTGCTAAGTGTGCTATTTATTCTCATATTTCATTTTTAAATGAGAATTCTAATAATTAAAATTTTTCTTTCCTCTTTCTTTCTTCCAGGGGTATATAATGTTATCTAAGTAATGGTTGAATTTACCACATAGCCCATAGGCTGTAGAATACTGAGGTATGATTGTGACAAAACTGAAGAGGAATGGATATTACCCAGGGATCCTGGACTTGAAGGCCAATATCTCACCTCTGTATTCAGTGGCTGGAAATGACTTTGATTGTCTCCCATTGCAGTTGTGTGAGGAATGGTTGGATCATGTGTTACAAGTGGTTTTTTTTGGATATGGGGCGTGGGGTAGAGTAGGATATTGGTGGTGGTGGAAGATATATGTGTGTATGTGTGTGGGTGTGCGTGTGTGTGGGTGTGTTCTGGGCACCAGAGGGTGCACTGCAGCAAATGGTTTTGAGGTAGCTGTGTGGACAACTGGGATTTATCCTTTCTCAGAGAGATTATTTCTTTGCACACAAGCCCCAGGAGATGACATCTGTGCTATTGTATATGATTCTACCTGGTCATAGATATTTGTCTGTGAGTTGCTACCTGACTATATTCTGTTTCCCAATGATTAACATTTGGAACGGTGAGACAGAGAGGTAGGAAGCCATTTGATCCAAGTCACATTAGTGGCAAATTCTAGAGAGAGATCTCTAACTCCTCCAAGCCCTAGAGCCCCATCCACACACACTTCTTGTCCTTTTGATTGTCCTTCACGCTTTCCTTCAAGTTCATATAATGCTCTGGAATGTTTCCTATAATTTTCCATTTTTGTCTTGCAACCAAAGAACATTAGTTAACAAAGATAGAAATGATAGCCTACCTATGTATCAGTTTTCCCCACTATCCAAAAGTATAGAGGTCCTATGAAACCTTTCATATGCTGAAAGGACATGCAGTAAAGAAGCAGTTGTCATTAATTTATACGTAATAATTGGTGAGCATTACAAGGCCCAACATTCAATGCATGCACAATGTCTTTATTTTGTTCACTATGATTGAAACGCTGAATTACGTCCGTTTTAGGCTTTTCTGATACCTTAGGACACTTCTTGCTATGGGATGCACAGAATAAATCGAGATAAAGCACAGATGCTCACAGACACAGTTCAGAGCTACAGGGCCTTGGTACTGGGATGCTGAGTGTAGTTCCCGGGGAAGGCGCTTGGTGGCGCCACTCTACCTGCCCTGGATGCTCCCTGCCTCTCTAACAGTTCGCTGCAAAACACTGAAGACTAGGTTTGCTTTTCACCTTCTTTTTTTTTTCTTGGTAAAAGCAGCAATCCTCTTCAGATTTCTTTCAGTTAGTGAAAACAGACACTAATGTAGGTTTCGTGTAAGAGTCAAGTACCGGCGTAACGCAGACTTTCAGAAAGCAGGGCATACCTGTATACAGTGGTCCTAGATGGAGTTGCTCCATTTTAACTAAAAACCATCAAGTATTTGTGAAGAAGAAAGCTACAAGAAGAAAAGAAGACTTCCAAGCTAACCTCTTCCTTCATGGGGTTACACTCCGCTCCTTCTTCCTTTAATTCTTTGGTGGAAAAAATTAGCATTAATTACTGGAATCATATTTATTTTTCTAACGTTAACATTTGGATCTACAGAGGAGACAGCATTGGAAGGGATGAAAAACAACAAGCGATCTGTAATGATCAGTTCTTTACAGGTTGCCTAGTGTAGCCAGTCTGAAGAGTGAACTGGGTCAGATGAATAGAAAGTGAAGGCACATAGTCCTGGAGTGATGGCAAGCAGATGTCAATACAGAGCTAATCACAGCAGATGGCAGATGTCAATACAGAGCTAATCACACTGCCACTGGGACAAAGATAGATGATGTGGTGGTAGTGGATACAGGGCCTAAAGAAACTTGCCAAGTAAGCAATATTACACATTGGTGGCTTTAGGTATATTATTTAATAAAGTCCCTCTGACTGTTTGTTTCCATTCACTGGCCTTTCTAGCTTTCTTCTCATTGACATTAATATCCTCTATTATATATGATACAGTGGTTCTCAAACTTTAGTAATCCCAACAATTACCTAGGGTTTGGGTGCTTGTTAAAATGCATATAACATACAATGTATATATATATATATATATATATATATATATATATATATATATGATGTATTACAGAAATGTACACTTGAAATCTATGTAACTTTATTAACAATGGTCACCCCAATAAAATTTAATTTAAAAAAAATGCATATTCCTGGGCCTTGTCTTCTGAGGTCCTAATTTATTAGGTTCAAGGTAGGACCCAGGTAGCTCTACTTTTAATAAGAACCAGGGTTTTCAAAGACATTTAATCATTGGTTGAATGATTAAAGACTTTTGAGACTGAAATGAGTTGCTACTAATAATTACTCTGGAATGACAAGTGCAAGGCAGCACTCACTCTCCCAGGCAAACCATGATATGGCCATTGATCACATTTGAGAAGCACTGCTAAATGAAATTAAACTTCATAATACTTCAGGCAATTCACATTTAAATTGATTGTCATAGAAGTCTTCATTATATATGACAAATTCTAGGCCTCAAGAGAAAATAGATGGAAGTCCACTTATTTCTCAGGAGGGAGACAGCTGTACCCCAGAAAATTCACATAACGTTTGGTTGGCTTGTTTTGTCCAGTGATTTTTGAGATAGTTCAAGCACTTGTAAATCACAAAAATTCTTTCCTTCTTCCTTCCCTTCTCTCATCCATCCTTCTGCCCTTCCCTTCCTCACCCATTTATTTATTAAATATTGAGTAATTGAGAAGACTAAGAAAGTCAGAGGCTAGGAGAACACAACCACAGACTCTCATTCCTCTTACTATCTAAAAATTGCAGAGATAGCCCAGCTTCTGCAACTGGTGTGATTTACTACTGTTCTGGATAGATATTTAGCCCAACATTATTAAAAATAAAACAGAACCAAAAAGAAACCACGCATTTCACTTTCATGTTTCATTGGCAATGAACCAGAAAGACTTTAGCCTTGAAGGTGTGAAGGACTAGTTACTTCTAGTTACTTCCAAGTATTTGTAAACGATGTTTGAAGGTAAATAGGAAATTACCTCTCTTTTGTCTGGCATGATTGTCATGTGTTTAGAGTCACTCTTGTGGGTGAAGATAAGGTGTCACTTTGTTCCTTTCCAGTTTGGGTTTGCATTGTAGAGAACACATCAAGTGTGTCAGAAAAGTAGACTTCTGCCAGAGAGGAGGAAAGCATTAACTATTTCACTAATAAAAAATGGTATTGGCCATAGAGAGTAATTAAATTAGCAATTACACTCAGGGTGATATGGACAAATGAATGTTTCTTTAAAAATTCCTCACCTTTTGAATACTTTACCTCATAGAAAATGATCCCCCTCCTACATTTTTAAAGTTAAGTGTTTTAGTGAGCTTGGGAAAGCTTTAGGATGTTTGCTTTTTCTCTCCTTTATCAAAAAGAAAAGGTATTTATTTAGGAAGATAATATCATTCTTTGATCTTTGTTGATGCTGTGCCATCTTATAGACTATTTTAAAAGACTTGGAACAGCATGAAGCACTTTGATGAAGAGATACGTATTTTTTAAACAAGTGATTTTTTTTCTTTGACCTTTCATTTTTTATATACTAATTGCTGTAAGCACAATTTTAAAATCATAAGTTGAAATTCTTTATTTAGATTTCACTCTCCTTAAGGAATTCAACAAAAAAGCAAATAGCAACTCTAAATAAACCTTTCTTATATGTGTGCCATACTATGGTGTGTGTATTTTCTATAAAATAAATGTTGCTTTCAGCTTTTGGCTGTTAACCCACATTATGCCAGGAAATTTCCTAATAGCTCTTTGAGACATTTTCTCTTTCTGTAAATCTATTATTGTGAAACTAATTCCTTCCTGACTTCCTGTTATGTTTCTCTGTTATTGCATTATTGGTATTTATTGTTTTGGAATAATCTATCTTTACAAATTAATTTTGTCTTTTTATTTTTAATTTTTTTAATGCTCTTTATTTTTTTTTAACTTATACTAGCATTTTTATTATTAATTCCTTTCTGAAGGGGCATTCATACTTAAATGAGATTGATTGTTTGCAAAATGTAATCAAAATTTCCTTCTTCCTCAGTACATTAAACCTGTAACTATTCTTGGATTTTAATATTTCCTATTCAAATCAATAATGGAGAGTAAAAAATTCACACATTGATATAAGTGATTTTTACTTTTTCTAACTTTCCAGCAGCTACTTGAACATTATTTATTTTATCATCTTTTAGATTCCTTGAATGTGAAAACACATTCTTCTATCTCTTCTATGTAAAGTTAGTTATTCTGTAGTTCTTTATACTTTTAAATATACTTATTTATCCCATATTTGTGTTATTTGTTTTCTGTTTGTTCAGTCAGCCAAACATTTAATGAGCACCTATCATGGGTCAGACACCATATTAGGTTATGTTTGTTATTATTTCTTCCCAATTGCAATTTTTTTGGATTATATTTCTAACACTGCTCACAAAAAGGATGCTTAAAACTAATACTTTTAATCTGATTTTCAAACTTATTCTCTTGCATAGTTAAACTGTAGTATGTTTACAGATCTAAGAGACATGACTACTACATACTCGTACACTGGTTCTGATCACTTTATTTATTTATTTGAAAAGGATTTTATTAGGGAATTGGGGGAGGGGAACAGACAAGTTGCTGTCCTTTTTTGTTCCTCAGTGTAGTTGTAGAGGACTCTGCTTCACTGGCCCATGTTGGTATCATTATTGAGCCCTTCCCAGGTGAGGCAGATCGCTCACTGGCCTCTGGACGGTCGCTCACGGAGGCTCTTGGCAGCTCACGCTGGCTGCTGGCCAGTCACTGTAGCCTACGGCAGTCCGCTGCAGCAGAGACTGCAGCCCACACTGTCGCTGACCATCTTAGCTATAGAGGCAACCAGGTGGAGCTGTTGTTCACCACCTTAGCTGTAGAGGGTGCAGTGTCACTGGCCCTCATACGTGGGATCTGAACCAGGGCCCCGCTGCTCAGAGCTGGTATCCCAAGCCAGCTCCTAACCAATGTACCACTCGGCTGGCGGTTCTGATAATTTTAAAACTAACTAGTGAAACCATCTATTCATATGGTCTTTGTGCATTTATAAAATTTCATTGAGACCCATAAAAAAACTACAGAAAACTTGATGACCTTTATTGACAATAATTTTATTTAAAATGGCACATTAAACACAAGTTTATATAAGGCATAGCTCAATATCATATATTATGCACCAACTTGGTCAAATCAATAATTTCACCTACCTTTTAAAAAGCTAAACACATGAAAAATTGACCTTATCCAAATAAAGCTGTGTTTTTTAAGGTTTTTATAGATTACTCTATGAGACAAAAATAGGAAATACATTTAAAATGGACACTTTGCTCAGATGATTTAATTAATTGGAAGCCATTGCTGTCAGCCAGCTCTATTCAGTCAGGTTTGGTAGAACAGAAAGTACAGTATAGAGCAAGTAAATGCACTGAGCATCCTGGAACAGCTAGCTGTGAGGGGAATTCTTGACTTTGACCTCTGCTGTCGTCAGTGCTTACATTTTGCCTGCTTGGACCCAAGTCTGGCCAGCATTTATGACTTGTGACTTTATAATAAGAAATATATGTTTACCTGTCTTTTTTCTGCAGAGCTCTTAAAACCATTGAAATTTCCTAAGTGGAAAAAATCCTAAAAGTGTCTTTTGTTATGCTATTGTGGCGATTCTCTGTCCTGCCCCCACCAGGGGGCGGTGGGACCAATTGTGCCTATATAATGAAGCCTCCATAAAAATGACAGGTTTCAAAGAGCTTCCAGTCTGGTGAACATATAGAGATTTGGGGAGAGTGGCACACCTGGAATGGGCATGGAAGTTCCATTCCCCTTCCCCTATGCATCTCTTTCATCTGGAAGTTTCTGAATGACATTCTTTTATAATAAACTGATAATCTAGTAAGTGAAATGTTTCTCTGGGTTCTGTGAGTCATTGTAGCAAATTAATCAAACCCAAAGAGAGGTTTGCAGGAATCTCTGGTTTATATAGCCAGTCTGGTTAGACGCACAGGTAACAACCTGAACTTGCAAATGGGGTATGAATGGAAGGTGGTGGTGGTGGTGGCAGGGTGGCAGGTAGGATTGAGCTCTTCACCTGTGGAATTTGGTGCTATCTTTGGGTAGATAGTGTCAGAATTGAGTTCAACTGTAGGACACCTGGCTGGTGTCCTGAGCATTGCTGGGTGGTGTGGGGGAAACATCCTCACCATACACGTATGTCTGAATTGGTCTCAGAACTATTTTACACTCATATGTTAAAAAGCCTCATTATAGGTACTACTGAGAGGTTAGGATATGCAGGAGCAAGATAACCTTTCTAATGGCCTGAAGATGAACTGATCAGATGAGATATGAGCTAAATGTCACAGAGAAAAGTTGTCAATTAATGGTGGATGCTGGACCAGAGAGGTCAAATGGACTTGAGAATTGAAGTCTCCATTTAGACTATTGCAAGTTGGTGTTAATATTGTAGAAATATCTGTCACTCAGCAGAGGAAGCTAACTGAGGTAGGGTTGGGGCTGGGGATTAGGGGGTGGGGACTAGGTAAAAGAAGAATGGAGATGATAACAAGAGACTAAGGAAAGATGTGTGTGTGTGTGTGTGTGTGTGTGTGTGTGTGAGAGAGAGAGAGAGAGAGAGAGAGAGAGAGAGAGAGAGAGAGAGTTGATCAAAGTGAACTGCCATTTTAAGATGACGAACCACAGAGGGGTCCTTTTTTGTGTGGAGCTGGGCTCCCTGTTACTCTTTAGTCTTGACTTCCTGTTAAAACTTTATGGTTCCAACTTCGGGGAGAAGGATTCATACAGAAAGCCATCTTGGGAAGAGGTCACTTTTCTTTTTGCATGTGGGCGATCAGATGGAGCTCTGGCTGGAGGTGTGCATCCTCATACTGCTGTGGTGGCTTTGTTTCTTTTTCTTATCCTGGATAAACCCTCTTTTGGTGAATTACCTAGAGAATTATTTTTCCAGTCGACAGAGTGAGAACACCCTAACTATAATAGAACGTCTAAGTAGAACTTTAATCATTACTTCTGACACAACATGAAGGGAAATTTAATCTCTGTTCCTCTCACTTGGCAGCCTCAACCAATAGGGAAGGGGGTTCTAGTTTTTTGTTCTTTCCATGAAGGAAGATAATAGGGAGAGAGCTTTTTCACGTCTAACTAGACATTTAATTTTCTGTCCGTAAAAGACAATGGGCTAATTTGATTGGTTAGACTCTCTTGTTAATTGAGCCACATTTTTACCACTGGGCAGGGGCTCTATGTAAGGCCATAGTTCATACTTGGTGTTCAGTTTTTACTCTCTCTTTTACCTTCTTAATCCATGCTCTGATATGTTAAGGGAGCCAGAGCCTTTTTCCCATGTGGGCAGTAGCCCAGCCGTATTCTCTCTGGATTCTCTTTACTCAGGTGGCTGTCTGACTTAGGCTGCTGGCACATAAGCCAGTGAGGGAAAAAACAGCTTTGCATCAGGCAGGGGTACAATGTGTTCTTTTTTGTTAGATCCTGGTACTTTCTTTGCCCTGTTACTGCAGAAGGATTTGTGTTGGTCTCTTCTCTCATTACATCATAATAATTCACCCTCTGATGTGAGAAATAAAACAGATAGCTGTTTAGTATGGAGGAAACAGGAAATTTATTTAGGTCTTCTGGCCTAAGCTTTGTTCTCCAATCTAGCTTTCTTAAGAACTGTATTGTGCAGTATTAGATACTTTTGAGATTTTATCAAGCTATACTTTATTTCCTATCTGCACTCTGAGTAGGAAATACTGGAGGAAGGGAGAGATGAGTGGCCCCTAGGCCTCACAGTTAGCTTTCATTTCATTATTTCCAAGAGAAGTTAAATGATATTTAAAAATCATTTTAGTCATTTATATGTTGGATCTTCTGTTTTAAATAATGTGAAAAACTGTTATTAACTTTTGTTGGGCCTTTTCTATATCATCTGTTTTTGTTAGTTGAATTTCTATCAGAGTAGCACACACACAATAAAAGCTCACAACTAATTCCAAAATCCTGAGATACAAGAACACCTAAACAGAATTCTAGTTCAGTTCTGTCTCCTTCATTGAACAAATATTTACAGAGCATCTGCTCCGAGCCAGGCAGAATACTGGGGACACAAAGGTGACTCACCTGAATCATGAGCAAGGACATCGTACTTATTTGTGCTAGATTTAAGGTTTGCAGGGCTCTGTGGGAACACTAACCCTGTTGCCAGCTCAATCGAATGAGATGCAATTCTGAGCATTGTTTAAACATTTGATATTCTGTGTTTCAGCACATTCATCTCCCACAACCCAGAGATGTGGCACAATCCAAAAGTAGCCCAGGCTCTGCTCCTACCTGCCTAATGGTCTCATCATCTTTCTGCTTGGTGGGATCTCTTGCCAATCACTCTTTTAATAGGAATTCCATCTTTTCCTCAGTCTACAACTGTTGTCTAAGCTAGGTTTATATATCTTTGTGGTCACTGATGTTCCCAGGACTTAATATTTTATCTTTGGAAATGTACCTTCTTTCTGAGATTGATTTTTCATTTGCATTTCCTACCTTTATTGTTGAAAACACCTACAAAGTTTTTAGGTTAGATCTTTTTTTCCTTAAGTTAGTTTTATGCCTCCCCAAAGGATACAGCTTATAAAGTCATTTGCAACCGAGGCTAAATCATTTTTGTTCCTGATCTAATACCTAAAATAATGTTCCAGCTCCCTACGGACTGTTGGAATTCCTTTTCTTAGTTTGATCATGTGGCTTTAGTTTGGTAGAATTTGAAGTGCTTGTGAATATTAAAGTACCTAATACAAGCAACTCATCATTGAACAAGATTAAATAAAATATTCCATGTGTGGTTACTAAAGCGATGCTTAATGGACTTACTCAGGAAGAATCATGGCATTTATAGCTCAACATATTGGATAATTCAGATTGTAGTTAGAAAAAGCCACTTCTCACCAAATGGAGTTTAAAAACTTTGATAGGTGTCCTATTCTGGATGATAGTCTAATATTTGAGCTTTTTTCCTGGGAAATAAAAAATGAGAAATACTGGATATACGAAGGTCTGACAATTAAGTTTGTGAACTTGTTGCAACAATGTTGCTAATGCCCTCCCCCCCCTTGTTTTTATATATATCAGAAGGGTTATTAATTTGTACCAACTGGACAAACAGTTAACCAAGTGTACTATTTGGAAGTGCTGAAAAGGGTGCGTGAAAATGTTAGAGGACCTGAACTTTTTGCCAGCAATTCATGGCGTTTCCATCACGACAATGCACCAGCTCACACGGCACTGTCTGTGAGGGAGTTTTTAGCCAGTAAACAAATAACTATATTGAAACGCCCTCCCTACACATCTGATCTGGCCCCCAATGCCTTCTTTCTTTACCTGAAAATAAAGGAAATATTGAAAGGAACATATTTTGATGACATTCAGGACATCAAAAATAATCCGATGACAGCTCTGATGGCCATTCCAGAAAAAGAGTTCCAAAATTGCTTTGAAGGATGGACTAGGTGCTGGCATTGGTGCATAACTTCCCAAGGGGAGTACTTCGAAGGTGACACAGTGATATTCAGCAATGAGGTCTGTGGCACTTTTTCTAGGATGAGTTTGTTGACTTAATTGTCAGAACTTCATACATATGACCTGATGTATAATATTAGTCATTTCTTACTCAAATGTGTTTTGTTATGAAAAGGCATATATTTATATATATGCCTTTGTGTATATATAGTGATTTATTGAGAACTTACCCACACTATGCTACAAATTTCCACAGATGTTATCTTCCTTCAATCTCATAATAACCTTTTAGATGAGGCATCACTAGTCTTGTTTTACAAGGGAGTAAATAGTTGTTCCAAAAGTTAGGTAACTACCCAAGATGCTAAAACCTAGAAGTAGTGGAAACCTTGCTTTAAACTTGACACCATAGCAAGTAATCTGTTGATGATGGCCTTGTCTGGATTTTAATATTCTGCTGAAACACAATCAAATCCGCATAGCTATAAGGTAGGTGTATGCCTGAGAATTAATGAAAACAAAATGCATAAATATTTCATTTATCAGGGAACTATCGGGATTTAGGAATACAAACTAGCCTCAAAGATATGAATTACAGAGCAATTCATTTATTAGTTTATGATTTTTTTTTTCATTCAATCAATATTGATTTGGTACTCTTCAAGTACCATAAGCCTATGCTGCTCACATCTGGCATGGGTCTAAGATGGCTCTCTGGTACCATGTTGCATTTTATTTGGCTCTCCCAAGTGAAATCTGTTTGCAGGTTCTGTCCTTGAATTCACCCACAGAAGCTCATATGGTAATTTGTCTCTTGATTTGCAGCCAGGGGCTTCCAGGTTAGTAAGAGAGATTGTTGGAACAGAGAGTGAAGATCCAAAGGATCCATTACTGCTAATAAGGCCACCCAAGCAAGTTTTCCTGAGGCTATGGTGATCTGGAAGGCTGTCTCTCGTTTGTTTATTATCCACAGAATCTAGAAGCTCTGTGGCCATATTGCAAAGATAAGCTAATGAGCACATATTGCCCAATAACAGATGCTGAACTAGCTAATCTTCCCTTGGTATTGGAAGGTGGCCAAGGAACCACCAGGTGTTAGAGACAGGTTTTCTTGTCACTTGTCTAACCAGTTGCCTATGCATTAAGTGCATCAGATAACAAGTGAAATACCTAAACCAGATTAAAAGATAATCAGTGAACTGCAGAGTACAACAGAGATATAAAATGAGCTTTGAAAATGCCAAAGTGCTGTAACATACTTGTTACTATTATGAGTCTATGATGGACTTCAATGGGTGGCTACATCACTGATTTGTAAGTATTAAAATCTCACAAAAACTTTCTTATAGGTGACTGGGTGGTATAAGGCAATACTTCTCTAACTTTAATATGCAGATGAATCCCCTGAGAGCCTTGCTTAAACGCAGGTTCTGATTCAGCATGTCTGGGGTGAGGCTTGAGATTCTGCTCTTCTAAAATGCCCCCAGATAATGTTGATGCTGCTGACTCAGGGACCACACATTGAGTGGTATGGGTGTAAAATTGAGGGTATGATCATCCCTCAAATCATGGGAATTTATGAAACCTTTTGCCTGATGTATATATATGAAAAATAATAAAAAGAAACCTCATTTAAAATGGAGTTGGGAGGATAGAAGAGAGAACTCTCACACATGGTCACTCAATGCATACTACTGACCCCAATAGGGAGAGACATACCTTGTATACCTGACAGGAAATGATACTACTTTACTACCCCAGCAGAAGGAAAGAAAGATTCCTCTTTGCCCAATAAGAGCTCAGCCAATGGGGATTGCCATAATTCAGCCAATGAGAAGTCACTACACTATGAGCTTCCTGTTTCCTCCAGTGGGTTCTTCGTTTACAACAGCCTGTCTCAAGTCTATAAAAGAGTATTCTCCTTTGTTTCTCTGAACTTGTGCATGGCTCACCATTAGACCACCTGTCCCAAATTATAATTCTTGGTTTTTCCCAAATCAACCTATTTTTCTGGAAAACTATCTGGCTACTTATTTGTTAAAGGTCAAATAGATATAGATATGTAATAGATATATAAGATATTTGGTGCAGGACTCAGAAAATCATCTTTATTTTCATCTTTCTTTCTCCTTTCATATTTATTCAGTAATCATTTAGTGCCCCTGGATAAAAATTTCCCCAGACCCCATGACTTTTCTGTTTTTGCTTAAGTAATATATCATTCTACTGTCAGTGAAGATCATGATCCAGGCTCAATTCAGTAATTAGATTTTGGGACCCAAGGTATTAACTAATTTAACAGGCAAACCTCCCTCAACTCCGAGTAGGCCTGTTTCCTCTGCAAGTGTGCCCTGGACAGACCACCCCCCACCCCCCTTAGCCTTTCTCTATTTACCTATCTTGGGCCTTTTGGTTTAAAGCTGATTTTTTCCTTATGGGGCATTTTTGTGGAATCTTTGTGATTCCTGGCATGGGGGACCACCCTCCTGCTGTTCCCTTGTTATTCGCTGGCAGAGCCATTTGGATTCCAGGTGGCCACTTGCTCCTCTGGCTTTGGATGCTAGGAATCTGGCCTCACCTCCAGTTTCTTGCTGCTCCTCTCTGGGACCCCCATGGGGCCAGAGCTATGAGGGCCTTCTCTCAACTGCTGTTCACCTCTGGTCCCCAAGAAACAGTCTAGTGTCCTGTACCATGGACAACTCTGGGAATGCAGATATATTAGCCCCCATAGCCATTATACAACCATCTATGGCTCTCTAGATTCCTTGGGCGGAAGGAAGATGGCAAGCCTGAGGTCCCCAAAGTTCAGGAATGCACCCCTCAGGATGGCCAGGTGGACCCAACTGAATCCCTCTCAACAGAGGGGGGTGGTAGAGACTATAAATATGGCAACAGTTCTTTTCTTTTTTTTTTTTTTGATGGCAGTGTCATTGGCCCTCATATGTGGGACCCAACCGGGCCACTGGCTTCCCAAGCCAGCACTTAACCACCGCGCCACTCGGCCGGCCCTGTTTTTCTTACTTGAGGCCACAAAAGATAGACAGGATCACTCAATTTGAACATGGATATATCAAATTGTACATTTTTTTTTTTGAGAGCACTGACACTGGCCCTCATATGTGTGACCGAACTGGGGCCACTAGGCTTCCCAAGCCAGCATGTAACCACCGCGCCACTCGGCCGGCCCGCAACAGCTCTTTTAAGAGTGCCCCCTTCACAAGTACCTCTTCTCCCTCTCTCAATCCTTTCATATTCTCAAAGTGGGTCAGAGGGTTCAGAAGTTATGGGATGGATTTTTAGAAATTTTCTTTGAATTTTTTTGTTTTTTGCAAGAAATGAATTTTTGTTGTTGTTATTAAAATATAGCTAACATACGATATCATATTAATTTCAGGTATACAACATGATTAATCAACATTTATATACCTAAAGCAGTGATTGCCATGATAAGTCTAGTAACCGCCTGTCACCATACACAATTGTCACAGTATTATTTACTGTATTCCCTATTACATCCTGTATATTAATTACATCCTGTGACATTTATTTTAAGATACATTATATTAAAGCTGTCAAAAGTTAATGATAAAGAAAGAACTCTCAAGGCAGCCAGGGCAGAAAAGACAGTAACCCACAAAGGAAACCCCATTAGATTATGATTAGATTTCTTAGTAGAAACCTCACAGACTAGGAGAGAAAGGAGTGACATGTAAAAAATATTGAGAGAGAGAAAACACCAGCCAAGTATATCCTTTAGATAAGAAGGAGAAATAAAGGCTTTCTTAGACAAAAAAAAAAAAAAAAAAAGCTGAGGGACTGGACCACCACAAGACTTGCATTATAAGAAATGATGAAAGGACTTGTTCTGCCAGTTCTTTATATGAAAGCTTGGTACCTTGCTTTCAAACGTCTCTCTTGTTATTATCATTGTAACAGAATACCAATTACCTAAGTTTAGCAAGAACAACACATCATGAGATAGGAAAAAAAAAAAAAAAAGATAAATTTGTCCATTTTACAGGTGAAGAAACTGAAGCACAGAGAAATTAAGTAAAAAACGCTGGATGTGAAGCCAAGAAATTTTGCTCCTGAGTTTGCAATCGTAAGCACTATGTTGGGTCTCTTGTAGTAAACTTATAAATATCTGAAGGCGATATAATGATATATCCAAAAGAGAAAATTAACCAGCAAGTGATATGTTAGAAACGCAGAGTAAAATCTTTGAATAATATTTTTTGGTTCTAGGTCTTAATTGTTATTGTCTTAAAGGATACAGCCTTGGGTTGCATTTCCTGATGTCTGTTCCATGAAACATTAGGCCCATGGTTCCTTCAATCATTCAACACATTTACTGCATGCCACACAGGAAATTCTGTCCCTCTTGAAGATTTGCCAACCATGTTATAGATTCTAAGAAATCCTGTAGAAAAGTGTATTTAACCTCAAATTATTTGATATTGCATTTGTTTTGTTTAACTTTTTGGTAATGCCAATAATATTCTTTGGAAGTTCCAACAAATTGGCTTTTGGGAATTTTGTAATGAATCCATTGATTAATACAGAGATAAATGAAAGTGTATATACTAATTATATGTATATTTTCCTTCCTTTGGCTATAAAGAATGTTTAGTTTGCAATCATCTTTTGCAGTAATTTAACAGATTTTCTCAAGAACATTTTAAACCTAACTTGGAACTAAAACCCTTTATAAGTAACACTTAAAATAACAAAGTAGTAGTAATGTATTAATATTCATTTGTGTAAGATGTGAAGTTTGGTGCAGTGATTCTCAATCTTATCTGTACTCTAGAATCACCTTTTTAAAAGAAGTATCTGAGCGTGGTGGTTAAGCGCTGGATTGGGAAGCCAGCGGCCGCGGTTCGGTCCCACATATGAGGGCCAGTGACACTGCCCTCAAAAAAAAAAAAAAAAGAAAGAAATACCTGATGCTCAGGCTGCAGCCCAGGTTAATTAAAGTAGAAACTCTGGGGGGTAGGATCTAAGTAGATAGCTTTGATTTGACCCTCCCACAGTTCATGTGATAAATAACCTAGAAACTTGGGTGAATTAAAATTTCCTCTGAATAGATCAAATTATCTAATACTAACAGATTTAGTCCAGCTGAAATAAAATGGTTAAAACATGTAAGATTTCCTTTCTTTAAAAAAGAAAACTAAATGCATCTACTTAATGTTTCCACATTATGGCAATTATCTAGGATATTCCTTATTGAGGTTTTATGATTTATGACCTATTGTGTAAGCTCTCTCTTCTCATCTGGCTCCCATTTGTCAATTTTATATTTACAAACTGCACTCTACTGAAAATAACAAAATTAGATCAATATAGTTATGTTAATGGATGTAATATGCAGCTCATTTGAAAGAGAATGGCCATACATATTTTCATAAGTTCTACATTACTCAACTCATTGACCAGAAATGTGTTAATGATATAATGCTGGTATTTTGAATGTCTGAGAGTTCTGTTGATGGCACCTTAGAGATAAAAAGCTATTTAACGTGCGTGAAACTGGAATGAATGACTGCACTGAATATATTTAAATGATCTTTAATGTCCTGTTTTTAGCAGCAAGTTTTATTCAAACTCATCAACTATTATTCTTAGGACTTAAAAATATCAACAATGTATTTTTGTTCAGCTCACACAATTCCCTGTCATTTTGTTTCAATAGTGAGCATAATTCTGTTTGCCAAACAGAAAAGCAAATCATGGAGCTATAAAAAAAAAACATAATGCCCAAATCATGTGATTTAATAAGAGTAAGCCAGGAGTAAATTTCTAGTTGGAATTTTCTTCCTTTGAATTGCAGTTTCACAGACTTTGGTTTTCCCCTTAGTCTTTGCCTTTGTCGTGTATTGCTTCTTGGTAGAAGATTTCCATCTGTAGTGGGAGAAAGAATACTGATGGTTTCTACATAGTGAGGGAACTTCCAAGCTATCTTCACAATACCTTTAGGAAATAGAAATTTGTTACATGTTTTCTCCCTGAGAAGGCAGTGAAAGTGATGAGAATGGGAGGTAGGAGATAGGTAAATGAAAGAATTGCTTGTTGGAATATTGAAATGACAGGTAGGATCTAGGAGACTTTTTGGAGAGAAAATGGATTTGTGCAAATGGAAGACTACTTGCTATTCTATAGAGAAGCCAAATGACTAATAACAAAAGATAATAACATTTAATCTTCCTCATACTTATTAAAAAATAGAGAAATTAAGGAATAAAGTAATCCTGGGTACACCTATATACAACAGTAAAAAAAAAATCATTTGTAAATTTCAGATATTATCTGCCTAAAAAGAATACATTTTAATTGAACTTTGGCAAGTTCTTCACCACTTCCTTTCCCTTTGGGAAGATCTGTTTTCAACTGGCAATACCCAAGAGTGCAGCATTTTAAAAGGGGAAAAGATGAGCAAACTTTATTAACTGGATCTGATCCCTGTTATACAGACAACTGTTTTAATATAATGCTTCCTAGTTGTAGTTTACTAACCTGAAGGGCTTCATTGAGCTGGTTTCATATTTATTTACTTATTTTAAGGAAAACAGATGAAACAGAGAAAGCACTAGGAAGGAGTTTGAAGATTCTATAGCCTGAGTCCTGATATCTTTGTAAATAGATAGGAACTAACTGGAACCTTGGTTTCATCAACTGTCCAAGTGAGGTGCCATATGTCTCTGAGATCTAAAATTTTATGACTTAGCCAAGAGGATATTTGCTTAAACCAATGGTGACATCTGGTGGTTGGATATGCTAATGACGGCTTTAGAGCCCTTCAAATTTTCCCAGGGCTTGGTAAAGCTTTTTTTTTTTTTTAAATGGCTGCCTTTTTCATTTGATAATGTTCCAAGAGTCAGTTGGAAATTTTATGGTTCAGATTTGGTCTCTGTAATTTTTTGTTTTTATGAGTTTTAGAAAAATATGATTAAGTAGGTGAATGAACAACATGTTTTTCAGTGAATGACAATTTGATAATCTTTTTCTTTTAAATGCAATACTGTTAAAAAAAGCTGTAACTTCCTCTGGCTCTGGACCTACCTCTCCAAAGCAGATTATGCTTTTGCCATGCAGTTGCTTGGATTAGTGCAGGCTGTTAAAAGATAAACTGAGGCATATTAAAACTTTGAAGAGCTTACTAGAGTAAAAATAAATTTGAATAGGGCTGGCTGAGTGGCACGGTGGTTGAGCACTGGTTTGGGAAGCCGGCGGCCCCGGTTCGGGTCCCACATGTGGGGGCCAGTGACACTGCCCTCAAAATAAATAAATAAATAAATAAAAATAAAATAAATAAATTTGAATAGATTGTCAGGTTTCAGCCAGAACAAACAGTAAATATTCCTGGCGGTATTAAACAAAAGATGTTCTCAAAGAAGGTGCAAAAGATACTACTTTCTTAAGATCCAAAGCCACTCCCAAAGATAACCAAAAGAAAGACAATTTTGCTGAGAGCTGGTAACAGTCAGTAGGATGCTGGCTTCAAATGGGATGCAGCCCACATTTCTGTACAGCCATATCTAGCTGCAAATGGGGTGCAAGCCACATTTCTGTTCAGCCATATTTTTTGGGTCTCTAACCTAATGTTTGCCAAGCCACATTGTCAGGATACAAAACGAGACAAACAAGAAGGCAACGGCGGTCCCTGGGAGAGAAAGAATCAAGAACCAGTGGATACCCAAAAGCAAATTCAGGAGTCAGAATTCAAAGATCTAATTCTTACAAATATGTATATATTTTTTACCTGCCAATCTGAATTTGGAAAGGAAGAGACCATGTGAAATTTCATCTTTCTTTCTCTACCAGGCACCACTGATACAGATCTGGGGAAGCTGAGGTAGGTAAGGATTTTCACCCTTTGCTGGCTTCTGCCTGTTTTCACAGGATTCCGTCTGCAGGCTCTGGAGTGAGTGGGGTGTCCTAGTGGACCTCATCCTAGTCACCAGAAACTGTAGAAGATGAAAAATAATTTTCCCTCTACTTTTTATTTATTTATTTTTAAAAAGATTTTATTGGGGAATTGGGGAAGGGGAAGAGCATTGGGAAATAAGGGAAGGGGAACAGACAAGTTGCTGTCTTTTTGTCCTTCAGTCTAGTTGTGGAGGACGTGGCTTCACTGGCCCATGTTGGTATCGTGGTCATTGTGCTTTTCCCGGGTGAGGCAGTCGTTCACCAGCCATTGGATGACCACTCATGGTGGCTCACAGCAGCTCATGCTGGCTGCCAGCCTCTCATGCAGGCTGTCAGACACTCATGGTAGCTCATTGCAGCCTACATTGTCTCTGGCGACTCATGGGAGCCCAGCTCCAGGTGGAGCTGTTGTTCACCATCTTAGCTGTAGAGTGCACAGTGTCACTGGCTCTCTTATGGGATCCGAGCTGGGGCCCTGCTGCTCAGAGCTGGAGTCCCAAGCTAACTCTTAACCAACGTGCCACTCAGCCAGCCTTCACTTTTTATAATGTTTAGCAGAGACCCCTTTTTCTGTAGGGCACCTTGTAAGCTTATCTAGGTTAAAAGTTCTCTACTGTGGCTACGGTAATTCAAGATTATCTTTCATAAAGCTAACCTGTTTATTCAACCTTAAAACAAAATTTTATTCATCTGAGACCTCACATTGGTCCAGCTTAAGTCGGATCCAGTTTGACCCCTGGATCCAGTTCAATTTCCGAATTGGACCAAGATTGAACCCTAACAAGTCTAGTTTCTCAGTCAGAACCATTCCTTTCCTGGGCCCAGCCCGGTTTCTCAGTCGGAACCCATTTAACCCTGGACCTAGTTCAGTTTCCAGGTTGGCCGGTCTTGTTTCCAGGTTGGACCTGGTCAGACGCTGGAGGATTTCTGGACCCAGTCCAGAAATGGAAGTGTTCAAATAAAGTCTGAAAGGTTATGAGGCAAACATGGTGGAGTTAGGAGCTGAGAGGACTTCCCATCGCCTCCTGAGGCAGCGAGAAAGCAGCAAGCTCTGGGAGCTCTCAACAGGTACCTGTGTGTGGCTGCTTGTTGCTCCTGGGGGCTGCCCAGGTCTCCATTGGTTTATTATTCTGCCCCCAGCACTGTTAAAAGATAAACTGAGGCATATTAAAAATTCTAAGAGTTTATTTGAGCAAAAATTGATTTGAATTGGGCAGCATCCAATCTAGCAGAGAGAAAGGGTAGCTCTGAATAGCTGTGCAAAATGAAAGAAGCAGGAACAAGGAAGTTATACTAGGGAAAAAGCGGGCTGCTTATCACAACACAAGACTTCTCTGGTTTAGAAGGTAGCAGGGGCTTGTCAGGCTGATTACCTAATTAGTGCTGATCAGGTGATTCCTGATTGACTAGTTTAAACGTCCATTTTGGGGAAAGCCAAAACTGTATTAAGTCTTGGTTTGGTGATGTTGGGCTTAGCATAAGCAACTCCATTTTGGGCCTGTTGTCTTCTTTTTTTTAAAATAAGGTTTAAACTTAGAAATAAATTAATTTGTTTATTCTCTCATTTAATTCCTACTTTTGTGTGAACCTCTGTGCTGGACCAACAGGGATCCAGAAACAAAAGCACACCCCTCAACGACTGAAGCCTCCGGTTTAGAACCTGGAACTGACAACATCCTGGCCTGGATTTGGGCTCCCTTTTGTAAATATAGACAGTGGCAAGGCAAGTCACAATTTTCATTTTGTTTACTATTATTTCCTGGTTTGCCTTTCATGGTAGTGAGCCTGCTGAATCTCAATTCTCCTTTCAGACAATTCTTTGTTTCTATACATGAATGAATGAATGAGCAAACAAACTTTTATGGAATGCTTACTATTTCCGCCACATTTAATATTCACAACTTGTGATGTATAGAAACTTAATATTCCCTCCAGCACCTCCAGCTTAGTCCTTCTCCTAACTCCCTTGCTGACTCAGAATTCCATCTTTCCCAGTCCCTGCCATAGTGTTGTATTTTATCTTTTCATCACAATTTAAGATTATCTACGATGATCACCTTCATTAATTTGTTTATTGCTTTTGTTTTTCCCTAAGATGGCAAACCCAAGTCTCAGGGCATTTAAAACAATTTCTCTGAAACTTGAGTAAGGGGCAAAGTGAGGAACTTAACTGAGGCCTTTAGACCTCCTAGTCTGGAGTCTTTGCCCAAACTGCCTGAATTCTTAGAAGGGAGAGATCCCCTATGCAATTGCTCCTCATCAGCTCCTCTTTCCTTAATTATTGTCTATAGTTTCTGGGATGTTTGTGGACAAGAGAGAGTGATCATTATCCACTGTGGCTTGTGAGACAGGAAATGGAGTCATAGGCAGGTATATATTTAGTTTAGTTTCTACAGAAACACTGACAGGTGGTTCAAACTGAAATCTGAATTATTTATAAATGACAGTAGGAAAATATTTACTCTAGAATCTCTTAACCATCTTATGCTGGAGTCAGTTATAGTCTTTATTAGTTAGAGCTGCAGTTGGCCTTATCATTTTTTCATTTGTACATTGAGTCAGCAAGCCTTAATTCAGCAGCTACTAGGGTGATGAACCAAACTGGGTTGTTTTCTTAAGCATTTATGAGTCAAAGTAAATTTGGCAGATTTACAGTTGTATTTTAAAAATATTGCTCCTTCATTCATGTTTTCCTATATAGTTTAGGGGGAAGATGAATTCTGGAACACACAACAGTGACATAGAAGATGTCCTGTTATCTCTCCCCAAATTCTAGGGCATGCATGTGTCAACACCTAATAGTGCCTGTCACACAGTGAGTGGATGTTCAATATATAATTGTTATCTGACTGCCTGAGTGAATATGATGATGCCATCTTTCTGCTTAAAATCCTCTAAGGGCCTCATTGTACATATAATAAAGTCCCATCTTTTACTCTGACCTTCAAGCCCTGTTTACCTCACTCACGCAGCCCCATCTGCACTGGTCTTTTTAAATTCTCTCGTGTCCAAGGACTTTGCATATGGTTTCCTCTCTGCCTGGAATACTCTTTACTCTGTCCTTCAGATCACAGTTAAAATGTCCTGTTCTGAGAAAGGCTTTTCCCGATCTCGCTATTTAAGTAGGTTCCCCTACTATTCTCCATTTCAGCATCATGTTTGTTGTTTTTGTAACATTTATCTCAATTTTAATTATTATAGATATTTTTAAAATTTTCTATTTGTCTTTTCCCCCCAGACAGCTAGCTCAGGACCTGCCTATTTGTAATAGATACTACTGGGATAGCAATGCAGAGATAGGGCAGTGAATACGTAACCATGAAGTGAGATTGCTGTGTCCTTTTCAAATATCTGGATAGAAGATGCAGGAAAATAATTTTTTTTTTTCTCACCACTGTGGACCTCAGATTCCCTAATCTTCTGGGGTTATGGTTTTTCTTATCTTCTAAAGGGTTAAGAACATTTCTTCTTGGTTTATGGATCTCGTAATTTTGGTTTCCTATTTTGTAGATAATCTCTCTGCTATTAGAAGCTTCATTTTGTAGAAGCAAAGGCACTGGTACATTGTTATAGCAACTTGAATGGAGTAGGACACTGACCATCCTCACCTCTTCTACTGTCATCCCCAAGTCTAAGCCCCCATCATCACTGGCCTGGACTATTCCTGCCCTCCTACATTTTGTCCTCTACATTGAAACCAGAGTAAGTTTTGAAAAATAAATCAGTCTGTTCGAGTTACAATCCTGGCTGTGCTATATCCAAGAATCTGTGATGATGTTATAAAATCTCTCTGGGTCTCAGTTTCCTTATCTGTAGTAGGGATGGTAATTACAACTATCTTATATTTATAGGCTTGTTAAAGGATTAAATGGTTCATATTGGTAAAGCACTTAGAGTACATTATTTAGCCCAAGTACAAAGTCAGCACTATTTTTGAACTTTTCAAATACATATAACTAAAACTCCCATTGCTTCTCATTACCCTTAAAGTAAACTTCATACTCATTCCTGTGAGTCTCTAAGCCTCTGCATTATCTTGTTTCCTGCCTCTCTTTTCAAACTGACTGCTTATGACTCTTGTCCTTGCTCACTATTCAGGCACACTACTGGCCTTCCTTCCAGCCTTCTGGTCTTAAACCGTGCTTTTACCAAAGCTTAGAACTTTTTTCCTCCAGATCTTTGGTTAGTTCTCTCCTCATCAGTTCAGGTCTCTGTTAAAACACCTCTTCCAAGAAGCCTTCCCTGGCCACATTGTCCCTGACTTCTCCTCTACCTCTCCCCCAAATCATGCTCTATTCCTGCTCTACTGTTTTTTCCTTAAGAGTTTCCATAACCTGCAGTTATCTTATATATTGATTTATTTATTTATCTTCTGTCTCCCACACTCTCAACATGTCTCTGTTATATCAAGCACTTTATCTGGTTTATGTTTGTATTCCTAGAAAATAGAACAGTGCCTGGCATCTAGTAGATGCTCCATAAATATTTGTTGAATAAATTGTAAACAGTCTTATAAGTGCATTTCACCATATGGTGGAATCATTGCCATTTCATTCTTCTTGGCTAATGTATAACATCTATGGTATAATTTAATTTTCTTTTATTAACTCTAAGCACTTACCTGGGATTCAGTAAATTCCAAACTTACATGATTGTAGTACAAGGAATTGTTTTGACATCTCATAGTTGCATGTTTCAGGGCCTTTGTTTGTATTTGCAGTGCCCTGAGTTATTTAAATAGGTCTGCAGTGTAGTTTTTTTGTTTGTTTGTTTGTTTGTTTTTTTAGTTAATACCACTTTTATTCAAGCGTTATGTAAAAGTGCTATCTCTAGTCATCCCTGATAGATGCAATTTAAATTCTTTGGAATAGGTGAAGAAGATAAATAAATAAATAAATAAATAAATAAATAAATAAATAAGACTGGGGTGTTCTCTTATAGCCTAACAGAGAAATGTATATTTTGATTTATGGCACATTTTATCATTGTGGTAAGAATGGAGTGTAGTGATGACTTACTGCAATGTTATAGACAAAATCATGAAGGAATATGGAGGGAGTCATTCATCCTGACTGGACAAGGCTTTGTCTATAATAGTGGTGAGAATTAAAATAAATGAGATACCCATAATTTCTCCACATTAAAATCTGGAGGGTAGTGCTGGGTCACATATTAGCATCATGTGCACACTTGAAGGGTTGACCGCTGTGAACCCTCTCCTTTTGGAAAAAAATTCAGTGCCTATCATCTAGGGTTTTGCTTTGGTTTTAAGGATACACTTTGTTGGTCCTGATGGCCAGCCATTGGTCAGAAGTGGCCCTAAAACAACATGAACCAAGAGCGGCCCAGAACATTCTCAAAGGCTTCACTCAATCAGCATGTTACGGAGATCATATAAACATACCCCACCCCCCCAGGTCTAGCCCATAATAAGAATGCCTCTGGGTTGCATATAAATGAGTCCTTAATTCTTCCAAGCCTGGTTTCCATGTGTTTTCCATCATTTTAAAATTTTATTTTAAAGAGTGACCCACTGAGTTAAGAACATTTCCTCTACTGAATCCATTGAACTGGTCATTGTTAGCTATTTACCTAGAACAGTATGCAATTTGAAATAGAATATAGAACATTTTGGTAAGCCCATCAGAATGCAAAATCTGCTCTGTCTCTGACCTCTAACCAGTTGTTAGAAACTTAGAGTTTCTCTTTTATTTATTGTTGTGATGGTTGGATTTTTAATAAAAACAGATTATGTTTATACTTACAACAACACATGTAGTTAATTTAAACAAATCTTAAGTGATGTGGTGGACAGAGCCTCAGGTGATCCCCAAAGGTTTTCAACTTCCTGGTGTCCATGCCTTTGTGTGATATCTTCCCTTTCAATGTGGATGGTACATGTGACTTGCTTTTAACCAATAGAATATGCCAGAGGTGGTGGAATGTCATTCCTGTGATTATGTTATATGTCTGCATGGGCCAGATTTAATCAGATTAAAGACCTTCAAAGAGGAACTGAGCTTTCTCTGAGGTGATAGACTCTCCTGTTGGACTTGAGGAAGCACACTCCTCTGATGTACCTTCTTTTTGGAGAGGACCGCCTGACAGGGCACAGACAGTTCCTCAATTACAAGGAGCTAAATTCTGCCAACAACTTAGTGAGGTTGGAGGAGAATCCTGAGTTTCAGAAAGGAACATAGACCAATCCATGCCTATCTGGTCATTTAATCTATGACAGAAGAGGCAAGAATATACAATGGGTAAAGACAGTCTATTTAGAAAAAGGTATTGGGAAAACTGCACAGATACATGCAAAAAAAAAAATGAAACTGGATGACCTTCTTATATGATATACAAGAAAAAAACCCTCAAAATGGATTAAAGATTTACACGTTAAGACCCAAAACCATAAAACTCCTAGAAGGAAACATAGGCAGTGAACTCTCTGACACTGCTCTTAGTAATATTTTTCTGATTTATCTCCTCAGGCAAGGGAAACAAAAGGAAAAATAAACAAATGGGGCTGCATCAAACTAAAAATGTTTTGCACAGCAAAGGAAACCACCAACAAAATGAAAAGACAATCTACTGAACAGGAGAAGATATTCACCAATGGTATATCTGATAAGGAGTTAATATCCAAAATTATAAAGAACTGATACCATACCACTCAACCCCCAAAAAACAATCCAAATAAAAAATGGGCAGAGGACCTAAATAGGCATTTCTCCAAAGAAGACACACAGATGGCCAACAGGAATATGAAAAGATGCTCAACATCATTAATCATCAGGGAAATGCAAATCAAAACCACAATGAGATATCACCTCACACCTGCCAGGATGGGCCATCATCAATAAATCAATAAATCAACCAATAACAAGTGTTGGCCAGGATATGGATAAAAGGGAACCCTTGTGCACTGTTGGTAGGATTGCAAATTGGTGAAGCCACTATGCAAAACTGTTTGGAGGTTCCTCAAAAAATTAAAAATAGAACTACCTTATTACCCAGCAATTCGACTTTTGGGTATTTATCTGAAGAAATCCAAAACATTAATTTGAAAAAAATATGTGCACCCCTATGTTCACTGTAGTGCTATTTACAATAGCCAAACTATGGAAGCAACCTAAGTGCCATCAATAGACAATTGGATAAAGAAGTGGTACATATATACAATGGAATACTACTTGACAAAAAAAAAAAATTGAAATCTTACCATATGTAACACCATGGATTGACCTAGAGGGTATTATGCTAAGTGAAATAAATCAGACAGAGAGACAAATACAATATGATCTCACTTATATGTGGAATTTAAAGAAAAAAAATAAGCAATAACAACAAAAAGAAATTAGTGTTATGACAATTATCCAACAAACAAGGAAACATCTTGTTCTAATGAAATATACCTCATTCTGTTTTGACTTATGAGGAATGATGTTGGTAATAGTAAGACCTTGATGGTATAACAATATGAAAAATAACCTATGCTTCTCAATAAGGCATTGCTTTTTTAAAAAAATTTTATTATTATTATCATTATTATGTTATAGATGTACAAAACAATGCAATAGTTATCTTTTTCACCCCTTACAAAGTGACTACCCCCTTCTCCCTCCTCTGCCGCCCCACCCCAATATCATACATATCTATTACAATTCCATTGACTCCATCCCCACACTATATTCCACATCCCATGACTATATAAGTTAAATTATAGTTGACATATAATATTATTCAGTGACTGCTTCAGATGTACAGTGCAGTGGTAAGGCCACTACACCATCCATGAAGAGGTCTCCCTGATGAGACATGAGTCCTTCTGATCCCCTAAGAAAAATATTTATAACCTTTCAATAAAGCATTGCTTTTCTGACTTCCTTGCTATCAGTGGATACCTTTAAAAACAGCCTCCTTGGGATTGCTGCACACTGGCCGAGCTTTGCAGTTCTTACTGTTTGCCATTTGTTTATGGGACCAGGAAGATATTGTGGAATTCCTAGTTTTAGTTACATTTTTAGTGAGACAAGTCATATGTGATAACAAGTACTTATTAACTAAATATAATCCATTTGCTATAAAAATTAAAAGATCCATTTTTATAACAGTCCAATTTGTTGTAATGTGATTATAGAGGAAACATACAGCATGCTAACCTAAATTTTCTTTTTCTTATTTACACATAGATATCATCTGGAGTTTTAGGGTCATGACAAAAATGAACAAACAAAAACAAAACAAACATACATACAAACGTAGCCCAGCTTATACCTTGATTGCAGCTTCGTAGAGAGGATCCCGCTGGACTGTGCTCAGACTCCTAATACAAGTACTGATTTTGTTCACATACACACAAAAAACATCATTATAAATGAATTTTGTGATGTCAAACATAAGTTAATATGTGAGAGTTACTATGTCAGAAGGGATTTTCTGTATTCTACAGTCAATGAAGGAAACATTGTGATAGGATATAGGGCAGGTATGGAGGTATGGGAAAGACATCTGTGCAAAGTAAAGTCAAAGACAAATTACATGAGAAGATAAGAGTTTCTCTCATAGAATAGAGAACTTTGGAAGAAAAGTAACCCTATTGGGGGTTAATTGTGTTGCTTTTGCATATTGAAGGGAAGATTCCCTACCGTTGCCAACCATTTCACGCTCCACCAGGGAGTGGAGAGGAGAAGGGGAAGGAAGGGCGGCCAAAGCCAGCAGCACACTGAGAGCCCACTGGTCCCTTTTCTTGAGCAACACTAAGTGCAGAGGAGAAAAGCCATTTGCATTCTGTTCTCCAGGCTGATAATTGCTAAAAGGGATTGATAGGCACCTCATTATTTCTGTAGGGGGGTGGTTACAAGCCTGGAACTTGGAAGAGGAGGATAAATTGCTGGGGGTGGGGCAAAAATACTAGAAAGGGTGGGGTTAAGGGGAGATAGAAGCAAGAAGTGAATGAAGCAGTAGAGGCTGCATTGGTGAAAGAGGGTGATGTCCTTGCAAGAACTGAGGAAAAATCAGGTCTTCTTTCTTTCTGTTCCACATGGTCCACACCCCACATCAAAAGAAAGGAATGTCCCCTTGTGTGAAATGAGAGCTTGAGATATCTGGACCAGTGTCCACACTGTCAGAATCCCCTATTCCTTTCCTTCCAACCTCCTAATACACCTTCCTCCAGTAAAAAAGCATCCCAGTGTGTCTGCTTTGGTAATTATTACCCCCTCAGTAAAGATGCTTAAAGGTTGCTTGTGACTGTGACTCATTGTGGCCAGTTGTACCTTGGAGGGCAGCTATCCGTAGACCAGGCCTGATTGGAGAAACAGTAAATGCCCTTCTCTTTACCCGAGATAGTCAAATGCCAGCTCTTTAAGTCTTTAACAAAGGAAGCCTTCACACATTCCAGGTATAATTGTGACCCCTAAGAAAACCGCTAGAAATCCAGCTGAGGATTTCCTGTACCTCTGAAAATGAGAATAGGAAATATGCTCTGCCCTGATATCTTCCCTCCCCTCCCTCTCGGGATGTGGGATCTGATAGAAACCTAATCCAAGGAGGCTGGCCTAACAAAAAGAATGCATTGCAGAAAAGGGTCCAGTGTCTTCTCACATGCAACACAGAATGAACCTCCATTAGTAAACAACTAAAAACATTTAAATGAGAGAAAATGATTAAGTTGCATATCATTCAAGATATATGTCACTATTCAAAGAATGAGGGAAATTCTGTTTAGAATCATTGATGTCTCTTTCTGAGGTACGCAAATGTGGCAAACTTAAAGGTGGAACTTAGCTTCAGCCCATCCCTCAATTCATCCGTGGCCCTACCTTGTTTTCAGCCTCAGTTTTTTGAATCTCAGAAACAGAATGAAACTCACCACTTGGTAGAAAATGGAAGGTGGAAATCTGATGGTGTGTTTTTAGGTAGTGGCACAGTGTTCCTGCTTCAGAGTGGTACCCTCAGATTGGTCTCGTCATATTATCTTGGCATCAAAATGGCTGCATCAAAGCGGCTACATCAATAGATCATACTCTCAAAATAGAAAACAGACACATTACCTCAACACAAAAGTAGTCGTTACACCATCTGTCCTTGTGAATATGCCTCACTGACATCCATGCTAATTAAATCACGTCGATTAGAACTCAGCAATGACCTAATTCCATGGCTAGCACATCAACAGCTGTTTATTTATACCAGTTATCAGACGGCTACCAAACTGTAGAAGTAATTTAGGTGGCACTTTCTAAACAGTGTAGATGTATTTAAAGTGGATGTACTGTGGTACGTGACTCATGGTGGGATAATGAGATCAAACATAATAAATAATGCCTACAAAAGGAAGAGAACATGACAGGAGTAAAATATCTTAACTGAGTTATTAAAATTCTTCAGATGAATCAATTCAATTAACAATTATTTATTGGGTGCCTATTATGTACTGGCATTGGGAGCATAGCAGTGAACAAAATGAACAAAAACATTCTGGACCTTCACGGACCTCTCATTTGGGTGGGAGGGACAATTAAAACATTGAGAATGAAATATGTAACATGTTAGAAAGTGATAAGTGCTGTGAAGAAAAATCAGGCAAGAAAGGGGAACATTTCATTTCGAACCTGTCAGCAAATTCTAATAGTCTTACTTTCAAAATAGTTAGAATCCAACCCTTTTTGCTACTTCCACCACTTGAGCTAAGACATCAATATGTCGAGGGCAGAAGAATGCAGTAGCCCCCAGGTTGGACACACTGTTTTAACCTGACCCCTTTCAGTTTATTCTTAATATAGTTTCCAAAGTCATCCTGCTAAAAAAAGATTAGACCATTTCATTTATGTCCTCTAAACCCTCCAGTGGTCATTCAAGTAAAAGCTCAACTCCATAACAGTTGTCAAGGCCCTGCATTATCTGGCCTTTGTTTTCTCTTTATGTTCCTTTCTTCTTACTCTTTTCTCTGCCCCAACTCCGCTGGCCTGCTTGCTGTTTTTTGAACATGAGTATCTCCTACCTTAGGCCCTTTGCCCTTGCTGTCCCTCTGCCTAGAAATGAACTCATCTCTTCTTTTCGTCTTGGATGTCACTAACTCTCAAATCACCTCTGATGTCTACATGGGGCTATGCTGATGGTTCCTTCACAAAGCAGAACAAGCAGGAGGTTTGACCCCCGTTATCATCTTTGCAGATTTTGCCTGCTACGCTATCAAGCAACGTGTACCACATTGGAAGGGTGATGGCATGTGTTACGTCTTGTCTTTTTCTGTTCATCACTCCTATCCAGTGACCTGACTCCTAATTTTCTCATTTTACCCTCCCCTTACTCATTAGATCTGTGATTTTTTCTTCCTGGGTCGCTCCCTTCACTGCTTTGCACTGGACCCTGCCTGTCTGTCCTGGTGATGCACACAGTGCACTTTGCTTCTGACTCAGCTCCAGGGAGCGTTTCTAACCAAAGGCTGTCATCACCCTCACCCTGGACTCATACATAGGAGGCAGGATTTGGACAACACTAGTTTGAAAAGGCAAGTTCCATTTTAATGTTAGTAATAAATAGGGAAATGGGATCCAACATATGAAGTTTTACGTTAGAGCTATTAATGGCTCTTAGGGTGGAGTAGAAGCTCTTTACTCAGCTCTTTATTCTAGAAAAAACTCCCCTTTTCTCATCCCCTCCAATCAAAGTTTTGACTGGATATTTAGGTGATTCATCAGGCCTTTAATGGGTTATTAATAGATGTGCTCTCTGCAGACATATGCACTTTCCTTGCCTATCTCTTGCCCTACATTGTAGCAGTGATAAATTCTGTTACCTTTCACTCTCTTTGGTCCTTGCATGTTGCTGGCTTGGGGCAATTTGATTATTTCTCATTTCCCATAAGTCCAACCATAGCATTTTAATTCCTCTTTTATTTCGAGCAGTCAATGTTTCAATTGTCTATTGATGTGTAATCATCTAAAACCTTGGTGGCATCAAACTAACACCGCTTTTTTACATACATGAATTCTGCTGTTAGGAGTTCGCACAGCACACAATAGGGATGGCTTGTTTATGCCTCCTGATGTCAGAGACCCCAGTTGGGAAGAAATGAATAGCTGAAGTGACTGAATGGCTGGGAACGGCTTCTTCCCTCACATGTTCGGTACTTGGATTGTGATGACTCGAAAGCTGGATTTAGCTGGGGCACTGTGAATTGGTATTTCTACTTGTGTCTTCTACAGGGGGCATGGGCTCCCACAATACGGTTGCATTTCACATTAAAATGTGGTATAATACTATCTGAAATAGAGCTGACAAGTGATGAAAAGTAGGTTACACAAATTCTGTGTTCCAAAACCTCTTAGGCCCTTGTTCAAAAAAAATTGTGACTCTTATTTTTACATACAATTCCAGTAGAGGTGCATCTCATGTTACTTAGCCTATGTCAGGTTAGACAGTCAAGGCTGACTGTTACAGGTAGGTGGACCGATAGGGCAGTAGCTGTCAGATTTGTATGTATCAGTGCTGGAGATTCATTTTTAATCATTTAGAGGAGGCACATAAATCATCATTACATCTCAGAAAGGACAGTAGTGTGAACTACTGAGTGTAAGAATCATTCAATCAATACAACTCATTAGTCCTTTAAGACAGTACAGAGTGGTAAAGGACTTATTTTAAGTACTAGCTCAAGTTCTGTAGGGAGACACTCCGGTTCACATTCCTAGTTCTATTACCTAACAGCTGTGCTCCCTTGGTTCCATAAAATGGACTTATCAGACCCATCTCATAGTTGTTGTTTTTAAGAGATGGGGAGATTAAATGAGATAATGTCTGTAAAGCAAAGTGTGGATGATAAGAGCTGATAAGCCACTGGTCCATCTCTGAGAGTCCTGCTGATGACCCTGACTTATTAAGAGAAGGGCATGGGATAATACATAGATTCATTTACTTAAAGAAACTAGGAAATGGGCCATAAATGTTATAAAATATAATTGTAATAATTATACAGTAAAACATCTGTATCAGACAAGGTCCTGTCAGGAAACAGTCCATTTCAAATTGGGTAATTTGCAGAGAGTTTTGCAGATGTGTGGCAGGGGAACCAGTAGATATACAACCAGTTAGAGAAGCAGGTAGGAAGGTATTAGCACCCCTAGGTCTAAGGTGAGAGCATTGGCTTACCAATAATACTTAGACACAGTAAAACAATGTAAAGAGCTGCTGAGACCTTGGGTAGAAGGATGTAGCCAGCCTGTGGGGAGCCCTCAGGGCAGGAGGGGGAGGAATAAATACTTTCTGGAAGCCAGGGGGTGAGGCAGCCAGCTGATGAGGCCCATGCACATTAGCCTTCTGGGGCCACCAGAGTGAACAACTGTTCTTTTTCATCTCCCAGATGAGGAAAGATGAAAAGATCAACAGTATGCAGTCTGTAAAATTTAAAGCAGAATTTGTGCAAAGAACATTTAAGGGGCTTCTCTGCATGGGTTTGTGCTTGCTTCTCCCCCTGCCTCCACCTATTTTGATTTTCTGTGGCTGAGTCACATGGTGATTTAAGATGTGTTTAGCATTTAGGAGTTTTTCCAGCAGGCTGTTTAATGCAGACATTCTTCTTGTGCCTACACTGCCATCTTCACTCCACAGGCCTATTAGGTGCTGAGAACGTGTTAGAAGCTGTGGGAAAAACAGGCTACAGGGGAAACGGAATCCTTAGCTTGCAAGAATTTACAATATATAATAGTTAGGGAGATAGGACAAACCCACAATAGGGAGCAATTCAAGATGCTGTATGATTGTACATGTAGTAAGAATTCCAAAGAGGGTCGTCATTGAGGACCTGGTGCAGAGGGAAGCTTTCTTGGAGGGGACAGTACAGGTCAGCTGCAGTTCAAAGGTGGGTGAGGTAAAAAGCAGAGCATTCTGGGTGACCAAACCATGCAAGCAAAGGAGTGATGTTTGAGCCCTAGTGGCATGGCCAGAACAAATATTACCCTTAGGCAAGGTGGAGCCACACTGAGATAGGATGTCAAATATGGTTTAAGAAAAAACGTAAACTGCCTGGGAATGAGGTAGGTTTATTTTTTTCGTTTGTTTCCCTGATAAATCTGGAAGGAACATCACAGAAGAGATAAAAACAATTTCTAAAGTTGACTTTCTTGATTAACATAGAATATTTAAATGTAGCCAGGTGAATCCAATAATTTTTGTCACTTTTCCTAACTGCTGAATTGCAAGAAGATGCTGACTTAGATCTTAAAATAATGAGGTTGTTGGATTTACACAAATTAATAAGGCTGCAGGAATTTAACTGATTCAAACATCTCCCTGAGACTGAATAGTTAATTAACTGACAACTAAAATACAATTGGAAATTCACAATATCACCACACTTGGGGCTATGAAAATGATTGTGATATATTTCAAGGATGTGACTTTCAAATGAAACTTCACAAATAATAGTATGCATTGCTATCAGTTGTTATTTATGTAAAGTAAGTGCCCTACTCTTTGTGTTTTTGTGCTCTTCAGGTTATCTGTACTGAATTTTCAGTGCCCTTACTTGGCACTTCCTGAATTTCATCTTGGCTGAATTCAAGATGGCTCCTTTCTTTCATCTGCACCATTAATTGATCTACCAAGCCCACCAGCCTGTGTCATGAAGGGAGAACGAAGGTACAAACTGGGAGTTGACTCTACCATAATCTCCAATAAACAAAGTGGAAAGAAAATAACATTTGTTTAGAACCTTCTATCTACCATGTCATTTTATATGTGTGATCTTACTACTCTCCATAGCAACCTAGATGGAGGGTTAATATCATCCCCATTTTATAATTGGAGGAACCTAAGGCTTAGAGAGGGTAAATTGGCTAATGTCAGAAAGCTACAACGAAATGGAGCTGGGGTTTGGACCAGGGATCATCCGGCTCTTTTTCCCAAACCTCACTATCTTTATTTTAACATAATATAACTCTTTATTGAATTAATTTTTAGATGCTCACAACACTTTTTATTAGAATCTCAGAAACATTTCATAGGCAATGATTTCTCTTACCTTGGGGAATGCCAAAGTTACACAAAAATACAGAACTACACATATTTTCTACTCTCTGAGACCCAGAAAGGAATTAGGGCTGATGCCCATGTTTCCTCGGATGACCTAGAAAGTGAAAGGAAATGATGGAATACAATAAGGGGAAATTCACCTTTTTCTACTTCTTAAGTTTTTCCCTTTGAGAGCCTGAATTTACTTTATGGGGTTATGATTAATAAATTGATCGGTTTCTTTGTGGTATGTGTTATAAATTTTTATATGGGAAGGACTAGACAGGCAACGGAGAGTTTCAGCTTTAACTGGGGAGAGATTCATTCTGGTTGGCCTGTGAAGGAAGTCTCTCCAGACCTTTTGATGGTCCAGTACCGAGTGCCTACTTTGTGTTGACTGTGGTGCAGAATGTCATATTTTACCAAGGAAGATAAAAATATGGCCCCTGCACTCAAGTTGTTTTATTCTAGGTAGGGCTTAAGACAATGCATATGAACACTCTCAATTTTTTTTGTGTGGAAACATGGTATTACAAAAATTAAGTAACAAGAAACAACACCAAACACTGGAGAAGAAGAAAGGGAAATAAATTGGATGATACAGGATACTGAGATTCTTTTTTCTTTCTTTTTTTCTGTTTTGCCCTTTGTAACCTTTTCTTTTAAATTGTGAAATATAGCACATACAGGAAAGGGCCTAAAGCATAAACCTATAGTTTAAAACAATATTTATAGGGCCGGCCGAGTGGAGCGGCGGTTAAGCGCTGGCTTGGGAAGACAGCGGCCCCGGTTCGGGTCCCACTTATGAGGGCCAGTGACACTGCCCTCAAAACAAACAAACAAACAAACAAACAAAAAACAATATTTATGTAAAAACTACCCAGGTAAGAGAAATAGAATATTTTCTGTTCCTTGGAAGTCACAGGATGCTTCTTATCAAAAACATTTCCCTGCCCCAGAGGTGACCCTTCACCTGATTTTTGTAGTTAGGACCTCCTTGCTTTCTTTTGCTTTATAGGTCTATCTGTGAAAAATGCATTTCTAAATACTATAAGGCTCAATTATTTTTTTTTATTTAACCCACTTTTAAGCTATAAGTCAAATCACATGGTATGTACTCTTAATTAGTTTTAAGTACTTGATATTTTTGTTGCTATTTTCAATTGTACTTAAAGAGTTGTTTTAAATAAATATTTTGAGTGAAGTATGACATCCAAACAGAAAAGTGACCAAAACACAAGTATGCACCTGAAGGAAATACCATAAAACATACCCTGGTTTCTAGTACTTGGATCAAAAAATACCCATATCCCAGAAGCCAGTCTCATGTCCTTCCCATTATGATATCCTCTCTCTTTTTTCCCAGAGGTATTCCCTAATTTGACTTCTACCTCTATAGATTAGTTTTGCATCGTTTTAAAATTTTATATAAACAGAAGCACGCGGTATGTTTTTTATTTGGCTTTGCCTCAACAGTATATTTTTGATATTCATCTATGTTTTTGCATGTAGTAATAGTTTCTTCATTTTCATTGCTTAGGAATGTGTTTTCTGGGTCCCAGGCATATGTGTATCTTTAATAGATAATGTCAGAGAGCTTTCAAAACTGTTTTTACCAAATTGCATTATCACAAGCAATGGGAGTGAGATTTGTGGTTGCTCCAATCTTTGCAAACACTAGGTATCATCAGCCTTTTAAATTTTATCCATTCTAGGGAATATGTAATGATACCCTACCATGGTTTTAACTTACATTAAAAACTTGAGCATCTTTTCACATGCCTATTGGCCATTTGGATATTCTCACTTGTGAAGAATCCATTCAAGTTCTTTGCCCATTTGTCTGGCATGGACATTGATTTGTAGGCATTCCTTATGCATTCTGGATACTGGCCCTTTGTTATTGGTGTTGCAGATATATTCTCTTAAGTGATTTGCTTATTTACTGTATTAGTGGTGTCTTGATAAAGAAATGATTAATTTTATTGAAGTCCAATGTATCAATCTCCCATTTATGGTTAGTGGTTTTTATGTTAAATATATCTTTGCCTACCTCAAGGTCCCAAAGTTGTTCTCCTCTGTTATCTTTGGGATGCTTGATTGTTTTACCTTTTACATTTAGATCTACAATCCACTGAAATTTATTCTTTTTTGTTTTGCTATGAAGTAAGTGTCCAGTTTCATTGTTTTTTCCATATGGATATGCAATTGACTCAGCACTACTTTTTTTTTTTTTTTTTTTTTTTTTTGTTTTTTTAAATTTTATTTTATTTTATTTTTAATTAGTTTCAGGTGTACAACACAGTGTAATAGTTATACATTTTACCCCTCAAAGTGACAAACCCCCCACCCCCAATACACCACCCCACAACCCCCCATATCATATATATCTATTACTCTTCCTCTGACTCTCTTCCACAGTATAATCCACATCCCGTGACTATCTATATATATTCAATTACAGTAGGTATACCACCTCCACTTTAGTAATACAGTGCAGTGATCAAACCTCTACTCCATCCATGAAATGGTCTCCCTAACAAGACCTATGATCATCTGACATTCCACAGAATATTTACAACATTATTAATTATATTCCCCAAACTGTTTTTCCTATCCCAGTAGCAATATTGTAGTTGCCTATTTTTGCTGTCTAATCCCTTCCCCTTCTCCCTCATTCCCATTCCTCTCCAAATTAGCAACCCTGATTTTTCCTCTATATCTATGAGACAGTTTCTGTTTACTTTGCTCATTCATACAGTTTTTCATATTCCACATATAAGTGAGATCATATGGTATTTGTCCTTCTCTGACTGACTTATTTCACTCAACATTATAGTCTCTAGGTCCATCCATATCATTGCAAATGGCACGATTTCATTCTTCTTTATAGCGGAGTAATACTCCATTGTATAAATATACCACAGTTTCTTAATCCAGTCATCTACTGATGGGCATTTTGGTTGTTTCCAAGTCTTAGCTATTGTAAATTGTGCTGCTATGAACATCGGGGTGCATAACTTTTTTTGAATAAGTGTCTTGGTTTTTTCAGGATAAATACCTAGGAGTGGAATTGCTGGGTCAAAAGGTAGCTCTATTTCCAGTTCTTTGAGATACCTCCATACTGACTTCCATAGTGGCTGCACCAATCTGCAGTCCCACCAACAGTGCAGCAGCACTACTTTTTGAAAATATGACTTTTCCACTGATCTACAGTGGCACTTTTCTCATAAAATAAGTGACCATATACATGAGTTCTTTTCAAGGCTCTTTCCCTCTCCCTTGATCTATTTTTCTATTGTATCAGTACCACACTTAATTCCTATAGCTTTATAATAAGCCCTGATAATCAGTAGAGTGAATCCTTTAACTTTGTCCTCTTTATGCTTGTCTTGGCTATTCTTGGTCTGTTGCATTTTATAAAAACTTGAATGTCAGGTGGTCAATGCTTGCATGTACACACACACACACACACACACACACACACACAGACAAACACACACTCTGTTGGAATTTTGATTGGGATTATGTAGAAAATATAGTTTAATTTGGGGAGAACTGATATGGTACATTCCTCCCTTTATTTATTTAGATCTTTAATGTATTTCTAAATAGTTTATCATTTTCTGTGTAGAAGTCTTATATGTCTTTTATTGTATTTATTTCTAAGTATTTGACTTGTAGATGCTGTTGTATAATAGATGACGCTGTTTCAAAAACTTGATTTTCTAGTTGTTTGACAGTGGTATAGAGAATTAGAACTGATTTTGGTTTTATATCCAGTGGCCTTGCTAAATTCACTTATTAATTCTAATAACTTATTTGTACATACTTTAGAATTCTCCACATTCTCAATTATATTGTCTGTGAATAACGGCAGCTTTATTTCTTTGAGATTCCCCTTATTCAAGGGTGGAGCCTTTTGAGACCCTGCCCTAACACAGAGAGTGGTCTAAGAAGCTTCCCAATTTTGAGGGGCCTTGGACTCTTAACTCTTGTCTTCCCAGCTGCTCTCCTTGTGGGGTTTGCTGCTAATCGTGCAGCTCAGCATCTCAGCTACCCCTTCCACACAGACAAATGTTAACAGGCAAAAGCTGCCCACCGCCTCTGGCCTCCTGCCCCTCTGGCCCGGTTATTCCTTACTCTCTTGTTAACTGTTTGATGCATTTAATAAGCTGTTTAAAAAACTGTCTTATCCAGCATTTCCTAATTTGTTTTCAGTGGAAAGAATGGTATTGATGATCAGCTTTGCTATTATCAAAAGCAGAGCTTCATTTGGTATTTTTCCAAGGCAACCTTGGGAAAGAAAGGGTGCTGAGCCTGAGGACTAAACTCTGATGTTGGAGCAGGATGAGTCATGGGTGAAAGGAGCTCAGAGAGTCATGTCAGAATGACCTGCTGGCTGTAGCTGTGCCCTGGGATCGCAATGATCATGAACAAAACCCAAAGTATATAAGTCTGGGTACTCGGGACAGGTATAAGGAATATTCCTGGATGCACATGGAAACTTCTTTTTTATCTGTGCTAAACAGAGTGATTGGAGTTTGCCCAAAGCTACTTCTTTCTCAAGTGTCCATTTTTATTTTTCATTCCTCACACTATAATGTCACATAGGAATCAGTTCCAAGAAGTAACATTGAGTTCTAAATTGGATAGTTCAGACTAGTAGGTATGGTCATGATAGAGAAGGCTTTTTACACATTCTGGGACCAGGGATATCATGTGTTAAGTAAGCTTATTTGTTTTAGAGCATTTGTTAAATCAGATTACAAATAGTTGGCATGCAGAAATGCTCTCTTCTATGAGAACTTCCTTGAAATGGTATTTATTATAGTGGATTTTAACTATAGTAATTCTGGGCTGGGGTTTTCCCTGTATAATATGTATTCCAATGAAATTCTAGCTGAAAACTGATATAAAACCTTGAGCTAAGCAGCCTGCCTCTAACAGAGGCTGAGCCTGCGTGTGCAGTTACTGAGCCTTCTTGAAATGGTGTTCCTTCCCATGCCTTCCACTTTTAACCTGTTTGAAAAATACTATTTCATTAGGAAGTATCTCTTTTCATAAATTTCCTACACATATACACAAAATGATAAAATCCATCCTTCACTGCTTATAGAACTGAAGGATCAGCAATCAATTTAAATTTCACATGAAAATGGCCGAAGGCCTCTGGGAGTCTCTGGTTCCAACGGCCATCCAGAGTTGATTCAGGGACACTTGAGGACTGGAGGGTCAGCATTTTCTCTTTCTTTGCTCTCTGAGAGTCTCGGACTTTGTACATTCTTAATTCACTGTTACATAAACATTTGCTGTGTTGTTTGAGGCAGCATTTTAAGGAAAATAAATATTTTCGATAAAACTTACCTGCTGTAAGTGAGAAACAGTCTGGCTTAGGTTACTACTAATCCCACACAACAGAAGTATCTGGATGAACTGCCATTGCTAATATTTTTCAAGCCAAAAAGTGTCTATCCCAGGGGTTGGCAAACTGTGGCTTGCGAGCCACATGCAGCTCTTTGGGTACGTACATTTGGCTCTGAAGTAAAATTGAAAATGAAAATAAAACTATCATAGTTTCATTTATAAAATTTTCAAAGGGTATTATTCACATAATGGTGATTTCATTTGTTTTATGGCTCCTGAATAATTTTTAAATGGTTGTGAGGGACAGGATTGGCTCCTCCGTCTCAAAAGTTTGCCGACCTCTGATCTGTCCTATTAGGATTTTTCACAAGAACTTACCATTTGCACCCAAATTGGAAATGAATCTTTAATCAATAGTTACTAATACAATATAAAGTAGTACATCCTGAGTGTGGAAAAATCCTTTCAGGCTATCAGAGCAATTTAAATAAAATCAAACTATCAATATAAAACAGAGTAAGTGGCAACAGCAACAATCACAAAAGGCTCAGACAAACAAGTTATCCATGAACATATTGTTGCAAGTATTTCCTCTCCTTCCTGCAAAAATATAATGTAATTAAATGGACAAAACCTTGAATGAAATTGATCTTGTACTCTGCACTATTGCCTAAGAAAACCCCCTCTATTTTATACGGTGGTGAACACACATAAATAATAAGGGAGGTCAGAAGAGAATAGAATGCATTTATATTTCTAGTTGGTTTAAAAGGGTTTACAAATATTGTGGCCTTAAAAAATAGCAAATATTCTACAGTCACATTTTATGCTATTGGCCTAATAGTTCAATATAAATTAGAAAATCCTGGATGTACTTTTTGTTTGCTATTTCTACTTGCAGAGTATTCCCAAATAAAGGCTTTCAACAGGGAAGACTAAATTAATGTCATTAGGAGACGTGACTCTCAGATTTAAGTGCCTTAAATGTCAATGAAAACAATAAAAAGCATTGGCATAGCACCTTGAGAATCAAACTTTAGAGAAATGTGGATAAGCACAAAATGGTGGTAAAAAAAGTCCCAATTTATAATTTTTTTGGAATAATACTCTGTGCAATGTCAAAATACGACAGGCATTACTGTTGTGCTATACTGAGATACCTTGATGCAATACTATGAATAGCTTTCTTTTTAATTGAAGCCAGGTTTTTAAGACTTACCGCCCCTGTGAACTACAGAAATCTACTTCAACAATGATTAAATCAGCTCCATTTGGAGGGAGAGTTGAGAGAGGAAGACAAGAATTGGACATTTAGGTGCTAAGTAAGGAAAATAGGGAAACAAACAACTCCAAGACCCACATAAATACCAATGCCTTTTAGGGTTATAAACCATTACTTCAGACACTCAGACAACAAACTAGTATTTTTATTACTTCACACTGTCTTCCAACTGTTTATTGGCCAGTGTCGGGCAAAGTAAAATTTGGATAACCGAACAGGCTTTTTTCCATCACTACAAAATACCACAAATTAGCTTGAGTGATGTCCTAATAGGTATAACTAGAAGATGGAAGAAAGAGGCTGGGGGACTGCTATATGACAGTCACTGGGGATATAGGGATGACCAAGGCATAGTTGTCTCATGGAACCTTGTCTTCAAAGGTTCCATGACTAGTTGGGAGCCAAATAGGTTAGCAAAATAATCATTGTAAACACATTATACTGGACACTCACTACAAGAGATTTGTACAAAATAGAGACATGTGAGCTAGGGAAGGGAGTAGGGTAAGTGGGAGTAAGGAAGCCATGGGAGCACCCAGAAAGAGGTGCCCTTGAACTGAATACCTAAGGACAAGCAGGAGCTCACCAGGCAGGCAAGGAAAAGAAGGCATTCTGAGAGGCAAGTATCGCAGACCTGGAGGTGATGAACAGATGAGAGCCATACATAGAGCACCAAGTATGGGGACGATTGGTGGGAGGGCTGGAAAAGGCAGGCTGAGGACCACAGGCTCAGGATTCAGGTGTTGTCCTGTATGCCAGCAGGGCACACGTAAAGGTTCTTAATGGGAGCATGAAATGCTTCGGTTTGCTCTCTACAAAGACCATTCTCTCTGCCCTGCTGAGAGCTGATTGGAGGAAGGGAGGTTGATTGAAAAGCCATTGCCAGAAACCAGGATTTGAACCAGGACTGATTGTGGTGCAGGAAGGTGTGAAGATAACCACCAGATCTTAGACTGGAGTTACGGCAGTTCATTTCACTAGGGCAGGAAATACAGGTTTGGGAGGGGAGGGAATCAGTTGAGTTTTGGACTTGCTGTTTGTAGTCCTGGGTGATATTTCAGTGAATAAATGACAGTGTAGAGGATAGGTAGAGGAAGGCTTGGCTTGGTATTGACCTTAGAGGCAGAGGGATATTCATCCAGGTCAGCTGGCAATGTACTTTAGTGGAAGGCATTCATCTCCTGTATCTGAACTTGAGAATGAGCAGCTTTCCCCCTTTCTACTCGGTGGCCAGTGCCAACCACCTCCACCAGACCTGCAGGGGATGCGAATTTTAAAAGACAAAATATCCCTTGGAAATTTAATGGGTTGCTGGTCACTCTCCATCATATGTTAAATAGAGTAACTAATAATTGCTGAGTTCATCTTAGACTAGAAGGAAATGGGAGGAACTAGATTAGGGATATGGGGGAATCTGCATTTACTGGATGGTGGCAATTGGACAGCTGGGGGTGCATGATGCCACCCAAATTAGAAGGTTAGGGTGAAGCAATGCCAACTTTCAGGGGGAGCAAGTCCAGACAGGAAGGTGGAAAAGCCCTATTACAACACTTTGGAAGTTTTTCCCTAGAAGAACTACTGCTCTACTGCTAACAATCTCCGACAATTGGAGTACAACTGAAGAAGCCTAACATTTATGTCCTAAGTGCTTTTAGTTTAAAGTAGGTGTGACCATATCTGTCAGTCCGTTTTACAGGTGAAAAAACTGAGGCTTGGAGAGTTGGATAACTTGCTAAGTGGGAGAATCAGATCTCTCTGCCTACAAAATCCATAATACTCTTTCTACTCTATCATATTGTATCCTGAGAGAGGAAATGGAAGACCAGAGAGGTTAAGTAACTTACTCGGACCTGCACAGCTAAGAGTTGGTGCCGATAATAGAAAATGTGAATCTTTTATTAGCAATATTCTTTCTACAGTACCACACAGACATGGGTGTGTGTTTGTGTGTGTGTGTGTGTGTGTGTGTGTGTGTGTGTGTATGCAGATTTAGAGATTGAGAGAAGGAGAGGGAGGGAAATGATATATAAGGTGAAATCAAACAATATGGTGAAAGTTTAACTTTAAAAAAATTATTACAGTAAAATACACATTGCCATTAACTCCCTCCTTCTCAAAATACTCCCTCTCGCTTCAAACACACTTAGTCCATTGTCCTTGCCACTTTCTGAAGCAGTTCTAGAAGTCCTCTTTCATGAGTGTCTTTAGTTGCACTGTCATGGCTGCCTTGATGTCCTGAATCATTTTGACTTTGGGGAAAAGCCAGAAGTCCCATGGTGCCAGATCCAGTGAATAAGTTAGATGAGGACACACTGTAATGTTTTTATTTGATAGAAATTGCCGAACCAGAAGTGATGTGTGACACGGAGCGTTGTTATGATGGAGGATGATTTACAGCACACTTTAAACCACACCTTCTCTCAACTGTAGCTCGCACCGACTGACTGCACCAACCAAGTTGAAACTTGTCACACACAGTTACTAAATTTCGACGTGCTGCTTTGCATACTGAAGATCCCTGTCTTTCTGTTGGACGGCACTCGGCGGCAGCAGCGTTCTCCATAATTTGTGATCACAATGGAAAGGCTCTGTGTCACACATTGCTTCTGGTACAGCAATTTCTGTATAATAGAAAAAAAAGAATGCAAAGCAAAATTAAATAAAAATTCAGGGAATGGAGAACTGACAGATTCTTTGCTTTCAAATGTATCATTTATGTCTTGCAGGCATCGATCCTTTTGTTTTGTCCAACTTTTTTCAAAGATCCTTAGGCTTTCAAACTTTCAGTGAAATGCCACTTGATGTAGCCACACAGGTTGTCCCAGAAAGGTTCTGGAGGCTGGAGAGGTAATGGAGCCCAGAAACCCACTGTACTGTGGTCAAGCACAGTGCCAGAGTTACAGTTTCCTTGCTGGTAATGAGCTGAATTTGCTCCATGGTCCAAATCAGACCCATGGTATGATGTTACTTGATACAAATGATAGCAACCATGCATGGCATAAATGCAAAGTTTATTCTGGGCTGAGACCCATTGTGGCACAGTCATCACTGATAAGAGTTTGAGTTTTCACTTGGAGAGCCACTATTGATAGGGCACAGGACATGGGCAGAACTCTTAGCGCCTCTTGGTATACGGTTCCTTCCACAGTCAGGTTTAGTGGCTGCCAGTCGAAGTATGTGAATTTTCAAAGTGCAATGTTGAGTTTTTACCAAAAAATGCAACCAGCAGACCCTTCCAGGCAAGGCTTTCCCATGGCACATCTGCACTTTTTTGAACATATTTATTTCTGCTGATTGACCATTGCTGACCAAGGATTAAGCAGTTGTTCTGTCTTTGGAGAGAAGCAAAGATGACAACCAGGCATACCTACAAAGCTCAGTGACACTTTTCCCCCTGGTTGTCTTGCCTACCATAGCTGTCAAAAGCAGGCAAATTAGTTAGTTCCTTCCAGAAATATCCATCTAAATCTGTACTAGCCAAATCAAAATATCTTCATAAGACAGCTTTCAAGGTGCAGAGAAAACATTGAGTCTAAGGTCTCTTTCCTCTTCAATGTCATGATTTTTTTATAAAGCTGTTTCAATCAAATATACAAAATAATTTTTTAAAAGTCTGTGAAACTATTTAATGCATAAATAATAGCAAAAGAGTTAAAACTCTGCACTTGCAGCAGACTGCACTTGCAGCAGACTCAGGGTCATTACTTTTGATGAATGTTTTCCTTTCAAAGAGGCATAGCTAATATAAGTAGACTAAAGAGGGAATTTAAAATATATCCATATATTGCCTTTTGTTAAGATCTTTAACCCTGGAAAATCATGTGCATAATCATAGCTCATTATCTTAATTAGATCTGTCCTACATTATCGCACACTTTATTTTCATTACTTCATAGGTGATCAGCCTTTCGAAAAGAATGTGAGCAGAATTTTCTGATTTTTACTGTGATGGTGTCTGTCTTCTCTTTCAAACTCTATTTAGATCATTGGGGTGTCATAATGGTGATGCTATATTTAATTAAAAATTACATTAGAAAGCTATTAATATTCATTCTGATGAATGAACCCGGGATTAACTCAAGAATTAAAATCTCTATAATGGCTAATGAGGTGAACTATGCTGGGATACCCATAAAAACAGAGATGAATCATAAAAATGACTGAAAATCTGAAGCTTTTCTTTCTATTGTCGTGCTGTGTGTTCAGGCAGCAGGCCTTCTCAGTAACAAGTCACTTCAACATATACTTGCTCCTTACCAAGACTGCGATGGCAACTGATGTTGTTCACCCACCACCCTCCCCTCAAACTCTGACCCCTTCAAAGGGTTTAAGATGATGTTACCAGGAAGCAATATCTTACTCTATCCTTCTCATTCAAGTTAAACACATACGGAATAGCTCTGTTTAACTTGTCCATTAAAATGGGTTTATAGTCTTTTGTGGTGGGAATAAGTGCTGCCCTTTCAGTTTTCCGGTTCGTAATATAGATTCTAGAGAAAATCTACAATTGAGGAAGGCAGAATTATAGCTACTTATGCAAAATAGGAATGGAAAATTGCAAAATAAAGGTTATCAGGAACTGCTTATGAGGAATGTTCTCTCAACGGCATGAAATATTGAGACAAATACGCACATTGTGGGGCAAATGATAGCACTCTCTGGGGCAGGGCGGTTCTGTAGGGAGGAACAGTTATGTGACAGCTCAGGTAATTAGGATTATGGAAGTTCACTGTGGGAGAGGGCTTGGCAGTAATGCTCATGAGCAGAAGGCAAGTCCCAGTAGAGCAGGACTGGGCCTCAGTGAGGTTACCACAGCTGAGAGACCAACAGTCTTTGTGGGCCACTGGTGGTGAATTTCTAGATAATTGCTTCATGGCAAATGTGGGTGAAAAAATGGAGGACAAAACCAAATTTTGTTGTATTCTAAAATTGTCCTTGGAAGGGAGGATAGTATAATGTGATGGAAAGAACTCTGAGCTGAATCAGAAGTAATTTCTAGTCCTACTTTGCCTATGAGACATTAATCAAATTGCAAAACCTCTCTGGGCCTCTGATTCCTTCTCTCTGAAATTAGGTTGGAATAGACAATGATCACTAATATCCTTCCAACTTTAGAGTTCGGGAAAACTTAGGGAGAAATACTATGTGTATTTCTCCCATACACACAGTATCATGATAAGTGCAATAATCCAGGTGTAGTGGATTTATTGCAAAAATGGCCATTATTTCCCTCTCGGTATCTGCCTCCCTCTCAATTGACTGTAGATTTTCCCATCAAGAGATGGAGTCTGTATCCATACCCCTTAAAAATGACCTGGCTTTGTGATTTGCTTTGACTTACATAATGGGGTGGAATTGATGGTGTTTTAGATCTAAGCCTCGGCATGAAGGAGTCTCTCTCTCTCTCTCTCCCTCTCCCTCTCTCTCTTTCTCTCGGATCTCTGCCTTTGCTATGTGGACAAGCCTGGGTTAATTCACTGAAGGGATGTGAGAAACATGTGGAAGAAAGCTGAGTCATTTCAGCTAAGGCCACCTAGTTCTACAAGTCCTCAGCTGACCAGTTAGCTGTCCACAGCCATGAGTGAGCCCAGAGAAAATAAACCAAGCCCAGCCCAGAGCTGCCTATTCCACCTAGACTTGTGAGAAATAATAGATGATTCTTGTATTATGCCAATAAGTTTTGGGATATTTTTATACAATAAAAGCTAACTGACACATGAGACATCCCTGGCTCTACCCTCCACTCATTCACCCAAGAATTACAATAAGTTCCCGGTAAAATTCTCTCTCTTTCTGGCTCTGACTATTTCTTGGGGTCCCTAAGAAGTGTTTCCTAAATGTTCATGAAAAGTCTGGTGATCAGCCAAATAGCATCCACTGGGTCCTACCACCCTTTCTGCTGGATCTCGCTGTTCCCACTGGGCATGTTGGTGATGCATTCCTGGCATCCATTACTTCTGCCTTGTACTAGCTGGTCCTCTGGCTTCAACAAGTGCTTCAAGGTGTCAAAGCTTTATTGAGAGGAGAGTGGCGAAGTTCCAGAAATGCCTTGCTCCTCATTTTGTGCTCTTCTCTGTTATGTGGTTGTCAAATGTCTAGAAGACACCTAATGTCTTGGAGAAGTTTCAATTAAATAAAATGTAGGTTTCATTTACAGCCCTTTGTATTCCTAGGGCTTAGAGACTGGGCCGGGGAAGAACTGAGTGAAGATGCCATGCTGAACACTTTTCCCCTCCAATGATTAAGGCTTTGGTGGTGGGGTGAACTTTGTCATGTCCAACTCTTCCTTCCTAAGGATGAATTCTTTCCTAAAAAGTGCCTTTGTACTCTCAGTAAATACATTTCTGTAAGTTTGCCACACCGTTATATGAAACATACCCAGTTGTGTTGAAATCCTGGCTTGGGATGAAGCTGGGATATCCCATTGCAATTGTTTTTACATCTGCTTCCTGTATCTAGAGAGAGGAGACTTGGGAGCTAAGAGGTAGTTACTTAAGTGTAACATGTATCAGCTGTTTCTATCAGCTGCAATGCCTCTGAGTTTAACCCAGAAAGCGATGGAAACTTTTCAAACTCATGTTTCCCCATTCATTTACACCAAAAACTTCAGTTATCAGCATAAATCCTGCTAAAGATTTTGTGGGGAGAATGAGGATGGGGTTATATTGCATAATATATTTAGGCTATGCTGTGATAATAAATAAACCCCTGAATTCTAGTGACTCTATATAAATAATATGTATTTCTCCCTCATGTAGCGTCTGATGCCCTCCTCCACCTTTTCTTCCCCATCTTTACTGAGATATAGTTGACATTGTGTAAGTTTAAGGTATATGTGTTAATTTGATATACTTACATTTTGGAAAATGATTACTACCAGTGTTAGCTAACACCTTCATTATGTCATATAATTACCATTTCATTTTTGTAGTGAGAACATTTAAAATTTACTCTCCTAGCAACTTTCAAATATATACTACAGTATTATTAATTATAATCACTATACCCCTCCCCCATCTTATAGCTATACCATTTGGATCATGTAACCTCTGAGGTCAAAGGTCACCAGAGTAGGGAAAGGGAAATAACAGGAGATTTAGCTGTGAAGCTACATATCCCTGTTGCTCACCTCCCATTGACATGATCTGGTTGCATGATACCACTTAGCTGCATGGGGGCCAGGAAATGTAGAAAAACACATGAATATTAGATAGGCACTTACAGTTTCCCCACTGTCTATCTATTCTTCTACTCATTAAATTTCCAATTACTCCCTTCTGCACACACATAGGTCATCTCAAACCAGCCTCAGCGGAGACATCCCAAAGTCCTGTCCAATCAAACTCTACAGACTACATGGGCCTCTCTGCCAGGTCTGCATGAGACTCTTCTTGATGGATGACCTATCAACTGAAGGGAAGTTTATATGAACTTCTTCCCCTCCACTGAATATACATTGGTAGAAAGGGGCAGGGTAACCTTGGTACACTTTCCCATTTGGAGACACAGCAATGATGAAATCCCACTGAGAAAGCATGATGATGGCTCCTCTGGGGGTGGTGAGTGTTCCTGGATTAGAACTTAGGTCTCAGCCTCTAGAGGAGTTCTTTCATCCATTGTATTCCATGGCTGCAAGCCGTGTCCTCTGAGATATTCTTTCTTTTTTCGTTTTTCTCTTCAGCCGCCACTGAAGTGCGTGTTGGGGAACATGGCCTCCTTGGGAGCTGCATAATTTTCTCAGCCCCCTTCTTTTTCATGGAATCCTAGGGACCCAAGAGTTTCAAGTCTCAAATATCAGTGTTTTTTTTTAGTTCAGACTCATGATTTCTTTGGCAATGTGGTTCCCTCACAAACATAGTAGACTTCTGATGTATTTGCTTCCAATAATCTCCATGTTTTAGTAATCACACTGAAGTTCTTTTCTAGATAGAGTTCTAAAGTCTGCTTTGGTTCATTGCATCTCACTTTGATGCATTTCTCTGTCAACATTATGGTAAGTACCTGAAAATGTCTGAATAATAGGTGGTAAACTCATACACTTAATCTGATCCTTGACCTGAATCATTTCATCCAATAGGAACAAGTCCCTGTGATTTTGTTGCAGGTGTTTTGAGATTCCAAGCTTTACTGTTTGGGTTCTAGAAGTAGTCATTTTTTCATTTTCTTAAGTCTCTAAATTTCTGAACTATTCCCATCCCTTTCATTTCTGTTTGCAAACTCGGTAGTATTTTTCTGAGCTTATTTCATGCTTGTATTTTTTTTTATTAAACATAGCCAACATTCATTTTCAGTATCCTTCCCCTAAATCACTGGGCTCAGAAGCATATGGTCTTTCTCCCAAATTACAGGAAATCATTTTACCAGATGCTCTTCCACTGCATACAATGGATTGCCATTTTCCCAGCCTCCAACGATGGGTTCCTCACTGCCCTCTGTGAAATTGCTAAGCCATTGCTTCACATTTTAGGTTTCTTTCTTATGGCCTCTTTTCACTGAAACAATTTCTGAATTTGTTAGGATTGGCTGTACTATGCTGTGGAAACAAGTATCCCCATCCCAACCTAGTTGTTGAACACAATGAAGTTTTATTTATTCTTCATGCAAAATCTCCAGGGTTCTGTCATATTTCACTAGAGGCCATGGCCATAAGCTACCATCAGATCAGAGGGGTATAAATTATGAGGAAAGTAGGAAAGGAAATTCAAGGTGACATTTTGCTTAGCAAATTTGGAATGCATGTCAGCATTATTGTTTAGGCATATTTATTTTTGTGTTTATTCAATGTGATTAAGAAAGTTTAGGGCCGGCCGAGTGGCGCATTGGTTATGAGCTGGTTTGGGATGCCAACGGCCCCGGTTCGGATCCCACATATGAGGGCCAGTGACACTGCCCTCTGTACAGCTAACAACAGCTCCACAGGCAGCTGGGCTGTGCGAGCCCTGGCAATGGTGTAGGCTGCAGCTCCTACTGCAGTGGGCTGCCATAGGCTACAGTGAGTGGCCAGCAGCCAGCGTGAGCTGCCAATAGCCGCGGTGAGTGACCATCCGGAGGCCGGTGACCGATCTGCCTCATCCGGGTAGAGCGCAATGACGATGCCAACACGGGCCAGTGAAGCAACGTCCTCCACAACCAGACTGAAGAACAAAAAGACAGCGACTTGTCTGTTCCCCTTCCCCGATTCCCCAACGCTGTTCCCCTCCCTCAATTCCCCAATAAAATCTTTAAAAAAGAAAGAAAAAGAAAGTTTATACTGCCTGAGTCATTGGTTTCTCTCCATTGAGAAGAGCAATGGGTAAGAAAAGGGAGAGGGGAAGAGGAAGGTATTTTATCAGATTTACCAGGATGAAAATTAGCAGAGAGTTTGTGCTAGTGGACATATGAAATAAAATCTCCTCTAATTTATAATCATATTTATTTTTTATGCATAGGTAACTAAATGACTGTTGCACTTTCTTCTGGTGGTTTATTGCTAGCAAACAAACACGGGTGTTTTTATTTGTTTTATGGTTTGTAGCAGTACTTGCAGCAAACTTGAGTGGTCGGCATGGCTGGTATAATCATTATGTTCATTTAATTGATATGGAAACAGGCACCTGCCACAGTTCCTGGCACAGTGAGGATCTTACATAAATGCTGTTGAAAGAACGAACAAGTGAACAAAAGGTAGAATGAGTGATGGAGGCAGATTAAATGTGTAGTTCTAGATTGGTTAGTAAGAGATACAAGCTAACCAAGTTTTCTAATGTTCCGTTAGCCCTGCCTCCAAGCAGCTTCAAAATGTAGGCTTACAACTTCTGCTATAAATATTTTCTTTAGAATTTTGCTGATGAATTGAAGTTTCCTAACAAAAAGAAAGCAGATGGCTTTGGGGAGGGGCTCATTCTTGCTCTTTGAACTGTGTTTCTGTTTTGCTTGTTTATGCAGAGTGTACGTGAGGGTTGCCAGAGCCTTAATTTCAAACTGCATCATTTAATAAAATACAATAAGGAGAATTAAGAAGACAGGCTGAAGGGGAACATCCTGCTTATTATTTCTGTAATGAGAGGACTATTTTTTCTCCCATCAGTTGCCAGTGATGGGGTTCTTTGTTTCCTTTCGTCCGGGCGCAATTGTGATATTCAATGAGAGGAGTGCAAAGTGCCACTTTAAAGCCAAACATTCAATTCCTCCTAATTCACAAGGGAGAGAGGGATCAAGTTGTGCAGCTGGGAGGTGATGTTTCTTCCCAGCAGCTGTCATTGAACAGACACGTGCAAACCATAGAAGTCATTTGTCGCAAGAACCCATCCAGAATTTGCTCTGTGCGTCTCTCTTGCTAACTTGACATGAAATAGTGAAGCTTTCAAAATCAAGCACGGAGACTTCATTGTGTTGACATGGGCAAAATGAAATGGAGAGCTGAGGCAATTACGTGGATAAGTGAGGCCAAAAATATCCCACCATTGAGAGAAAAACGTTTCTTTATCTTGAATTATTCAGAGCAACTGTCCATGTTCATCAATTTTATCAGTATAATGAATTTTATCCTATACGTTACACTGTCACTACAGGTATATCTCTAATCTGTGAATTTGAATGACTTTGTGATATTTTATTTCACTGGAAGTTATAATAAGAGTTGAATGAGCAAGCACTATGTTAAAAGATTGCTACTGCAGCCATAATAATAGTCCAAGAGAATTTAAACTTCATTATTCAATAGCTAGCAGATATGGCTAATGGAATGGGGGTAGAGAGGGAGGTGTGAAATCTGTTGAGAATCAAATGCTTGTAACTAATCTGTCTCTCCCATTTAGCATCCCATTATCCTAAAATATTATACCTTGGTCTATAGCTCCTGGCTGCTTTTCTGGTCATTTGACAACTGGTTAAATGAGCCTAAAGATTGCATCAGGGTCATATAAATAATAATATATTATTGTAGTATACACACATGTGTATCTCTTTGTATATTTTTTATATCCCTTATTTATATCCAAAGAGATAAATGTTTCCAATAAATGAAGGATAAGCAAGGTCAGCTCTTATGCCTGCCCATGCATTGGAGTTGAGCTGTCTCCCTGGAATGCTCACCATGCTGCACCTGTAGCCATCCTTCCTGTTTCTTTATTCTTCCAGAGCCTCCAGAATCGTGGTCAGAAGGCCCAGGCCGCCCAGGGGACAGAGGGAGAACTCCTGAGCACCTAGCCACTACTTTGGGTGGTCTGGTCCTGCTAGAGTCTCCTATATATCAGGGACACTCACTACTCAGAAGTGACAAATCATGATCATTGTCACTGAAACAGTAGAATACTATTTAAGAAGTAAATACCTAATATTGAATATTGACAAACATTTTTATTTGTATTGTAAAGTTATAACATGGGAAAGTACCAGGAGAATGATTCCATTGCTTCCAGTTACAATAATATTATAAAATTTTATTTCACAAAAGAGAAAAAAATGTATACTTTCTGATTGAAAAAGAAATACACAGTATAAAATTATCAGGAAAATATAAATGAGTACATGAGAATCACCTGGACTTCAATCAACCAGAGATAACCTCTAGCTATGGACTAAATGTTTGTGACGCCTCCTCCCCAAAATTCATCAGCTGAAGTCCTAACCCCAATGTGATGGTATTTGAAGATGAATAAAGGTAGTAAAGCTCTAACCCAATAGGGTTGATGCCCTCACAAGAAGCTGGAGAGACACTAGAGTTCTCCTTCTGTCTGCCATGTGAGGACACAGCAAGAAGGAGGCCATTTGCTAGCCAGGAAGAAAGCTCACCAGAAACCATGTTGCACCTTCATCTTGGATATTTACAATAGCATCTGGGACTGTGAGGAAATACATTTCTGTTGTTTAAGCCATATGTTCTATGGTATTGTTAAGGCAGCCCAAACATACTGATATAGACTAATACTTCATATACTTTTATACTTTAATATCCACTTAGACTAAAAAATACATACATGTACATAGATACATGCAGATATGATACTATACCCAATGGTTTAAATAAGCACTGTCCAATAGAAATATATTGAAATCACATACATAATTAAACATTTTGTAGTGGCCACATTAAAATTTTTTTAACTTTTTTTTTAGCTGAGCCATCCTGCCACCTGTTGGCAGCTCAGTGGCAGCTCAGCTAGGCCAGAAATCGAACCGGCAACCCTGTTGCTCAGAGCTCACATTCTTGAGCGAGCTCTTAATGAACTGAGCTTGACCAGCCCTAAAAATTTTTAAACAGGTGAAAATTACTTTAATCATATTTTTTTAGTTAACCCAATATATATAGAATATTGTCATTTCAATATGTAATGAATTTAAAAATTACTCTTGAGATATCTTACATACTTTTTACATTCTAAGTCTTTGAAATCTGGTGTGTATTTTACATGTATAGCACAGTTCACTTTCTACTGGCCACATTTCAAGTGCTGTGGCCATTACAGTGGAAAGAAGAGGTTTCCATCAGGACTTTTGGTCCTGAGTTTGACTTGGGACTCTGGTGCCTTATTTGCCCAATGGCCTTAGGCAATTTAATGAACCTTTTAAGCCCTGGGTACCTTGTGCTTCAAATTAAACTTATCAAAGTATCGGTATCAAAGTTGTCAAGGTGCCTAATTTATGTGACATGTAGATATACACTGCCTGATGGGTAGCACTTAATACATTTTGGCAAAAATTATTTTTTCAGTTTAGAATATAAACCCTTATTTTACAATGCTAATTTGTATATTTCAAACCATTTTCTCAACTAGTAAATTCATTCCATAAAGTCTAAATTTATACACACATACCAGAATGTGACATGTGTTATCATCAAAGATCATATCATCTCATTGCAGTGTGTGTGTGTGTGTGTGTGTGTGTGTGTGTGTGTGTGTGTGTGTGTATTTCTGCCCATACTGGGAAAAGTACACAGGTGAGAACACGTTATCACAAACATCTCCCAGGGATGAGAGGTACATTTATTGAACTAAATTCCAAAGTATAATGGGGTTGCCTATGCTGAGAGCTCAGGCAAGTATTTGTAGTGGTGGTGAGTGATAAAGTATCTTTTAACTTCTTAGTTGACTGGTGTCATATTTTCCCAATCATTGCTGAATTACATAGCAATTTTATTTATTGACAACTCATAAAAATGGCTAGAAAAACCAATTCTGAACATGAATTATGGCATTTCGTTGAATATCAACCATTTCTCTCTTTCTAACATCTCTACCTTGGTATTCTCTCTTTCTGAGTGGTAGGTTATTAATGAATTCCGGTTTCACCTTTTCCTGTGCTTGTTATAATTTTTGTCAGGAAGATAATAGCAGTTCCTGGCACAATAACCTTTCCAACACTCGGTAACTTGATTTGCTGACAATTCCCATCCTCAGTTCTTGTAACTAGAGGAGAAGAGGTGCAGGGAAGGGTTGATCAAAGGACAGAGATTATCAAGAAAGTTAAATAACTAAATCATTAAAATGCTTAAATTATCCCACATGACAAAGATATTAACAGTAAGAGAAAATAGAATAATATGAGAACATTTTTCATGAGATGAACATAATGGGATTGGAGAAGAGGAGATTATACCAACCTACTTGCATTCATTATAGTCTGAATATTGGCCTTTCATGCTCATCTTCATGAGTCCTACTTCCTACCCTCATTCTCTATCAAGAATAGCAAATTAATATGGCACTTTTGTGAGGACATAAAATAGCCTTAAAACTATGTTCCTTTTAAAATAAAACTATTACACTAGTTTTTTTAAAAATGTGTCCAATAGAAGCTGATACCCAAGTAATTTCATATCCACCATCATCATCCATTTAAAATTACAATAATAGATTCTTCTTTAAGACTCAGTCATTTTACGTTGTTCTTTTTTTCTCACTTCTGCCAAAGAAGTTTACTCCAATGAAATACATATATTTGACTTTCATTTTTTATTGATCATTCTACCTTATTTCTCTGCTACTAACGTATGTTTATAAATTGGAATTTTTTCCCCAATTTTGTAAGGCTCTGTGAATTAAAATGTTTTTCTTTATTGAGTTATACATTTTTATTAACTAGTAACTTATAAAACCAAAGTAAGCATATTAAATTTTGGTATTGAGCTATAACATTTTTATCCACTAGTAATTTATAAAGCCAAAATAAGCATATTAAATTTTGGTATATTATTAGTACAAAACATTAAAAAGTTATTGAAAGCTCATTGCTTAATGAGACGAATTCTGTCTCTGTATGTATCTCATCGGATGGAGAAGTTAGGGTGTCTCCTTGAGAGAATGTTTCTAGGAGAGCAGTATCTCAAATTATCCCCTGAGTCAGTACATCATAAGGAGGTATGGTATGAGTGGGAGGAGCAATTTCCTTTTGTAAAATGGGAAAAGAATAAGTGAAAGAGGAATGGGGTAGGGAAAGAGAAACCCAGTAGATTGAACGGCATGTGTATTTTCCTGCAGATCAATTTTAGGAAAGAATATATTTAAATGTATGTGGAAGCCAAGGACCAGGTCAGTAAATTGGGTTCCTTAAAATTTCTGTGCCCACGTTCCACTTCGGAATAACCTTGAATCCCTAGAAGTCAGTAATCCCGTTTGGAAGACCTAGATTATTACTTTCCCATAATTCTTGGTAGAACATTGACAAATGGAAAGGGTTTGAAAAGGAAAACCACTTTCAAGCTCTCCTTCATATTTTAGATGAAAGGGCAGTGTTTGACAAGGGGCGAGCTCAGCCAGTGTGGTGTAGAGGAAACACCCTGGGTTTGGGGGCTGACTGACTTTTTTTTTTTTTTTTACTCATTAATAATTAAACTGCCAGTTTTGTCATTAGTGAATTGGGATAATCTATAAAATGGATGTTGCAGAGTTGTGGAAAGATTCAATGAAATAATGTAGTTAAAACATCTGGATCATAAAACATATAGAAGGTGCTCAATAAACAACACTGACAGTGGTAGTTGGGTACCCAGGGATAATCTCACTTGTTATATTTTGAGAAAAGAGGAAGTAACAGCAGCCTACTGCTCTCTTAAACTCTGCTTGGAAAATTGTACGAATTTTCTCAGCCATTTGCAAGCATGAGATGACATATGCAAAAGCCACTGAAAGAAGGCCTCTTATTCTAGACACTTATCAGCTGAATATAATGCCCAGCAAACAGCTAGAAGGTTTCATTTCACCAGAGATGAGCTCCTGCTTTGAAATGTTTTCAGTTTCCATGACAAAATATTCTTTCACAGTCTCTGCATCAGTGAGCTGCTTTGTATTTCTAGCACAGCTAAGCAATTAAAAGAAGATGAATAGATGTATCCCGGCATGTGTGATAACAAATGGCATACTTAAGGTGACAAGGTTTTCTGTGTTAACAGGCTTTGCAGTCACTTGCAAGTTTTTGAAAAATATTCCCTTTTATTGGAAGTTTTCCCTGCTTAATCTCAACTTAAAGGTTATTTTTTTTCTTAAAGCAAATTGGAGAAGAACTTTTCAAGTCATCTTTGATGGAACAAAATATATATATACATATTCCCTCTGTGCAAAGGAGCTGCTGCTTTTTTATGGCAGCTCAAAATTGACTAAAGTTTTATGCATCACAATGTTCACCATTACAAAAGATACTCATCTTGGCTACGAATGATGAGACTTCTGCAGGAAATTGAGGTGGTCCAGTTAAATCGCTTCTTTATGGCTCATGCTTTTTGATAAGACCAGTGCAAACTAGGAAGGCTCTTCAAGGACCTTAGACTTGGGATATTTTTGGATTTAGACCATTCCCAGAAACAGAGAATAATGGGAATTTAGATGCCATTTCGGTTGCAAATTGATGGAAAGAGAAGCTGGTGGCATGAAAGTCCTTTTAACTTAATCTTCAGTTCTAATCAAGTCTGCTTTATTTTCTCTTGTTCTTTTGGAAAATTTTATCTACCCTACACTTCAGTTAGGATCTCTCTAGTTATTTGAGTTTATGTTTATTAAATCTGATAATTAGAATAATAGGGAATACTAACCTCCTGATTATTAATGTGCTGTTATGTGGCTTCAGAAAACAGGCAGTGTGGTAGAAAGTAACGTATACTGACTTGGAGGAAAATGAACCTGGATTCAGGCTCTCACCCTGATACTTTTGGCTCTGTGACCTTGAGAAAGTTACTTGATCTTGTTTAGGTACCATTTGCAAATGTAAAATGAGGCCATAGAATTGATCACCTTCCCTAAGGACGTTAATATGGCCTAGTGGTTAAGAACCTGTCTTTGCCATCACATAGTTCCGGATTTCATAGACCTCTTCCACATCACAACTGAGAATTTCATTTAATCTTCTTAAGCTTGCTTAGTTCTTTACCTAAAAATATAATTTAAATGTTAAAATAATAATAACTACCTTGTATGGTTGTTGTGAGGATTAAAAGTGATAATGCACGTGCTTGATAAAGAGTAGTTGATATTAGCTGAGAACTCCTATTCTAAAAAACTGACATGCTCTTGTAAGGTCAGTAATAAAGACTCAATTCATAAAACATTGGACTGGGACTCAGGCGATCTAATCTAAATTTCTTATTTTATAGTTGGAAGTGAAATAAAACAAAAACCAAGTAGAGGTTAAGTGACATGCCCCAAAATCTCACACCAATATCCCCTACCTGACTTCAACACCGTAACACTCAGTGCATGTGGCATTCAACAAATATACATGCTGTTCATGCCAAGAAATACTGAATATAGTATTTCTCCCCCAAATCAATGAACTCACCAAAAGATATCTTAATGATCACTCTATTCTTTTTTTCTACCTAAAATAGCAAATTTTTCATTAGTAAACAAAGAAATGGACAGATAACATAAAGGGTCCAAACTTCAGCAGAAGTACAGTTAAGACACATATCAATAGAGTCCTTTGTTTGGGGAGAATCCATCTGTGCCTTTCAACAAATGAAAAACAAATATCTGCAGGACACTCATAAAAGACGCAATGAAATTTTACATTGAATATTTTAAATTTTGTATTCCAGCTCTCAATAGAAGATGTTTTCAATCTTCTCCAACCACAGTTCCTTCAAGAATTATTTTTATTGTACTTTCACAGAAACATTTGTCCTTTGGCTTCATTTTAGACACTTCATTCAACCGAAACTAACTAGGGTTCCCAGTGGATGAAAGGGAAAAATGTAAAAATTCAACCATAAAACAAATACCTATTTTATGACTTGCATTTTGTGAAGTTACCCTGTTGGCTGTGTGCTCTGGCTAACCGAAACCTTTAGACATAATGAATCTTATACTATCTGATAGAGGTTAGAGCACTTCCCAGCTATTTAAAACTCTAAAGTGGGAGCATTAAATGACAGAATGCCTTCCAGTGTTGTTATGGCTTGCATCGTAAATACATCTTGCCATTTCACAGTTTCATGCATAGTGTCTTTTAAAGATATCCCTTTGACTGTTCCCATCACTCCCCCACTCTTTTCTCCTGCAGTGGAAAAGAGCCTTATGCAGAGGCCCAGAGAACAAATACTGTGCCGTATTTATCTACAAAACATGTTGAGGCTAGAGCTGTAATGTTTACCCATATTCTCCAGTCTCCATCTGAATAAATAAAGTGGTATCGTGGGATAGGCTGCTCTACAGATAACGAGTTTTAAACTCATTCATCCTGAGAAATTTCAACTGATATAGTTTGCCTATCAAATGGATTTAAAATTGTATTGTCACTGCACTGCTTTCCATGGTGATTGCTTCTGCTCTGTGGTTCCATGCCTCAATAGACGGTTTGATTGTATATATATGCTGCTTTGTTCATATGATTGTGTTTGTAATGGTCTGTAATGTACAACCCTGCTATCCAGTAATAAGGCTGAACACAACCCCTTCCGTGATTTTAACTGAGAAGTTTAGTTGTTTCTAGGGCTATTTTCTGAGAGTGCAATGAGGATATCCTTTTTGCTGATCATTCTTTTCTTTCTTTTGTTCTTTCTTTTCTTCCCTTTTTCTTTCCTTCTTTCCCTCCCTCCCTCCCTGCCTGTCTCCCTCCCTCCTTTTCTTTTTCTGATCTATGCACTTTTCTTTCACAATTTGGGCTTGATGAATATTTCTGCTGAATTTTTGTGCAGAGAAGATAACGTATCAATGCATTTTCTCCTTGTTAATGGCTTCAGTGACCTATCATTTATTATCTGAGTGCTGTGTGCCTTGAATAGACAGGGGAGTAGACGAAGCAAACTTTCACTTGGTGATCTGCCCCCCGACTGTCACGGAATAGTCTTGGATCTTTGATGGAAATCAAGGACTGTCATTTGCCTCATACTTCGCTGGTTCCAGGAAAGAGGCCAGAATTATTTTCCCCTGGAAAAAGAATCAGCTATATTTCCTTCAAATGCCTAGATTTCACTCTCAGGCTCAATTATCTATAAAAAGAGCTTTTATAGCAAAGAGACTTTACCACGGAGAAATGATGTTAAGTCAAATGGAATATAAAGAAAACCATATTCCAAACTCACTCTGATAAGTAATTTAGCATTAACTGAAATCTGCAGTTGCAGAACATAAAAAAAGAAATAAAAAAATTACTTGGTTGCTTTCTCAAGGGAAAGATTACTATGTTGCTGAAGTTGGCTCCTGTGTCCTTTCCACATAATCACCCTCTTCACCACTCTCTCTGACTCAAACCCTTAAAACATCAATATAGGCATTATAATTTTATTAAATTTGATGCTGACTCAATATGACTAGGTGTAGAACACCATTGAATTTCAAACTGACCTTGACATGTGGAAGGAAATGGGCAGCTACGAACAGGTTGAACTTGTTTAGTCTAGCTACAAGGTGAGGAAGAAAGACTATGTGTGTAGAAGCCAGAGAAGCAGAACAGCCAATGCAGAAAGCAGGTCAGGAGACATAGGAGCCATAGCATTCCACATTCTTAAATATTACCTCCTCAGAGAAAACTTCAGAGCACCCAATTAAATAAGGAAGCCAAGTAAGCATAGTTCCCTCTCCACTCCTCACTTACTTTATTTTTCATTATATATATGTTAATGTATATAATAATGTATATATGCTAAATATATATTAAATATATATTGTAAGTGTATATATATTATTATTTTTTAAAATATGATTATTGTATGAATTTCCCACTGATATAAGCTCAATGAAGGCAATAACTTTGTTTGGTTTATTGCTGTAGACTCAACAGCTAGAATAATAGTACCTGGCACTAAATAATATTTGTTGAAACAAAAAATAAAAAATGGAGAGTATAATTTGGTTATGTTACATGGTACCTAGAAGTTTTAATTAGGAGTATTGATTGCTAGGGATTCTGCGAGTCTCTCAACATTTTCTAGGCTTTATATAAGAACCATATTCTGTTTGGTACATGATGGTGTGATATTAGAAACTTGTCACTGATCTTGGAAAGATAGATGACAAATGCATATAGTTAAGCCTTTGCAAGAATTTCGTATGAAGTCTAATACATTTGGAGAAGTCAAGGTGGATTATCTCTCTTAGGAAAGAAAAAAAGCAGGAATATGAGATTTAATCATATGTATTGAATCTGCTTAGAAAAATCCAATATTTATTGAATTAACAGTAACTAATATTTTTATAGTGCCATATAGTGTTTTAAATACTTCACATTTATTAGATCTCTTAATCCTTCAAACAAACCTTTAAGGTAGGTTTTGCCATTATGCCCTGTTGTATAATGAAAAGTTTGGCTGGCCTTTCTTCCTAGTTCTTGTGAGGGAGCCTCTGCATCCTGGTCCCTAGATAGTTTCCGAAAGGGAGCTGACTATGCCAGAAAGACCAGTCTCATGATTAGAGGATAGGATCTTTGAGTAATATCAGCTCAACCTCCTGGGAGGGGAACAGGGTTGGAGATTGAGTTCAGTCATATGGCCAAAGATTCAGCCAATCAAGCTTGTATAAGGAAACCCTACAGAAAACTCTAGACACTGAAGCTTGGGTGAGCTGGGTGATGTGTCCTGACATCGCAGGGAGCAGACATGGAAGTTTTGCATTTGGGAACCCACAGACCATGCCCTATGTGTCTCTGTTCACTGGTTCTGATTTATAGTCTTGCTATAATAAAACTGTAGAGTATAGCACTTTCCTGAGTTCTGTAAGTTGTATTAGAAAATTATCAAACATGGTAATGGGAACCAGTTGGCCAGAAATGCAGGTGGCCTGGGAACCCCTGAGCTTATAGCTAGTGTTTGAAATGAGAGCAGTCTTGTGGAGGTCTGAGCCCTTACCCTGTGAAGTTTCACCTACCTCCAAGTAGTGTCAGAATTGTATTGTAGCCTCACTTTACTGATAGAAAAATGGAGGCATGCAGAGGTGCCCCCAAAGTCTGACAGCTAGTAAGTAGCAGCATCAGGAATTAAATCCAGGCTATCCACCCGCAGAACAATTTCTGCTCTTAATTATCATGCTTTGTCTCTCTTAAAAAAAGAGCTCTTTTCAGTTTTCGGTAGATGTAGGATTGGAATGACCCTGTCCACACTTTGATTTTGAACCTCTGAAATCCAGAACTGTGAGAGAATAAATCTCTGTTGTTTTAAACCAATTAGTTTGTGATAATTCATTCCAGGAGGAGTGCAGAACTAACACAGTATCTCAAACTTAATACAACCAGAACAGAACTCTTGATCTATCCCCATCTGAAACCTGCTTCCCCTTAGTCTTACTTTCTCAGCACATGGCAACCTTATTCATCCAGTTGCTAAAACCAACATTTAAGGAGTCATCCTTGGATCCTCTTCACCTCGCTTCCCACCTCTAACCCTTTAGTAGACCTATCTGTTGCCTTTATCTTACAAAAAGACTGACCTTGTCCACCTCCATTTCTCTCCACCTCCGTTCTTAGCACCCTGGTTAGAACCACCATCATCTCTGACCTGGACTATTGTTCACACCATCTTCACTGGTTTCCTTCCTTATATTCCTGCTCCATAGCATTCAGAATAAAATCCAAACTTCTTGTCCTGGCTTACAAAATCCTACCTGATCTGCCAGTGCCTACCCATGTGAATTCATCTTAGCTCACTTTCACTCATCGTGCTTTAGCCATACAGATATTCTGTAGGTTTTTGAAATAGACCAGTTCATACTTACCTTAGGCCTTCCCACTAGTTGTTTGCTCAGCCTGGAACTCAAGTCCCTCTGCTTTTTGCTCTTGATGTAAAAGTTTCCTCTTGTATATGAAATCTCCACTTCATTATTACTTCCTCTAAGAGTCTTTTTCTGACCATCTGGTTTAACTAGCCTTCTGGTATTTATTACCCATCACATTAGCCTATAAAATCCTTTGCATGGCACTCATCACTACCTGACATTTTTTTCCCTTTCTTTGTCTACCTTCCCTTAGCAGAACATCAACTCTAGAGTAGGAACCTGCTTGCCTGGTTGACCATTGCTAATGCCAGAGCTGCTCTTGGCATATAATAGAAACTCGGTAAATATTTGTTAAATGAATAGTTCCCATTCTCCCTGCCCTTTGCAGTACCAAGTAAAAAATATTGGCATAGGTTTTCAAGCATAAAACCTTGAAGGCTTGGGCAAATCAGTAAGAGAGGGCTGAGCAATCATCTAAGATGTCCCCTTTTTCTTTATAAGTGTTCTTTATACATGCTTGTTTCCTTACTGGGTTTGTCTAGTTCTCCTTGCTCTTAGCATATACTGAACACTTAATTGGGATAACTGCATGTCAAGGAAAAAAATACATATTTATTTCTCAAAAAGAAATATATGAAAGCTCTAAAGTTATTACTATGGGGTTATCATTGTATAAAATGAATGAGTAAATATGCTAAGTGGCACCTAAAAGCCATAAGACCTAGTGAGGCATGCCTAATCTAATCATTTCAAATCACTTACAGTGAAAATAATTTTTGCAATTCACCTATAGGATTAGAAATTTTTATTGTTGTTAGAAAACAATGAAAAACAAATTAGTACATTTCTGAAAAAGGATTGCCTTTTAAAGAAGTACTTAAGATTGTCTTCTTTCTTTTTAAAATACGAATTTCAATTCAATATCTGTTTAACTCATGCTCAAAAGTTAAATTTTAGGTTGATGTAAAAATGTTTGATAAATTCCTGTAATATCTTTGCACAAATAATATACTGACACAAAACTCCTTTTTTTTTTTTTAACATGGTCTTAGCTCACAGAAACATTTTTAAATGCTTGAAACAAAAATAAAAGAAAGAATGTTTTGAGACATCTGAAAATTATATGAAATTCAAATTTCAGTGTCTATAAAACCCAACCATGTTTATTCATTTATGTGTTGTCTATGGCTGATTTCCCATTATGATGACAGCATTAGGAAGTTGTGACAAAGACCACATGGCTCACTAAGGCTTGCTGTTTATTATCTGGGTTTTTACAGAAAAAGTTATAACATAAAAATTTATTGGAATAATATTTTTATCGCTCTGTTCATCTTAACAATCTAATTAGACAGCAGTGCGTTGTGTTCTAAATGCAAGTCAGTATTTCCTTGTAGTTGGGAACAGTAGCTGTTCAGTATAAGAACAACAACAGAAACAGATATAAGAAAATGGGCCTACCCACATCAATTGTAATAGCATGTACCTCTAAAACCTATTAGTCAAAATGTTTTTCCCTAGACCATACAGGAGCAGGCAACGTCTTTGTTAAGACATCTATTTATAGTCAGGTATACCATCCAGCTGAATGTGTATTGAAAGTCCTTTGTGCTGAGACACCAAGATGCATGAAGAAGGTCCCTACTCTCTAGGAGTTCCTCCCTGTTCAAGCAGCAGGTTCCCATTTTCATTCCTCACTCAATTAAGTGAGCTACTTATTGCTGTTAGAGATGCAACAGCAGAAATGCAGAGATTAGGCAATTTGTCTAACACACTCTCAAACCCTAGAAATTCCTGTGTTTATTCTGGATTCAGGTATACACAGTAGTTAAAAGATATAGATAACACTTACATAAATAGCATAGTGCTGAACAAGTGCATGGAAAAAGGAAGAACCTAAAGACAGGTCAGACCCAGCAGAGGAAATCCTCCAGGGAAGTCCATGCTGGAATAAATTCTGGCACACGTTGTTTCTTTTAACATCTAATAGATTCCTGTATGTTCCAGATTTAACATGGCTGAGAGTCAACGTAGGGGACATTAGGAGTGGGAGGGCATCAGACTGGAGTCTGTCTTTTGGCAAATATATTTCAATGAATCACAGACACCATACCAAATTCCTTATTAAAAAAAAAATCTCAAAATAGACTTGGTGGAGCCCTGTCAAGTGTACTGATATATAGAAAAACAGCTTGGGTGCTGAGAGAAGCTCTGAAGTCTGACCTTTCTCAGATGTGATGTGATGACCCACTTCCCTTCTAGATGGAGAATATATTCAGATAGAGATACACACTGCTGTTGCGTGGAGCCCACATGTGGCCTTGCAAACGGGTGTGTTGCCAGAGCTCGGAGCAACTGGGTTTAGATGTGTTCTGATAGCCACTTCTCTGGCTCCAGCTGCAAAGGCAATTCAAGGAATAAAGGCCTAGACTGTAGGCTTTGCCGATGTTATGTGAAATTATATATATATTTATATATAGTTATTTATTAATTATATACATTTTTATATTAATTAATGTATATTTAATTGGTTTATTGACTATAATTATATTAATTTATATTATATTAATTTATATTATATTAATTATATATAATATATATATTTATATATTTATATTTACACACACACTTTTTTTTCTTTCCCTGAACAATTTGAAAGTTAGTTGTAGCTTGTAGGTTTCATCACACTTCCCCCTTCAGCCTGTGTCTTCTAAGAAATGGACATTCTTTGAGGTAACCAAACATTATTATCATACTCAAGATATCTAACATTAACATAACAGTGTAATCTAATATATTGCTGATATTCAAAATTTCACAATTGTCACAATAATGTCTTTTATAGGTTTAATAGTTACTTTTTTCCCCAAAATTTAAAAATCCAGGATCTAGTTAAGGATCAAGCACTGAATTTACTTGTCATGCTTATTTTGGGTCTTTAGGGCAGCTCTTTGGCCCTTTCTGGGAATATTTGAAGAGTCAAGATTAGTTGTTTTATAGCTTGCCCTTAATTGAGATTTTCCTTATGATTCAAGTTAAACAATTATTGTCTTTTCAGGAATACAGTGAGAAGTGTTATGGCTTTCTCGGTACTTCTAATTAAGACACACATTAGGTAATTTTATCCTATAATCGGTGAAGTTAAGTTTGATCATTTAATTAAGGTGGGATTTATCAGATTTCCTCACTCTCAGACAACTTTTCCTCTTTGAAATTCAAGTAATCAGTAGAGTAATACTTTTACACTGTGTGAATATCCTCTTCTTCAACCATCTTTCACCTTTGTGTTGGCATCTGTTGTTGATTCTTACCTGAATAGATTATTACTATGGTGATTACTATGAGATTACTATGGTGATTTTCTAATTCTATGGACCCTTCTACATTTATTACTTAGAATTCTTCTGTAAAGAAGAGTTTTTCCTTCTCCACCCCACTTAAAAATGTTATTTACTTATACATACATATAAGATATAATTTGTATCTGTATGGACAGATGGATTTTTTTCAAAGTTCATTGTGTTACAATTTATTTCTGCAGTTCTTCATTGTGATACTTAAATTATAATCAGTTTAATGTAGATCCTCACTAACTTGGTCCTGCTGCTGGGAATCAAATCTGTGTGATTGTGAATCTAACCTGGACCAGAGCTCTCCTGGGCATGTCAGACTATTAATCTTAAGAGTTAGAAGAGATCTTCAGCATTACCTTCTCATGGACCATAGGAATTGTCTGTATGATGTTTTGTCTCCACCTGTGGAAAGTGTCTGTGCATCAGCTTATCTTCTTCCCAATCAAGGTACCCTCATGCATCTGATTCATCACACATTTTCTGCCATCTGGTGGTAGGTTACTGAGTCAACATGTAGAGACCGGGCAGACACAACCCTTAGATATTTGGAGACTAAAGCAGGACCTGTGCTGTTCAAAATAGTCCATACATCAAATAGCAATGCCTAATTAGCAGGACATTTCTTTGTAGGCAAAAGTCTTTCATTTTAAATGCTTGGGAGTTTGGGGAGAAGGAAAGAATATGGGAAATATTTACTGTTCTCTGTGCTGGGACCTGTCATGAATACTCTCTAAGTTGAACCTCAAGAAGGTAGATACTATTATCTTCATTTTATGTGTCAAAACACAGAGAGTTAAATATTTATGAAGGTCATGCAGCTTGTAAGCAGTGGAGCCAAAATCTGAACCAAATTTAATTGATTTTGAAGCCTGTGTTCTTTCCATTCACTACACTGACTCTAAAGTGTGTTCAGTGTGTGTGTGTGTGTGTGTGAGAGAGAGAGAGAGAGAGAGAGAGAGAGAGAGAGAGAGAGAGAGAGAGAGAGAACTGTTTGCATTGTAAATGGTTGGTGGCCTCCCAAATCCTCAGACTGAAATTAATTGGGTTATAAATAACCAAGAACCAAATATTATATACCTTTTCAGATGAATGCTGTTCACCAATATCAGATTTCCTCATTTCCACAGTAAATTTAAGGGAGGCAGTAGAGTCAAATATTTAAGAGAGCCTGGATTTAGTAATCAGACCTGACTTGGTACAAATTTGTCTCTGTCACTTGAATGTGTGACTCTGGACAAGTCAGTAGACATCCCTAAGCTTTAGTTCCCTCACTCATATAATGGTGATGTATATGTGACACTTTGTTTATGGAGTTGTAAGCATTAAGTTAGATAATATATGTCAAGTGCGTGGTCCATGGTCTGAGAGAAGCTGTACTCAATAACTGATGACTGTCGTTATTAATTGTGAGAGGAGTGGGAATCCTCTTAAGCTGGTAAATATTCCTCTGAAGACTTTCTCTCTTTTTTTTTGAGGGCAGCGTCACTGGCCCTCATATGTGGGACCGAACCGGGGCCACTGGCTTCCCAGGCCAACGCTCAACCACCGCACCACTTGGCCGGCCCCTGAAGACTTTCTTGATGCATCTTAGAGATGAAGCAATGAGTTCCTCTTGCCTTTTCTCCTTGACTTACTTAACATTTAAATTAAACTAGTTCTTAGCCAAGTAGTTACATGACCTTAGTACTTGTTCTCAGACAGCTGTCTATGACTGATACATGGAGGAGACCCTTAACTTTTTTTTCCTCTACTTGTTGCTGACCAGAGTCCTCAGAGACCACCTGACTTGCATTGTTAACTTACAAGTATTATAGTATACTTAGAACCAATATTCTATAACTTCCCATACAATGTAATATTAATCATACTTCCATTTTCCTCCTTTTAGCCTTTGGACTATTTTTATCATATTTTATTTATACATATGTTGTAAACCTCATGATATATTGCTATTAGTTTTCTTTAAATAGTAAATTCTATTTTTAAATGATCTAGAAAAATAATAAAGTCTTATCTATTGATCCAGATAGCTACATTTTCTAGTACTCCATGTTCCTTTGTATAGATCCATATTTCCATTTCATATAATTTTTATTCTGCTTGGGGGTTTTCCTTTAATATATTTTGTAGTGTGCATCTCCTGGTGATAAATCCTTTCAGCTTTTGCATGTCTCACCTTTATTTTGCCTTCATATTTGCAAAATATTTTTTCTAGGTAGGTATAGAATTCTAGGTCAACAGATTGTATTTTTCTTTCATTATTTTAAAGATGTTCCATCGTCTTCTTGCTTGCTTTGTTTTAGATGAGAAATCTGCTCTCATCTTCCTCCCTCCCTCCCTTTCTGCATCCCTTTCTCCCTCCCTCCCTTCCTTCTTTCCTTCCATTTTAATGTAACATCTCCTCCCTCTCCCCTGGCTGCTCTTAAGATTTTCTCTTTATCACTGCTTTTACCAATTTGCTTGTGATGTATCTTGGCAGTTCAAATTATATTTCTTGTTTGGGGGTTTTTTTGAGCTTCCTGGATCTATGACTTTATGGTGTTCATCAGTTAAAAAAAATTTTGGCCATCTTTTCTTCAAGCATTTTTCGGGTCTCTCCCTTTCTTTCTTCCTTCAATGTCTTTAATTACATACATATTAGACCACATGAAGTTGGCCCACTGCTCATTGATCTCTGTTCATTTTTGTAAATTTTTTTTTCTTTTTGTGTTTTATTTTTGATAATTGTTATTGTTACTTCTTCAAGTTTACTATTCTTTTCTTTTGAAATATCTAATCTCATGTTATTCCTAACAAGTGTAGTTTTATCCTAGTCATGGTAGTTTTCATATTTTAAAGCTTGATTGCTCCAGATTTCTGGCTTCAGAGAATCTCCCTTTAAAAAAATATTTCTTGTCCCTACTTAATATTTTGAAGATATAAAATACAGCTATAACAATGACTTTAGTGTCCTCTGTTAATTCTAACATTGGTCTCAGTTTGGGTTGGTTTGAATTCATTGATTTTCCTCTTTATGGGTCTATATTCTAACTTTGTGTTCTTGGTAAATTTGGATTGGATGCCAGACAATTGTGAGTTTTATCTTGGCTGCTGAATATTGTTGTGATCCTATGAATATCCTTGCTATTGTTTCTGTGATGCAGTAAAGTTACTTGGAAACAGTTTGGAGTTTTTGAGTCCAGCTTTTATCATTTGGTGGGCATGACAAGGGCATCATTTAGTCTTGGGATAGACATGGGATTCCTCATGTCTAATGCAATCCTAGTACTGTGTGACTACTGGGTACTGTTCCCTTTAATTCCCTGGCCTTGTAGTTTCCTCAAATCAATGGGCAGAATAATTGAGGGATACTCTTTGGAGATTTCCAGGCTTCTTTTTGTGCAGATCTCTCCTTTCTGGTAGTCTGTTCTGCAAACACCATTTGCCTTGTTTTCACTGGACTCTAAAGCTTCATCTTCTCGACTCAGAAAGTCTGATGGGCTCTGCCTGGTTTCTCCTTCCCTAGTAGTGGCCTAGAAACTCTCAAGCCAAGAAGCTGGGGCAATCATGAGGCTCACCTTCTTTACTTCCTCTCTCAGGGATCATTGCCTTTTGTTGACTGAGCCTGTCTCCTGAAAAACCATTGTTTTACATATTTTGGTTTTTTCCTTTTTTTTAAATTTTAGATTATTGGTTAATTTATCTTGGCTGGAAATAGAAGTCCCTCCTTCTATCACTTTTAAATTTGCTGTCTCATCTTCTGGCCACCATTTTTCTGATGAGAAGTCAGAGTCATCCCTATTATTGTTCTCCTATGTGTGCTAATTTTCCCCCTTCAGCTGCTATTAAAATAGTTCTTTATTTTTGATGTTCAACTGTTTTACTATCATGTGCCTAGGTATGCCTTTTTTTTTTTTTTTTTGTATTTATATTGTTTTTGGTTTGCTCAGCTTCTTGGATCTGTGGGTTGATGTTTTTCACCAAATTTGGGAAAATAAAAAGCATTATTTCTTTAAATATTTTAATGCCCAAATCTCTCCTATTCTTGTGAGACTCTAATTGTATGTCTGTTAAAAATATTTCTGCTGTCCCACAGGACATTGACATGCTGTTCATTTTTTAAAATCTTTGTTCTTCAGTTTGCATGATTTTTATTGACTTATCTTCAATCTCATTGATCCCTTTGTTTCTATTGTCCAATTTTCCTTTAGCCCATCCAGTTAGTTTTTAATTTCATATATTTTTCAGTTCTTGATTTCCATTTGGTTATTTATTTATTTATTTATTGCAGTTTTTATATCTCTACTGATATTGTTCATCTGTTCACTCATTCTATCCATCATTTCCTTTAAATCTTTGAACATGTTTATAATAATTTTTAAAGAGTACTTCTCTGATAATTCTGGGGGACTACTTTTATTGGTTATTTTTTTCTTTTGATTTTGGTCATACTTTTTTGCTTATTTGCATGTATAGCAGTTTTTAAAAATGTATATGAGATATTGTGGACAAGATATTATTTATGGATTATGATGTTTTTTTTAAAGAATGATGAGGTTTTTTTTCTGAATGACAGTTAATTCATGGTGATCACTTAGATCTTTAAAGTGGTGATTCTCAGCCAAATGGAATTTAGTTCCCCCCATTCCGGGAGACATTTGACAATGTATGGAGATATTTTTGACGCTCACAACTTGAGAGTGATGATGGAATACAATGAGTAGAGGTTAGGAATGCTGCTAAACATATCACAATTCACAAGAAAGGCATCTTACAACAAATACCTATCTAATCCAATATTTCAATAATGCTGAGATTGAGAAATCCTGCTGTAAATGTTTTAGATGTTGTTAGAAAGGGTCCCCTCCCCTGACACAGACACACTCCTAGAGCATGTCCCTTATTTTAGGGTGTAGTCTTTATTCTTAATGTGTAGTCTTTTTTTTTTTTTTTGAGGGCAGTGTCACTGGCCCTTATATGTGGAACCCAAATTGGGGCCGCTGGCTTCCCAAGCCAGCGCTTAACCACCGCGCCACTCAGCCTGCCCAATGTGTAGCCTTTCTTGGGTCTTAACTAAATGTCCCAAATACAAATTGAAGTCTCTTTATTTCACTCTGGCCAGAACTCCAAAGCCTCCCAGCACCTTATACCCTCTGGTATCTTCATTCAGAAATCACTTATCAGCAGCTGTTCTCTGGTTGGCCTCTTTGAGTCTCACCTGAACAGGGTCAATCCAGTGCTTGGCCCAGGTCCTGAGGGACGTCTCTATGCAGACTTCTGGGGACTCCATGTTTTACATCTCCACCATCTCAAGTAATTTTTCCTATGAATTGTAGTCTTCTAAGCAACCCTAAATTCTAAACTCTGTCCCCTCTGCCTAATGAGACTGCCACTTTCTGTACTTCACCTCAGAAAGTGCCCTGAGAAACGTGGGTCAACATGAGGTTCACCTCATGTGGTTCCCTCTGTCAAGGATTACAGCCAGCCCTGCACCATTTGTTATACAATGCCGTTCAACAATTGCCTCCTATATTTTGTGCAGTTTCATAGTTTGTCATAGGAGCATACTTCCTATACCAGTCATTCCATCATGGCCAGATGCATATATCCCAGTACTAGAACTTGATTCTAAATCTTAGGTTCCTCTGGCATTCTTGAAGAGAAACAAGATATTCTTCTAATCAGAAGTCATTATTTGATAATGGGTGAAAATAAAATTACAATATCCTTCTCTGGAAAATACTAGAGAAGAACATTTCTTCTAGCTTACCTTCTTATCCCATTTTAGTGCTGGCTAATAAAACCATGCAGATGATACCTTCACTCTACCAATGATAATAATAGCTCTCTTCTGTTATATGCTTTCTATTGCCAGGCACTGTGTCAACAGATTTACATATATTTTACTTCATTAATGCTTACAGCAGCCCTATTTTCCCTGTTATACTTTTAAGGAAACTGAGGCTCCAAGAGGGTAAGTAACTTGCTCAAGTTTTTACTAATGAAGAGAGAGCTGAAACAAAGATCAGGTCTGTGTGACTTGAAAGCCTCAAATGCGTATCGGTTAGGGTAGGTTAATAGCTAGAACAAACAACTCCCAAATCTCAGTGGCTAAGACAATAACAGTTTATAAAGCGTGCTTTCAGTCACATCACATTCCGGCTGGGTTGATGGAAATGCCTGCCTCACACAATCCTTCCTTTCAGTGGTCCCATTGTCCCCCAGGGCCTTGGAGTTCTCTGTTCCGCTACTTCATGAGAAGACCAAAATGAGAGTGTGGAGAATCAGGCTGGGAAGTGGAGAACATCACTTGTGACCACATTCAGTTGGGCAGAAGTCAGTTAGGGAACTCCAGCTCCAACTCCAGTCAGACTGGGAAATGTAGATTGACTATGTACTCAGGAAAAAAGAGAATGGGTTTTGGTGACCAGCTAGCTAGGCCCCAGCATACCACATTAAGCCCAATTATCCCCTAAGTTGCCTGTTGGAAGCCTTTATACACTTCGCTCTAAATGCAGTTTTTTTCTGCCTCTAGCTGGGAACCTCGTTAGTGTAACTGATAATTTTCTAGGCTACTGAAAGTTACCACAAATCATGTCCTGAGAAGATCTGGATCTTTAGTTCATGACAAATCACATTGTCCCTCATAGGTCAATAATAATTATCATCATCCCCAATTTTAAGCAATACATGTTTATTCTTAATTTTTGACATTTTAATCTTTGGGCGGTACCTACATTATTGTCATTAAGCAGTATACACGTCATCTCCCATCATCCCTTGCTATCATGCCCCCAGATCTGGGCCACTATGGAGTAAATGCTTGTTTTCTTGGCCTTTATCTTGTCCACATATTAGGCTTTCAGGATGATGCCTTCCAGTGAAAGTTCTGGGTCTGTAAACACAAATGAGGGTCAGGAACTTTCTAACTGCCCCCAAAACAGCATCAGTGCTAAATTAATAGTCAAACATAATCACAGTGGCTTCTTGGCCTTTTGGCTAAGATTTGTTCTTATAAGTTTAATATCTGATATATCCTCTATCCAAGCATAATGTATTAAATAGATTTTTGAAGCAGGGAGATGGAATAAAAGCTTGCTCTGTATACTCCACACATTGAGCTGGAATTGCTCTACCTCCAGGAAAAGTGCACCCCCTTGATGAGAAAAAAATAATCACAAGTATGAGGGAGACACTTCCAAAAAGGGTTGCGCAGATTCCTTTGGGAAATTGTGGTGACACCTGGGAGACCAACTGTTAACTTAGAAAGAGGAATGTCTGCAAAGCACTAGTCAGGTTGCTTTCCTTAGCCCATCTGAGCCTTTCTTTTGATCTGAATAGATCTCTCCCTTCTGTTTGGTCTGAGTGTTTGAACAAACCTGCTCTCAGCCAGGACTTCCTTTGCCCTCCTTATGACAACATATCCAAAATTTTCCTCTAATATCTTCCTTTCTAATCCTACAGAGACTGCCAGTATCTTTTGATAGTGCAGGTCATGAGATGTCTTATTCTTGCTCAGACATCTTGGGCACCAATGGTACCTTTCCATCTCCACATCATGTCACTACCTTACATCTCTGACTTTGAATCCAGTTTCTTCCCTCACATGCCCTCTGATTCAGCCACATTGTGTTCCCTTGCTCCGTGGTGTCCCACAGCTATGCTTCTACAGATGAAGTTCCTTGGGCCTGGATACCTTCTTACTCTCGTCTGTGCTCCTCAAAATCCTATCCAATTTTCAGAGCCCAAGGAAAAATGTATCTCTTCTGTGAAGTCTGCTCCAATATTCCTGGTTCAATAAATCCCTCTCTTGTTTGTGTTTGGTTAGCACTTTGAACTAGTCACAGTCTGCTTTGTGTCCCATCTTCCTGACTAGGTCCCACGCTCCTGGAAAGTAGGTGTCTCGGGCACCTTCATAGATATCTCCACAGTGCCCAGCATCACACCTTGTTTCATGAAGATGCTTACAAATGCTGATTGGGAAAAATTAAACGCAAGATTTCATGTCAGCTATAAAAAGAATTTCTCCCTGAATTAATCTGGAAACTAATAACAGACTATTCTCAAAATGATTTATTATGCTTGAGATAAACTACATATGCACAAACTAAAAGTGCATTTAAATGGTTTTTTAAAAAAAAAAGAAATAATTCATTCATAACAGTTAATTTTTACATATATCTATAGTATCTATGGACAGTCTGCCTTTCTTTTTTTCTTTTCTTTTCTTTTTTTTTGAGGGCAGTGTCACTGGCCCTTATATATGGGACCCGAACCGGGGCTGCTGGCTTCCTAAGCCAGCGCTTAACCACCGCGCCACTCTGCCAGCTCCAGTCTGCCTTTTCTTAAAGATAATGTTATATGCACCAATTCAGTACGAAGGTAAGTTGGGATTATCCCTATAAAAATGTATTCTGATTTCCAGTTTCCAAAGAGGCACCTTAAACGATAGGTATTGAGTGTGCCTGAGATGGCCACTACAGGTGGCTCCTTGAGCAATGTCCTGGATGGCATTTTGCATGTAGATGGGCTTTGCCCAGGAGAAGCCTATCTTCTGCTGGTGCCGCGGGGCAGTGGGAATGATCTCTCCCAGCCGCTGCCTGTGAGAGATCCTTCGAAGAGAGCGTGTATCTTCATCAAAATTCTACATGCATTGACGCTGTCACTCAAAGAGTTAACATCTGTGAAGAATAAAAAATGCAGTGGAGAGGTTTCAAGCAAAGTATGGGGAGACTGATAAAATTATCAGTGAATTAAATTCAGACAGATGGCTTTGGAAAGGAATGAAGTACACAAACCTTATGTAGAGTATAATGACTCTTACTCTGACAGGGGTTTTGTCAACAGGGTAAGCCTTTTTTTTTTTTTTAATCTGAATTTTAAAACAGTTGGAAATCAAATTCTTTTTTTTCCTGAAGGCGTTGTTTAGTACTTAAAGCAGCAAAAACAATAGCCTCTAACACGACCTGGACAGCCTAAGACTCTAAAGTGCCCAGTGTAGGTGCACAGCTTGGTAGATGGCACACAGTGGGCATCATGCATGCTGCTTTTCCTCACTGCCCTCAGCTTCGCTGCCCACAGAAATAGGTCCTTGGCTGTTCAAATACTTCTACAGAACAGCGGCCAGTCATTAGCTCTGCTTATAACAGCGGGAAGACAAGGGAAGCTTTTGTGGGGAGGGGGAGAAGAGAATAAAAACACAAATAGACTGATTTGTGCGTTTTAAAATTGCAATTTTATCATTGTTGATTGCCCTTAAAAATAGAGCTCCTACCCCTTTCTAAAAAATAGGAAGAGCATCCTAGTTGATACTGCCCTTTTCCATGTTGACAAAAATGATGAGAAACTAACATGTTGTTTCTCTCTCAGGGCTCCTTTTGCCTTGTGGTTTCTGTTTTATCCTCACTTACTTCGCCCCAGGGACCCCTTGTGCAGGTGACAAGCCCCCCAGCACATTCGAGCTTGGATGCTGACTGCCAGGCAGCTTCTTAGCAATGGACTCGCCTTTGTTCCAGACCAGATGTTCCATTTCTCCCTGGTAACCGTTTGCATCGTGGTACCTTATTATAGGGCGCTCTCTGGAACGGGTGCCAGAGAAGCTTCCAAATCACCAAGAGCAGCACTGAATCAATGAGACAGCTGGCAGCCTCCCTGGGGAGGGAACGTTTTTTACCTTTTTGATTCATGCAGTCTCACTAGTTCAGATCCAGGATGCCATGAATGATTTTTCTTAGCGACAGGTGAGAACAAAAAAGCTTTGTAAACCTAATTCAATAGACTCCGCGTGCTATTGATTAAAAGGAGAGGACGATGAAGAGAAAGTGTACACACAGTCCAGTTGCATTTTCCCCATAATCGACTCTGCACTTCTGCCTGTGTTGGAGTTGTCAGGCTTGCCGGGAGGAAAAGCTTGAAAATCAAGAGTATTGTGTTTATTGACTGAGGATTAGGATTTTAATCATGTCTCTGAGATGGCATGTTATCTACCAAAACAAGATTACTCTTTTTTTTTTTTCATTTTTAGGCTATAAAATTCACTGATCTATTGCTAACTTGACTAAAAATTCAAAGTTACTTTAATGAGCTTATTCATATCACCCAGGCTTTAATGTTTGGTATGTGTTTATGTATTAGGGCTGTGGATTTCAATAAAAAATCATCCATGTTTACACTCAAGCAAGGATCCCAACTCAGTTTGGGTCCTCATCCTGGGTCCTATACATTTCAGCATACCTTCTCAATCAGCAAGGATGCCAGACCTGGTCTTCTACTGCTAGGCAAAAGCAAGCCAATTATTCAGGGCGTTGTAGTTAGAGGACCATTATGAGACGAGGTGGCAAGTATTTGGGAGCTCCAGCCCTGGCGTGGCTGAGGCACACATATGACAGTAACAGAAGTCAGGGATCCTAAGGGCATCATCACCATCAATCATGGCAGATGGATTGGCAACATGATGGATGACACCCAACCACTGACCTTCGTGGCTTAGCTTTTGTCACATAAGTAACACAATAAGTCAAAGCAGTGGATCTACCTACTATCAAATAGGAGCGATAAGCTGTGACAGCAGCAGAGGGAAAAGGAACATCAGTGTCAAATGTTGTCTATATTTCTGAGCCAGGAGGAGTAGACATTGTATTGTTCAACCATTGAATGGGATGGGATATTTCAGGAAGGGTAAAAATCAATGTCATCAATGAGTGATTGTAGCAGTATGAGTTTTTTTTTCTTCTCTTAACTAAGATATAACTTAGAGAATAGTAAGTTTGCGGAGTAGACACTCTCATAAGGTAAAAGCTGTTGTAACATAGATTTCTTTAAACCTGAAAAAAATTAGTTTAACCAGCGGACAAATCCCATACAAACCAAAGTTTCAACTCCATTTGCAAGACATGGGCTCATATCCATGCAATCCAAAGTTCAGTTGGTGACAAGGGGCTTGGTTTGGGAATAGAAATAGTTTAGTCTGGGATTCCTGGTGATTTTCCCATGTTGGTCTTGTCTCTCAAGCAATCTCCCAAAGCTTCACTGTGACAAATGACCCATTCCAAATCCTTTTTCTGAGTTTAAATATTACTTGATTGGTCATACAAAGTAAGGAGATCTCAATAACATGAAATAGGGCATATGGAGAGCTAGATGGCTACAGAGGATCAAGGAAACAGAGAAAGATAATGACCAACTTTCTTTTCATAAGAAAATGAGGTTAGAATAGACTGAAGCAAAATCTGCCCATTTATTTTCCAGATGACTGTATGCCAAGTGGTAAGGAATATGGTCAGCTTTATCAATGAATAGAATTAGTAGCCCCAACCATGCCCTTAAGAAGATGGAATCACTGAAAGCCCTGTCTTGTCTCACGGAATTCAATATTTAAAAGGCAGGAGACACAGATATCTTGTGCTTGTTTCCCCATCCACGCCAAAATATTCACATTGACATCATGAAGCACCCAGTCAAGGAGAGCCAATCAGGTGGTGCATTTACATTTAGGGGCACACCCTGCATATTTCCAGTTCTGCCAATTTCAGTTGATAGGTATTTCCCCCCAAATGTCTTCTATTTGCTTAACCACTGTGCTGCCAGCCATCAGTAAAGAGGTGGTGCTAAGGCAAACAAAGGAGACATTTAGCATAGCAATCTTTATACATTTTTGGAACTTCAAGAGGTGGGTGTAGCTGAAAAGGCATATATGGGGCAAGAAGGCTTTAGGCTGGGGTGGGGGGAAGGAGCAGTATTATACGCATACTAGCTTTATTAAATAAAGGAAATCTAGAGGTATTTCAAAGTGAACCTTCTTCCTTCTTTTGAGATTGATGTCAAGGAGGGTGAACATATCCTTCCACCGATGACCTGATGATCTAAGCCAGGGGTCGGCAAACTTTTGAGACAGAAGAGCTACCAGGGGTCAGCAAACTGTGGCTCCCAAGCCGCAGGCTCTGAAGTAAAATTGAAAATGAAAATAAAACTATCATAGTTTCACTTATAAAATTTTTAAAGGATATTATTCACATAATGGTGATTATGTAAAAATATAGTTATGGCTCCCGAATAATTTTTAAGTTGTTGTGAGGGACAGGATTGGCTCTTCCAGAGGTCAGCAAACTTTTGAGATGGAACGTGGAGCCGCATGTGGCTCGCGAGCCGCAGTTTGCCGGCCACTGATCTAAGCCTTTTGATCCGACTTAAATCAGCAGGACATGTCTGATTCGGCAGGACATTTCTTCTGTCCTCTGGTTCTTGGGCTGGGGATAGACACCGTGAGGCCAAAGCCTTGGGTGTGCTGTGCTTGGCTGTGTGGACGCCTGTCTAGAGAGAGAAGATAAGGTGTAAGCTGTGGTGGTATTGTGGATACATTCCTTTCTTTTCTGAATGAAAGCCTAAGATCCTGCCAGACTGAAAACTGAATTAGTTCTCTTAGTAATCTTTCCCATTCTTCTTGACTACAGGATTTATAAAACATTGCTCTTCGGGTCTAGGTATCATTTTGAGATCACATCATGATAACTCTAGGTGTGCGTGCCAGGAGGGTAAAGTTGCAAAGCAATTACTCAGCAGTGGTGGGGAAGAAGCAATTACCAGAACACATCTTAGCCCTGCTTGTCAGAATGAGTTTCCCTGGGGCACAAGGGAAGCACTTACTTGGGCGGTGTCCCCTTGTGGAGGCTTAATTTAATTTTTTTTCTTTCCTGTAATTGTGTGATTCCAGTATTTTAGCTACAATCCCTAGGCTGTAAGAACCTTTAAACAGCTCTTTATTATGAAGCAGGACCCGGGTTTTTGAAGAAGAATAAACAGAGAGCTGCATAATTTGTAGGAAAACTGCAGGATGGACTTTTTCTTCACAAAGAACATTGGGATTGCATTGGCACAAGCCAAATACCTATTTAATGAATAGTTAGTAATCAGCAGCAGCTACATTAAGTGGTTACATTTTTTTCCTTCTCTGTGCTATGCGTCCATACATTAGGCATGGGATTCTGATGGCTGCCATGAATGCATGCACCATTGCTTCCCGCCCCCACTGCTCAGGTCTCCTGCATCAACTCTTGCTCAGTTTAGAGAATTATGGGAAATGGAAGGCAGGTCTTGTTTAATATGTTCAAGCTTCATCCACTTTAAATACTGTAATGGGAAAATAAAAAGGTTGACAACACATTCCACTTTCCATTTTGGATCAAGATCACAGTTTGGGTTTGAAGACAGCAGTTTTTGTTCTAGAATGTAAGAAAAATAATTTATGCCAGAAGCCATGAAAATAAACTCACTTGCCTTTTTCCCCCCCCAGCAGATATTTATTGAAGTTTTAGGCTTTCAACTTGCTCATTCCTTTGAGATTTTGCATATGCTATTTTCATCACTTGGGATGTATTCCTTTTTTTGTTTTTGTTTTCACATTCTGTGTTTCTCAATATTTCTAATTTTAACAAAAATGCAAACACAATACTTCAGGAAAATATTCTTTTCTAATCTCATCTGAAGCCAGATCTTGCTCACTCCCCTACTCAATGGTTCCTTCACCTCTGTGAAGTTAATGTGAACAGGTAAGTATTAATTTATAACTAAGATGTGTCCTAAATGTTTGAATATATTTTTTAAATATCTAGAAAAGTTTTCTAATTGAAACAATGTTATATATGGCACTTATGCCTCCAGGTCAAACCACAAAATCTATTTAACCCAAAGTATGGGTTAGGTACAAATATTTAAATTTAAAAAGTAGTATCAGAAAATAATATTGCAATATTGACAATAAAATAAAATATTAGAACTGTATGTATGCCAGCACTATTTTAAGTCTTTTACAAGTATTAGTTAATTGAATTTTCACAGTATTCCTATAAGGTAAGTACTATGAATTTGCTGATTTTACAGAGGATGAAACTGAGGCACAAGAAGGTTCAAGTAATTTATCAAGTTTGCATAGCTAATATGTGGTAGAGCTGAAATTCAAGTCCAAGGAGTTTAATGTGATTTCCACAGCGATGTTAACTTTATTTAATCCCTTTTTTAAACTTCGGTAATTGAGGTATAGAAGAAAGAAATCTGAGAAGACAAGTTTAGTAAATTCATTCAGAAGATAACTTTGAAGCACTGTTAAGTGCTTTAGAAATTGGCAAAAGTGATTTTATTGCTGTCTATCCAGTTGCTGCCCTGTTTTGACTTAAAAAAGCAATATAACGAAAAGGGTGTAAAGAAAGCGGGACAAAGCAAGTGAAAACTTTTCTATATGAATTTGGTTAGAATTCAAAACAGACAGAAAAGAGGAAGGGAATTAAAGAGAATTTGTGAGAAATAGATTTTTTTAAACCTAAACAATGAGTATTGAAAGAGAAAAATGTGGAATTGTAACATATGCTCAAGTTCCATTATAACTGATCCAAGAAGAGAAAGACTTCATAAATATGGGATTCGATAGTTTCCTCAAAGGCCCAGTAGGCGGCAGTGTTGTCTGAGACAGCTTTGTGAATATAGCTACTTAGCCAGGGCCTAGGGTTCATAGGGAAAGTGAAGTGAAAAATATGTATGGGATGTTTATTATTCAATTGTTATAACTTGGAGAATGCCTTATTAATGATGGGAACTTGTTATCTTTAAACTTTTTGAGTTTCTTTATGTTTTAACTTAGGGACAGAGAATATCATATCTTTCCTCAGTTCCTGCAGTTACATTTCTCATGTTTGGAGAAATGGCAGAAATGCACTCCTACAAAGTGCAGAAGCTAAACCTTGCCCCGGAAGAATCACCTTCCTGATCAAAGTATTTCTTCATCCAGGTAAATTGCTTATTGCATCTCAAGCAGTGATCTGAACATCATATTCACCTCATTAATATTGCTGAGTAAATGTCACTCAGCATTCAGAATCTAGATTTTTATATAAGAGATTTTGTAATTTAAGTCTGAAAAGTAGTTGTATAGTTCCCGCAGCTGAAAACAGTGACTTTTGCTGCTTTCTTTCATACTTCCCTGTGACTTGCCTGAGGAGGGAGCAACATTGAATGAAGGAAACCCACGGGAAGATTTGGGTAGAATGTAAACACTGTGCAGAAGTGAAGGGTTTAGCTTTGCATTAGGTAAGCAGAAAGTCAGCAAGTCAGGATCAGCAAATTCGGATCAGCGGTGTTCTGCTAAACCACTTCCCTTCTGCAGCCCACTCATTAATTTTCGGGAGCCTGACAGAATGGCTAAAAGGATGATCAATTTCAAGTGTCACTCCTGGCATGTTTTTAGCTTTATGTAAAAGGAGTTCCTGACAAGTACTGTTAGTGCCCTCAAAATGTCTCCTATTATTAAATATTGGGGATAAGCTGAAATAATGAAACTGGCTTTTTTTTTCTGTCACCAGAGTGATTGGTGTAGAAGATGATGTGATTAGGATCTATTACTGAATTTAGGTGGGTGTAAGCACCCAAACCAGCAAAACCTTAAGAGGAATGAGCACATTTCAGGAGAACCACTTTTCCTTAATGGATTTGGAAATGGAATATCTGCTCATTTTCCAAGTGATTCCACAGTATTGTTGTCTAGTAGGTAAAGTCCTAACTCTCACCTCCTCCTCCTCCTCCCTATCCACTTTTATTCTAATGTGGTGCTTTAATGCTGGTGGAACTAATGTCACCAAACTGCCCCCATGGGAGTTGTGGGTGGCATTGTGGGTGTCTCTGTGTCAGAGGGACAGAGGGTCTTTCCTCCTTGTGATTGCTTCTCCTCTGTTTCACCTTCTCACTCACTCATTTTTATCCCCATCTTTGCTGGTTGTCACCTTTTCCTTTTTTCCCTTTCAATAACATCTTCTATGCTTAAATCTTTAGGCCAAATCATAAGCAATGTTTAGACATTTTCATGTTTATTGGCACTAGAGCATTTGCTGATGTTGGTCTTAATTCCTTTTATGTCAAATATTTGGTCAACTTGGTCTCAATTCCCTTTATATCCTAATATTTGGCAAACTGATATTATTCCCAGTGTGCTTGGTGAGAAAAGGGGAGAAGGTTATTTCAGAGCCCAGATATAGACTCTCTACTGCGAAGATGTAGAAACACTAAGAAAGACATAGCCTTAGGGTCAGACAAACACTGCATGGTCCTGGATATAGATAAGCAGGGGCAGATGTGAGTGCCTGCTTACAGGGGCCTGGCAGTTAAAGGAAGTAAGTAGCACAGGCCACGTAATGATTGAGAACAGGAGGCCTGCTAGTTGATTCAAAGGGGCAGCCAATACTCAACTCCACTCTTCATGCCCTTCGGAATGTAAGATGTACATGAATTTATTTGGTTTGATGCAAACTAGTCAAAAAATATATATATTGTCCTGGCAAAGGAAGAAAGGGAGAAAAGGCTGACCGAGTGGCTCAGTTGGTAAGAACATGCTCTGAGCAACAGGGTTGCTGGTTCGATCCCCACATCCGCCAGTGAGCTGTGCTGCCGCTGAGCTGTCAACAGGTGGCAGGATGGTTCAGCTGGTGACAGCAACAAGGTGCCGGTTTAACTCCCGCATGGGATGGTGGGCTATGCCCACCCGCAACTAAGATTGAACATGGTACTGTGAGCTGAGCTGCCGTGAGCTGCCAACGGGCAGCCGAATGGTGACAGGACTTGGAGCTGAGCTAGCTGCGCCCTCCACAACTAAGACTGAAGGACAACAACTTGGCTGTTCCCCTTCCCCAATTCCCCAATAAAATCTTTGAAAAAAAATAAAAGGGAGAATAGAAGGAAGAAAGAAAGAAAAACAAAACAAAGGAAAAAATTAAAAATAAAGAAAAGAAGAGGAAAAACAAAACAAAACAAAAAAACCTCTCTGCAGCCCTGGAGTATCATAGAGCTTATTTGTGACTTCTGCCAGAAATACTATAAATTCTGGAGCTAGAGAATTGTAATTTTGTTACACCCAGGAATCTTAATGTTACCACTGAGTTCTGGCAGAACTTTGAGCACAAACTCTTTTCTAGACGAATGTTCATTTAATCATTTAAAACTCTAACTCATCAGAATGTAAATTTGGGAACTAAGGCTGGAAGCAATAAACTGACTAATTAAACAACATTACCTACTGTTAAAACACAAAGAGCTATTAATTTATAAACTAATTGGATTGGTTCAAGCTAAACTCAAACCAGAGTTTCATTCTAATTGCTCTTTTACTGTAGAAAATATCAAAGATCACGAGACGATATTTTTTGGTGACAGTTCTTAACAAGCCATGCAGGCCTTCAATAGACACCTTTATTAGAGCAGTGGTATTTGAAAGAACTAACGCCAAATTCATGGTTTTGACGCAAAGTGCACTGGACGGAAGAGAATTTGTGAAGGCCTTTTAGAAGCACAACCTTCATTTCCCATACACTAATGTCTAGGGGTCTCATAATGTCTTTTAAAAAAATAGTTGTTGTTTCTAGAATGTTGTTTGAGATGCATATTTTACAAGCCTAGTTGTTTCCAATTCTTTGCACCAGTGAAGAATTGTTTCCGTTGTCATAACAGAGCTGTCAAGCTGTTGTTAATCATGTTGGCTTTGATGTCTATCAAGAATAGACACACAAAGAGAAGGTTGGGGGACCTGGTTGACATGACACTTCCCCCTAGATACAAAGTGACTGGCTTACCCAAGTGGAAGTACAGACAATGTGCCATGGAATAGACGATGCACAGCCTTCTCGTCTGAAGGCCCACTCATGTTTGGGCATTGGACTGTGAACACTGCCATTCAGATAACGTTTCTCAGATAGGTGCCCTCAAGAAGGCCCTCAGATCTCAGGCACTCTTCCTTTCATAATCTGAGTTAACCCCAAACAGAATGGTGAGTCATTTCAGTTTTGCTCATCAGTGCGTTTCCTCTCGCTTTTGCCAAGTGCCTTGAAACTGTGTGGCCCGGCAAGCTTTCCCAGGTGTTGGAAGCTCACCCACAACCCCCTCTGTTCCTCACTGTCCTGTCAGGAAGCGTCAGTCAGCCGCAGTGCAATTCTCAGTATTGAGGATTATCAGAACGCTAATCCCTACCCACTGTGGGCTCTCAGTACAATTAAATACCACCCAGCAGCAGATCTGTGTCCCCTGGGCAGCCGCTGGCCTGTGGCAGCTGGCTGGGGCGTCCTGCTTCTGCTACAGCTCTTGGGGGAGCCAGGCTGTGCAGGGAGGGCACCTCCACTTTCCCAGCTCTCCGCTGCTGCACTCCACCATCATATGCTTTTCAGGGTGAGTGACTCTTACCTTCTTGGGCTCTTGTCAGTCATGCATTCAGCCTAGTGACCTCTCCTTCATGTCTCTTTACTGGGTGCCCATTTATGGGTGCAAACAATGTCTCATTATCAGTTCCCTCATTTGTCTTTTGCCAGCATAGCTTGTCAGCAACCTGTCACCCACAGTTCAGAACTAATGCTCCTGCTCATTGTTTCCCCCATTCGTCTCCTGTCTGTCTGGCGTTGGACGGAGGCTCCCTTGGGGTGCCACTATGAAACACACAGGAAGCCAGGGCTAGGAGAAGCTCTGAACTCAGTCACCTGTCAAAGATTATGTCTCTATGATGCAACCACCTGCAGTTTTTCCCTCCATCCCTCCCATCGCACTTATCACTTATCCACATACCCACAACAGAGAACATTGGTAAATAGGAAGTGGGATTTGCAAGTTGAAGGTCAGGGGCAATACCAAACCAATGAGTGGGAACTAAAAGCAATTGCAGTTAAATTGCCACCTCTGTGGGGAAGGTGATAAAGAAACAATGGGCTTCGAAGCCACAGTCATAAGGTTCCTTTAAGGCTTTGAACAAGAGGAGAAATAATCTGTTTTGTTTTAGATGTAGGTGTACTGCTTCTGAAGCCAAATGGCCTTGTTATATGAGTACGCTTTCTTCTCTTCAAATGTTTCATCTCCCTTTCTCTCTCGTTTCCTTACTAGATGTGGAAACATATGTCCTACTTTAATGCCACTGAAGTCACAAAAGCTGGGTTTCCTTGACAGTAAAAAAGCCATGTAACTACAATATGTGTATGCCATGCATATATTTCTTCCCTGGACTTGTCTGTCTGTGAGCAATGGGTTTGAGCACGCATTCTCAACTCTTCCATAACCATCTCTGTCATGTCTGTGCCTAGAAAGGTAATGTCTTAGGTACATCAAGTCTCTAATTAATTTTTACCACCTTGGCAGCCTTCTGCAATGCTTTTGGCCAACATCATTGTGTACAGAGTTAGCATAATATTAAAATTTATCAAACAATTTTTATTCCTTATCCTGCTAACCTATTTCCAGTCTGTAACACTTTAAGAAATCTTTCTTTATTCTTTTGAAATCTTTTTTCCCCCTGAAACTGGAAAATTGCAGAATTAGGTGGTGTGATAACATCTGTAAAATAGAAAAATAATTTCTCAAGATTTAACCCATTATGTGCTATCTTTAGACAATGACTTGCAAGGTGCCTGAGAATGTATGTTTGGATTGCATGTTTTTCAATAACTGAAGTAAGAGTTCCTGTGTGGACAGATTATATAAAGTTTTGTAACACTTCCAGTTTGTTCATATTTTTATCCTTGCTGCCAGTATCTACTTTACTTTTTGAATGCGTTTGTGAGTATTCTCTAGAAACTCCATGAGAATTTAATCATCTCTCTTCTAGATGACAAGATAAGGCTCTAACGGGGTCTTTTTGTATCTTCCCATTTTCCAATCAAGCAGTGTGCATTTTACCCTATTTAAATTTTAAGATTTACACAAAGAAAGACATGATTTCACCCATTTTACCTCAGTCAGGTATCTATGCTAACAGGCACGTGTCCCGTACACTGAGAGGAATTCTCACTGCTGATTACAGAGAACTTCTCTGTGAAATTTCCTGATAGCAGGGTTTTTTTTTAAAAATTATATTTTTGTCTGGAAACACAAGCATTCCTCTGGGTTCTTCTTTTGTGTGTGTGTGTAGAGCCAAAGAACGTCTGCAGAAGCCAGGAGCCCTGCCTTCCTTTTGCTTTGTTATGGGTAAATTATAGAGTTTTCTTGTCACAGATTGTTCACTTGGCGTCATCTTTACAAGAGTGACAGACCTTTACACTTACTTACAGGCTGTGTTTCTGAAGACAAATTAAATCTTTTCCACTGAGAGCAGAGAGTTTTTTTTTTTTTTCCCTCAGCAAGGAGAGTAGTCTAGTCAGCTTATCTTATTAACAGGGTCCCCATATTCTCACACAGCTTTCTCACTGGGCGTCGTCTGAAATGCTGCCCATATGACTGGATGTAATCAGGAAGCAGGTGGTACAGCTAGATAGCCCTGTACTATGTTTGGGGGTAGCCTGGAGCCATAATCTTCAGAAAATGTGTGTAAGAATGCCTCACATTTCTGTTATTTTAGTTAAATAGTTTAACATGCACATTTTCCAGAATTTGATACCTTCCCACCTCCTAAATGCCCACTAAATATTGTGTGTCATAAATGCATTGAATTCTCATCATTGGTCAGAAATTCTAGATCAACATACACTGATTGCTGCAAAATGGTTGTGTGGAAGCATCAGGAGGTGAGGTTGAACCAAGAGCAAATTAAAGTCAGGGACCTGATGTGGTCATCCTGGTAGCTGTCTTAGGTCGGGCGCCCCAGAAGCAGACCTTAAGGTGAGGATTAGGTGAGAGTGATTTGCTAAAGAAATCTTCCTTGGACAAACACAACGGACTGAAGGAACCAAAGGTGTGACTCCATGCTGAGTCCCAGAGAAGACTGGCTTCAGCCTACCCGACAGGGAAAGACGTGAGGCAAGGGAGCTGGGCTTTTTCTATCCTGCGCTCCATGAGTCATTTAGATAAGCACCCATGGGGGTGAAGCAAGTGGATCCTTGAGGGCCATCTTTCATTGGAGAGTAACAAGTGTCATCCATTGGAGGTCAATGTGTACTGTGGCTAGAAGAGGTCTCAGAAGCAACAAAAGAATCCTAAGGCAACTGGGCAAAATGATGCTACCACGTGCTGTAACTCCTGCAATACCTGGCTCTGGCTTCACAGGACCATCTTGGGTTTCCACAAAGCCTAATTTAATTAAGTCTACTTAACTAAAGAGAATTGTTGAGTCTATTTTTTTGGTTAAGTCTACTAGGTTCCTAGTCCGTTAACAGGAAATTTGGATGTTAGGTTGGAGTGATATTCTGCACGTCTCTTCCTAACTCTCTGTTCAGTGGTGCAGTGGTAGTTTCAAATCAACTATGGTGGGAGTAGTCCCATGTGGAAATCTGAAATTGCTACAAACCAGGGTTTGTTTTGGGGTGGGATGAGTAGGGAGGGAAGCTAGTTGTTAATTAATTAGTATCATACCACTCTGATGCTAAGCTAAAATGTTAATGCAGGCAAAGGTATTATTAAGAGTGAATACTTATTCCGTTAAATACATTAAATGTTGCATACATTAAGTAATGTATGTGAGAACATTTTGTAATACTAAAGTGCTATACAGTTGTAATTCTTGAAACAATAGCCTATTACAGACAATATGTAAACATACAAAATTTCTCTCCCACTCAACTGGACTGGCAATATACTGTAAAAATCATAGTGAAAAGGAGATTCTTCAGTTTTTCTGATATAACTATTGCTGATAGTAGGCAAAAGCCAACCCAGAATAGAGTTCGGTTATCACTTTCTTGTTTTATTTTCTTTCCCAAGATGCTTAGTAATTACATTATGACTTCTCTTATACTTTGCTTCTAAGCAGATATAAAATATTTTATTGGGAGATAATAAATATTTTATTACATAATTGTGTGATATTCTCCTGTCTGGTGGATATTGTCAGGAAAATAGGCTAGTCCAATAGAAAGAAGCCCTAACAACAACAACATTAAGAATATTGTTCTTAGTTCTGAGTATTTAGTGGTCTTCAAACTTAAAATTAAATTTAAAAAAATCAGCAACAGTTCTCTTTTTGAAATGCAACGTCAGGAGGCCTGTTTGAAGGCTGGAAGGACCACTTCAGTTCCCTTAGCAGAGCATGGCATGCCATGACCAGGTGCTGGGGACAAAGTGGCAAAAATTACCCTGAGGGGATTCATCCATATTCCTTCTCTCATTCCAGAAAGGCAATGAGTCCCATCTTAAATTTGATAGCTGAAGTTTTGAAAGCTCAAGTATGGTAAACAGAATGATGCCTCCCCCAACACACCCTGACCGCCCAAAAAAACAGTGTCCATGTTCTCATTTCTGAAACCTATGACTATGTTATTTTACATAGCAAAAGGGATTTAGCAGATAAGATTAAGTGAAGGATTTGGGGGTGGGGAGATTTTCTTGGGTTATCAGGATTGGCCTAATGTTGTCACAAAGATCCTTATGAGAGAGAAACTGGAGGGTCCCAGTCAGGGAAGGTGTGACACGAAGCAGAGGTCTGAGTGATATGAGAAAGGGGCTGCTAAACAACATACAAAGGTGGTCTTTAGAAGCTAGAAAAGCAAGGAAAGGGGCTGTCCCTTAAGGTCACCAGAGCAGCACAGCCTTGCCAACATGGAAGGTTTAGATGTCTGACCTTCAGAACAATAAGATAATACATTTGTGTTGTTTTAAGCACTAAGTTTGTGGCAACTTGTTACAGCAACATTAAGGAAGCAAATACACCAAGGATCTAGGCTCTAGTGTCTCATTTGAAGGTACCCTTTACATTTCCCTTTTCATAGTGCTGTTTCGTGATTTCCATGAGCTGAGCAGAAACAGTAATAAATGCAGCTCCAGTGAAGAATACTACATGTGACTTAGTGGCTTGAAGACCTTTTCTGTATAGACTCATTTACCCTACCAGGTTTTTATTATTATTAGAAAGGATTTTATTCTACCTCAACACACAAAAACACTAACAATTGCTAATGTATAAAGTCTTTTCAAATTTTATCTTCCTGATAGCTGGATTTTTACAAGATAAGCATTTTCTATTATAAATGAATTAAGTATTCATTATAGAAAATTGAAAATAGACATAGAAGTAAAAAGAAAAAAAGAATCCATTTTCCCATTATCAGAGAAAACCACTCTACATTTGATATGTGTTCTTCCAGTGTTTTCTGTGCACAGTTTTTAATTTATTGCACTCATTTATGTATATAACATTTGTATCTTGCCATTTTCTTTTTTTTAAAGATTTTATTGGAGAACCGGGGAAGGGGAACAAGTTGCTGTCCTTTTGTTCTTCAGTCTAGTTGTAGAGGATGTTGCTTCACTGGCCCATGTTGGTATCGTCATTGCGCTCTTCACGGGTGAGACAGATGGGTCGCCAGACTCTGGATGGCCACTCACAGTGGCTCTTGGCAGCTCACACTGGCTGCCAGCCACTCACTGTAGCCTATGGCAGCCCACTGTAGCAGGGGCTACAGTCTATGCCGTCGCTGGCGACTCACAGCAGCCCAGCTCCAGGTGGAGCTGTTGTTCACCATCTTAACTGTAGAGGGCAGTGTCACTGGCCCTCATATGTGGGATCTGAACTGGAGCCCTGCTGCTCAGAGCTGGCATCCCAAGCCAACTCTTAACCAACGCACACTCTGCCGGTCCTTTATCTTGCCATTTTCACTTACTATTATATCAACTATCACTGTATGCTTGTGAACTTCTTGTAACTAATTTTTTTCTGTTTTTTAATTTGGAATCTTGAATAAATTCAAGCCCAATAAGAGTTCCTGCATGGAATTGTAAAAAAATCAACTCTGGCCAATGGAAGCAGAAAAAGCACTGTATAGAAAGAGTATAGACCCACGCCCACTGCCGCAACCATGCTGTGCCAAATCCCCGGTCAGGCCAAGAAGCATCCAAGCTTGATCCCCCTTTTTGTATTTATTGGAGCTGGAGGTACTGGAGCAGCACTGTATGTCATGTGTCTGGCATTGTTCAATCCAGATGTCTGTGGGGATAAAATGAATAACCCAGAACTCTGGAACAAACTAGGTCCCAATGATCAATACAAGTTCTACTCACCGAATGGAGATTACAGCAAACTGAAGAAAGAAGGTCCAGACTTCTAAATGAAATGTTTCTATAAAGCTGCTTACTTAGAATGAAGGTCTTCCAAAAGCCATCTGCACAATTTTCCACTTAACCCGGAATATTCCCCCTCCAAATGCATGAAATCATGTAGGTTTACATTGGGGTTTACACTGATTAATAAATATCTGAAACTTGAAAAAAAAAGAGTATTCAGGTGGCTTATGAAACTGATGGGAAAACTGAGGAATCAAGGGAGAAAAGATGTAGCCAAGATCATGGGGTGCTCACTTCTGACTGACTGTACCATCCTTACATGTTGCCTCCAATACCCAAAGATGCCCAGGAAGCATTGTGCCTTTTTTTGTAGTAGGAGGCTCTTTGCCCTTCACCTTGGAGAGAATTTGCTGACATTGGCCTCCATAAAATTCCTTAAATTGGCAGGTCCCTGTATCTGTATGGGGTTTGTATGCCATTCTGCGATATGCCAGTATCTTCTCAAGGTTTCTAGGATAACTTTTATCTTAATTTCCAGGTCATATTGCATCATCCGTATAGAGGACAAACATGATGATGGGTGGTGTATGAGTTGTATATGACTAATCCATTCCAGTATTCATATTTTATGAGCTCTTATATATCTTCCTGTTTATTATACCAAGGATTTTTTTCTTTGTTTCCTGGCATCTCAACTTCATTTAGTGTTGTCTACTGTTATGTCTAGGTTTCAGGGAAACCATTCAAACCTCAATGATGATAACTTGTAGCTGCTTGAATTAGTTTATCAAACCCAGAATCTTTGGTGAATGTACTCATACTGAGCACAATTTGTTTCAGCACCTTCAGAATTCATTTCCACACATATTTCCCAGATTTTTCTGATCTAAAATGATAGAATACAGCAATTCCTGTGATTATATATATATATATATATATATATATATATATATATATATTCTCCACAATCGTATTCCCAAACCCTGCCCCAAACCTGCTGGACTCTAGTTATAAGCCTAGTGTAGAGAGAATTGAAGGGTAAAGAGAATTGGCTTTTCCTTCGAAGCAAGTTCTCCATATGAGAGTCCTAGAGGGCCTCTGTGGTAGGGACAGCTTCATCAGACAAGGGTGGCAGTTGAAAGTTCAAGGTATTTAAAGTTCCCTCAATCTTCCCATATGTATTAATCAACTCAGGTTGCCATGGCAAAATACCATAGACTAAGTGGCTTAGACAACAGGAGTTTATTTCTTACTGATCTGGAGGCTGAAAGTCCAAGACCAAAATGCTAGCTTGATTTGGTTCCCAGGTGAGAGTTCTCTTCCTGGATTCTAACAACTGCCTTCTTGTTGTGTCCTCACATGACAGAGAGAGCAGGCTCTCTGGTGTCTCTTCCTACAAGGGCATTAATGCCATCATGAGGGCCCCACCCTGATGACTTCATCTAAACTTAATTACCTCCTGAAGGTCCCATCTCTCAACACCATCACATTGGGGGTTAGAGCTTCAATGTATAAATTTTTAAGGGAAACAATTTAGTACATAGCTCCATCTATCCTCAGTATCATTCTCAAAGTTCAAGTACATTCTAATTAATGCCGTAATTTCCACATATGATACATGGTGAACATATGAATACAAATGATGTTGTGACTCAGTAATTTACTGGGTAAACACTGTCAGTTACTGTTAGTTTTCTTTTTTTTTGTATTATTTTTATTATTATTAATAGTTGCAATAGTTATCCTTTTCACCCCTTACAAAGAGACTCCTCCTCCCCCTTCCACTGCTCCCACCCCCGATATCATACATATCTATTACAATTCCATTGACTCCATCCCCACCCTATATTCCACATCCCATGATTATATATGTGTTAAATTATAGTCAACATCTAATATTAATCAGAGGCAGCTTCAGATGTATAGTGCAGTAGTCAGGCCACTACACCGTCCATGAAGTGGTCTCCCTGACAAGACATGAGTCCATCTGGTCCCCTAAAAAAATATTTACAACATTATTGATTATATTCCCTAAACTGTCTCTTCTGTCTCTGCAGTAGTTTATGTTGCCTCGTTCCTTCCCCTTCTCCCTCACACACATCCCTGTCCCATCTAGCCCTCATCAGTTTTTTCCTTTGTGTCTCTGACTATTTCTGTTTATTTTGCACATTTATTCAGTTCTTTAGATTCCACATATAAGTGAGATCATATGGTATTTATCTTTCTCTGACTGACTTATTTCACTTAGCATAATGTTCTCTAGGTCCATCCATATCCTTGGAAATGGTACAATTTCTTTCTTCTTTATAGCTGCATAATACTCCATTGTGTAAATGAATTACTGTTAATTTCTGACTATCCCTTGGCTCTTTGTGTCACTCACAATATTCCAAATTCCAGGTGATTTATGGAGCCTACATTGAAAGTACATGGCCCAGTTGTCTTCCAAGTGGGAGTTGCAACCCTGAATTCTTTACCTCTTGAGATTTCCCCTAAATCAGAAAGATGTTCAGGTATTGTGTAGCCCTAAATCCCAATTTTTTACTATAAAGATGTTTAGATATTTTTTTTCCCAATGTTCGTGCTATTTTAGATGACATTGATAAATAACGAGGTTTTCAGTTATTTCCTGGGATACATTCTCCAAAGTAAAGTTTTGAGGTCAAAGGTTTCATAAAAAATTTTAGGATGTGTGATATATACTGTAAAGTTGTGTTTAAACATTTTTGTACCAGTAGATTCTCATTCTGGCAGTGTGTGAGTGATCCTATTTCACCAAACCTACACTCCCACTGACCTGACTTAAGACATTTCCTTTTGTATCAGCAGTTTAGTGTTCTTTCTTGAAAATATCAACTTTTTATCTTTTAAAGAAACTTAGCATTTCCTCATGCCAAAAGAAAGAAAGAAGAAAGAAAGAAAGAAAGAAAGAAAGAAAGAAAGAAAGAAAGAAAGAAAGAAAGAAAGAAAGAAAGAAAGAAAGAAAAGAAACTAGGACTCCTACTCAGTCCCAACAATCCTCATGCCAGTTTATTTTTGGCAGAGCTACTCACGGCATCAGACTAATTTAGATATTTCTAGATTTTCCAGTTGAGCCCAAGGTGCACCCCTGCCATTTCTTCATGGCTTGCTTGGTACTGTTATTTTTCTTATGATGATTAAAAATTCTGAAATGTGCTTTCTTTTGGATCACATGGGTTGGGCCTCTGAGGAGACACTCGTGTTAGACAATAGTGTGGAATCTACTCCATGTAAATATTACGGGAGACACAGCAATGGATGGCGATGCTGACTGCATTCAGTAACGGGAAGGGTTTTTCATTTCAAGGATTTTTTATTACTTTGTTTTACTCAAAATCTTTCCTGTTTGTATGGTGGACTTGGCTATTTCCCTTACACCTGTGTACAAGGCATATGTAAACTATTAGGGGCCTTCTTAGAATCCATCAGTGAATCTCTCCAGCCCAAGAGTACTCTGTCCCGTGGAGCTCATCTCTCTCACACCTCTGCTCAATCATTATGCTCTTCTTTTCTCTAGCACGTCTTCACCCCCCAGACCTACCCTCTTTTGGACAGTTCCTCACTATTTCCAAGAAAATGAAAAAAAGCTCCCAGGAATCATAATTAATTATTTTTCTTGCTATTTACCTTTTCTCTGAAGACATGAAATACATTTCTGCTGTGGGGCACTCTTCCACACTATGTTTCTGACCTGCCAAGTCCATTTGTCTCCGCAGTGCCTCTGGGTTGCTCCTGTTCCCGGCGTAGAGGCAGCCCTGTGTGTGATCACCGTGCTCTCTGGCCCTCCTGCCTCAGGAGACTCCATGCTCACTGATGAAAATTCTTGATGATCCTTGTATGCCCTTGGACATCATTCTCACTGTAAAACAGTTGATCAGGATAAGGCTTGCTGTCTGTAGTTCAATAAACGTACAGCAGCTTTTCCACAAAGCGTGGCCCATGGATCACCTATATTAACAGTTCTGGGAGTGCTTGTAAAGTGAATATTCATTTGGCTTCTGTGAAACCTTTGACTGAGTCAGAATCGCTGAAGTCATGAAGAAATATTTGCATGTCTGAACTGTCTTCATTCTTCTCTCATTCTTGATTAAAAGTGTTTCTGAATATATATTTGAAAACTGAAAATAATGTATAGTCAGAATTTTAAGAAAATGTTTGATGGCAAGATTTCCTGGGTCAGCCTTATTTTTTTGAAACCTGGAACTGTAATTGAAGAAAGAGGAAGTTTGAATCTCTCAGTGTGAAAACAAAGATTCGTCTTTTTTTTTTTTTTCTTCAGGGCAGTGTCACTGCCCCTCATAAGTGGGACCGGAACCAGGGTCGCTGGCTTCCGAAGCCCGCGCTTAACCGCCGCGCCACTCGACCGGCCCAGATTCTGTCTTTTTAATAAAGATTTCCTATTTTTATTTTGTTTTGTATTTAGCTACAACTACTTCACTTTGTATTCGATTTTTTCTGGACTAATTTTTATACCCTTAGAACATGGAAAGAATAGCTGATTCTTTTTTTTTTTTTTTTTTTTTGACGGCAGTGTCACTGGCCCTCATATGTAGGACCCGAACCGGGGCCGCTGGCTTCCAAAGCCAGCACTTAACCACCGCGCCACTCGGCCAGCCCGAATAGCTGATTCTTTTAGCAAATATTTCTTCACTGAGAATCTATGTTGAATTAGATCCTGATACAAGGAAGAGCCAAGGTCCCTGCTTTCAAGGAATTAACACTGAAAGAGGAGATAGACAAGTAAACAATTGCATGCTACTGGAGGAGGCTGTGGTGGGGCGAGGGCTGCGCACAGAACTGTCCCAGCAGCCTGAGGGGTTAGACAGGGCTTCCTGTGAGACTCACACCTGAGCAGGCCTGCATGGAGGGCAGCAGGCGTGTCTGTGGTTTCTGCATCGTGTGTTCACATGCACGGCTCTCATGTTAGCTTCCTTTACTTTAGCTATTTCCTCTCTATTTTCAGTGCTACTAGTTAAATCCCTTTTGTTTCTTACATCCGCTCCACCTCCTTTCATATTCCTCTTCCCCCACTTTTTGACTAAAGCATTTCAAGGAACCAAACCTTTCAAGTCCAATGGCCTTGACCTGCCAGATTTCTCCAAGACTCAACCACTTATTCTTTCAGCCTCTGTTTCCTCCTCTGCTTCCTTGTTTCTGTTGGATCATGAACATGTAAATGGATCCCTGCAATCCCATACCCTGTGCTGTGGGCCCCATCAGTGACTGATGTGATTTATCTCTCACCTTAACTGAGGAGGTATGATGGGCTGGAAACATGCACAGCGATTCCTGTCCACTCCCTAGTGACAGTCAAGAGCAGGTGGTTTCTCACAGCCACCCCTGCCACAGCTCCACCCAACATCAAGTCTCCCAATCTACTTGCTGTCTCATTTGGACAAGTGAAGGTTGCATGCAGTATTGCCAGCCCTCCATAAAGACGTCACAGGCTTTGTTCATCAAGTATCTGTTATACTCATTGATCTCTGGATCACACCTCTTGGACTGTTTAATGTGACAGTAATTTGGGGTCAGTTGTTGCCTTCTCCAGGGTGTTTTTAGCCCAACAGCAAATTATCTTCTGATTGGGCCTGCTCATCCCATTTTCTTTCAGAAACAATGTACATCTAAATTTCCTTCTCATTTTCTCCCTTCAAGGCAGGCTTCAAGGTAGAGTAAATGTAAGATATTGAAACATTGGATATTTGGAAGCATTTGAGCTAAGGAAAGAATTGAAATATGGTTGGGAAGGGGCTTCAAGCGTGTGGTGGGCATCTGTCTAGGTCACCTCTTCCCAACCACTTTGCATCTGATCATTCATGCTTCATGACTGGTTCCATGTGTCCTTCAAGTGGTTTCTCATAGGCGTCATCTGGTAGCACCTCACCTTAGGTGCTTGCATCCTGCCCCTGAGCTTTTCTCGTGCCAAAAACTTGACCTCCATGCGTGTCCTGCAAGTGCATCTGTGGAGTCATCCTTGACCACTGGAGACATAAGCCAATGAATAACGTGCATCTGTCTCACTTTCGTCCCCTGGGTGGACAGTTCTGACGTTTCCTAAGACTACTTAAAAGGTTGTAGCAGGAACAGGGACAAGTCACCTGCAGTGATGGCCAACTCAGCAATGCATCTTTGTACTGTTCTCTCCTCTTCTTCTGTTTCACCCTCATTGAGCCCTCACGGCTGCTCCCTGGATCATATTCCCCAAATAAACTACCTGTGCTCATGATTGTACATCAATCTCTGCTTTGGGGGGAAACTCAGACTATGACATCATAAGTAATTTTAGCATGTGTGCTTCATAATGCTGCATTTCTCTCTTGCCACCTTAGAAATTTTGTGGCTGTTCTGAAAGCACCAGAAACATATTATTCTTTTTGTTTTTCCTTTCTCCCTTCTCACATATTTCATCCTTTGTTTTTTTATTGAACAAATATTCATTGAGCAATTACTATGTACTCAATATTATTCTATAATTCTGAGATACATTAATGAGTAAAACAGACAAAGATTCCTGCCCTTGTAAAGCTTACAGCCTAGAGGAGAGACACAGTGGGGTAGGTAAACCATGTAGTCTGTTAGAAGGTGGTAAAAACTATGAGAAAAAATGAAAATTAAAGGAGGATAAGGGGGAATCAAGCATTCTAGGTGTTAGATGGCAGATGCAAATTTACATAAGTCAGGGTAGGCTTATAGAAAAGATATTTGATTAATGCCTTCAGGCAAGGGAGGAAGTTAACCTATACAGATATTGAGAAGAACTTTCCATCAGAGGAATTTGCTGTGCAAAGGCAAAGTGAAATCAGCTGGTCACAAAAAGACAAATACTATATGATTCCACTTATAGGAGGTACCTAGAGCAGTAAGGTTCATAAATACTGAAAGTAGAAGAGTGGTTGACAAGGACTGGGGGGGGGAGGGAAGAATGAAGAGTTGCTTAATGGGTATAGAGTTTCTTTTATTTTAAAAAGATTTTTATTAAAATATAGCTAACATTCAACATTATATTAGTTTCATGTGTACACCATAGTTATTCAACATTTACATACCTAAAAAAGTGATCACTGTGCTAAGTCCAGCAACCATCTGACACTGTACCATGCTATCACAATATTTTTGACTATATTCCCCATGCTGAACATTATATCCTGTGACTTATTTGTTTTATACCTGGAAATTTGGACCTTTTATTCCCCTTCACCTTTTCCTCCCTTTTTAAAATTTTTAAATTACAGCTGACATTCAATATTATTTCACATTAATTTCAGGTATATAGCATAGTGGTTAGACACTTGTATAATTTAAGAAATGATCCCCCTAACTAGTCTAGTATACCTGGCACTATACATAGTTATTACCATATTATTGATTATATACCATATTATTGATTATATTCCCTATGCTTTTCTTTACATCCCCATGACTATTTTGTAACTACCAATTTGTACTTCTTAATCCCTTCGTCTTTTCCAACATTTCATCTATCACCCCAACAACTCTAGTACCCATCTGACACCATACATAGCTATTATATTACTGAGTATATTCCTTATGCTATACCCTACATCCCCCTGATTACTGTTAAACAACTGATTTGTACTTCTTAATTCCTTCCCCTTTTTCACCCACTCCCAAACCCCTCCCATCTGGCAACCATCAAAATGTTCCCTGTATCTATGAGTTAGTTTCTGTTATATCTGTTTATTTTGTTCTTCAGATGCCACATATAAGTGAAATCACATTGCATCTGTCTTTCTCTGTCTTATACTCCACTCAACACAACACCCTCCAGGTCCATCCAGGCCACTGCAGATAACGAGAACCCATTCCCTCCCATGGCCGAGCAACATTCCTTTGTAGATATGTATCACCTCCTCTTTATCCATTCTTCCATTGACAGACACCCAGGCTGCTTCCACATTTTGGCCATTGTAAACAATGATGCAATGAACATATGGATGCATATGTCTCATCAAAGTTGCATTTGGGTTTCTTCACATAAATACCCAGAATTGGGGTCACTGGGTCCATCTTTCTCTCTTACTACAGCCTGTGTTTTAAAGTTTATTTTGTCTGGTATAAGTATTGCTACCCCAGCCTGGAGGTTCATGGGAGATGCGAACTGAGGATTGCCCATCACTGAGTACCAGGCCTGGGGTAGCTCTGCAAAAAGCCAGGACACCCAGAGGCCTACTGCCACTTGCCGACTCCCTTAAGGTTCAGCCCCTGATAAAGCCTTGTGCAGTACACGAGTTAAGTGAGGCAGGGTTTCAGGGAGTCACTAGAGTGGGAAGAGTTGTGGCCACCAGGTTAATGTAGACTCTGGTTTGGTGCCAGTGCTGAGCATGGAGCAACTCAGCAAAAGTCTCAGAGCACACTGAAGCCTGCTGCTGCCTTGCCTGGGTCCTACAGACTCTGATAGTTTTTCAGGAAAGAATGCAATGAGGGCAGAGCTGGCCGCTTTCAGAGAAAGTGCCTCAGATGTTGTGCGAATTAGGTGGGGTGGTATCTCAGGGAGTCATCGGGGGGCGGGCAGCAGAACTCACCAGGCCAATCAGATTCAGATTTGCCTTGTCGGGGAGGGCTCAATACAGGAAAGATGGCGTCCACGTCCCAGCTGCTCAGACGAAGGAGCCCACACAGGGAAAACGGTGATTGTCCTCCAGCCTTCACTCCGAATTCCAAGTTACTGTCCCTCCTCTGGAGCTCCAGGTGAGTGCCTGTGAGTGAGTGAGTCTATGTGTGGGCCATTTAAGAGGATGTGTGGTTTCTTGTAGCCCTCTGTTCCACCTGGATGGTTGCAATCCCCACTGTTTTTCACAGCCAGGTGTTGTGGGGGCTCTACTTCCCGGCACCAGTATTCTGGGCTGGGGAGACTTGTGTGGGGTGGAGTCTCTTGGTCCTCTGGGGGGAACCTCCATGGCCCAGCTATCCCTACCGGTTCTCAATCGCCACACGGAGGTTTGGGGCCAGCCCATTTCGTGTCTCCACCCTTCCCACCACTCTCAGAGTGGCTTTTTCTTTATATTTTTAGTGATAAAACTTCTGTTCAGCCAGACTTCAGATGGTTCTACTGGTTGATTGTTCTATACTTTAGTTGTAATTTTAAGTGTTCACAGAAAGAAGCAGGCACAGTGTTTGTCTACTCTGTCATCTTGGATCTTTTCTCTAGAGTTTCAGATTTGCAGGATAAAAAGAGTTATGGAGATTGGTGGCACAACAATGTGAATGTATATAACTATGGAACTGTACACTTAAAAATGGTTAAGACAGTGAACTTTATTTTATGTAAATTTTTCCACAATAAAAAAAAAATGTATCACTAGAAATTTTGTAAAACTTTGCAAACCAGTTTATGGATGGTACTTTGAAAATCAACAGGATAGAGGAATTATCCATATCAATGTCATTAACTTGCTATTGCAGAATGTAGACTGTTTTGAGGGTCTGTATGGCCATCTTGGACCTGTGCTGGTGAATGTACAACAGGGGAAGAAGGAAAATTAAGCCAAGGCTCAGGTGATCTGCTTAAGTCTTAGAGTTCCTCTTAGGTGAGTAGCTTAGATCTTGGAGGAATTCATAGTTCAAGCTGTGTGCTTGTCCTGAATCCCTTTGAAGTGAAAATAGACTCCAAGTAGGGCCCAGAGAGGAACTCTGGGACCAGATTCTCTCCAAATTGGTATACACAATGATCACAGTGACAGAGGCTGTGTTCTTATTGATGATACAGATGATGCATTCTAGAAACAGAACACTTGGCACTTCCACCAGGTCAAAATGGTTGTGCAGTGACCAGTGTTTATAATAAGGTAATCAGAGCAGTCATTCAGGGTTGTGCAGTTTGTGCACTGCCCCAAGGTCCAGCTGAGGAATGATTAGGGGGCTGGAAGCCAGCCCACACTGTTTACCAAAACTGATGCCCTGTAGCAGAGCTCCATCTGTCCAGAGGAAGGGGCAACTTTATCTTGCACAACAGTGTTACCTACTTGCCAAACCTGGCATAAGGGTTTGCATCTTCATACAGGGGCCCTTCCTAATTCATCTGTCCAGAGAAGGAGCCCTTAAAAAATTGACACAGGCAACTTATTGACTAGCATTAGCTCTTGTGCCAAAAGCAGGTTATCAGATTAAGTGAGTTGGCCAAGATTCAGTTCACATTAAAAATAAAAAAGTATTTGTCAGACCTTGGGCAGGGAGTCAGGGGTGGGCAGAAGGAAGAAGGGAGAATAAGATGGACAATGATTGAGAGAGATAGAGGGAGGAAGAGGAGGAAGGTCAGGTGGCCAGTGAATTAATGATATATGTAGGTGACATATGCAGTCATGAGCACGGCTTCATTCTTAGGTCATTTCTATGATACTACGTGGGCTGAGCTTTTTAATGGGTGCAAAAATGCTTTGAAATGCTCACACATACTGATTGACATTTTTATCATTCCCTCTCTACCAAAAGCTTCCTAACTGGTCCTCAAATTATACTCCAAATTTAGAGAGTATGTGATTAAGTTCACTACTCTTTGAGGGAAGTCCATAACATTATTCAAATTCTCAAAAGTATTCAAGACCCAAGACAGGTTAAAAACCAGAGTAGATAAGGAACCTTGCCTCCTGCCTTAGAATTTCTTTAGCCAAGGCACATGTTCTATCTGATGCTGCATCTGCTTGTATCCCAGCATCCCCTGTGGTCCCTGGAACTCTGACTGATGCACTCCCACAGACAGACACCTTTCCAGCTGTGAGGACATCACTTCACATTAGTGAAGTGGGTTCAGTGATTCTTCCCTTTGTACTGTATTGGTCTTCAAAAGTTTTTGCTTGAAGTCTCCCAAAAAGAATTTTGAAAAACTGTTTACAGCCTCACATCTGAAAATAGAGTTATAAAATTATTTTTAATCAAGTTTAAATAGTTGCAAAAGGCATGTTTTCTGGCATATTGTATGTACTTTATATTTGCATGAAAACTTTGGAGTCTCAAATTGTAGTTCACTTAGTTGATTCAAATGTCCAACATGTAATTTAATTAGCAAAGTCAGTTTTTGCAGTTGCACCTGTCAATCAATTCGAAGTTATTTTTCTGTCAAAAAAAAGTTAGATGTTTTTAAAAAAATACAAGTCAATGTATTATCACATTCCTGTGATAACCTTCTCAGTTCTAAATTAAAATTTTTAGTATGTAGGAGTAATTAAGGAAGTAGGATGGGGTGGGGAGGGAGGAAGGGAGGAAGGGGGGAGAGAGAGAGAGAGAGAGAGAGAGAGAGAGAGAGAGAGAGAGAGAGAGAGAGAGAGATGCCCCTGGTCATTATTCCTTCCTGTGCTCTCTCTGCCTTCCTCCCACTGCTCCCCTTGGACTCGCCCACACAGGCATTTCAAATGTCTCCCATGATTTGCTTTGCAGGTGGTTTTACACTCTGGGGTAATTTACCATAGCAAAATTAAATATGATGGACGGGGAACAGTGTGTTTTCTTTTGGCTAGACCAGGGGTCGGCAAACTTTTGAGACAGGAGAGCCGCCAGGGTTCAGCAAACTGCAGCTCATGAGCCACAGGCTCTGAAGTAAAATTGAAAATGAAATTAAAACCATCGTAGTTTCATTTATAATATTACTTTAAATTTTTCTTATTTGTAAAAATATATTTATAGCTCTCGAATAAGTTTTAAATTGTTATGAAGGACAGGATTGGCTCTTCCAGTGGTCGGCAAACTTTTGAGACGGAACATACCCAAAGAGCCGCGTGTGGCTCGCCAGCCACAGTTTGCTGACCTCTGGTTTAGGGGAAGGGCGGTCACTGTGAAAGGGGAAGAAAGAAAAAGAAAACTGTCAGAAGGAGTAGCATTCTCAAATGTATCAATGAATTGTTTTTAATTTTAAAATAATTTTAGATTTATAGAATAGCAGCTAAAATAACCCAGAGAGAGTCCATATGCCCTTCACCCAGCAGTAAAATGCTGACCTCCGTTTCTAGCTCGGCCCGTGAATGCAGTGTCCTGTCTTACTGTGGATTTCAGTTGAGCTCTAAAGGGGAGAAGGCGATAGGATCCATAAATCCGGTCAGCTAAGCAAGGCATCCCTATTCCCAACGGAGAATGGATGGCTAGCAGCCCGAGAACTGTTTCTGGGCCAAGTCAGGCAGGAAATTCTCCCCACTATGGGAAGCACATCTAGAAGTTAACAGCCTGAGTGCATCTATTCTAAACCAATAACTGGCCTGTAGGCACCTGCTGTTATGCACGAGTATTACTGCTACCTTCAGAACAGTTCCCCATTCTCTAACCCAGCCACCACTACAAAAAGAAACAAGGGTAGGAAGCATTCATTCTGCCACCTGGAAATACTAAGCTGTTTCACTGAGCGACTTAATCTTAGAGTAAGCATAACATGTAGATTAATCTTTGTAAGATTTCTCATTTTACCATCACCTTTACTCTAGCTTCCTGGTTTCTTGTCTCTTTATAGTAAACAGTTTTACATGTTTATAAGCATTGCTATTTCTGATGATAATAATGGTGTTTCTTCCTCAAACAAACAAACAAAATCTCCAGGAATGTTAGCATCTTACACAACCACGGTATATGTATTAAAACTATGAAATTAACAGTGGTACAGACTTTTCTCATTGATGCACATTTCACCAGTTTTTCCTTGTGTCTTCTTAACCTTGACACTTTGAAGCATACTTGTCAGATATTTTGTAGAAAGTCTAGCAATTTGGGTCTGTCTGATACTTTCTCATGGTTAGACAGCGGTTATGCATTTTTAAAAACACCCCGGAGGTGAAGTGCTCTCATTGAGTCATATCATGGGGTACATGATATGATGGGGAGGGGTACAACACAACTTATTATTGATTATGTTAAGCTTGATCACTTTGATAAGTGCTGTATGCCAGCTTTCTTCACAGTAAACTTACTATTTTTCCTTTTCCATCTTCTACCTGATAGAAGGTGGAATAAGTCAGCCCATACTGAAGGGGAAACATAAGATCCACCTCCAGCAGAGAGGAGTGTCAGAGAATGTGGATATATGTTAAAACCACTGCAGTCATTAATAAATATTTGGAGGACATTCTTTGAGGCTATTCAGCAATCCTGTTTCTCATTGAATTTTTGCCCACTAATTTTAGCATTAGTCAGTGGATCTTTTCTGCAGCAGTTATGACTGTGGCATTCTAATGTTGATTTCCTACTTCACTCATTTGTTCTTGGCTTCACTCATAGCCAAGTAAATGTAGAAAGAAAATTTGCCCTTCTCCATTTATTTATTTATTCAGTTATTTGTTTCTATTGAGAATTCTTTCAGGTTGTATCCTTTTGACATGCTCCTATATATTCTCTCTCTCTCTCTCTCTCTCTCTCTCTCTCTCTCTCTCTCTCTCTCTCTCATCTCTCATTCTCTCTCTCCATTTCCTTATTTCCTGGGACTATAAGTTATCTAGACTCATCTTCTATTTTCCCTGTCCCATCCCTAGAATTACTCATGTCTTCAAGGAGCCTTGATTCATTTTATTGGAGAGTGGTATTTAGAAATCAAAATCTGGGTGCTAGATAAACAAAGAAGTTTTAAGAAAGAGTACATGTGGAAGTTGAGGATGTGGAAATGGATTCAGTTAAAGCTACGAGTATCTATATCCACATATCCTCTGGATATTCATATGTGTTGAACATTAGGTATACAGAAGGCTTAAATATATAATGTGTGTAGTATAGTCTGAATACTTGAGAAATAAGTTCTATTAAATACTAATATGTTTATAACCTATATTATATGTGATAGGTACCATACTTTATTAGAAATAAGAGCAATGGCAGATCAAATCTGGTGAGGAAAAATGAAGCTGCTAACTAAATGCTATGGATTAACCCCATTTCTTTGTTCATAAGATTCCTTAAAGCTAATCAAGCTCAAATCTGTAATTAATTAAGTGGCATTTCACTTCTTGAATGCTTACTCTGAACCTATTAGTCTCTGCTGCAGGGGATTTAGGTAGATATTAAAATCTCTCCATCTTTGCCTGGTATCCTCACATTTCCTCTCTTCTTCCAAATACGTTGCTTTAGCAATTTCCTGCTTCACTGCTCCTCCCTATAAAACAAGCTGTAAGTTTTCATTGTCCTACAGTAGAGTCGAGTAACAGCACTTCCATTTCTCTTTATAAAAACCAGTCTTCTTTTTCTTACCTGGTGTCTGCCTTAGGCACGGTCACTCAGGCTTTGAGTATATTTAAGCGGTAGCACCAGAAGCAGCCTCATCAGCTCAGCTTCTCTCTAATATCTCTTGACCCTGCACTGACCGCACATACCCCTGGGTGACACTGGGAATGGCCTGAGATCAGTGGCTGAGACTGGGTGTCTACCTAGAGTCACTGAGGTATTGAATGCAAGCCTAGCACCAGGGCTAGGCTTGCATTCACTTGACTACTGTGAGCTTAAGGAAAAACCTGGTCCTGAAGGTGGGGGCCGTTGTTATTTATTTTCCTTTTTCTAGATTGTTGTAGCATTCTTCATTGAAAAAAGACAGGTCTTAAACTTCCCAGAAAGGGATAAGATAATTACATGCTTTACTCAATGCAGAACACAAGCTAAACAAGGATCATTTGAATGACATTTGGTTTAATGTATTCACCAACTGTATACATTACCTAACACCACCAAATGTATAGGTACACTCTGACCCTATTTAAGTAGCTTCCAACATACTTGAATATGAAGAAACATTTTAAATGTCCCTCCATCTCTAAAATACCCCATAATAGCAGTTGTATTTGTAGGATCTTCTGAGAAAACACTGATGACAAAAGCTATTAATGAATTCAGCAATGCTTGGAAATAAATTTGTATTTTTCACAGCAATATATACATATGTTGGAAAAATAGTGGTCTATTTTTATAGGCTACATAGTATTTATTTAATTTATAAATAACTCTTGGCTCACATATTGATTCTGGGACTCTTCACAAAAAGCTTGGGGCCAGGATCAGAGAATGATAGCCCAGCAGCTATAGATATAATCAGTAGTTGATTTATTTAACTGATATGACCAAGAGTTCTTACTTAATTAAGGGGTGCTAAACAAACCAAGATTAAGCCTTAGGGGCAGAGACATATCCCCTCAGATTTATTTAGCTATATTTTTAAGATTATTAATTTTTTTAGTTACAGTTGATATTCAATATTTTATATTAATTTCAGGCATACAGCGTTGTGGTTAGACATTTATATAATTTATGCAGTGGTCCCCCGATCAGTCTAGCACCCACCTGGCACTATACATAGTTGTTGAAACATTAATGACTGTATTCCCTGTGCTGCACTTTACATCCCATGGCTATTTTGTAACTAACTACCAATTTGTATTTTTTAATTCCCTCAGATTTTTAAATAAGAACAATACGATATCAAGTGACCTGCATACTTTTTCACTGTTTAATCAGAATCAGAGAGCTTAACTCTTTGGAATCACTCAATACCTGGAAGTAGGGGGTTGAGTAAATGAAATTTTAGTTGGGTCATGATAAGTACAAGACCCAATTCCAATTGTCATGTGTGGAGTAGAGGTTGCCCTTAAACAATAATATGAAAATGTGGCAGTGAAACAACCACTCTCATAATATTGAGGAGAAGTAAATTAGTGCAATTTCCTATGATATCAACTTGGCAAAATGCATTGATAACCTTAAACAACTTGGCCCAGTAATTCTGTCTCTTTTAGATAGAAAATAGATTTCAGCACTTTTTTTTATGTTAGTAAAGGATGTAAAACGATCTACATTTTCAACAGTGGAGACATGGTTCAGTTGATTATGGTCTATTGACTGGATGGAACATTAAAGTCATTAAAATGATATTTACAAAGCATTCATTAGGTACAGAAATGCACATATATTGTTTAAGAAAAAAACTGTGTACCCAAAACACTGTACCATATAGTGTAACATGCCTACATAAATAAAATTTCCCTGATTTTTTTCTTTTTCTTTTTTTTTTTTGAGGGCAGTATCACTGGCCCTCGTATGTGGGACCCGAACCAGGGCCGCTGGCTTCCCAAGCCAGCACTTAACCACCACGCCACTCAGCCGGCCCTCCCTGATTTTTTAAATAATCCTCATTCTCTTTTAAAATGAAAACTCAGTACATCATCTTCAAACTATACATTACAAACTAGTTTCCCCACTTTTTTTTTTATATATATAACATTGGAAAGCAGTATGTAAACTAGCAAGAATCATTGGCTTTCAAAACAGGCAAACTACAGCGGTTCGAGGCCAGCCCGAGCTGAGTTGCCATTGAGCTGCCAACAGGTGGCAGGATGGCTCAGCTTAAAAAAAAAAAAAATACAGGCAAACTTCAGTTCAAATTCCAGTTCCAGAACTGGTAGATGTGTGATCTTGGATAGCTAATTTAAAAGCTCTAATTTCAATCTCATTATCTGTATAATGGATTATCATGAAGACAAGATATAATAACATATATCTAAAGTCCCTAATATAATAAGTGGCAGCTATATGGGTTCGCAATTCAGAAACAGGCATGCATGTATACTGGAGTCGAAAAACAGGTGCATGAGGGGAGCCAGTTTTATCACTATGGGAGAGGAAAGTTACAGATCAGCAAAGAGCAGAGGCATGAGGCTGGAATGAACCATGTGGTACTGGATTAGAGACAGAATCATTAGTATGAAACTGTGTAACTTGATAGAGATAAATATGGGTAGATACAGAAATAACTCTAGACATGTATAGCCCACATGCATGGGTTGGTATACATACATATATTTTTGGTCCTGTTTGCTGAGAGGGCCTAGAAGCAGAGACGCCCAGTAGCAACAAGCACACTTAGAGCATAGATCTTTTTTCTAGTACCATTTTATAATAAAAGGGCTTCTTAGAGAAATGGCTGATTCTAGGGTGGGGGCAGGGAAAATACAAGATGAGCCTGCAGCATCTTGTAGTGATAGAAAGTAAAAAGTGCTCAAAAACCAACAAGATAGGACATGTTTAAGAGACAGGAGCCAACCTGAAAGAGTAACCCATGGTCAAAGCTACAAGAATTTGAGCAACAAAATGAGTAAGGATGATACTGGATTATAACATAAAGAAAAATAAATATTTATGAGGCCACCCTGATATAAATGATTAGTTGAATAAACAAACAAATAAATAGGGAGAAGAGACAAATCTTTACAGAAGAACTCCAAATAATTTATGTAGATACTACCTCGTACAGGAGGTGGAGCTCAATTCTCCCCTCCACCAGTATGGGTGTGCGGTCACTCGCTTTCACAGAGTATAGAAAGGGGGAGAAAAAGAATAACTTTGCAGTTGAGAAATCTGACAGATATTGCCTCAGCCAGGTGATCAATGTTAATAATATTATTTCTCAACAGTTATAAGTCATGTTAATAGTATGTACCCTTGATAAAATGTGATTAAATATGACACTGTACCTCTGTGGTCTTTCTCCCCCAAGCCCATAACCAAAGTCTAATCATGAAGAAAAGAGACAAATTCAAAAAGAAGGACATTTTACAATACATCTCAAAATATATCCTCAAAATTGTCAAGGTCACCAAACACAAGGAAAGCCTGAGAAACTGTTACAATCAAGAGGCGCCTAAGGAGACATGGCAACTGAGTGTTTTCTGGCATCCTGAATGGGATTCTGGGATAGAAGAAGGACACTGGTGGAAAAGCTAGTGAATCTGAACAAAGTGTGTTTGGTTCATGGTAATGCACATGGTAATTATGTTCATTCTTTAGTTGTGACAAATGTACCATTGTAATGTAAGATGTCACCTTTGTGGCATCCTAGTAAGTAGTTTTTTTTTAAATTTTATTTTATTTAATTAGTTTCAGGTGTACAACACAATGCAATAGTTATACTCTTTACCCCCCAAAGTGAAAACCCCCTCCCCCAGTTTGCCACCCCACTCCCCCCCATATCATATATATCCATCACAACTCCCCTGACTCCCCTCCACAGTATACTCCACATCCCGTGACCATCCACATATTCAGTTGCAGTTGGCATACAATACTATACAACATCAGCTTCAGGTGTACAGTACAGTGATCAAGCCTCTACTCCATCCATGAAGTGGTCTCCCTAACAAGACATGTGACTATCTGACACGCCACAAAATTTTTACAACATTATTATATTCCCCAAACTGTGTTTCATATCCCTGGGGCAATATTGTAGTTGTCTATTTATGCTGTCTAATCCCTTCCTCTTTCCCCCCATCCCCACCCCCCTTCCAACTAGGAACCCTCAGTTTTTCCTCTACATCTACAAGTCTGTTTACTTTGATCGTTCACTCAGCTCTTCAGACTCCACACACAAGTGAGATCACATGGTATCTGTCCTTCTCCGACTGACTTATTTCTCGCAACATAATAGTCTCTTCACAACATTATCAATTACATTCCCAGAACTGCCCCCATATCCCTGTGGCAACATTGTAGTCCCACATACACTGTCCAAAACCTTCCAGTTGAAAGCTCCTTCTTGACCCTTCCAACCCACAAATTGAAGGAGCCTGTTCCAGCTTTGGTTAGCTCTGAAGATTAGATTATTCCTTCCTCACTCTCATCCATCCACTCAATTAGCACTAATTGTATACCTTCAAGTCCCTAGGCTAGGGCATTAAGGTACCTCAGTGATGACAATGCATATGGCCTCTGCCTTCTGATTCTGATTAGAAAGTGCATCCCTACAATGAGCAAATATCTATTAACGTAGACGTGGCACCCATCTTAGTGCCACAAAGAATATGGAGAATCTGTTGCTCAAAATAATCTTTGAATTTATGAAAACAATGACCATGACTCCCCTGGGCTTCCTCCAGGCATAATGCCCTCTTTCACTTCAATATTTTTTTCAAATATATAGTTTAGGTTTCCCTCTAAATCGTGTTTGTCTTCCAGTTTTTCCATATTCTTCTTGGGATATGAAGTTCAGAATTATTTTAACAGCTATTATTTACCAGTAAGACTTTCATGAACTGTTTGTTTTTGACAACCTCAAATGTTACTTCATGTTACCCATGAGAAACTGATAGCTTGGTCAAGGACATGAATTCATTCTGCAAATATTTATTGGGGAATGACTTTGTACCAGGCACTCCTCAATGTGATGGAATTAAAATGGTGAACAAAGCAGGTGAAATCCTTGCCTTCATGGAGTTTATTATCCTAGAGCAGGGCTTGGCAAATGGCCAGCCATGGGCCGTATCCAGGCACCTGCCACCCGTGCTGATGAAGTTTTACTGGGACACAGCTGCTCCTGTGTGTTTACATTGTCAATGACTCCTTTCCTTATAACAACAGAGATGAAGAGTTGAAAAGGTGTGACAGACTCATGTGGCCCCCAAAGCTGAAAATATTTACTACCTGGCCCTTTATAGAAAAAGTTTGTTTGCCCATGTTCTAGAGGATTTGAGGGGGTGGGGATGGTTAGGCATGGAGGGAGATAAACGTAAACTAAAGAGTTAAACTATCTCAAGTGGTGATGGGTGCCATGGAGAACAATGAAGCAGGATAAGCGGGGACAGGGAGTGCAGCCCTGAGTGTGTGTGTGTGTGTGTGTGTGTGTGTGTGTGTGTGTGTGTGTGTGTGTGATGTAATCAGGATTAGGGAGGATCTCTCTGAAATGGTGAACTGGGAATAGAGCCCTAAAGTCACTGTGGGAGTAGGCTGCATGGGTATTTAGGAGAAGCACGTTCCACCCAGCAGGAACTGCAAAGACCCCAAGGCTCAGGCAAGAGTGTCTTTAGGTTTGAGGAATTGCCCTGGAGAAGAGAACCTGAGAGATGTGGAGAGTGGGAGATGAGGTCAGAGAGAAGGGGCATGGAGGTGGTGTGGGGCTTGCCTGCCTTTGGCCATTTTACTTCTATGGCTTTCCTGCTGCTGACTTGGGAAGATGTGAGGAGATTGGGGCAGAGGAGTAAGGTGATGAGACCGTAGTGTAAAGATTGCTCAGGCTGCTGCACCGACGAGAGACTGAGGAAGGACCAGAGCAGAAGCAATCGACGGGCTCTGCAGGGATGCAGGCAGTGGGTAATGGGGGTCAGACCACAATCACCCACGGAATGAGGGAAGGAGCAGCCCCAGGTCTGCCTCACCCCACAGCCCCTGCTCTGTCATACATGGGCTCTAATGACAGAGCTGAGACTTGAAGCCTGCATCGTGCAAGGCAGCACTTACCTGCAAAAGATCTAACCTCCTAATTGATACTCTGTGTTCTGTGAGGAGAATTGGCTACACTGATAGATACATCCATAATAATAAGATAATTGGAAGGGGCCAGTTAAATCCTGTGAGCAGTGCTCATTAGCTCTTTTGAGTCAGAGCAAGGACACTCTCCAGCGTCTAATTAAAGCTGTGAAACACACCTTCCAGAAAAAAAAAGAAAAAGAAAAAGAAAACAGAGGTACATTTATACAAATTCACAATATTTTGCATGCATTTTTGAGGGTGTTTACAACCTCTGCCTCTAGGATTTAACACTGAGAACCTATTTCTTTGGGGTTATCTAAATCAGAAGACTGACTTTAAAGTTGAGAATTTGAGGTTCAGCGAGAAGGAAGATGGCACTTCCCTGAGTGAATGGGGAGATATTTAGGTCCATGTGAACCTTATGGCCTTCGAGTTACAGAGAGCAAGTCACTTATTACAGAGAGCAACTCACTATTTTAGCCTGGATGTATCTCCTATTATATTGAAATAAAATGGTATATTTACTAATTATTTCTCAAAACAAATTCATTAATGATATAAAATATTATAAATTTTCTTTGGTACAAAAATCAAAACAAATGCCCCCTTTGAAATATTTATTTAGAAACGGAGTACAAGGTGACATCCCAGTTCCCCTTGAGCATCAAACATTGTCGTTACATTTCTGCACCCATTCGTATTTTGTAAATGAAAAATTGAAGCAGTTTTGACAGGGAACTTAGATTCCTCTCTATTCATTTATTTGTCTGGAAATGAACAAAAAAGACCATTTAGGCCTAAATGATGAGCTTTCTCCCTCATCCTTTGTTAGCTGGCTAGAGTTGCATAGCAGCGATGGTTTTTTTCATGAGCAGACTGTACTAGTTTATTACCCTAGTGTGTATCTGGATTTGAAAGATCTGGAATGCAATTCTATTTCCTTGCACAATGCTTTTTATCTGACCCAATCCTAGCACTTATCTAGAAGCAAAGACATTTTTCTGGTTGTTGGATTACTTTGATAAAGAGAGTTGAGAAAGAGAAAACCAGAGCAAGAATAAAGGGATGTTTCCTCCAGTCGCATATAGAGACCATCTTATTCCCCTGTGTTTTCAAGAACAAAGAGTTATGTTTTTTTCTTAGTTGGTGTTATGATGTGACATGCCTGAAATATTTGACACTTGGAGTGGGTCATTTTTTAACATCACCTTTCCTCTGTATGACAATATTATTTTCAGTAATTATCATAAAAAGTTAGAGATCTATAACTTTTATCCATAGGATAGTGCCTAAAGCTTTATCTCTTAGTGGTCCTGTGTACAGCCATTGGTTTAGGATGATTTCTGGTTGCCTGATGCTGGTATGACAAAGCTCTGAATCAAGGATGCTGCCCTATCTGCTGCTAGCAAATCTTCCATTGAGGAAATTTTTTGAACACTAAAAAGAAAAGATCTGGGAGTTTGTTAAACTTACAAAATAAAGTATATGAACCATTTTGTACTTGCTTGCTAGTGAATATTTATTAATATTGATATGTGTGGCATAATTTGATCTGAGACATGCTTTCATTATAATTCTTGATAATGAGGATGTGGGGGAGTAGCTGTCAGGCATCTTAACCCTCTTTGGTGACCACTAAAGAACTTCAGAGTGTCTTCAACAAATTTTATGTCAGTTCACAAAAATTGAGTATTCATAGTCATACTTGGTTTCCATGTTTCCTTGGCTGTTTCTGTAAACTCAGCACTTATATGTGTTGATCTTCCACTCAGAAATGCTCAGATGAGTGAATTATGAAGTGACCTATCTTTTGGCAAAAACAGGGTCAACCTTATAAATTCATCAGTTTGTCAGCAAGCAATGGTAATTAGGCACTTATCAAAGAGAATGACCCCCCCTTTATCAACTGGATGGATGTGAATGACTTTTAATTCAACAGTGACACGAGCTCTTCGGCAATGTAAAACTATTAAAAGAAAAGAACAGAAGATATCTTGACCATAAGATTTCAAACTCAAGCTATGAAGCCTTCCTATTTCCTTTTATTTTGGGCGTTTGAACACCTTTGTACACGATTGTCAGTGTGGTTTAATCGGTGCGCTGGGCTACAGCAGTGTAAGGGCCGCTAGGTGGCGCTGGAGGACTGTGAAAATTGACCACAATTAGAGCCCTTCACAAAGCACACCATTGTCGGAATCAGGAAGAGCATGAAATTAGACATTAGAAATGATGCAAGTGGTCAGATTTCTTCCTCTTCTGACTGTGGCTTCACTCACTAAAATTCGTCCAAGTGCATTTTTGTCATGAGTGAAACAGAGTTTATGCAGTGCTCACTGGGCAATAACTTTTCACAACAAATTATACCGGAGAAACAACATCCCTTTATTTGGATGCTCCCATTTTCAAATTTTGTTGATCCTCAAAGTCATGTTGTTAGTTTGGGTACCAATCATCAACTCACTGTAAAAGAGTCACATGAAAATATACTTGATAGTCACTTCTCCAGTGAGTGACAATTTCCTTATTTTGTGCACTTTTTTTTTCCAATTTAAAGGGCCAATGTAAATCTTGGAGCATACATAGCAGAGCATATGATGAAAGTTGAAGGCTGTTCCTTCATCCTCCATTTGTTCATGTTGTAGAAAAGAATGAAAAATGTCTGCTGCTTGAGCTGATCTTTTTCATGTTTCATCTTCACTCTTCCATAGGAAGAGTCATTTCATTGAGGGTTTTGCTTTTCTTTTCTTTTCTTTTTTTTTTTTTTTTTTTTTGGTTTATTTTAATTGAAAGGTATCCACTTCCTGGAAGTCAATTAAGATTTGGCAAAAGATAAAATAAGTGCACAAGGTTAATTATTATTACATTTCTATTCTTTTTTTGAAAATGATAAAAGAAAGCTTCAACCTAGTGTTTCAATCAGCTTATTTGTCAAATTCCTCTGCAATATATGGAAAGGTTCCATTTCATTAATTCTGAAACCTAAGACACAATATAGAAGCTAAAATCCCGTCTCTACATTGCAGATTCATAATTTACCATGAAATAACCAAAAAGCATTTACTGTTATATAAAAGGAGAAAAATAATTACTAATATGGAGTTAAATTTAAGTTAAATTTTCCCGGTTTTATATTTCTTTATCAAAGATAATTTAAAAAATAGCGCTTTGGTTTTATGTAACAGCTCCTCTGAAGACCTCAATGTAGCCTCAAGTTTTGGGACAGATGATTTTAGGATATAAGCTATAGACCGAGGACACCCTGGGTGGACATTTGGGCTACTGAGTCAATTCCTTGGCTGCTTTAATTAGTTGGTCCTTCTCATTAGAGAATATGTTTTCTTTATAGCATCATGTGTTGCCATGTAACTTTCATTTCTCAGTTGTTGTTTTTTTTTTTCTTAGAACGTATGACTGAAAATAGAATAAATGAGATTGCCAACTTTTGTTGTTCACCTTGAAGAATTCAATCATATTGGGATACATGTTAATAAATTATTCACTCAGGTCTCTAATGGTGCCCCAATAATCTAAGAGGGTTAAGAGAGCTTTCAAAATTTGCAAGAGTTTCCATGCTGAAGAAGTAAACAGAACATCTTTTGAAATATATCTGAGGTATGGAGTTTATATAGGCTCAATAAACTATGTTTTGTTCCCTTAAGATCAGAAATCTGAGAAGTTCTTGTAGAAAGAAATCTATTCCAAAGAGGACATGTAGTCCCAGAGAGCATTTTTTATCCTATTTTCAAAAACTGAAACTTGTAAACCATTACTGTTTGAGTCAGTGGTAGTTTGACAAAGCTTTCTAGAATAAAGAACCAAAAGACAAAAGAGTTGTTAAAGAGCCTTGCACTTTGTTTTGTTGACATTTTAAGTTAAATGATCAAAACAATTGTGAGGCTAATAGTTCACATGTTATTAAAGAGGAAAATAATAGAATTAAAGAACTACAATTTCATTGAAAAACAAATTCAGTACAACCTTATCAATTCTACGTGAAAAGGCTTGGAAATAGCTTTGAATTAAGTTTTGAGTGGTTTTATATTTTTATCCAGTTAGCAACTATGATGAAAAGAAAAAAATGACTGTATTTTAGTGTCAGAGATTTAGGTTTTGGTGTCCTGGGATAACCTTGGGTAAATCAACCTCTTTAACATTATTTCATTATAATCTTATAAAATGTTTACCACTTTACATCCTATGGATCTTGAGAGGATTAAAGAAGATAATGTATAGTGTATGAAATAACTATACAATGTGAAGCCCTTTTAATCTATCTATTTATCCATCTATCCATTCATCATTTATTCATTCATTCTATCATGTATTAATCTTTCATTAAATGTCTTCATGTATGGTAATATTTTGTTTCTTATTTGATTTTTTAATTGATCCTGAAAGTGCTATTTGATGGCTAGACTAAATAGAAAACTAAAAGTGCTAAGCTTGGTCTAAGATTTTTTTTAAGTATAAGGTGTATAAAAGTAGAATTTTTGAATCCAGTAGGTAGTATAAGAAGACCATGACATTGAGGTATAGATGATAAGCCTAAAATCTAGAGTAACTATGTATTCCAACAAAAAGCATCAAAAGATGAGATTAGGGACTTTTCTTGGTAGTTTTTGAAAGGAGAAAAGCCCTTGAGAGTTGGAGGAAAAATTTCCAGACTGGGGTAATATCATAATTAAAATGACAGATAAAAATAAGCAACCTCTTTTCAGGAAATGGTCAATAAACTATTCTGACTAAAGCAGAGGGCTGTGTAAGAAAATACTAAAGGATACATTTTGGATAGGACCATTTTAAAAGAAACTTAAAGGTCAAATTGAGGAGCAGAGTTGACCTACAGGCTGCTTAAAATTATAATGAGGCAGAGGAACTAGAAAAAGGGGCAGAGACTATTATTAGAGAAATATGCATTTAGTTCATCATGTATTTTTGAATCTTAACCATAGGCACAGAATTGTGCAAAGCACTGAGGTGGGTGTTGCCAATGTAAAAGGAGATAGATTATCACCATGAAGAACATCCAAATTAGTGGAAAAGAAGATACAAACATAATGAGGAGTTAAGTATCATTGACAGTAAAATATGATAAAATGCTGAAATGAGCAGACTGGTACTAGATGATACAGAGATTCAGGGAGAAGGAAATTAAGAGGATGAAGGACATCTTGAAAGAGTGCTCTAGACTCACTTTTTTTACATTTTTTTCTTGAATCTACTGCATTCAGCTTCTCTCTCAGCCACCCATTGAAACCACTCTTGTCTAGTTCACCAAAGACTTCCACATTTTGCAGTTTAGCAGTCATCTCCAATCTTCACTTATCAAAGCATTTGATTGTGTTGCCTGCTCCTCTTTCTTACATTCATCCTACAGCAGTGAATACTTCTACTCATTCCCCTTTGCTATGTCCACCGCACTCCTGACCTCTTAACAGTGAAGTGCTCAAGGGCTCTCCTTTATCTATACTGGTTCTTTTGATAATCTCACATCTCTAAATGCCATTTATGTACTGATGATATCTAAATAATATCTAAACTTATATTTTCAGTCCAGACGTTTCCCATGAATACTTGACTTATTATACTCAATATATCCACATGGATGTCTACATACATCTCAAGCTTCACATGTTAACATGTCGCAAACTCAGCTGTTGATTTCTCCTCTCCCTCTGCCTACCTTCTTTTCTCACAGTCTTGCTCATATTAATCAGGGTAATCAGGGAAAAAAACCTTGGAGACAACAGTGTCTATCACATTCTACAATGAAATAATCAGGGAATTATGTCACCTGTTCCTTCAAAATATACCCATCATTGGTTCACTTCTCACCACTTCTACCACAATCTGTGTCACCAAGTCATTTTTATGTCTTGCTTGGATTATTGCAGCAATCTCTTAACTGTTCTTCCTGCTTCTGCTCTTCACCCACCTCCCCAGAATAATGCCGTCAAAATGTGAGTCAGACATATCACTCTTTTGCTCAATTTAAGGGCATACTGTAAGGACTTATGAAACCAAATCCTTCCAGTGACCTTCAGGTACTACTCAGTCTGTGACCTCTGACCTCATCTCTTTGCCAGCTTTTCCTGCTCACTCTTTCCAGACACACTGGCATTTGCGCTGCTCCTCTAATACATGAGGTGTAGTCCTGTCTCGAGAAGCTTCCTTCACCTGTCATTTCTTCTGCCTGGAAAGCTCTTACTCCAGATATCCACATTGCTCACTCCCTCACTTGCTTCAGGGTTTTGTTCAGTTGTCTTCTTCTCATGAGGCCTCCCCAACCATGCCACTTAAAATTGCTTCTACATTTTCACTGTTGTTATCCTTTATCTCTCTTCTTTATTTTCTCCATAAAACAGTAAATAAATTGACAATTTATTTATTGTCAATCTCCCTTCACTAGAACATAAACTCCCTGAGGACAAGGATTTGTATTTATTTGTACAGTACTGTATTCACAGAACCTAAAACCACTACTCATTCAATCAATTTTTTATTGGATGGATGGATGGATGGATGGATGGATGGATGGATGGATGGAGAAGCTTCTGGGAGGAAGGCCTAGATCTAGGTGATGAATGATGATAAGATTTGGAGGGATTTAGCGGAAGAGAACCTGAATGGCAAAAAGCATTCCAGTTAGGGATAGTGGCATAGGAAAGAACTTGAGGTTTGAATTAAGTCTAGTGTGACTGGGGAAAGAGTAGAGCAATAAGCTGAAGCACATGTTCCTGGGAGCACTGTGATATTAAATCTTAGTAGGTGGGATGAATACTTCATTTTCACAGGCCTTAATTGCTACCACAAGAGGTTCAGATGTCATCCTGTGAGGTAAGGCTTTTCAAGTCCAATCCACGACTTTCTAGTGTAGAGTTTTTCTAAGTGTATTCTTCTACTAATGTTGATCAGGATCACCTGGTTGCTTATGAAAATGCATACTTTTCAGGGTCAAAGCTCAGACCAATAAATGATAATTGAAGGTGGAACCTGGTAATGTGCATTTTAGGAAAATTAAATAAACAGGTTTGGAAACTACTGGCTTAGGGTATCCTGTACAGGTACTAGCCCTGGGTTATGTGGGGATGGGACAGAGGAAAGGAGGCAGATGGAGAAGGCTATAGGTGTGAACCAAAGCATTCAACCCCCGCTTCAAGCAGAGAAGCTTTGAGTTTCTGTGCTACTTCCCACGTTTCTGATTCAGGGTTCTCTTGAAGAAATGGTTTCTTGAAAACACTAAATAAATAAATAAGTAAGTAAATAAATAAATAAATAAAAATAGCCCTGGGCCAGCTGAGTGGCGCGTTGGTTAAGAGTTGTCTTGGGATGCCAGCTCTGAGCAGCAGGGCCCTGGTCCCACATGAGGGCCAGTGACACTGCGCCCTCTACAGCTAAGATGGAGAACAACAGCTCGACCTGAAACTGGGCTGCCTGGAGTCGCCGGCGATCGAGTAGGGCTGCAGTGGGGCTGGCTGGAAGCTGGCGTGAGCTTTTGTGAGCTGCCGTGAGCCACTGTGAGCGGCCGTCCAATGGCCGGTGAGTGACTGTCTCACTCGGGAAGAGCACAATGATGATACCAACATGGGCCAGTGAAGCGGCATCCTACACAACTAGACTAAAGAACAAAAAGACAGCAACTTGTTTGTTCCTCTTCTGCAATTCCCCAGTCTGTACCTCTCCCCTAATTCCCCATTAAAATCTTAAAAAAAAAAAAAAATAGCCCTGCATTAGACATGGGAAGATAAAAGAAACAAAAGAAGGGTTTTGTTTGTTTGTTTGCTTGCAATGTTATAGCAGGGAAAATATGCTGTTTAAAAAATAATCTGGAGGTAGTCTAAGGAATTGATCCATGCATCAGGTAGATATTTATTGAGCATCTACCATGTGCTAGGCACCATATTAGGTGCTGGGAGTACAAGGATGAATAAGACAACCCCTACGATTATGGGACCCACAGTAGTGAGATTAATAGGAATTGGAAAAGAATGTACCCAGGGAAACCAGTTAGAAGATACCTGTCTAGCTAAGAGATTATGAAGATCTCGCCTAGAGTATGACAAGGAGGTGGATGCAAGACATATTCTGAAGGATGACTTGACAAGATAATTTGCCTGACTGGTCTATGAGATACACACAAAAACAATGAGAACTAATTCTTTTTTTTTTTCTTTTTTCTTTTTTTTTTTCAGCTGAGCCATCCTGACACCTGTTGGCAGCTCAGCGGCAGCTCAGCTCGGGCTGGGCATTGAACTGCTATTGCTCAGAGCTCAGCTCACACTCTTGAGCAAGCTCTTAACCAACTGAGCCACTCAGCCAATGAGAACTAATTTTGAAGTTTAAAGACTACGTACAAAGAAAATTTGGAAGCCACTAATGAAATTAGGGTTAACTGTGAATAGGAACATGTGCGTGCATTGGGGGTGGGGTGTATTGTTGAGTTCACTCTTGAACATTGCATATCAGACAACAATAGGCCGTTTGAATGAAGATGGCTTGTCATAGCTGAACATATTGGACTGCAGTTTAGGTCAAAGAGGAGAGCTTCAAGGATAGAAAATTGACAGCCTGGGGAAAGTTAGTAAGAACTGTCAGAGAGGGAGGAAAGAAACCTGGGAAAGATGGTTTTGTAGAGAATTGATGATATGAAAACTGAGAAAGACCATTGAATTCAGTGAAACGTAGGCTTTGGATTACTTTATAGTCTATTCAGTAGACAGGCAGAAAGACAGTTCAGGGCTGGTTAGTGAGACCTCACAGGTTATGAATCAGGGGCCACTGGTGTCCGTTATCTCAGGAGTTTAACTGTGATGGAAAAAGTGCTAGTATTTTTCCTTGACCAAAGGCCTCACCATTCTCCTTTCTGCCAGACCGATTCATCCAGAAGCCCAAAACCATATGGTGCAGTGTCCTGTGTTTCTAGGGGTGGTTAACCCTGTTTACCAGGTCCAGAGTTGGTGGTAGTTATAATGTGCTCATGTTCCTTTCTTGAACTCCATTCTCCCCACTCCCTTCCCTTTTTCACCTGGCAGAGGGGATAAGGCAGGGTCTGACTGTAAGAAATGTTTGGGTAAGATCCTACTAAGGGTGAAACAACTGAAATTTGAGAAAGGATTTGGAGTGTGCCTACACAGAATAAAGCTAGAATTTAGGGCTATCTGAGGACTTTTTGGTACCAAGGCACACTTGACTCTAGAAATAAGGGGGGTTATTGAGTCAGTCAGTGAGTAACCCATTCAGGCCAGATTTCTCATTCAGGTCTTGATTCTAAGAAGAGCTTTTGAACGTGTTTGGGGTGAGGGAGCTTGTGCTTTCTGGCCTAAGCCTTTCCCTCTGGTCACGTTCCTTTTGCTCATTTCACTGGTCTGAGATTTGCCTGAAAACTTTTTGTAATTGTGCACTATATTAGCCCTTCATAGATGAAGACTTGCTGTTATTGTATCTCCAATATGCTCCCTTGCAAGAGGTGCACTAGTCTGTTTTCTAGACACTGTGCTTTCCAAGCATGGCTGAACATTCAGCTCAACCCAGTTCAAGGTAAGGCAAAGGGTACAGAGCCAAATGACACAGCCCAGTAGAGGAGACAAATGTAGAAACAGTAACAGCTTTCAGTGCACAAATCTGAGAAAAGTGGAGAGGATGGGAGGTGACCTCTGAGCAGAGGCTTGTAGGAAGATTAGCAGTTCACCTAGAGGTTGAGCTGAGAAGATTCAAAGTAAAGGGAAGAAGGTGCAGACGTCCCAAGTTGAGACATACACTTGTGTGTTAGAAGCTCTAAGGGTCTTGTACCTGATGAATGTGAAATATGTAGTCGGGCAGCGGCCAGGGCACAGGAGATGAAGAACGAGGAGTAGACAGAGGCCTGCTCAAAAACAGTCTTCTGTGCTGAGCTAAGGAGTCTGACTTGATTCTGCAAGCAGTGTGAAGCTGGGAAGAAATTTAAACAAGTGTGAGATGTGAACACATTTTTGTTTTAGTCTGTCATTGAGGTGACACCAAGGAGAGCATATGTGTAGAGATGGAAGCCTCCGGTCTACACCGAAAAGGGGGAGACGAGTTAGAAGGCCATTGCCATAGACCAAATAAATGATGATATATATGAGCCTGAGTTGGTAGCAGCAACAGGAACAGAGAAGAGAGGAGAGATATGAGAAATAATTAGGTAAAACATTGAGAGGTGTTAATAATTTTATTTTTGATGTATAACTTTATATTTTGATGCAAAGGGAAAAAAAGGCATAAGGGAATCTGATACTTAGGTTTTCCAATATGGTAGTGATGTTGCTCATTGGTCAGCTTTGGCTGTGATATGCTGCAAAACAAATAATCCCCTGATCCTCATAGTTAAACAGTAAACATTTATTTCTCACTTTTGGATATGCAGGACTGCAAGTCAGCTTTGGTGGCTATGCACCAGGCCACAGGTCAGGTTCTGGTCTGCTTCATGTGGTTTTTTCATTTCAGGATCCATGCTGAAGGATGCAACTCCTCCCTGATGTGTGCCATTCTCCAGGGGCTAGAGGAACAAGTGGAAGCATGTTGTACCTCCTGAATGCTCTGATTAGAATTGAAAGGAACCCTAAGGAAGGATTTCCTAGAAAGGAAGGAAGGAAGAGAGAGAGGGAGGGAAGGAGGGAGGAAGGGAAGGAGGGAAGGAAGGAAGGAAGGAAGGAAGGAAGGAAGGAAGGAAGGAAGGAAGGGAGGAAAGAATTTTGCATATATGGAAGGCATGCCCTTCCATTCCACTGTGAGGTCACTTGGCAAAGGACATAAATTTAATCCTATTACAAGTAGAGAACTCCAGAATCTATCATGCTAACTAACAGAATGAGTGTGTAATGTGAAGATATAATGTGTCTAGTTTAGGCATATTAAGTCTAAGTTGACATCTAAGCCAAGAAAACCATCAGAGCTGGACTTAAGAACTAGTTGGTCACTCAGTGTAAGTAATAAATGAAACCATGGAAATAAACAGGATTGCCCAGTCAGAGTGAAAAGAGGAAAAGGGAGTTATTGATGGAGCCCTGAGAAGCACTAATGTTTTATGTATGAAGATGAGCAAATACATAGTCTGAGAAGGAATGGTTAGAGGGTTAGCTGAAAAATTTGGAGACAGAATGGTGGTACTGAAAGTAAAATAGAGAGTTACGAGAAGGAAGAAGTGGGAATGAATGGTCACGAGAAGGAAGAAGTGGGAATGAATGGTCCAGTGGCTCTCAGATTTATGTGGAACTTGATAGAGAATGAGTGCAAAGAAGGAGGAGAGGGCTGAAGGGATTAAGAATTACAAATTGACAGTTACAAAATAATCACAGGGGTGTAAAGTACAGCATAGGGAGTATATAGTTAATAATATTGTAATAGCTATATATGGTGCCAGGTGAGTACTAGACTAGTCAGGGGGATCACTTCTTATACAAATGTCTAACCACTATGCTGTACACCTGAAACTAATATAAAGTAGACAGCGGGATAATATAAGTAATACCCAGGGTACGGTTCCTGGCATACTTCTGGCACTTAGTCAGTGGTAGCCATCATTATCCTATTGAAAACTGTTGCACTTTGAGAAATTACCATGAATTCATTATAAAAGTTGATGTTAGACCATTTTGCTTTGCACTTTATCAAAACCATTTTATTATTAGAGCAGGGAAAAGCAGAAAAAAAATGTAACATTATGTAAATTTTTTATGGCAAAACCCTTGAAGTTGATTAGGGTGAAATTCTGGTGTAGTTGTTTTCATTAAGCTGATGTTAAAAAGGGGACTTGAGGGAATTGTTGCATCCCTGTAATATCTCTTATGTAAAATATATCTTATCTCAGACATTCTTATCATTCTCAGATTTGAATTGAAGCAGCCATTTGTTCCCTGCCTGTATAAATTGTTTTAAAGTTCTGTCTTAATATTGCCAAATCAGGATAAAAGCTGGAAAAAATGTGTTTCACAGTATCCCTGTACTTTAGGTTATGCAGATGAAATATGTATTTGCAGATTCATTTTCAGTTTTCAGGTAGCCACAGAACTTGCAGCCTTTGTCCTCATAATTTCCTCCATCCCTAAATGGTTCAGAATCCAGTCCCAGTGTTCTTTCTGGTTAAGGCATATACTGTATTTCACTCTGTTAACAGAACATTGGTTATCAAGTTCTTTGTCTTTAGTGATTCTGCTTTAGGGAATTGTCAATTAATAATCCCTATGGGGACTAGCATGAAAAATTTATATAATTAGATTATAATGCAAAGGTTTGCTTATTCACAATACTTTAAAAAAATTAATGATGAGCCCTGGTCAATGACCCCCATCTTCCCATCTTTTACATTCAACTGCCTTTTTAATGCTGACTTTCTTCCATATCTCTTATTGTGTTCATTCTCTTTTTAAAATTTGTGAGTATAATTGAAACTACCCTACCTTTGAGAACCTTCTGTCCTCACCTAGCAGACTAACTGAAATATGGATAAAAAAAACTGAGCATATAAATTACCTCTAAAAAGAAAATGCCTTTTACATAGTGCTTTTTGGTTTCCTTTACTTTTTTTTTTTTATTCCTGAGCTTGATGGCTATTTTTTCTCTCTAGTCCAGTGATCTTGTTATTAAAGCATTCTTGTAAAGGTAATTTAGCATACATGCCTTATAGTTATTAACCAAGTTCTACTACATTCAAATACTAAATCACTTTGCAAATGATATTTCCTTTTTTGCACTAGCAAAATAGCTTGGGATGTGGATGGGCCAGGGGAGTTCTTAGTTGTCCTAAGTGATATTTAAAAATTTTGCAAAAGTAGTGAAAATGGATTTTGATCTTTTTAAACAAGTATTCATGAGTATAAAAAGGATGCCACTCTGAGTGTAGATTCTCATAAATCAATGACATTAAAAGCATTTGCAGAACAATTTATATGAAAAAATGATATAATTAATACAATTGGGTCAACCTTTGGCCTAGAAGAAAGGTTATGAGGATATAGCAGAGAAGAAATGCACCAAAAAGCCTTGGTTCAAACTCACAAACACAGTTGACTTCAAATCTTGGAAGTGCACTGAACAAAATATCCTTTTAAATTGTTAATATCTTTGAAAACTGTAATGCATTATACAATTGTTATTTGTGAAGTAAGTAAACCTGAGATGACTTCATATTTAATCATACAAAAATGGAATACAGGAATTTTAGAACTGGAAGGCACTTCAGACATCATCTCACCCCGCGCTCCCTCATTATGTAGGGGAGAGGTCTTAGGCCTGGAGGACCTTCAGGCACATGCCCGAAGTCCTACAACATGCAAATACAGTAATATCTTGGTGTGCGAGCATAATTCGTTCTGAAAACAAACTACTCATATTGCAAGACATAGCTTGTTTACCAAGTTAAAATGTATTAGAAATGTTTGCTCATTTTGCGGAACACTTGCAAACCATGTTACTTGTAATCCCAGGTTTTACTGTACCAGGTTATATTCAAGTCAAGGTAGAAAGGTCATCTGTGCTTTGTAAGTTTTCTGTCCCTTTTAGGAAAAAAATAGGTACAATGAAGTACTTTGTACCAAGTATATAATTTGGACTGAAGCTTAAGCAAGACCACAGCTGGGTGCCTCATAACAACAGTTTTCTGTTTTCAGTTGGAGTTGGGTAAAAGATGATGGCATTCATGCATTTTAAGACAGGTTCATTTTAGGACAGGGTTTTGTGGAACTCAAAGTGAAGCTCTTTCTTTTTCTCTTCTCCCCAGCCCCAAGATAATTCAAACTTTCAACTCCTGCCCTCTTTTTCTCCTTCAGAAAAAGAGAATCATACAAATGAACCAAACCAAATCAACCAAAACAGCTAATTACAGTTAGAAGATTTATCAGTATACTTTGGAGGAATTCTAATTCTAATTTCTTCTGGATTTCAGGAAAATTGTTTAATATCAGTGTTTCCTTTTCAGGTCAGCCCATTCAAATTCTATTAAAAATATGTATTTTCTAGCATGAAATATCTGTTATTGCTTTATACTATTCATTTCAGATCATATCAGGTAGACTTGGGGGAAAGCTGAGGGCAAAGGACTATGTTTTCTGTGATTATCATTTATGCTGAGTTTATATGTGTATTAAGTTGCACCATACACAAAATTTAGAAACAGAATGATTCCTGGAAAGATTATCAACATGAGTAAAATCTAAAAATTTGGAACAAATTCTACTCTCCTTACAGATAATGACACTTATATTTTATCCCGGTAAGGGTGATTGCAGATGTATTCTAGAAGTGTATTTTAGAGAAGGGTAATATTTTAAATAGAAGAATGTATGAGAATCATGCCCTTATTGTTTTTTATTTTGTTTTAAAGCAAATGATAGGAAAGAAAGAGGGTGGGTGAGCCAAACTTTTCTCCCTGTCCCCCAATATTATATCATTAATATTAGAGAGGTTTAGCAGAAACAGTGATTAAGTTTTTCAGTGTCACTTGGCTTAGTGTCCTTTCCTGATTGACTACCACAGGAAATGAAGACTCTTGCAACTATACAAAAAAAAAAAAAAGACATTCCACTGCTGTTTTATATCCTAAGTCAAGTGTCTCATAGGATCCACTAAGAGTTGAATATCTAGAAAGAAGGACCCAGGTCATTATCATAAAAAGCTCTTAGGCACCCTGTGTCATAGAACAAAGTGTCAGACCAGTTCCCATTACTAGGTGCCTGTGGTGCTTTTCTTAAATAATCAGTCCCATTCAGACAGAGATTTTAAGGGCCTTGATCGTCTTTCTATTTCACAAGCAGTAATTTTTTAAGGCTAAATGGCACTAGAGATAGAATGTTTTTGAAGTCAGACACAGAAAAGAACGTGGTGTATCCCAAAGCTGGCCTGATTCTTTCTCTTTTCTCCCAAAAGTCAGATGCAAGTTCAGCCTGATAGCCTTGTGCTTGCGCATCTGGAGGCAAGCAATGTCAGCTGCAGCTCCATAGTCCAGCCTGGGAGGGCGTGGGCGCTCATATAAATGGAGATCAATTTTAGGATGGCATCCTGAATCCTAGAGGGTAGAATCAGAAGGCTTCCCTTCCTTACTTTGACCCTTCAGCCTAAAATATGAGTGCCCAGACACATTTATTTTTCTTCTTTAAACTTAAAAAAAAAATATATTAGTTTCAGGTGTACAAAGCAACATAATGATTAGATGTTTAAACCCCTCGCAAAGTGATAACCCCTCCCCTCACAAGCCTACTACCGTTCTGACATTGTGTACAGCTATTACAATACCATTGACCATATTCCCTATGCTGTACTTTACATCCTGTGAATATATATACATATATCATTCTTCAAACTTTTTACAAGCATGAAAAACCTGGTAAATGAAGATAGGCAAGATAACATTGCAACTATGCTGTATATAAATGTGTACTTTTTCTAAAATGTCTTTTTCAGAGTCTCAATTAGAAAATGCGCTTCACTGCCTCACTCTGCATATGCCCTAGTGAATTCTAAGACGTTCCAGGGGCAGAGTACAACTTTGAGATTAGAAGAGCTTGCTCTTTAAACAGCTATTTTTAGCTGGAAGGGAGAGTGTAGGCCTCAAAATGCCTGGCAGGTATGTCCTACCGTGCAGATCTAAATTGGAGGTTTGACTCCAGGCGAAAGTCTCAGTGGCTCCTCTATTTGCTGCAGAAAAAGGTAGTTCTGCTGATGGTTACTGCTTGTTGTGGGGTGGGAGGTTACCACCAGCATTCCCTGTGGGAACGCAACCTGGAGTCCCCTGTCTGGGCCCCAGACTGACCCGAGCAGAAACCGCAGAGCCTGAAGTATCTAATAGCTATGCTCCAGGAATGGATTCTCCAAGACTCATTACAAATCACGATTCTATATTGATGCCACCAGCTTGGGCTCCTGAGATAAATTTCAACCCAACTTGTAGGATTAATATTGGCTTGTCATCCTGCAAAGTGTGCTCTGGTGAAGAGCAGGCTTAGAGAGATTAACAGGTGAGGTAGGGGCATGAAAAATGCCCTCAGCAGCTCTGAGTTTGGGCACGCCGAGGAGGCACTGGCAGTTCCTGGGTACCAGAGGGGCCTGGTTCAGGGATTTCACTAGATATGGGAGAAGCTGGTCTGAGGGTTGTGTGGTGGAGAGGGCAAAAGGGAGAAGAGAGAGACAAGGTTTGAGAGAGAATGGCCGGAATGAGGTAGATACACAGAGATGGAGAAAGTCAGAAATCCTGAGACACACACAGAAGTAGGAAGACGCCGAAGACACTCTTGAACCCCAAGAAAGACAGAGAAAGGAGATAGAAATACACACACACACACACACACACACACACACACACACACACACACACACTGAGGAACAGAGACAGCAAAGCAGAGATTGAGAAAGACAAACAGAGACAGCGAGAGTCAGAGCAAAGAGGCCAAGACTGGAAGATGCTAGCTAGTTGAGGAGGAGGTGTCAGAGAAAGGGAGGTGGCAAAGCATATCCCGCATTCCCCTTCCAACACCCATTGCCCCTCCTTCCTCCCGCCTCACCCCACTCCTCTTGCTCAGCCCTGCCCGCAGCGAGGAGTCAGCGCGCAAGGTCGCCCAGTCCTCTCCGCCAGTCGCGCGCTGAATGGCTGAAGGGCCGCAGCACCCCCGCCTGGAGCCTTCCAGCTACAGGTCCGAGGCGCCCAGCTTCCGCGCGGGAGGCAGGCCAGGGAGCCTTACACGGTCCTGCACCCGTCCTCGCCCTTACGCACCGCCCCGCTACGCTTCCCGCCACTCCTCTGGCGGTGGAAGTCCTCCTCACGCCCCCTGGGGAGGGGGCGCAGTGGCCACCTGAGACGCCGCAGGAGCCAGTTCTCCCTGCGGGCCCAGCCCGCCGAGAGCCTGGGAGCGGGATCTATTTACACGAGACTATCAATTAGTCTCTGAGGCATCGTTTACCCACGTGCCAATGTAATTGCCTGTGTCCGGGAGGTAGGCGCACCCAGCGCCGACCTCAGAAGGAAACACCACGGGGTCTGCGCCCCGAACCCCAGCGCACTCCAGAGTGTACCCCAGTGACTGGGCAGGACCACGGACAGCGCCTACGATTCTGCTCTGGAGTAGCTTCCCGGCTCCCCAGTGTCGCGGGTAGAGGTACAGCTGCTCCGTGCACCAGGACCCTCCAGGTTCTCGCCACCCCACCCCTCTCTCAGATATTCGGACTGCCTACAACTGCTGTGTGTCCTTTTTCTTCTGAAAGACCAGTGTCTTATCTCTCAAGTTCAAGTTCCGAGGACTTGCCCAGTCTCCTCCCCTAAGCCATTTCTACCATCCTCCCGCAGCCTCGGGAAGCCGGGAGCCCTGGACTGCTCATCGCAGAGCCCGCGCTGGCAGTCCCAGTCCGTCCGGCGCAATAACCCGGCGTATTTGCCTCTCTCCCTCCCTTTCTTCCTCTCCTTCCTCCTTCCTCTTTTGCCCCTTAAGTTTCCTGCACCGTGATTCTCACTGTGCCAAGCCTAGGCTCCTGCGGAACCCATCCTGAGCGCCACCCGGGCATTGGAACGCCGACTCCACTGAGGCTGGACGAGGCAGCGGGACTGGTCCGCACCCGAGCACGGAGACCAAGTGCCAGGGAGGTTATGTCCGGGGCGCTGGAGACGTCAGGCCCTTGTAGCTCCTCCATGGAGTCTGCCCAGAGTGATTTCTGCTCACCGGCTTCGCCCCCAGTTTTGTGCGGTACGTACGCCTTGCCCCCACAGTCCCGGAGGGGATACCATGGGGCGGGGTGGTGGGGCACCAGGAAGGGGAGGAGGAAAGGGCAGCTGGTCAGGGGACAGAGTGCATTTGGCAGTTGACCCTCACAGACCTGGGTAGACTTCCACTCTAGAAGTTAGCACTGGCTGTGGCCCCTTGGTTAGAAAAAAGTAGTGCCAGCGGGGGTGTGTGTGTGTGTGTGTGTGTGTGTGCGTGTGCGTATCTCTGTGTGCAGGGGGCTTAAGTGGGTAAACTGAGCCTGGTTTTCTTGTTTGCAAATTGCATCCCAATTATCCACCCCCACCCCACCGAACATGTGGAGATACCCATCACCTAATCCTGGTCAGCCTTACCTACCCCTTCCTCTTCCCTCACCCGCCTCGCTCAGTCTCTCTCACTCGCTCTCCCTCTCTTTCTCTCCATCTCTCTCTGCTGGTGTGTACGTGTGTGAGCACTGCCAGGGCTGGCAAAGAACCAGCCGCCGCCTTTAGTCCGAGCCGCCCAGCCATCAAACACTAGGGCAGGTTTTGCTGCCAGAGGCGCTTGGGCTCCAAACCAGTCTGCACGCGCCTTTGTGCCCTACCACTTCCTGTCTCCACCGCCCGGGAACTCGCACCCGAGGACCGAAGGGCGCAAAGAGCCCTTCATCTTTCCATCCTACTGCCCGCCTGTCTGCGGACCGAGCGCTCACTGGTTTAGGGCGCTGGATTTACTCGCCTTTCAATTTTTCCTACCCCCCCGCCTCCAGGTTTTTTGGTCCACCCTTACGCGCCGCGACCCCCTTTTCCCGCTTGGTCGCCAAGCCTAACCTTGCCCGCGTGGTCATGGGATGTCTAATTTCATTTGTATCTAGGCTGCTGAGAGCGCTCCTTGCTCTGTAAAGTGGATGTCAGGTGGATCTATGGTTTTGAAGGAACAAAGACTCAGCGAAGGCACCGCCAGGGAAGTTTGAGACGCGGGAGGATGCAGGCTGCGTGCTGGTACGTGCTTCTCCTCTTGCAGCCCACCGTCTACTTGGTAAGTCGTTGCCAATCCCCCGCCCTCGCAATCCCACCCTGGCCTCAAGGCCAGACAACTGGGGGCGCGCGGGAGGAGGGCGGGACCGCCAATTCAGCTAGAGCAGCGTTCTTAGCAACTGTGTTGGAACAACTTTGGCAAGCTGGTCTCCGGATCCCTACGGGATTTTCCGGGGTTCACATCCCAGTTTCCTGCTCCAATCCCCCTTCTCCTGTGATTCTGAACGGTGTCTAGGGCACCCTAGATACCCAGAAACTGGGGAGATAGTGGGACGGGATGCTTTATGACAGGAGTGAGCAAAGGAAAAGAAGGATTGGAAGACGTGAACTCTCGTTGATACATCCACAGAGTTTAAATGAAAGGAAATGGAGGTGGGGAGTGGGGAGCACGAATCTGCCTCGGTCTGAGACTTTGAAAGTGAACCCACCCACTTAGCTCCCCAGTTTGGTGATGTGCACATAAAGAAGTGCTGGTAACTTAGTTCGACTTGTAGGGTTCGGACAGGACAAGTTTAACTATTTGGAGCATCACAAGCGATCAGACAGAGTCAGGTCAGAGATGCTCAGGCAACCATGCAGCGGCCCCCCTCCCTCTCTTCCCAATCTCTCCTTTTCACCAAATAACGTAACCCCAGTTCCAGTGCTAGACCCTTATTCAAGGAGCGACAGACCTTGTTGTCAGGGAGAGACTGTTAAGCAAAGCCGCCTTACCAGCCTTCTCGGAGCCGTTTTCCGGGGTCTGGACTTCGCACATTGTTTACCTGGGTGGGGGTGGGGGTGGCGAGATGCGTTCTTATAGTGGTGGCGGTGGATTGGTAGCTGTGGGCACCGCATAGAACCAAGACGGAGAGTGCAATTTCTTGGGTCTAGCTTAAAGGAGAGCGAGGGACACTCGCACCCTGCTGGTGAAGTTGGTGCACCGACCACCATTAGCCCATCTGTGGACCGCATGAGCGCACTGAGGGCTCAGAGTATTCTAAGGGCAAGGAGCGCTGAGGCGGCCTTAGATGACTGACGGGGCTGGATAAGTGGGATGGGGTGTGTGTGCGGGAGGGTGTACTGTTCCTTAATCTAAGGGCTTCAGAACCCACATCCGGGAGCCAAAGGGTTGTCATCCCTGCCATTGAGAGCGTTTCCCAGCCGTTGTCCTGCTGCTGGTTGTGTGAACTCTGTGTATGTTAATGAGTGTGTAAGTATACGTGTGTGTATATGCATGTGATGGTGTGTGCCTTTAACGGGTATCAGCTTCAATCCAGGAACCCTCAATGTTGCTTGTCTTTGCACCTATATCGCCTGACCATGGCCGCCATGGACGCCAGAGGGCGCTGCACGTCAATGTCCTCGCCTACAGGACACCTTGGGGTAAACAGGTGAAAACCAGGGCAGCCAATCCAAAAGAACAGCCTTTCTGACTCTGTCACCGAAGTCTGTGCCTTCCCTGGAACGCAGATGGAATGCAAAAAGTGTCCTTTCCATTTCCCATCTTCAATCATTCTTGCTCTTACCTGTGTCCAGTAAACTTACTGACATTGAGAGCCCAGTGAGGAAGGGCAGAAAATTTGGGTAGAGGAAATACAGAAATTGTTTATTGAAAGAAAGGGGAGGAGCCGCGAAGTGAAAGCCACAGAGGGGGAATATTCACCATTCCTTGGATCCTGGAAACCATCCTACCCCTCTCCTCTGCATACCTTCACACATGACCTGAACTTCAGGATTCAGGACTGTTCTTACGGACGTCCTTGGACTGCTCTCTCTCTCTCTCTCTCTCTCTCTCTCTCTCTCTCTCTCTGTCTGTCTACACACACACACACACACACACACACACACACACACGGCAAAGGCTAAAGGCTGTGGTTCGGTTTATTGCTTGGGGCAAGTATTTCGATATTCTGGAAAATCTATCAAAAGCAGAAGTGAAATCAATACGTTGTGTTAAATTTTAAATGTGTTTGTTGGCAGTTAAACCGTTTTCCACTCATTACAACAACAGTGCTGGATTTATTCTAATGTGCTGCGTTCTGAACAACAAGCGCATTAATTCTCCTTTAATTGTAAACTGGGAGCATTTGAAAACCATTCAGTGTGCAAATTATGCTGATTCAATTACCGTTTAGTTACAGACTTCATTACCTGAATGCCTTTTGGCAATCCAGAGAAAGGAGACAATTTTTCCAGTTTCACTCACAACAATACCAAATGTGAACAATAAAATAGAGAAGGCGATTTAGAAGTCCATTCTTTTCTCTTCCATCTAAAGTTGTTTTGTGTGTTTGGGGATTAGAATACACATGCACCACAAAAACAAAAGGCTGGTGGCTGTGACCCAAGGCAGTACTTCCAGGATTTGCAATCCCACAGTTATTTGCCAGCACAATCCCAAATTGTTTTCCTGGAGGAGCAGGAAACTGACTTTTACCAAGGAAATGCATTTAAAAGGGTGAATTGGGCAGCCAGGACAGTTTGATTTTAGGCAAGTCAGGATGTGGGAGTCTTGATTAAAGCTCTAGGGCAATGAGACAGACCAAGACATGGTCAAAATTCCTCCCTCCATCTATTTTACTAAACACCAGCTACAGTAACTGAATTAATCATTTATTTATAGCTGTACCCAGAACCTCCCAGGCCTTTGCAAACAACTGCAAGGTGGCAAGGAGCTGATTCGAGCTGCACTCCAAGAAGGCAGGAGTGGGAAAACTATGATTTGATTTGATTTGAATTAACCCAAGCCAGGTAGGAGTTCAATGAGTAATATTTTGTCTTTCTGAGCTCACACTTCAAGTTCAGTGAGGGGCCACTCTATATAACATTTATGCATTGCCTCCTAGCCGTACCACAGTGCACCTTTCCCTTTAAGCTCCTGGAAACTCAGTTACATTTCCCAAGGAGTAATCGCCATATTATGTCCACGGAGCAAGATTTGTTTAGGTATCCCCTATATAAAAATATTCAGGCTTCTGCTCATAAATACCTTAAATACTCCCAAATTTGGGAATGCTTTTTGATGAGAAACAAGCATCCAGCAGATCAATTGCAGCAGATCATATTTAAGCCACAATTACCTTCCTCTATCTGGGTGAATGTTCTCAAGGTATGTTTCTTGGCCCAGGATTCTTTGAATGCCTGTTCTAGGTTGAGGGTTTTGAATCTTTTTGTGCTTACTGAGAGATGGGTCTGTCCTATTTCAAACTAGAAGCTTATTTTAGTACTGCAGTGGGAAGTTAATTAGGAGTGTATCTGCAAAGTTGCCTTCTGAAGCATATTAACTAGGATACTCAAAAAATACCACAGGGCTAATTCGTCATAAATGCAGGGAAGTAGGAAATTATTATTATTATTTTTTAAACAAAAGAGAAAGGAAGTCTTCTGTTTACTTAATGGTATGTATTGCAGATGTAAAAGTCTGAATTTAACAGGAGAGGAATCTATGGCATACAAATACTTGTTTTTCTGTTTTTGTTTGTTTGTTTGTGTATTTTAAAGTCCTGTGATTTTTATTCTCCTGTCAGCTCTGGACTGATTACAGGGTATTTTCAGTATGATATCATGGGGTAACAGGATTATAGCATTTCACCTGAATTGAAGCACACACTGGATGAACTAGGGAAATGTGGTTTCTGACTCTGAAGGGTAGGGTCCT